>JAPDVR010000015.1:33109016-33814016 GCA_026230005.1 Gila orcuttii
TAATAAATGACATCATGATATCATATCACTTTCTGAGTCTTTCTGGTAGAACTGTTCTAGAAATGAATTTGATATTGATATGAGGTAGGCAGGCATAGATTCAGAAGCATAAGGTACTGCAAGTATTACATACAACAATGCAACCATAATAAAACAATGCATTGACATTTACGTATTACTTCTGTGCTTTTACTTAAAGGGTTGGTTCACCCAAAAATGAAAATTCTGTCAGTATTTACTCACCCTCATGTTGTTCCAACCTCGTAAGACCTTCGTTCATCTTCGGAACATGAATTAAGATATTTTTGATGAAATCTGAGTGCTGGATCACTCCTCCATAGGCTTCTTAAGGGATTGACACTTGCCAGCCCCGAAAAGTTATTAAAGATATCGTTAAAATAGTCCAAGTGACTACAGTGGCTCAATCTTAAGTTTATCAAGCGACGAGAATACTTTTTCTGCGCAAAAAAACCCCAAAATAACGACTTTATTTCAACTATTCATTTCCCTCTCTGTGGGCCTCTAGTCAGTTAACTATTGAGATAGCGTAGAGCTACGTCACACGTAGGCTCACTATTGGCAGACACTGGTCATGTGTGTGATGCCTGTGACGTACAACAACAGAAGAACTGCGCTATATCACTAGTGAACTGACCCGAGGCCCACAGAGAAGGAAACGAATAGTTGAAATAAAAACGTTATTTATTTATTGTTTGCGCACAAAAAGTATTCTCGTCGTTTGATAAAGTTCAGATTGAGTCACTGTAGTCACTTGGACTATTTTAACGATATCTTTAATAACTTTTAGGGGCTGGCAAGCTTCAATCCCTTAAGAAGCCTATGGAGGAGTGATCCAGCTCTCAGATTTAATAAAAAATATCATAATTCGTGTTCCGAAGATGAACGAAGGTCTTACGAGGTTGGAACAACATGAGGGTGAGTAAATACTGACAGAATTTTCATTTTTGGGTGAACTATCCCTTTAAGTAAAAATCGGTCTTTACAACTTTTACTTGTAACGGAGTAATATTTGACCAGCAGTATCTGTACTTTCACTCAAGTTCACTCTGCATGGGTCATACAAACAATACAAAACACCATCATGGTACATGACACTAAAATAATGCCATAAACATTGAACAACATGATGAGACATAAATACCTGTATGTATGTGTGTGGGTTTTACACTAGAAGCATGTTGATGTTTCATTGTTGTTATGTTCTATGTTTTTTATTAATAGATACAATAGAGAGTAGACAGGGAATTGTAAGAGGTCTCTAGACATGACGCAGGTCAGATTTAAACCTCTTATCTCATCATGTCTGGAGCACATGCACAGCTCTGACAGAATTAGCAGGTTTCTATTGTTTTTCCCTCTGAAGGGCTGGTGACCCAGTGAGATGGAGTGAGACAGAGAGCCATCAGGTGGAGAGGAATAACAGACCGGCTAAAAGAGCCGATTATGCCAGGCTGGCACTGCGGTGCCCACTGGTGAGATGGAGATGAAAGAGCCTCCCACTGGCTTCAGAAAGCAAGAGCTGAGCTCATAGGAGGAAGACACAGCAGGAGGGGCTCGTGGGCGTCAGACGGAGTGGGATGGAGGTGGCGTGTCTGTATGTCTGTATTTGTGTATGTGTGTGTGTGTGTGTGGGAGCTTCTCTCTTTATTTAACAGGCACTGCAATAGGAAGCATTTATACTACATATAAGACTAAAATTAATGGTAACACTTTACAATAAGGTTCATTAGTTAACATTAGTTAACTACCTTAGTTAACATGAACTAAGAATGAACAATACTTCTGCAGCATTTATTAATCTTAGTTAATATTAATTCCAACATTTACTAATATATTATTAAAATCAAAGGTTGTATTTGTTAACATTAGTTAATGCACTGTGACTAACATGAATAAACAATGAACAGCTGTATTTGTATTAACTAACGTTAACAAAGATGAACTAATACAGTAACAAATGTATTGATTATTGTTAGTTCATATTAGTTAATGCATTAACTAATGTTAACTAATGAACCTTATTGTAAAGTGTTACCAAATTAATTCTTTAAAGTTATTATTTGCTCATCTTCATGTTGTTACAACCCTGTTATTTTTTATGTGGAACACAAAAGGAGAATTTTTCAAGAAAAAATGCATCTTGTTTACTGATAATCTTCCCCTCCAACACTTAGAACTTCTGTGAGTCATTGAGTCAAAGAGCTGGTCAACTATTCTTTAAATAGTTTGAATGGTTGATAAAGCATTGAATGATTCATTCATGAAAAAGTGTTCAACTCACTGACCCTGATGATCCCTCAATGATGCTCTGCTCAATGAGGGTCAATGACTCGGACCAATGTATTGTATTTCAGTACTTCATAGTAAATCAAACACAAACGCCTTACAACTCAATGTGGTATGTTGACATAAAGTCACAATGAAATCAAAATTGACTAATCTTCTTTTATGGAATATTTCAGTACTGATTATAAAGTACACCCCATCCATGCACAACATTATTTTTATATGCCTTCGAAATCTTTAATTAAAATAACTTCCCCTCCTTCTTTATCTCTTCTCTTCTCTGATGATGTTTTTCAGCGCAAGGACGGGAAAACCTGTCACTCGCATGTGATCACAGCAACAGCAAACCACAATCATCTTATCAATTCCTGATGTACAAAATCAAGACCTTTTTCTTGTTAGAGAAGCTGCTTACTCGAATAGGCTATGTGTCACAGTAAGGAAGAAATAGGCTACTATCAAAACTTCTGTTTCATGCGGCTTTAGAGAAAAAAAGTCTAGAGAAAAGTCACACAGGTTTGAAATGACGTGCTGGTAAATGAAAAAAAAAGTTTTGGGGTGAAATATAACTTTACAATATTTTTTTTTTTTTGCCCAGTCCGTCTTATGTTTGTCAAACTCATCTCTATCAAATAAATGATAAACCAACACACCAAACCACATTCATAAATATTTTCACATCTTTTCAGCGTTAGTTGCAGTTCTTTGCTCAGTTTTTAATCAGTAATGCATACAAGCTCCTGTGAAGATTCATCCCGCAGATTTGAGAATCCTGTTGTCTGGCATTCCATGCGTCACATGGGACGTACCACACGCTGCGCTCATCTCTCCTACATCTTTATCTTTCTCTCCACGTGTGGGATGCACAGACTCGGAGTTAGAAAAGTGAACGTGGGCTGCACACTCTCGACAGGGAATATGAAGAGCGAGAGACAGAGAGATCAGATGAGAAACACTCCAAAAATTGAAAAGAGGATTAATTGGGAAGGACAAGAATTGAGGGGAGAATCAGTCAGTTCTCTGGATAAGATGCAGAGACCTATTAAAAATGTATCAAAGTGAGATGGATGTGTGTAACACAAATTAAGAGGTTCTTCTTGCTCACGTACACACAAGGTAATGAGAAAGGTTATCAGTGGTGTCATGAACCCCCATCATCACACATGCAGTGACACAGTTACTCACTAATTAACCCACAGACTGACACTTTTATTTCTGCCTCACAACTATCGGTGCTTCCATCCTTCAGCTGTTCATCTTTTCATTGGATAAAAATGCATTCATTTGTGATAACTGTCATTGACACAATTAATCATAATTAGCCACATATACTCTAATTAGTCACACACACACACAAATATGTATGTATGTATGTATGTATGTATATATATATATATATATATATATATATATATATATATATATATATATATATATATATATATATAAAATGGATTTCTTTTGATGGCAACATTGAATCTCTCTCTCTCGCACGCTCTCTAATACCTGCATTAGGGGCCGTTCACACAGAACAGCATGGTATGTGACAAAACATCGTATTACCGGGGTACATGCCCCAACAAAGATGGTATTAGCATGATACATATCCAAAAAACATGGTATTGCCATAGTACCAAACAGCATGACATTTTCATAATGCATATTAAAAAATGTGGTATTTCAATGGTAAATTTCCAAAAAACCATAGTACCACATTATTTCTTGGTTTTTATCACCATAAATCTTGTTCATTTGCTTTGCAAATGTAAAATGACTTCTGCCATATATTATTATAAAACCGTATCTTGCTAATGGACTCTATGGCTGTATTTTTGTATGTCTAAATAGTGTGTCTGAATTGCCTCTGGCTGCTGGTGTGATCGATATTTCAGAAAGGAGAACAGATCACCACACAGACTCCAGTATTCTGGAGGACTGCCAATAGAGCTGCAGCAACCCACACACACACACACACACACACACACACGACTGTAACCCACTAACCTGCCCTTTCCCCACATACCACCACACACACATTACCTACACCCACTTGACAACACATACAGACACTCATGCTCATAAACACACTCATACACATCATCTGAACCCACTCACCCACACACAAACACACACATGACTGTTCTGCACTCACAGCCACACCCACACATACACTAAACATACATTTACACTACAAGCTCTTGATAGCAATAATGTAAGTTAAAAATAGATGTTTATGTTTTCTAAAGAAAATGTGGGTAGTTCTTGGCTGTGCATAAGACATGTAAGCAGTTGCTAAATTGCTTCTTACTGTTCTTTAATCGAAAGTATTGATTAAATTGCAAAAACAAAATAATTAAAATGTGATAATTTATTCACTCTAATTTCGAAAAATTTGAAATATCTTCTTTTGTGTTTCACTGAAAAAAATCGTACAGGTTTAGAACAACATGAGGTTGATTAAATAACGATAGAATTTACAGTTTTGGTCAACTTTGTTGTCTATGCCTCTAAAGGCCCTGAAATACGACAAAGTTCTTTTTTTTTTTTTTGCTTAGAAGTAAAAAGAAGTTTGATGAATATGTAAATGAACGCTGTGTGCTTTCCTCTCACTAACAAAATAAACACAACAAAAATGACAGTGGTGAGAAAACGTCTCAGGTTACTATTGTAACCATAGTTCCCTGAGAACAGGGAACGAGACGATGCGTCCAACGACGCCATGGGAACGCCCCTAGCGTGACTGCGTCTGAAGCATCTATGTCAACTAGTCCAATGGAAAGAATGAGCGTCACGGGCGGGTGACGTCATGACCAGGATATGATAAAAGCACATCCGGTGCAAACCGGCATTAGCTTCGAAAATTGCTGAAGCAAGCCGATCGCAGGGATGCAGGAAGTATGGCAGGGTGACGCATCGTCTCGTTCCCTGTTCTCAGGGAACTATGGTTACAATAGTAACCTGAGACGTTCCCTTACGAAGGGAACTCAACGATGCGTCCAACGACGCCATGGGAACGAGAATACCCAAAGCGCCAGAATTCCAAGTACCTGAGTGTCAGTCTGTTGTAACTAAGCACTAAGCACCTGAGAACCTGGGGCAGCATCCAGGTCTAAACTGTAAAATCTAACGAATGTGAGCGGAGAGGACCAGCCCGCCGCATCACAGACGTCCCGAAGAGAAACCCCATATAGTAAGGCTTTAGAAGCCGCCATACTCCTAGTAGAGTGAGCTCGGACCACCAAAGGACATGGCTGGTCCGAGTACTCGTATGCAAGTGAAATAGCCTCAACTATCCACCTACTGACCGTCTGTTTAGAAGCAGGAAGACCCTTCTTAGGTGATCCGAAGCAAATCAGTAATTGGTCGGACTTCCTAAATGAAGAAGTCCGATGCACATAAGTGTCCAGTGCTCGCACTGGACACAAGAGGTTCAGTCTTTCCTGGTCTGCAGATGCAAAAGGAGGAGGACAGAAAGCCTGCAGCACAATAGGCCTCGGAGTCAAGGTCGGCACCTTAGGGACGTACCCCTGTTTTGGATATAAGAATGCCTTGACCATCCCCGGTGCAAACTCAAGGCAAGTGGGGGAAACCGAAAGGGCCTGAAGGTCTCCAACTCTCTTAAGGGACGAAATAGCTAGCAGAAAGATAGTCTTAAAGGTAAGAAACTTATCTGAAACCGAATCTAAGGGCTCAAATGGAGCCCTAGAAAGGCCTTCTAGTACTATAGCAAGATCCCAAGCTGGCACCCTAGTGCGAGTTGCAGGCCTCAGCCTTAAAGTGCCACGAAGGAAACGTGTAACCAGGGGGTCTCGACCCAACGATGTACCCCCCACCAGGGCGTGGTAAGCCGCAATGGCCGCCACGTAGACTTTGAGCGTGGAAGGACATAGGCCTGACGTAAAGCGCTCCTGCAGGAACTCGAGTACTGTGTTCACAGAACAGTTAACTGGATCCCACTGATGTTGGTAACACCATAAAGAGAAAACTCTCCATTTAAGCGCATATAGTTTCCTAGTAGCTGGGGCTCTGGAGCTTAGAATGGTCTCAGCAGCCTCGGCTGAAAGACCACTCTCTATGAGTTGGGCCCCCTCAGAGGCCAAACCCACAGGTTCCAAATCTCTGGTCGAGGGTGAAATATTGTGCCCCCGGCCTGAGACAGAAGGTCTCTCCTGATCGGGATCTCGAAGGGAGGACCGTCTAGGAGATGGATCAGGTCCGAAAACCAGATCCGACTTGGCCAGCGTGGTGCTACTAGCAGTAGGCTTATTCCATACCGGCGGACTCGCTCCAGAACTCCTGGGGGCAGAGCAACAGGGGGAAAGGCGTACAGACGTAGCCTCGGCCACGTCTGCACCATAGCATCCAGCCCCAGAGGGGCTGGGTGAGTAAGGGAGAACCACAGAGGACAGTGCGTCGTATTCTGAGACGCAAACAGATCCACTTGTGCTTGGCCGTAAAACTCCCAGATTTTCTCCACCACCTCGGGGTGGAGTCTCCAGTCCCCTGGCCTCAGC
Organism: Gila orcuttii; assembly: GCA_026230005.1. NCBI lineage: Eukaryota > Metazoa > Chordata > Actinopteri > Cypriniformes > Leuciscidae > Gila > Gila orcuttii. The sequence goes on from JAPDVR010000015.1 coordinate 33,115,838, forward strand.
TCCTGCCTCGACAGGATGTCTGCTCCTATATTCTGGACCCCAGGAATATACACTGCCCTCAGAGAGAGTACCTTCCCCAGAGACCACAGGAGGATCTGGTGCGCCAGTTTGCAAAGCGGACGCGAACGCAGGCCCCCCTGACGGTTCAGATAAGAGACCACTGATGTGTTGTCTGTTCGTACGAGCACATGATGGCCCCTCAGGTCTGGGAGGAACTGCCTCAACGCATTGAAGACAGCCATCATCTCCAGGCAATTTATGTGCCACGAGAGATGATGACTCTTCCACAGACCCTGAACCGAGCGGCCTTCCATGAACCGAGCGGCCTTCCCTCCCCAGCCGGTGAGGGAAGCATCTGTCGAGATAGTAACTCGATGGCAAAGAGCTCCCAACACCGGACCTTGGGTTAAGAACCAGTGCTCCCTCCATATAACTAAGGCACGAAGGCAACGCCGCGTGACCTTGATCATACGAAGTGGGTTTCCCCTCGGGGAGAACCCTCTGGTCCTGAGCCACCACTGTAAAGGCCTCATGTACAGCAGGCCAAAAGGTATCACGTTGGACGCTGCTGCCAAAAGACCCAACAGTTTCTCGAACTGTTTTACAGTGCGTGACTGGCCTAGCTTCAGCTCTTTTGTGGCTGACAGGATAGCAGCTACACGAACGGGCGATAGGATGGCCCGCATTGTCACTGAATCCCATACCACACCAAGGAAAGTGGTTCTCTGTACTGGAGAAAGCACACTCTTCTTGGCATTGAGCCTCAACCCCAACATCTGCATATGAGCGAGAACGACACCTCGGTGCCGAACCGCCAACTGCTCTGATTCCGCTAGAATCAGCCAGTCGTCGATGTAGTTCAGAATACGTATGCCCTGAAGCCTGAGAGGGGCTAACGCTGCATCCACGCATTTCGTGAACGTGCGGGGTGATAAAGCTAGACCGAACGGAAGAACCCGATATTGGTATTCTTTGCCCCCGAAAGAAAACCTTAGGAACTTCCTGTGCTGAGGGAGGATGGAGATATGGAAGTAGGCGTCCTTCAGATCTATCGTGACAAACCAGTCCTCGGATCTGATTTGAGTCACGATCTGTTTGAGTGTCAGCATTTTGAACTTTAGTTTCTGAAGTGACCGATTTAACAAACGAAGATCTAAAATAGGACGCAACCCTCCATCCTTTTTTGGAACAATGAAATAACGGCTGTAAAAACCCGACTCTCGGTCGGGTGAGTACACCTGTTCTATAGCTTATTTCGCTAACAGGGCCTTTACCTCTTGCTCCATTACCAGAGCCTGCTCGGGATGCACCACTGTGGGCAACACCCCGTTGTAACGAGGAGGACGAGAACCAAACTGGATTCTGTATCCTTTTTCTACAATCTGCAGGACCCAACGAGAAATATTCGGCAGAAGCTTCCACGCTGCCAGAAAATTTACTAAGGGAACCAGCCTCTCGAGGCTGGTCTCTGGTGTTACTGAGACAGCTAATTCTGGAGCCTGAAACATCATGGCAGGAACTACCTGAACTGGCTGCTCTAACGCCCCCCTCAGAGGGCGCGGAACCGATGCTGTGCCGCAGCATAGCATCAGCGACTCGCTGGAGACCGCTGCGCCCTGAAGCACCAAGGGTGGCAGGGTTGGCAGAACGGTCTCGTGAGGACCCCGAAATGGAACGGGCACCGTATAATGAGGTGTACACCGCTCTACTTCGGTCGGGGCTGTCCTCACAGGCCTGACGCATGAACATCAGGACCTTTTTTTTTTCTGAGCCGAAGTCTTCTTCGCCTGAAGAACGGTCCTCAGATCCGGCTTCGACTTAGAAGACTTCGGCTGAGAGGGTTGCGTCTGTCACCAGTGTCTACGTGGAGGTGCACGAGACGCAACACTCTCTTTCTGTTGCACATGATATGATGAGCTCGACGGCTGGGGCTGCTCACGCCCAGCAGCCCCAGGGGGCTGGACACGGCGAGGGATAAACTTTTTAAAAGCGTCAGCTTGCTTCTTAGACTCCTGAAATCGCTCGACGACCGCGTGGACTGCGTCGCCAAAGAGACCAGAAGGTTCAAGCGGAGCATCTAATAAAAAAGCTCGATCTTTTTCTTTAATCTCTGACAGATTTAACCATAAATGTCTCTCAGTAGCTACCAAGGCTGCCATAGACCGCCCAATTGCTCTGGCGGTCTCCTTAGTAGCCCTGAGAGAAAGATCGGTAGCACGACGAAGTTCTTGAATATTGTCATGAGAAATTCTCTCACTACTATCCAGATCCCCCAGCAGGTCAGCTTGATACGCCTGTAGCACTGCCATTGTATGCAGACATGCTCCAGCTTGACCTGCTGCCGTATAAGCTTTGCCCACTAAAACCGAGGTGGCTTTAAGCGGTCTAGTGGGCAAAGCCGAGGCTTTCAGGGACGATGCGGGACCAGGCGAAAGATAGCTAGCTAAATTCTGTTCCGCCTGGGGCATCGCCTCATAACCATACTCTTTTAGCCCTCTTATTCTCGAATAAGTTTTAACTTGAGGGCTAAAAAGTCGTGAAGAGTACGGTTTATTCCACGATTTCGATATTTCATTGTGGAGATCGGGAAAAAAGGGAAGCTCTCGTGGTGGAGATAATGTCGTGGACGATAAAAAGCGCTCATCTAATTTACTTTTAGGACGAGCGCTTTTATTCTCAGATGGCCATACAATATTTAATTTTTCTACAGCCCGTGACATAACATCCACCAGCTCATCATATGCTGGGGAAATAAATTGTGAATCTTTTTCCCCCATGTGTGTGCTTTCACTCTCCATACTCATAACATCGACCTCCTCGGAGGAAGAGCATTGAAGTAATGGAGTGCTCTCTCCCCGGGCGGAAGAAACCGCAGAGCGTGCTTCCGACACCGGGGGGAGAGCGCTGGATCTTCCGGGTAAGGAAGGAGAAAAGGCCAAGGGACCCGTCTCCAACCCCTCCGAAAGATCCTTCTGCGATCCCCAGGAATGCATTCTCCGCGCCGCCTCGGCAGACGCGGGTCCTGATCCCTGAGGATCGCGAGCCTGCCCACTCTTTACATCAAAGAGTGACAGGCGAGAGCGGAGCATGCGGAGCGGTAGCATTTCACAGTGTTGACACTCAGCCTCCTCGAAGGCTGAGACCGCATGCTCCACTCCCAAACAAATGACACAAAGCTCGTGTGTGTCCCCACCCGTTAAATAACGCGGGCAGGGAGGAACACACTGTTTGTACATTTGTTTCGCCATAACGTTTCCGAATAAATTGCAACAGACAACAATAAATAGACAGAGACAGTATAACACAGATCGCTTGCTGAGGCAACAGAAGCTAATGCCGGTTTGCACCGGATGTGCTTTTATCATATCCTGGTCATGACGTCACCCGCCCGTGACGCTCATTCTTTCCATTGGACTAGTTGACATAGATGCTTCAGACGCAGTCACGCTAGGGGCGTTCCCATGGCGTCGTTGGACGCATCGTTGAGTTCCCTTCGTAAGGGAACAGAAGTTAAGAAAGCATGTGATCATAGCGATCGATGTGGATATGTTTGCACTAGCTCTGCAATTCTGCACTTCAGTAAAGTCACTTCACGTTTATTTATATAGCACTTTAAATTGATTAAAAGCAAGCAGCTTTACAGTATTAAACATGAAAAATAGAGCTTAAATTTTTACTTTAAAGCAGCTCTTCAGTGTATTTATGGTTTCAATCTCAACGGACTGAACAGAAAAAATCAACCGGAGAAGATTTCAACCTCAATAATAGTTTGAAGGTGTTACCAGCCAGATCGAACTACGGAAAGTTTGCTTTGGCCAACTGTTTCAATCTCCCGAAACGAACTCCAAACAAACTTTAAGAGCCTTGAGTCTTGAATTGTTCTGTTCACTCAGTTTATAGCTGTGGCTCAAATAATGCCTTAATGAACAAATAAATAACAATTAGGTTTTTTGTTTTGTTTGCTTTTTAATGGTAACTAGGCCTACTTAATGTCCTTTAGGCTCTCTGTTCTTACCAGAGCATTTTTATTTTGGAAACATTTTACATTTATTTCACTACATTCCAAAGCATTTTTTTTTTAAAAATTATCCATATGTTATAAAAACATTGTTTTTAACCATATCCGCTCTGTGGCCGATTCTTGAACAAATGTTTCTTTTCAACCGATTCTTTTTGAAGTAGGCCAACGATTCATTCACAAACTGGACTGATAGAATTGCAGCGGTTAAAGATATCGTCTTTAGTGTCTAACTCAAAATGAGACAAAAACCAGTGAATAAAGTGATCCTCAGAGCTCGACTGTGCGCAGAAAGTAAGTTGCTAATGCCAAGATTTAGTATAGTTTATTGTACATTAATCATATTTCTGATATGTGACTGTAAAGGCCGTTCACATCAAGAAGGATGACTATAAAGAAAAAGTTAGCGTCCACACCAACATTATTTTTATTATCTTTCCTCTGTGTCCTTATCATTTTAGCTGTGGCGTGGGCCTCTCTATTCTCATAGAATTAGAATGATTATCAAAACTTTATAGTTAGAGTTATCATATATTATCATCATATATAACTTTAGAGTTATCATTATTATAGTTATCGTCAGACACCATTGACTTCCATAGGAAAAAAAAATACTATGGAAGTCAGTGGGGTCCATCAACCGTTTGGTTACCCACATTCTTTAAAATATCTTCTTTTGTGTTCAGCAGAAGAAAGAAATTCATACAGGGTTGAAACAACTTGATGGTGAGTAAATGATGACAGAATTTCTATTTTTTAAGTTAACTATTCCTTTAAGTAACGGAGCTATTAACTCTTATTGTATGAATGAATGCCTGAATGTTGATGTGTAGTTGTAGCTGACATTAGTGTGGTTCTTAATAATGTTAGACTGAGATCAAACCCGTTTCAGCTTTATCATGGGACACAGAAAGTCACACACATATATTTGGGTTATATGAGTAGGCTACCCCAGGTGAAAAAGACGTACTATTAAATGTATTAAAATAGTACTTGAGTATATTTTAGTACAATACAAATATACTATAATGCATTTTTAATACATTAACAGTTCGTCTTTTTCACCCCAACTATCATATTATTAATTATTGTATTGTACACTTGCTGTGTTCTGTATGTATAACCAATTGGATCTTCAGCTGTGGAAGCCACAAACAGATCAGGTCAGTTGGTTGCTCATAGCTGTCAATCATTCAGCAGGTATGCAGTCTTTTCTATTCATTATTTCGCATAATTCAGACTTGTTTATTTTCCTGTCTCCATATACAGAATGCCACATACGTGGTAGGCTAACCCTGTGAATAACAGCAGCTGTCCTGCCAGGCAGCCAGGTCAGCATGTGTGCATACTGTATATTTGAAGACAGAAAGTGTGGTTTCTAATAGATAATGGACTGACAGGACGCATCATTAGCCACAGTACTACAGTGTCTGGCAAGAGTTACACATACGCTGTATACCCATTAGTTCTGACTGTCACGTCTGTCTCGCTGTCTGCCTGTCGCCCTCTCTTTCTCTCAGGTTGTCTGTCTCTCTTTTCCCTACACTTTCTGACAACTCTTGAGGATGCGCTGTCTGTCTGTCTCTCTCTCTCACACACACACACATACAGCTGCTGTTCTTTTCCTGGTTGGATGAGTGTCAGTAATCATTACCGGTGTCAGTCTGTGCCCTCAACCGCTTCCACAGAAACCATATAGAAACCAGCTCTGTTCCTCATTACTGTCACAGTGCCAGGAACATATGCAGCCATGATATAATGACAGGATTTCTCAAATAACATTTGCATTCAGAAAAAGGTTTTCCGGTAAAGTTTACTGTCTACAACGATAATCAGAATAATCACGAACACTCATACATGCCGCCTCAGAGTTTTGAATCCTTGACTCTTTGTAGGTTAAAAATGGTGTTTGTCGATTCACACATTCGCATAAATTCAGCCAGTCCATTTGTTTGTTTTTTTGCCTGCAAAACAAAAAGTCAAAGCTGCTTTTTTCATAAATGAAATATGCGCTGTAATCACTGGCTAACGAAGTTCAGTTACAAATGACTTATTAAAAACAAATTAACAGAAATTTACCACACCTAAAATTAGTACATGCATAAGATATCAGCTAATAAATAGAAAAAAAAAAAAATCCTGCACACTATAGCTTGCAAAAACATAAAATATTCAATACTTTGCTCAGCCAAACTTCGTCATGTAAAAAAAAAAAAAAAAAAAAAAAAAATTTATATTTATCCAAGAGCATATACAATTTGTCATTGTTTAAGCTATCTATATACAAAGACGTTTTGTCATTGCATATACTGTTGGATAAATATAACTGGATTTATTTTAAATTTGTTGGAGGTGCACTTTTTTGTTGTTGTAATGACTGACGTATGACCGAAACCTTGGATTAAATAATGTTTTTTGGTTTTTTGTTTTTTGCAATCTATGGTGGAGTTAATGATTTTTTTTTTGGGGGGGTTGTTGCTGCTGGTTTTTCCTCTCTAATAAAAAACAACAACTATATGTTACTGTACTAGATTGGCAACACAAATAATTCAGAATTGTTCAGTACAGTAGTAAAAAAAGTTTGTTTCTGTGCTTTGGCCATGTCTTATCTTGCCTATCCACACTCAAAAAAACAAATGTATAAATGAGTCATGATGCCCCTGCCCATTAATGATGCTATAAGAAGAACCATTAGAAAGCTTTCTCGTATCAGCCTCTGACGGCATGAGAACAGACTGCCAATGTATCATTCATGGACCATCTGATGCACATCGCATATAAAAATGGCAAACGCTGGCTGAAATCCAAGTCAATTTTCAGTTCTAATCTGATTGGCAGACTTAAATGCAATTTCTAGGATTCAAAACTGTTTTTATCACTCCATCAACAACAAAGTCATGTTTTTAGGTACTAGGTTGATATAATGACTATGCGCACTTCCAAGGAAGAACTAATTCTTGGATTTGACAATTTGTGAAGTACTGTACATGGCACTGAAAACAAACATTTGCATCAATGATTCTCATTACAACAATGAATATAAAAAATGAAGGTGCCTAAATGCAAAATAATCAAGCATACAGTGACAGTCTTGTTATAACAAAACAAGCCAAGCATCCTCCACTACACCTCCTCTTGACAGCATGTGACATAACGTTTGTTTTAAAGCTTGAGTCAGTTAGTCAATGAACACAATGGACTGAGCTCATGGTGACTTTATAACAAACTGATAAATTGGATCTAGAGCCAATGAGTGACAGGTATTGATGACCTATAAGCATTGTCTTTCAATCCCTAGAGTTGTTATCATTAGAGATATCTATTAATTGATCCCATCCTATGCATAACTCGGAGATATAAATAATGCAGTCCAAGTCAGTTGGTGCCACGAAGCTGTCAGAGAGACATATTTGATCCATGCCTGTGTCATGCAGAGTGTTGGGAATTATGTTCATGAACATAGATAATGTTCCAGCATCAGTTTCCATAATCAATAGAGATATATAGCCTTTTGTGTTTTGAGTGTTGAATAACTGTTTGTCTTGCATACAACAGGTCCAGCAGGATCATTGTAGGGTTCAATATACTGTATTTTACATCAAAATATAGCATAAACAAATTATAATTTAATAAAAATATATGAATGTAATTTGATTTAATTGATGCGTCTATATCTATATTTAATATAATATTAATATTGAATATTTCAATATATATCTCAACGTGCCCGTCCATCAGGCCACAATGCCACCTTACATTTAAATAAGTAAGGAGCGCAGCATAATATGCAGTCAGGGGTTTCAGAATTCATAAATACAGCCCTGCATGTGGGAACAAGAGCTATGACATCATCATCACACTCCCCTATTGCAATGTAAGGTCTTTAAAGATGTGCCTGTCCATCCCACACACGCCCAAAGAACAGTGGAGGAGGGCAGGGGCAAGTCACCACCTCTTTGCATTTAAAATCTACTCCAAAATGGCCAAAATTCAACTACACCCACCATATGAGTGGATATAAGTGCCTGTGGGACTTTGTGTGTGTAAGACAGCGAGACAGATAGACATCAAAAAGTGTGAGAGAGGGAGAGTGGGTTCTAAAACCGAGTCCCGGCCCTCCCTGCTTTATTGAGAGCAGGAAAGACAGACAAGTCATCCCTCTATCGCGAATGAGTGGTGCTCTGCTCCTTTCAATGAACACTTGATGTTTGAATATGTGAAGTTAAGCACATAGATAACAATGTCATACTCCTACATGAACATGTGGGCATCGATTCAAAAGGTAGACTGATTCTCTACACTGAGAGACAGTCATATAAGTGAATAAATGGCCTCTCAAACAGACAGTCACCAAGAATGTTGCCAAATATTTAAGATTGGGGGAGGCACATTTAAAGCTTCAATCAGCTATAGAGCGCATAAAGAATCAGCTATAGAGTGCAAAAGTGATCAGCCAGCGTATATTTTTACCATTCATTTTCTCCATAAGATTTTCAAAACTTTTAAACAATAAAGAATTCTAAACTATGAAACTATTCAGCTCCAAGATTCGATATTAAAAAAAAAGTATAATCATCCCATGTCCATCCCAATTATTAGTTGTATGTAGCTATTGTGTATTTTATGAAGCTTTATGACAGCAACATAGTGTTGGCCCAGATCCGGCTCACATCTGTGCCGTGTGGATTCCTTGTAACTAACATTACAGTATAGATTTAGTGTTTACTATAGCTTTTGTAAGCTCTCTTTTTTGTAAGGCAGTTCACCGCCCCTTAGGAAAATTAACCATTGTTTTCTGATCGATTACTGTTTGTATTTCCATAGTTTTCTAACAAATATCATCATGATTAAATGGTTAACGTATCTAAAATGTATAAGAAAATTAAAAAATAAAAACATACCACTCTGAAAAGTCCTGTGAAATCCGTGCTTGCGAAGTCCGTGCATGAAATGCGTTCTGCGTGTTTTTTTTCTTGCATATTTTTTTTTTTTTTTTTTTTTTACATTTTTAAGTGTAAATCAGGCTTGAATTGGCTTTATGCCCAGCTGCACTACTTCCTGAACTTCTGCCAGCTCCTTGTTTCCTGTCTGCCATTATTGGGCAAACTTGATTAATTCAGGTGTGTCTGATTATTGTTGCCATGACTACTGAGGTCAGGCACACCTGAATTAATCAATTTGTCCAATAATGGCAGACAGGAAACAAGGAGCTGGCTGAAGTTCAGGAAGTAGTGCAGCTGGGCATAAAGCCAATTGGTTTGAAATTGACGCCATCCTTCCTATTTACACCTGAGCAGATGAAACTCGCGGTTATGGTAAGGGCAGTGACATTTCCCGTACACGCGGTGCCAATCACAACACACTGGGCCAACTAACCAATCACAGCACATTTTGTATTTCGGAAGGAGGGACTTCATCGAAACCAGAACTATACAGCGTGCCTGTCCCAAATGGCACACTCCGGACTTGTGGACTTCCTCAGAGTCCACACTTCGGTGACGTCATGTAGTGCAGACCTATAGGGCCCTTAGCGCGAGTCCGCGAGGGCGCATTGAGAGGTATTTTTGGGACAGACTCGATCGTCACGCCGGAAACAGGAAGAAGGTCTCAGCTCAGACGTCGAAGCTGAATAAACTTAAAGGTCATCTCATCAGTCCCTTTATTAGAAAAATATCACAAATATCATTAAAAAAAATTACAGTCTTTAGCATCGAGAACAGGATTTATTTTATTTTCCCAAATCTTATGTCCATGTGAACTACACAGCCTGCTTTTACAGTTCTATAATTGTATATGCCACCTGGGCATTAGAATAGATGTCATGGTTATGTAAATGATCAATACAGTTGTACATAATAATACATAATGTTAAATTTTAACACAAAATTAAAATGTAAATGAGTTAAATGAGTTAAATCAGTAAATGAGAAAAATGTATAGGTTTCAATATTCATACTACGTTTATAAATCAGTAAAGCCATGACATTCGGTTCTATTTATGTAATGAATCATAATGCGATCGTATTATTTAACACGCTATTATTATGTTTGATATATCAACCACTGGTCGATAATGTTTGTATAAACTGTAAGTAACAACTGGTCAAATGCACGCCTATATCATAAAGCCATGTTTACAGTCCGTGAGCGAAATCTCCTCCCATCCGTTTTCTGATTGGCATTTCGCAAGGATTCCTGGGTAGTTAAAGTGCGTGGAGCCTGCATCTATGCGGGCTTCGCGGAAGACCGCTTCAAGGGTACAAAGGGGGCGCTGCTGAGCACACTTCAGAGCGCTAAAATGGGACGGCCTACGGACTCGTAGACTCGGCGAGCACGCGCAATTTAAGTCCACGAGACCGAAAGTCCGCATGAAGTGCGCCATTTGGGACAGGGCCCCAGATAGAGGAGAGAGTTGCTGTAAAAATGTGAAAATAATGTCATTTTTATTAAATTAGTTTTTCATATTTCTAATTAATGTTTGGTTTTGGTTTTAGTCATTTTAGTACATAATCTCAAAAATCTTTATAGAATATTTTTAGTTTGATTTCAATGAACAAATATAATATATATATATATATATATATATATATATATATATATATATTATAAAATATATATACACAAAAAACCTCTTTAGATTTTAATATTCTCTCTCTATTGTTGCGTTCAACAGAAAAAAAGAGTTTTAAAAGCCTATGCTGTAGTGTGCATCACCTGCATTACTTTTACACAACCCGTATGCCATTGCCATGGTATCTGTAGTATTAATTATTATAATAATTATTATGTAAATCTTTACATTAATAGTCTATAAGCTTGTATACAACATCTTAATATTACTTAAATACAGCACTGTAGCCTAATTATGATATTTCTGTCTCCACTTGAGGGGAAACTAAGGGAATCAAATTCCCTTCAGTGTCTATGGTGGTTTCAGCCCTTGCTGTCAAACACACTAAGCTAGTTAGTCCATGCTGTCGAGTGGATTTGAATTTAGCTGAGTTGAGTGCTTTTATATTGTCAGACATAACTTGGGGTGAGTGTTTAGAGATTAATGTCTCTAAGATGAGGTGGCGGGCGAGGGAGAAGAATGTCTGCATGGTGTGTTTCTGTGTGTGTTTGTGTTTGTACGGTTGAAGGGAAAATGCTAGCATGCATTAATATAATATTAATCATATCCCTAAACACCTGATCTTATTAAATTATCTGATTTTTCTGCCACAGTGATTTTAGTACGACAGCCACAGAGAGTATAGAAGCGTCCAATTTCCCGCTGCTCTAAGAAGCTGAGCTTGACTCTCCTTATGCAAATGAGATTGAGTGATATCCCTGCTGGGAATGAAAAGTGAAGGAAAAGATCATCTGATTGGTAATGTATGCTTTGGAATGTAAGGTAGCTCAGAGACGGGATACAGCTATTGTAGAGATTTTTAAATGTATAGGTATTGTTGATATTTGTTTTTGGATATTTAATTGTGTATGCTCATTTCCCTTATTTTTACAATTAATTTACATTTTCCATCATCTAACTTCATCTAATTTAATAGTTAATTACAGTTAAAAATACTAATATATTTTATTGACACTGTTAAATGTAATCTTTAGCAAATCTCTAAATGAATATAAATGTTTATACTGTAAATTGCTATGATGCCTAAATTCATTTGTGGCATTTAAAATGATTGATTATTATAGTTTTTAGCATTTTTAAAAAATCATTTATTTAGACAAAATGTATTTACATTTACATTTATTCATTTAGCAGACGCTTTTATCCAAAGCGACTTACAAATGGGTTCGAATCCACTGTGAGACACCAATGTGTCCCTGAGCAAGACACTTAACCCCTAATTGCTCCAGAGGCGTGCGACCTCTGACATACATAGCAATTGTAAGTCGCTTTGGATAAAAGCGTCAGCTAAATGAATAAATGTAAATGTAAATGAGAACAATAGAAGCAGTTAAACCAGTGGTTCTCAACTCCAGTCCTCGGGACCCACTGCTCTGCACATTTTGCATGTCTCCTTATGTAACACACCTGATTCAGATCATCAGCTCGTTAGGAGAGACTCCATGATCTGAACTGAGTGTGTCAGATAAGAGAGACATACAAAATGTGCAGAGCAGCGGGTCCCGAGGACTGGAGTTGAGAAACACTGAGTTAAACTAACAGTAGGATGACAATATGTAATTGCTATGACCCCTCTCAGTTTAATCTAACTTTTAGTTAGATCTTTTAACTTTTTTTAATTTTTTTTCTTTTTTTTTTTAAATAAATAAAAATAGAATAGAAGAGAAAGTGTTAGTATTACTGGATCAAGTGCTGCCGAAAAAGATGCGTCTTCAGCAGTTTCTTGAAAGTGGCTACGGACTCAGCAGCTCTGGTTGAGTTAGGCAGATCATTCCACCTACAGGGAACAGACATGGTAAAGGTCAGAGAAAGAGATTTTGTGCCTCTTTGAGATGGTACCACAAGACGACATTCGCTTGCAGAGCGCAAGTCTCAGGATGGCACATAAGTCTGAAGTAATAAGTTTAGGTAAAAGGGAGCAGTGCCAGTGGTTGTTCTGTAGGCAAACGTCAGTGACTTGAAATTAATGCGAGCGGCAACTTGCAACCAGTGCAATTTTGTGAGGAGAGGAGTGACGTGTGCTCTCTTCGGCTCATTAAAGACCACTCTATCTGCAGCATTCTGGATCAGTTGCAGAGGTTTGACAGAGCAAGCTGGAAGACCAGCCAGGAGAGCATTACAATAGTCCAGTCTGGATAGAACAAGTGCTTGGACAAGGAGTTGTGTAGCATGCTCTGTTAGGAAGGGCCTGATCCTCCTAATGTTGTATAAGGGAAATCTACATGACCGGGCAGTTCTAGCAATGTGGTCTGTGAAGTTCAGTTGATCATCAATTACAACCCTAAGGTTCCTGGCTGACCTTGATGGAGTTATGGATGATGAGCCTAGCTGAATGGAGAAGTTGTGATGAAGTGTTGGTTTGGCCAGGACCACAAGTAGCTCTGTCTTCGCAAGGTTTAGTTGAAGGTGGTTGTCCTTCATCCAGCCAGAAATGTCTGTCAGGCAGGCTGAGATACGAGCAGCTACCGTCGGATCGTCAGGCTGGAATGAGAGGTAGAGTTGTGTGTCATCAGCGTAGCAGTGATAGGAAAAGCCATGTTTCTGAATCACAGATCCTAGTGATGTCATGTAGATGGAGATGTGGAGTGGTCCAAGCACTGAGCCCTGAGGCACCCCAGTAGCTAGATGTTGGGTCTTAGATGCCACACCCCTCCACTAGACCCTAAAGGACCTACCTAAAAGGTAAGACTTGAACCATTAGAGTGCAGTTCCTAAGATGCCCCTCATCTTTAGGATTGACAAAATAGTATGTATTTAATGTGTCAAATCTTTAAAACAATTACAATATTTATAATTTATTGCTTATTTGCCATAACCTTAAAATAGTTGATTAATATCAGACATAATTTTTAATATATGTACATCCATTTACATCCCTAATGTAAAAAAAGAAAAGAAAAAAGCCTACAAATCCAAAGATAAGGAGGTGAAGAAGGATAGACTGACAGACTGGACAACTTTGCCAAGAAAATAGGCCTCAACACAAACACCACCAAAACCCAAGTGATGTGCATCAACGTAAGATCTGGTGAACCCATCATTCTGAATGGAATTTCACTCGAAGATGTCGAGAAGTTCATCAACCTTGGCAGCCTGTTGAGCAAGGACAATGCTGCAGCTAAGGACATTAAACCAAGACTAAGTAAAGCCTGCAGTGCATTCGCTAGACCCCAGCCCATCTGGAAATCTGCACAGTACAGCCTTAGCAATGTAAAATGTGTTCTGTTGTATGGGTCAGAATGTTGGAGTGTCCTTAAGAGTGGCATGAAGAAGATTGAGGTATTCCACAACAATTGCCTGAGGAGGATTTGCAACATCTTCTGGCCAGAGAAGATCTCAAATGCTGAGTTATATAAGAAGACAAACTCGCAGTGTGGTGATAGAGATCAAGCATCGTAGGATTAAATGGCTTGGACATATCCTTTGGATGGACCAGAACCTTATCTCAAAAGTAGCTATGAGCTGGAGACCACCTGTGAAAAGGAAGCAAGGAAGGCCAAAGAGGAGGACTGAAAGCACTAAAAACGAACTTAAAGCACTACACCTATCATGGGACGAAGCACTGCTGCCAAGGATAAAAAAAGATGGAAGCTGATTGTCACAGCCTTTAGTTCTGTAGGAAACTATGAGGCATAAGTAAGTGTAGAGTGTTGAGTAATACACATGCAGCTTGTGTGAGTGTAAACACTAGACTGGTTTTATTTGTGTTACCCGCTTCATTTAACAGGGGTCGCCACAGTGACGTTAACATCAATACAGATATTTAAAGTGATCGTGCCACAACTCTACATCCCCTTTCTTCAAGATAAAATGTAAATAAACTTAACACAACCCACACAACAAAACTGGAACAAAACACGTACTGAAATTATCTTATTATCAGGCCACCTACCACAGAACAAAAGGTGACACAAAACATTAAAAGTATGGTGAAGTATGAGCAAACAAAGTTGGTTTAGTTAACGAGGAACACCTAGTTATAATTTCCATATCTTGGTTTTTGTTTCGTTTTTTTAGCCAAGTACTGACATAGTCCTGATAACGCTGATTGGGTTGGCTAACTCTGCCTGCTCGAGTCACCACCAACTGTCTCTCAGATGAGTCAGCAGTATTGACCACTGGTGTGATACTAGGAGGTGTAGGTGGTGGGTTGGCATTTTGGGCAGTTTCTCTATCAGGTACTGGTGAGGTGGACCTCAGTGGCACGTCCTCCTCAGAGCTTGCCGTTGGGTTTTCATCAACCTGGAGGATATGTCGCCTGTTCCTGATATATTTCTTTCCTTGTGATGCTAATACATAGCTATTAGGCTGCTGAGCTAGGCCTTCCACTCTTGCCACTTGATCAAAACCACGTTCAGTGTGCACTCTGACTGTTTGACCTGGTCTTAGTGCAGAGAGGCAGTGTGCACTGCGGTCATGATACACTTTCCCCGTTATTCTGTGTTTGGAGATGGTAGCCGCCACATTGACTTGGATAGCAGGCCTGAGCATGTCTGTGGTTGCTGGCAGGAAGGTCCTGGTTTGCCTGGACATGAGGCGCTGAGCAGAGGAAGGGAGCCCATCACGGGGAATGTTGCGAGTGTGGAGAATGATCTGCTTGGATATCTGTGCCATCACGGTGGCACTTCTCCAGCAGGTGCTTAGTGGATCTCACTGCACGCTCAGCAAGACCATTAGATTGTGGGTAATAAGGACTGCTGTGGATGTGTTTAAATTCCATGCTTGTGAAAAGTCTGCAAAGTCCCTTCCAGTGAATTGGGTCCCATTATCAGTCATGAGGGTGTGGGGCACACCATGTGTTGCAAAGTGTCGCTTCAGCTTCGCAATGACTGTGTTGCTGGTCATGTTGGGGAGGTAATCCAGCTCAAACCACCCTGAGTAGGAGTCCACCAGGACTGGATGCATTTTGGCACGCCACTCAAATATATCAGCTGCAGTAAATGACCATGGTAGTTCAGGGACGTCATGGAGTTGCATTGGTTCCTTTGTGTGGTGTGCTGTCACGGCGTTGCATGCAGCACAACGAGACACCTCTCTTTCGATATCTGTGTACATTGAGGTCCAGTACACAGTCTCTCGAGCTCTGCGTTTGGTGGCTTCAATCCCGGGATGGCCCTGGTGTAGCTGGCCAACATAAAACGTTTGTAGTGCTGCAGGTATTATTAACCTTTGCCCACGCAGGAGCAGTCCATCCTCTAACGTCAACTCTTCCTTAATGGAGAAGAACGGACGCAACTGTTGCGGCAGCTCCTTGGAGGTCTTTGTACTCCAGTATTTCTGGAGCTTCTTGTTGCAGCATATGGACGTCAGGTCTGAGATGTATGAGACCAATAGCAATACTGTCTTGTAGTCCCAGTATGGGTTTTACATATGGACCACATGAAACTTGAACTGTCCCTGTGTACAATGCAGTGTTACAGTGCCATCAGTTTTGATTGACTCACCTCCATAAGCCACTAGATTGACCTTTTAATTTGGATCCACATGCATTGTGTGGTCAACCGCATGCAGCAGTTTTCTGGGCAGCACATTACATTTGGCGCCAGTGTCCACATTTACCTTCAGTTGTCCATTTCCGTTCTCCATTGCGAGCGTGGCGAAGATTTCCCCCTTCTGTGCGGGTGTGAGTATTGTATCACAGTAGAAAGTATCAACCATGTGATTGTCTGGTTCAGTGGTCAATTCATTCACTCTACCCATTTCTCTTCTTCTGTATGGAGTGGGGGCTTTGGGGCGAACTGTGGCCTGGGCTGGTGCAGAGCAACAACACCTAGCAAAGTGATTAAGTTTTCCACAATTATTGCATATCTTATTGAGAGCAAAACATTTGCTGTGGTCAGGTGAGTGTTGGCCATTACAATTGCCACAGCGAGCCTTCTGAATTGAGCAGACTTCAGCTTCCTTATGAAGTTCCTTAGAGCTTTTCTCCGACTGTTCATGGAGCATGCTAATGCTAACTGCCAGTTCAAGGGTGAGATTCTTTTCACGTAACAGCTGTTTGCGGAGGATGTCGCTCTGTATCCCACAGACGATGCAAACCCTGATCAATTAATCACGGAGCGCGCCAAAAACGCATTTTTTCGCCAGTATTTTTAAAGTGGAGACATACGCCTGAATAGACTCACCGGTTCCCTGACTAGCGGTGTTAAAAACATGCCTGTCCATAATGACGTTTTTCGGTGGCAAACATAATTCAGCAAACTTTACCAGTAGAGTCTCTTGTTCTTCGTGACTTTCCCCCTCTCCATAAACAAAGGAGTCCGACTTTTCAACAGCCTCCGGGCCGGCTAGGTTCAGTAGCGTGTAGGCTTGAACTTTCTTAGATTTATCCGACAGTCCTGCGTTGCAGTAGATTGTCCATTTTTTCTCAAATTTCCGCCAGTTGTCGGCAACGTTGATGTCAAAAACTAGTGGATCTATACGACGGAGTCCTTGAGCCATTATCAGCCACTTCTGACACCATGTAGAGTGTCGAGTAGTACACATGCAGCTCGTGTGAGTGTAAACACTAGACTGGTTTTATTTGTGTTACCCGCTTCATTTAACAGGGGTCGCCACAGTGACGATAACATCAATACAGATATTTAAAGTGATCGTGCCACAACTCTACAGTAAGTAAGTAACATCCCTAATGTACAAAACTCAGAAGAGAGCAGAAAAGTGTCTAAGAAGGTCAGACTCATTAAATATGCACATATACTGTAAATCTCTCTATATAGACGGCACAATGTAGAGATGATAGTTATCAAGCGTATTGAAATATTGTGTGAGAACGGCTATATCTCATTTTTGTCCTAAGCTTTCAGGTTCCTGCAGGCACACAATCAGAGGGTATATAATCACCAAGTTCATCTCTATTGCTCTGAACTGTTACATGTACAGTGATCTCAGGTCTTTCACAAGTGTTCATTAATAATGCTCTTTTTTGTGTGCTTTCAATACCTGTCTGCATACATTGCTCAGAAAAGGTAAATGTACAAGGGTATTGTGAGAATGTGGGTCAGAAATATGATCAGCAGTGATGTCTGGTCCTCTATTCTCCTCGTGTTTCTTCAGGGAGTCATTATCAGATATAATTGCACCTGTCTGTTGTCCTCACCAGATCAGGTGAGAATGTCTGCTTCTCAAGGAGGCAGATTCTTTCAGATGTGTCTCTTAAATCAAATGCTGACTCAGATATGCTCACAGTTGTTTACTTTAACAGATCTGGATACTATGGAAGACATTTTTAATAGGTGTATTTTTTTCACACTATTATTCATAATGTATAGGGCGACCAGGACAGGATCAATACTACATCATAACATTCACTATTATGCAGAGATGCTGTTTTTTGCCTGAAATATTTGACATTTACCAAATAATTGTATCCAAAGCATATATCACATTACAGTTATAATATGAACAGTCCCCTTGGAGCAACTTAGGGTTAAGTCTCTTACTCAAGGGCTCAATATAGTTCAATACACTAACATAGTCAACTTCATGACAAATTGAAATATTTTTCATTCATCACGTCAGTTCTAAAAATGACAGCTGTAAATAATGACCAGACTCTAGACATTTCTCAAATCATGACCCCACCCCCAAGTCACCCTCAGGCAGAACACACACACGCACGCACGCACACACACACACACGCACACATCCGACCCTTACATCTGCCTTTTCCTCCCCTCCCTCTTCCTGAGAGTGTGAGAGACTCTCTCTAATAACCCTTATTCATAAATCAATTTCCACTTGGCCACAAATGCCTACAGTAAACTATGGTGACTGACAGCTGCAGTAGAGGTGCCGATCTGAAGCGTTCTATCAGATGACAGCGTGGCGACCATCTGTAAGCGATGACACTTAGGGCCCTTTCACACCTACCTTGTTTGGTCCGGACTTTCGGACTTTTCAGTTTGGTCCGAATCAAAATTACAGGTGTGAAACCTACCCCGGACCACGGTCCGGACCAAACAGATGAAATTTGGTCCGACGAAAAGAGGTAGTCTCGGTCCGGATCAAACTGAACAAAGGTTTGTTTCATTTCTAGTGTGAAAGCATTTCTGTATGGTTCGGACTTTCAGACCTTTTATAGGAAGTTCTGGTGGTTTCCGCATAGCCGAAAAAACAGAAGGTGGCAGGAAAAATTAGCCGTGGTAGCACATGGGGAGAGGAGGAGACGAGGAGTATGGTCTGATGACATAATAATAATAATCGCATGATTGCTTGCAGTCTTTTCCTCCTTTCCTGCCGGTGACGATAAAATGTTCGCACGACGAAAAAATAACAATACAGTTGCAACGATATGCGTCTGTTCATTCATGTTGTCAAAGTTACCCGCCGAATTGACAACACGCTGACGTCAGACGCACGTCCATTTACAAACCAATCAATGTCGAGATGCAGCCCACATAGATGATGACGACAGGACTTAAGTATGTCACGTAAAGTTCTTTAGTGCGCTCGCATAATTGCAGTGTGAAACCAAACCAAAACTTTGTGAAAGTATAAAATGTATCAAAACGTGAACTTTGGTTCGGACCTTGGTGCGGACTTTCAGGTGTGAAAACGCCCTAAAATAATCAGCTGCCTTTAAAGGTCCCAAATTATGCCCCTTTTCACAAGATGTAAAATAAGTCTCTGATGTCCCCAGAGTGGGTCTGTGAAGTTTTAGCTCAAAATACCCAACAGATCATTTTTTACAGCATGTTTAAATTGTAATTTTTTGGTGCTCAGAAAAACGCGCTGTTTTAGTGTGTGCCCTTTAAATGCAAATGAGCACGGCACAGGGGGCGGAGCTTCAAGAGCTCGCGCTCAGTCTCAGGACAATTTCAGAATCAGAATCAGAAAGAGCTTTATTGCCAAGTGTGCTTGCACACACAAGGAATTTGTTTTGGTGCTGAAGAAAGATAATACTACAAATTATAAGAATAAAGAATAAAAATATAAAAATATAAATATATGGGAATAAAAGTATCACAGTTGGGTTTAGTCAGAATAGACATTTCCAGATTTACAGATTATGAACATATTTACAGTGTTTTGAATATTATAAATAAATAAATCTACATATAAGTATCACCTGAGTTGTTGGATATTGCACTAAACAGTGGGAGTATTGCACTTAAGGCACATGCCTTGGGAGGTGTGTTAACTGTTCAGAAGGGAAATGGCCTGTGGGAAGAAACTGTTCCTGTGCCGAGATGTTCTTGTGGCCAGTGATCTGAGTCGCCGTCTTGACGGTAACAGTTCAAACAGGAGGTGTCCAGGGTGAGTGGAGTCTGTGATGATTTTACCTGCTCTCTTCCTCACTCTGGAAGAGTACAGGTCCTGGAGAGTTCGCAGGGGGGCACCAATGATCCTCTCCGCAGTCCGGACTGTCCGTTGTAGTCTCCTGATGTCTGTTTGGTAGCTGAACCAAACCAGACAGTGATGGATGTGCATAAGACAGACTCAATGACGGCTGAGTAGAACTGAATCAGCAGCTCTTGTGGCAAGTTGAACTTCCTCAGCTGGCGAAGGAAGTACAGTCTCTGCTGGGCCTTTTTCACAGTGGAGTCAATGTGATTGTCCCACTTCAGGTCCTGAGAGATGGAAGTGCCCAGGAACCTGAATGACTCCACTGCTTCCACAGTGCTGTTCATGATGGTGAGTGGGGGGAGTGCTGGGCTGTTCCTCCTGAAGTCCACGATCATCTCCACTGTTTTGAGCGTGTTCAGCTCAAGGTTGTTATAACTGCACCAGACAGCCAGCTGTTCAACCTCCTGTCTGTAAGCACACTCGTCACCGTTCCGGATGAGACCGATGACAGTGGTGTCATCGGCAAATTTCAGGAGCTTGACAGAGGGGTCTTTAGAAGTGCAGTCATTAGTGTACATTAGTGTACATCATCCCACAATCATCATCTTCATCTCACAGAATGATGATAATAATATCAGAAACTCTCAGTAACGGTGTTCATTTCGACCCGGAGTCGGACAATAATGCCTACAGAGTCAGAGTGCTGTATAGAGATGGAACAGGTATAGTTTAGTAGTTTAATTACGGTTATAACGTATTTGTCATCTGCTTGTATGTATCCACTATTAATAGCCTACAAGTCTGCTGTTTCGGACCAGGTCCGAATGATGATCAAACATATACTGCATGATGAGTTTAATAAAGTTTATTGTACATAACACAAAAGATGAAGTGTCAGTTTTACTTCAGAAACTCACCGTAAGAGCTGAGTAAACAGTAAGATATAAGAAATGCGCAATACATAAATGAATTTTCGGAGTTGAGGGAGCATTTTCTTTAAAAACAAAATAATTCCACCTCGTCTTCAGCGGCTGCCTCAGATTTCGGGAGTAAATAGAGAGAGCTATGTGGATTAATACATCCAGCCACACAACACCTACAACGCTGGGAGACATTCTCGTCAGTGCAGCAGCTGTGAACTCGATCAGGGCGGGTCTATGTTAGAACGGCAGTGTCTGTCAACACTCGTGGGCGGGGCCTGTACTTAGTGACGTCACTAAAACAGCATTCTGAAAACAGGTCGTTGGGAGACACTGCTGATGATTTATGGGGATTAATAAAAAAGGAGTGAGTGGATTTTTATCACTATTGGGTGGTTGTGTACACACACTGCCAACACACATTTATGTCCAAACTGCATGCAAAAGTGAATTTTGCATAATATGGGACCTTTAAGTAATAAGCAGAGGCTAGCAGGTTTAATGTGACTGGCTGAGATACTTGGCATAATCTTTTAATTGTCCCTGTTACCTGACAGATATCACTGAAATATGTCCTGAAAAATCACTTCCCTCTATGAAAACAGCCAATCTTTTCAAAACTGCCATCTTTTCTTCATGGGCACTCAATATATATACATGCTAAATATACACTTTGATTTTTTATTATTTTTTGTGATTTATATTCAATTCAATTCAATTTAAATTTATTTGTATAGCGCTTTTCACAATACTTATTGTTTCAAAGCAGCTTTACAGAAAGTGCATTTCAGAAATGTACATAGAAAAAATACAGTTAGTTAATCATGTATTAATTTAGGGCATAACATATCGCTGGCGTTGAGTCGTCTCTTCAAAGGCATCGAGTCCTCTCTTCACAGACGTTTAGTCATCTCATCGCAGGTGTTGGGGCATCTGAGGTCTCCATGAGAGGCTAGATACAAACTGGAGCTGACGAACGCCATTTACCTCGGGACTAGCGTCCCGAAATAACAGCAGAAAAGCAAATGGGAAATAATTAGCATAGCTGCTGTTCATAAAATTAATGCATTCGATCTGATTCAACAGTGGTATAAAAGGTAAGCATTATGTGAATGCTTGGCTAAAGAGATTTATATGCTTGCTTATTAATTTAAAATCAGACAGCTAAGAAAAGAGTGCCAATGATAATGCAAAGTTTTACCAATCAAAGTGAAAACAAAGCCAACATCAGCTTCAGTTTCTTTATATTCCCCTTTTAATAAATTTTTAAAAAGATGACTGGCAATGGAAATGATTCCCAGAAAAAGAGAGTGAGATATTTAGGTAACACTTTACAATAAGGTTTCATTTATTACACATTAGTTAACTACATTAGTTAACATGATCTAACGAAGAATGCTTCTACAGCATGTATTAATCTTAGCCTACATTTACTCAGACATTTTTAAGATCAACAGTTGTATTTGTTAGCATTAGTTAAAGCACTGTGAAATAACATGAACATTTTCATTAAGTAACATCAACAAAGGTTAACAAATGCTCTGTAAATATATGTTGGTCATTGTTAGTATGATTTCCCTCAAACGCTCAAAGTTCAAAGCAAAGGAAGATATTTGCTTTTAAATAAATTGTTTTTTAAGGACTACAACAAAAGGCTGGTAGGGACTACACAACATTCCTCCCTGGTTAGTAACATCCCTAACCCTAAAATTTACATAAACCCCATCCCTGGGGACACGCAAACAGTGTTGATATGAGGCAGAGTTGTTGTAGAGCACATTTGGGAGTCTGCTCAAGCTGTTGCATCCGTCTTTTCACATGCAATACAGTACGTAACACAAATGCAATAGCATGTCACTCTGTAGGCATCTTACAACAGTTCCCACACAAGCGATTTTATAGATATTATGACAGAATATGCTAATTGAAGATAGTTAACTCCACATCAGCAACATAAATTCATCAACTAACCATTCAGAAACGTCCTGTTGCATTCTACATGTTGTCACTTCTTCTTGAGTCTCACCATCATTGTCCGACTCCAGTTTAAACATAAAAGGCAGAACAGTTTCTGACATTTTGGTGCTTATCTCTTGAAGCTCTGCCCTCTGTGCCGGGAGCAGCAGCTCATTTGCTTTTAAAGGGACACACACCAAACGATGTGTTTTTACTGACCCTCAAAAAGGGAAAATTTTAACATGCTGTAAAAAAAAATGTCTGTGGGGTATTTTGAGCTAGAACTTCACATACAAACTCTGGGGACAACAGAAACTGTTTTTACATATTGTAAAAAGGGGCATTATACCACCCCTTTAATGCATTAACTAATGTTAACAAATGAGACCTCATTGTAAATTGTTACCTATATTTGATTACTTGAAATGGCAGCCAATAAAATGAGTGTCCAGAAAAAAATTGTCATTTGCAAAATTATGCATGTTCACACTTGATGTTGTCAACTTATCTCAATATTGTGAGGAGAAGATAAGTAGTTTTTTTGTATAGTCATCATACCATTCAAAAATGGGTCAAAGTACATGACCCACCCACTCTTGGTAAGGCTCTACATCTCATTAGAGAAAAAGTCAGTGATGTAAGTTTATTTATAGCAATCAAACTAAAGCTAAGACTAATTATCAGGACAAACGGCAACTCTGTTAGGGATGAAATCAGGATTGTCCTGATTGTATCAGAATGCCTGGTCACTCAATATGATCATGCATTCACAGGCACATGCACGCATGTCACTCCATTAGCTGCTAGCGTACCTTCATCCCAGCAAGCAATTTTGCAATTAAGAGATGTATAATAGCCGTCCAAACACAGCCCTGACGTCTAGGCTAAAACAAGGCAAAATTTGGCTCAGTAAAAATTTAATAGAGGTCTAACCATAGCCCAAGAATAGACACACAGACTACGCATAGAACATGTCAAAGAAATGAAACCAAACACCTTGTAATCACTGTTGACTTTGCTTACATGATGGAATATTATACATCTCACAAGATATTTTGGCAAAAACGACATGTAACCAAATTCAAGGTTATTTTGGCTAGAAGCTGCTTACTCATAGCTGGACTATATCGGGTCTATAGTTGACCGAGACTGTGAAATGACGGCTATTCCTTGCTGAGATGTCTGTCACACATGGGAATGGTGATTCTATTTTGCTGTCTTTAAACACAAGCAGCTTGACAGAAAGTGATTTAATAGCAGTTATGCACTTCTTTTCAGTTCCACTGACAGTCTGCTGACCGGAGACAGCAAAGCTCGGCTTCTTTTACCTTTTCACACCTCTATCTGTCACACTACAATGTATAATCACATTCAGCTCATATTAGACTACTATTCAATACTTGGATCCCAACAGTGCGCTGTCACAGCCATTGTCTTTCTCCTCCTCGAGGCTAATGGCTCTCACAGGACCATGTCCTTCACAAATGAAGGTGTGGTTGGCTGTCAACTATTGAGGCTTCAGATGTGTTCCCATGTGCCCGCCGTTGGGAACTGGCATCTTGCCTGTTTGATTCTCGGGTGAGGCACCGCTGAGGGATTTACTGTTCCCATCACAACATTGTGGGTGTCAGTATTCATGCCCTTTCACAGAGTTCTGTAATCTTAAGCATTGAAAATAAAAGCAGGTTATAATACCAACAAGAAAGCATATTTTATGGGATAGGATTAGAAAGACTATCTGCCTTTTATGTGAAAAAAATCTGTTGTAGTGTATATACTGAATTTCTAACCACAAGTAAGCCATGTTACATAGACTTTTTCATGTAACAAGTGAAGAAATGTTATTTGTTAAAATTAAGCAATACTATCACAGTCACATTTTCAAAGATATAGCATGTTACTTTTCTTTTTAAGTTATTTACTGACAAACACATTGTAGATATTGTAAAGCATTTTAGGAGATGTTGTAGTGTGCGCAAGCATGATGAACACGGTTGTTTTAGAGAGTGTGTGTCATGCTTATATGTGACAAAGCACAATCAACTTTTATTTCAGAACATTTACATTTAAAAAACTTCTCAAATAAATCTCTCTCAGAGGAATCCAGTTGTACTTGTTATTTGTAGCAGACAAACAAAAAAAAAAAAAAAAAAAAAAGAGAAGAAGAACATGGGTGTTGCCTAAAAGCAGCGTTAGGTTTGCTTTGCCCTGAAGCTCACAGGTGCAACGTAAAAAAAGTAACATTCAGGTACATGATAGATTGCTTCCCTCAATTGTGATTCCTGTGTAAATACAATTATGCCACATTAAGACACCCACCTTTTCTTGGTGTAGCCTATATTTTATTGCATGCAAGCTATGTTGGAACACTTGTCGTCCACATAAAAAAAGCACTTCCAATGTAAAAAATAAAATATTTGCAAACTAAACACATATAATAATAGTAATAATAAAAATACAAGCCAGGTTGTCTCCCAGTAGCACTCATCTAAACCAGCTAACACCAGGAAACCGGCTTGTTTAAGTTGTTTTCTTTCAAACACACAATGTATTGATTTGGAAGGTTTGGACCAGAGAGACACATACACTCCCCTCTAACACAAGCACACATATACAAACAAAAGTTAAGTGGGATCTTGTAGTCACAAGGTTGACATACACAGACTTCCAGCTTTCTAAACACAGATCAGCTCTCATCTCCACTGTTGCCACCCCATTGCCTGGAAATCAAGTCATTCAAGTAAACAGATACTCCAGGTTTGGGAATTATTACGTCATACAACTTCTTCATTGTTCAATATCAAAGTGACAACACTTAAATTGTTACATTTTTGCAACTTTACTCAGAGATCTTGGATTAGATTGAGGACTTTAAGCCATTTTCTCTCTGTGTCTTTAGATCTGTCTGATTTCTCAGATAAGGTTTGAAAGGGGCTTTATACCTGTCGTTAAAAACTTAAGTCCACAGGAGTGTGTATGCTCCACAGCAAAAATAACGACAGCTTCACATTCTTCCCCTCTGCCATTGGTTGTTCAAAAATATAGTCCACTGACTGCCCCAAACTCGTGGCATTGGTTGAACCGTTCAGAATGCTTAAACAACAATTTTTTGATAGTGCTGTCTGTCATTTTGCATCACGAAAAATGTATGAAAAAAACATTATACACATCACCTATGCATATTTCTGTCTCTCATTTTTACTTTAGGCTGCTGAATTGCTCAGTACACTCTACCTACAAACAGATATCAACATTCTGTAATCTATAGTTTCCCTGGAAACAAACTCTAAAAGTCAGATTCCCTTCAGGCAGGTGCTTTGCACTTCATTAGAGTGTTCCAAACTGGCAGCTATTCGGTAGTGTGTTTTATTATCAAGCATTACAGAATTGACAGGTTCAATTCTAACTCAATAAAGATCACATTTGTTTGAGTTGCAGTACAAGAACATCTGCATTTTCTGAAAAGAAGATTGCTCTAAACTGCTGAAAGGACATTTCTCAATAAGGCACAAAGAAGACTCATTATTACCTTACCAAATTCCTTTTTTCTACAGTAAAAATAATCTTAATTATTGATTTTGAAGTAACCCACATGCCTGCATCCAACAATATGATATTAAATCATTCATACACGAAATAATTTGAGGCTGTAATCAAAGGTGCTTCAACTAAGTACTGAGTTAAGGGTCTGATTACAGGTTCTTAAACACACACACACATGCACACTTATGCACGAGTTGCAACAGATGTTTTTCCTCATTATGTTTATGTCTTTGATGTGAATTACTCGTATCGCTTACAGAAGTCATACTATCATCCTTACAGTTCATTTTAAAACATGTAATATGTTTCAGTGCTTTTAGAAATGACTTGCCAACTGCAGTGTAACATTTCATTTTCTCGCCAAAGCCAATTTTCACATACAATCAGGTCTTGACAAGTTGTTTACAATGGTAGCGCTCAGATCCAGTCACTTCGATCTAAAGGTGATTTGATCACTGAAATACATAAACTAAGCAATATACATAAAAGCTATCAGTCTTGTGTTGTCTGTATCTGACTGGGATGTCGGCTGGACTGATTTCTGTCTGATATGTGCGATTGATCTGCAGCTGTAACAATGGCAAGCAGTAACAAAGACTGTCAATAGGAAATCAATCAACCATTCTGTGTTTGTTTGTCTATTCGAAGCCGGATGAAACTGAGAGGATAAATGCTGCAGGGCTGCACAGACGCTTGCTTGCACGCTAGAAACAGACTTTTTAAGCAGAAATTTAAAAGATCTAATGAGGTAATTATCGGTTTAGTAAGTACAGTCAGGCCTGGCTTGCTTTAATAAGAGCTGACTAGACAGAAGAAACTGTGTTACAAAAAAGAAAGGAAAGTAAAGTAAAAAGAAAAGCAGTGTGTTGATAAATGTGTAGGGCAGACAGCTCCTCCTGTGGTGAGTAGTAACAGCTTGCTCTCCACTCGGCTGCGTTAAACAGCTAATTAAGCACTGAGGCGTAATGAATGCGACTCCATTCGAGTCCCTGAGGAGCTCGGCAGCCACAGCACCGTTGCGAGAGGGCAAAGGTCACACTACACCCACAGGCACAACAGGGATATGCAACGCTACTCTACATTTGCCCGCCGTGGAGCCGTGGCAACATTTAGAACAAATACTAAACAATTACACAGACAACTATACGGGTCAGAGAGAACATTAGTGCTATATGATATATGATTCATATATATAAATATTGTACAATGAATGAAGATGAGAAAGCCAACCTTTCATTTCCTCTCTCTTATGCACCCGAGGCCTTGTGTTCTGTTTCACTGTCTTAGCAAGATAAATGACTGCATCCTGTTCCTTTTTCCACGAACATCTGATATACTCTTTGGCCTGGTTTCATAGACAAGGCTTAGATTAAGCCAGGATTAGGCCTTAGTTTACATTAGACATTTAAGTAGGTTTTATAAATGTACCTTAGAAAAAAAAAAACATCTTGAGACAAAACAACGGCACTGACATTTTTTAAGATATGCCAGTGCAAGTTGATTTCAGTTAAAACAGCTCAAACATGCATTTTAGTCTGGGACTGCCGGGGGTTTAACTCTCATTTATATACACACAGGTTTACTTCCATGAGAACTGTGGTGTATTTTGTGGTCACATACATTTACACAACAGTTCAAAAGTTCAGGGTTTCTAAGATTTCTTTTTTAAATTAATACTTTTATTCAGCAAAGATGACATAAAGTGGCTGTAAAAATAGTCCCCTTTCGTTGTCACTACGAGTTCCGTCGTGACGACGAATGGGGTTTCGCTTAGAAAGCCTATCAACTTTGAGTATACAAAACAAGCCAGTGGCAAGGAAATGCCATGGGTCTGCGGAATTTGCATGGCGCAACTCCGCCCCCCCTCGTGGGTATAAAAGGAGGACGCCAGCAACATGCAGATATGTTTTCGCTTCGGAGCCAAGAGCATCTCTTCACTCCACAAGCCATCTATGATCAACTGTCAGCTACGAGAAGAGCGACTCTCCGGTGTTGGTGTGACGGCGATCTCCAGCGAGTGCACACTGCCTGCTGATCTGTGCAGTGGTCTGCCAGTGAGTGTGTTTCTCCCTGGGCGCTTTAACATCCGCAGAGTTTTCCTCTCACAAAAGCTTTGCATGCGGCATGTCTTTTTAAAGATGCCTAGCCCGTGCACTTCTGGTTGCGGTAGACTTATTTCTGAATCTGATGGGCATGATCGCTGTTCTGCGTGTTTGGGCATTGATCATGCTAGAGCAGCGCTCGTGGATGACTCGTGTTCTCTCTGTGGGAACATGACCATCGCGTCATTACGGTCGAGTCAAGACTCAATGATCTCGTTAGAGAGAGAGTCCCCTCATCCACACCCCGATCTACATCATCCACGAGAGGTGGTACTTCGGCTGGTGGCCAGGGTGACCTGAGGGTGATGGTGTGGAACAAAACGCTGACGATTCATCCTCGGCCCACGCCCCCCTCTTCACTGACGCAACCCGTGAGTGATCACGGGACGCCCGCGGGCCCGTCTTCGGACCCCCCGCGGGTTTCCTTTGACGTTCCAGAATCGGATCTGATGTCCATCGCAGCATCACAGATGAAGGCCATGCTTTCCCGGGCTGCCGCGAGCATCGGATTAGAGTGGAACCCTCCACCCTGTCCTGAGCGCTCGCGGCTGGACGATTGGTTTTTGGGTGCGGCCGCTGACACCCGTCGGCGTCCAACCCCAATACCTTTCTTCCTGGATGTGCATGAGGAGATCTCGAAATCCTGGAAGACCCCCATGTCGATTCCCGTGATCCCTCGTTGATCTCCTCCACCTTTCCTCCTCTTGACGGGGCCGCTGCCCATGGGTACACTGGGCTTCCCCCGGTTGAACGCTCTGTTGCAATGCTACTGTGTCCTCAGAGTGCTTCTTCTCGGCGCAACACTAAGCACCCGTCCGAAGCCTGTAGTTTTTCGTCTGCGCTTGTGGCAAAATCCTATAGAGCCACAGGACAGGCAGCTGTCTCACTGCATGCCATGGCCATTCTGCTGGTCTACCAGGCCCAGATGCTCAGGGACATGCACAAGGGCAGGACTGACCCAGGGCTCTTTAATGAGCTTTGCCTCGACACAGACCGTTCCTGCGGTTTGCTTTCGAGGGGCAGGCATACCAGTATGCGGTTCTCCCATTCAGGCTAGCCTTGTCTTCTCGTGTCTTCACGAAGGTCGTCAACCTTCCACGGGGTTCGCATCCTGAACTATCTAGACGACTGGCTGATATTAGCTCACTCTCGAGACCAGGTTTGCGAACACAGGGAGCTCGTCTGGTCCTTCGGGTCAACTGGGAGAAGAGCAAACTCTGCCCCGTGCAGAGGATCTCTTTTCTCGGTATGGAAATCGACTCGGTCGCCATGTCCGCGCAGCTTGGGGTCCTGTCCAGGGAAAGGCTCTCTCCAAGCAAAGGTTGTCTCACTGGATAGTGGACGCCATTGCTTTGGCATACCAGCAGCAAGGTCGACCGTGCCCCCTTGGTATGACAGCCCACTCTACCCAGAGTGTGGCTTCCTCTTGGGCTCTAGCTCATGGCACCTCGCTAACAGACATCTGCAGAGCTGGAGGCTGGGTGACACCCAACACATTCGCCAGATTCTACAATCTCCGAGTGGAGCCAGTGTCCTCTCATGTACTCGCTTCAACCAGCCAGTACTAAGACCTGCTCAGGTGTCTTCGCTTGCTCGCCATTCCACTCCATGGACTGGATACGTGCGATATTCCCTCAGGTGAGCTTCCCCGACAAGCCCTGAGTTCCTCCAGCACTGCTGATGTCGACGCCAGTGTCTATTGCCTGCGCGTTGGCTAGGTGCCTCCGTGTGCATGGTCCCCCCTCTGGGCGACCCCCACATGTGTATTTCCACTGTAAGCCTCTCTGAGCATGTGTCTTTCCCTTGGCAAGCCACCTTGCCACCCCTGGGTTGAAATATTCCCCCCTGCAGGCTGGACACCCCAGTGTTCTCCATATGCATCCCCCTCCGGGTCATATGTGTATTCTGTAAGTCCCCCCCCACACCCCCCCCCCCTTTGGGTTGGCATTATTTGCATATTTCCTCTGAGATATGAGATATGTGATATGCTTCCCAGTGTACCTTGGTATTCCTGTGTTAAGTAGGAGTCCTTCATCCGTGCCAGTCTCACGACAGGGAGATCAGACTTCCTCAGGGCACTGGAAGACAGCTGTGAAGGTGGCGTGATTAGACTGGAACCCCATTCGTCGTCACGACTGAACCGTAGTGACAACGAAAGGGAACGTCTCGGTTATGTTTGTAACCCTCGTTCCCTGAGTAGGGAATGGAGACGTTCCATCTTCCTGCCACTTCCGCTGTACCACGGGGATCGCCTGAGTTCAGTCTTGGCTCCTCAGCGAAGAAACATATCTGCATGTTGCCGGCGTCCTCCTTTTATACCCACGAGGTGGGGCGGAGTTGCACCATGCAAATTCCGCAGACCCATGGCATTTCTTTGCCATTGGCTCGTTTTGTATACTCGAAGTTGATAGGCTTTCTAAGTGAAACCCCATTCGTCGTCTCGACGGAGTGTCTCCGTTCCCTACTCAGGGAACGAGGGTTACATACGTAACCGAGACGTTATAATGTTACGAACGATTTGCATTTGTAAATAAATGATGTTCTTTTGAACTTTATTCATCAAATGATTTTTTAAAAAGTATCACGGTATCCACAAAAATTTTAACCAGAACAACTGTTTTCAACATTGATAATAAGAGAATATTTCTTGTGCACCAAATCAGCATATTAGAATGATTTCTGAAGGGTCATGTGATACTGAAGCCTGGAGTAATGATGCTGAAAATTCAGCCTTGCCCTTACAGATTTTTTTTTTTAAATTTCAAATTATATAAATTTTTTTTACATATTTTTGCTCAAATAAGTGCAGCCTTGTTGAGCATAAGAGACTTCTTTCAAAACATTAAAAAATATTACCAACCCCAAATTTTTTGAATGATAGTGTAAGTGCATGACAACCAACATGTCAAGTCCTACAAATCTTGAAATCCATAAGAAAAGCATTCACTTGCATTCAGTTAAAATCTTAAACTTGCAAAATTATTCTTTATGCATAATTATTCACAATCTTAAAACCAATTTGTCAAACCAAGTTAGTTTTGAAAATATGTATTTTTGCATAACCCTTATTGGGGAAGTCAACGTTAACTGCGAGAATGACAATTCATAACCACTATTGACCAATTATATACATAAATACAACAAAACTAAGAGAATAATACAAATCAAGAGCACCTCATTACAGACACATACTTCTTCTACAACACTCTGCCATCTGCGTCTTATAATTATACTTTGACAGTAGGAAGTGTGAAAAATACTTCACCTGAACCATCACATTTCAGTCGAAAACTGGTCCTAAATTGACCCTACAGCTTACTTTTTTTTATTCCTCTCCGCTCATGTTGTAACATAAATAGTTAATCATCTGTTCTTTGGGAAACTGTCACGGCCACATCATTTAAAAAACATTTGAGTGTTCCCACAGTAATTACTGAAATATTTCTTTAAAGCTATACTGAGGTCATTTTTGACAGCTACTTCCAAAAAATATATATAAAAAACAGCCCAGAGCTTCTGGGTGGAAAATGGTGTTACTTTGGGCTGGGAAAAGGACCATGTTTTTTTTTCTCTCTGTTACCTTTGCATTCCAAGCCATGACATGCTCCATCCTGTCCACCTGGATGGAGTTGAAAGGTATGTGTGTGTGTGTGTGTGTGTGTGTGTGTGTGTGTGTGTGTGTGTGTGTGTGTGTGTGTGTGTGTGTGCGTGCGTGCGTGCGTGCGTGCGTGCGTGCGTGCCTTTATACATATGCATACAGTATATGTGTGCAAATATGGGTTTAAAGATGGCTGGCTCAGAATAGTCATCAAATCAGAGAGCAGATGGCAGCAACTAAAAGACTCTAATTTACAGTTTTTTACAATCGCTATGACAATTTTTTCAATACTTTTAACAAATTTCCTAAACTCTTAACACAGTTAGCACTACATCCGTCTGTGTAAGCTATACTATTAACACATTTCTTGTTGCTTTAACACAAAATGCATACAATTAACACAAATTTAAAATGCTTGAACTTCTTTAACACACAAGCTCAAACAAGACCAAAACAATGTATTTTTTCTGGCAAATTTACCAATGCTTTAACACTGTATGTCAGAACAGAAAACGTCTCGGTTACGTATGTAACCCTCGTTCCCTGAGTAGGGAACGGAGACGTTACGTCGGATGACGGAGAATGGGGGTTTCGCCTAGAAAGCCTATCGACTTCGAGTATTACAAAACGAGCCTATGGCAATGAAATGCCATGGGTCTGCGGAATTTGCATAGCGTATCTCCGCCCGACCGCGTGGGTATAAAAGGGGAGACGCCGGCAAAGGCAGATCATGTCTTCGCTGAGGAGCCGAGACTGAACTCAGGCGTCTGCCCAGCGGTACAGCGGAAGTGGCAGGGAGACGTAACGTCTCCGTTCCCTACTCAGGGAACGAGGGTTACATACGTAACCGAGACGTTCCCTTTCGTAGTCACTCCGAGTTACGTCGGATGACGGAGAATGGGGGTTCCCGTATAATCACGCCACCTTCACAGCTGTCTTCCAGTGCCCTGCGAAAGTCTGATCCCCCTGTCGTGATACTGGCACGGACGAAGGAGTCCTACTTAACACAGGAATACCAAGGTACACTGGGAAGCATATCTCAGAGGAGATATGCCGCAGCATGCCTACCCGTAGGGAGGACTTAGAAATACACATATGGCCGGAAGGCTTCATATGGAGGAACACTGGAGTAACCAGCCCGTGGGGTGGCAACTTTCAACTCCAGGGGTGGCAAGGTGGCTTGCCGAGGGAAAGACACATGCTCAAAGAGGCTTACAGTGGACATACACATGTGGGGGTTACTCAGGGGAGGAACCATGCACACGGAGGCACCTAGCCGACGCACAGGCAATAGACACTGGCGCCAGCGTCAACAGTGCTGGAGG
The DNA here is from genome assembly GCA_026230005.1 of Gila orcuttii. Taxonomy (NCBI): domain Eukaryota; kingdom Metazoa; phylum Chordata; class Actinopteri; order Cypriniformes; family Leuciscidae; genus Gila; species Gila orcuttii. Next base: position 33,149,219 of record JAPDVR010000015.1, read on the forward strand.
AACTCAGGGCTTCAGAAGGGGAGGCTCACCTGAGGAGAATAATCGCACGTATCCAGTCCGTGGAGTGGAATGGCGAGCAAGCGAAGACACCTGAGCGGGTCCGATACTAGCTGGTTGAAGCGAGTACATGAGAGGACACTGGCTCCACTCGGAGATTATAGAATCTGTCGAATGTGTTAGGTGTCGCCCAGCCTGCAGCTCTACAGATGTCTGCCAGCGAGGCGCCATGCGCTAGAGCCCAAAGGAAGCCACACTCCGGGTGGAGTGGGCTGTCACACCAAGGGGGCACGGTCGGCCTTGCTGTTGGTAAGCCAAAGCAATGGCGTCCACTAACCAGTGAGACAACCTCTGCTTTGAGAGAGCCTTTCCCTTCAGTCTCCCACCATAACAGACAAAGAGCTGGTCTGAGGTCCTGAAACACCGCGTCCTGTCTACGTAAGCGCGGAGAGCGCGTACTGGACAGAGCAGTGCCAAGGCTGGGTCTGCCTCCTCCAGGGGCAGCGCTTGCAGGTTCACCACCTGGTCCCGGAAGGGAGTAGTAGGAACCTTGGGCACATATCCAGGCCGGGGTCTCAGGATCACGTGAGAGTAAGCCGGCCCGAATTCCAGGCACGCTTCGTCAACGGAGAATGCGTGCAGGTCCCCTACCCTCTTAATGGAGGCCAGTGCAACCAGGAGCGCTGTCTTCAAAGACAGGAACTTAAGCTCCACTGATTGCAGAGGCTCAAAGGGAGCCCTCTGCAGGGCATTTAACACCACTGAGAGGTCCCAAGAGGGAACGAGAGGAGGGCGAGGAGGATTCAGTCTCCTCGCTCCTCTCAGGAACCTGATGATCAGGTCGTGCCTTCCCAGAGACTTACCATCAACTGCTTCGTGATATGCAGCGATAGCGGCCACATACACCTTCAGGGTGGAGGGAGACAGCCTTCGCTCCAGCCCGTCTTGCAGGAAGGAAAGCACGACACTGATCAAGCATCTCCTGGGGTCTTCTCGGCGAGAAGAGCACCAGTTGACGAAGAGGTTCCACTTCAACGCATAGAGATGTCTCGTGGACGAAGCTCTAGCGGAAGTGATGGTAGCCGCCACCGCAGGTGGCAGGGTACTCAAACCTGCCTCGTCCCGTCCAGAAGCCACACGTGGAGCCTCCAGAGATCGGGACGAGGGTGCCAAAGGGTGCCCCGTCTCTGAGAGAGGAGGTCCTCTCTCAGAGGAATTGGCCAAGGAGGTGCTGTCGCGAGGAGTACTAGTTCGGAGAACCAGGTCCTGGTGGGCCAGTACGGCGCAACCAAAGTGACCTGCTCCTCGTCCTCCTTGATCTTGCACAGAGTCCGTGCGAGAAGGCTCACTGGGGGAAACGCATATTTGCGTAGGCCCCGCGGCCAGCTGTGCGCCAGTGCATCCGTGCCGAGCGTGCCCTCGGACAGGGAGTAATATAGGGGGCAATGGGATTAGTCGTGGGAGGCAAACAGGTCTATCTGTGCGTCCCCGAACTGGTCCCAAATCAGCTGGACCGACTGGGGATGGAGTCGCCATTCGCCGGGGATAGGACGGAACCGAGACAGCTCGTCGGCTGCAAGGTTCCGATCGCCCGGAATGTAGATAGCACGAAGGACCTCAGGTGCTTCTGACTCCATAAGAGGAGGTGAGGAACGAGTTGTGACATACGGCGGGAGCGTAGACCACCTTGGCGGTTGATGTACGCTACTGTTGCGGTATTGTCTGAACGGACTAGTACGTGTTAACCCTTGAGCAACGTGTGGAAACGGTGCAGGGCAAGGCGTACTGCCAGCAACTCGAGGCAATTGACATGCAGAAGACGCTGGGGTCCTGTCCAGGAGCCCGCGGCAGCATGTCCGTTGCACATGGCACCCCAGCCCGTGGAAGAGGCATCTGTGGAGACGACAACATGCCTGGAAACTCGTTCTAGGGGAACTCCGGCCCGTAGAAAACTGAGGTTCCTCCACGGGGTGAAGAACTGACGGCAGGTCGGAGTCACTGGGACTCGGAGCGTGCCGTGGTGCCATGCTCACCTCGGGACTCGATCGCGAAGCCACAGCTGAAGCGGTCTCATATGAAGCAATCCGAGCGGCGTTGCCGTGGCTGCAGATGCCATATGCCCCAGGAGCCTCTGAAATAATTTCAGTGGGACCGCACTCTTGCCCTCGAACTGACGAAGACAAGTCAGCAGTGAGTGTGCGAGCTCGCTCGTAAGCTGCGCGGACATGGCGACCGAGTCGATCTCCATTCCGAGAAAAGAGATCCTCTGCACGGGGCTGAGTTTGCTCTTCTCCCAGTTGACCCGAAGGCCCAGACGGGCTAGGTGCCGAAGCACAAGGTCTCTGTGTTCGCAAACCTGAGCTCAAGAGTGGGCTAGAATCAGCCAGTCGTCGAGATAATTCAGGATGCGAACCCCGTGTTCGCGTAGGGGAACAAGGGCTGCTTCGACGACCTTAGTAAAGACGCGAGGAGACAGAGCCAACCCGAATGGGAGAACCGCGTACTGATATGCCTGCCCCTCGAAAGCAAACCGGAGAAACGGTCTGTGTCGAGGTAAAAAGGAGACATGAAAGTAGGCGTCCTTCAGGTCTAACGCTGCAAACCAATCCTGCGGCCGCACACACTCGAAAATGCGTTTGGCCGTGAGCATCCTGAACGGCAGCCTGAGAAGGGAGCGGTTCAGGACACGCAGGTCCAGGATCGGCGTAACCCACCGGTTTTCTTGGGGACGATGAAGTACGGGCTGTAAAACCCCGACCTCATCTCGGCTGGAGGGACAGTCTCGATTGCACCCGTCGCCAGCAGGGTGGCAACCTCCGCTCGCATGATGGGGGCATTGCCACCGACCATAGTGAAGCGGACTCCCCTGAAGCTGGGAGGAGACCGAGCGAACTGAATCGCATAGCCGCGCCTGATCGTTCGGGCGACCCAGCGGGACAGGTTGGGGAGCTCTAATCAAGCTGCCAGAAACTGAACCAGCGGGGTCATGCGAACGTCAGACGTCCCCCCGGAGGGGCAGCGAGGCGGAGTGACCAGCCCAGGCGAGGGTGGCATAGCGGCCCGGTGCGGGGGCGTGGTCAGACTCCGCGCCCTGACAGAGGAGACCAGGGAAGGACCAGCGTTCCACGGGGGTCTGCTCTGCCAGGGGGCTAGCGACAGAGGGGGACGAGAGCGGTGTGGTCCGAAGACGGCACGCACTGTCGTCTGCGCCCTCTGGAACAGAGGGGGACGGGAGTGGCGAGGCCCAGGGGCGGCGCACACTGCGGTCCGAGAACTCTGTGACAGAGGGGGATGAGAGCAGCGAGGCACGGAGGCGTTGCGTACTGTCACCCGACTCTGTGTGCTCAGTGATGGGAGTATCGGTTCCTTCTAGAGAACAAAAGATTCTCCCCCGGCCCTCCACCGGGGAAAGGAGTGGTCCTGCTACCCACTCCTGGAAAGAACCGAGTCCCATCTCTGAGGAGCCCGTCTCAAGAGCGCCGCTGAACCTGGCATGTATCGGGGGGCGGGGCTGGAGAGGGCTGTGGCGTCCGCCCGCGGCTTCCAGAGCCGGCCCATTAACGGGCGGGGAGGGAGCCGCGGGAGGGCGCCTTCGGCGGTGGGCAGACCGAGGGATCTGAGCGGACGGCAGGGCCGTCGGGACACAATCAACGTCCGTCTGCACATGGGCGGTTGAGAGCTGTTGGGCAAAGTCCTCAACCGCACCGCCGAAGAGGCAGACCTGAGATATGGGAATGTCGGACAGAATGTCGGCCGCGCGACATCCAGCACATCAGACAGGTTCAGCCACAGAATGGTGAGCATCACCTGACCCAGGGAGCGTACGGCCACTTTCGTCGCTCGGGGAGCGAGGTCAGTGGCGGCACGCAGCTCAGTGAAGAGGCCTGGGTCAGTCCCGCCCTCGTGCAGGACCATGAGCATCTGGGTCAGGTAGACCAGCAGAATGACCATGGCAGCAGGGAGGCGGCTGCCAGTGGCGCTATAGGATCTCGTCACAAGTGTAGACGAAAAACTACAGGCCACGGACGGGTGCTTAGGATTGCGCCGAGAAGAAGCACTCTGAGGACATATAGCATCACAACAGAGCGTTCAGCCGGGGGAACCCCAGTGTACCCATGGCAGCAGCCCTATCGAGGGAAGGAAAGGCGGATGAGATCAGCGAGCGGTCCCGAGAAGACCAGGGGGTCTTCTAGGACTTCGAGATCTCATCATGCACGTCCGGGAGGGAAGGTATTGGGGTTTGCCGTGGACGTGTCGGCGGCCTTACCCAAAACCAATCGTCCCAGGAAAGCACGGCCGTCATCTCTGGATCGGACTCAAGCACAGCCGTATGCACACCAGGAGGTGGCGGCTGTGACGAGTGGTCATTTCCAGAGAATCAAACCCACCTAGTGAAGCTGCTACAAACATAGTATCATCCTCTGTAGCTTCAAATGAAACACACGGGCCACCAGAAGGTAGACCCGTGGGAATCACCTGTTCACTAGCGGGCACCGTCATTGAGGAGGGGGGGCTGGGGCGTGGACACGGAGTCGGCGCCTTGTTCCAGACCAACACCCTCCGGTCACCCTGGCCACCAGCCGAAGATCGGGTGGTGGATGAGGGTACTCTCACTCTTGCGAGTTCACCGAGTCTCGACCTTAATGACGCGATGGTCATGTTCCCACAGAGAGAACATGAGTCATCCACGAGCGCTGCTCTAGTATGATCAAGCCCAAACATACCAGACAACGCTCGTGCCCATCAGAGTCTGATACCAAGCTGCCGCAACCATTCTGGTTTTTTTTTTTTTTTTTTTTCAATGCACGGGCGAGCCGTCTTTAAAAAGACGTGCCGCGTGCGAGCTCTTTTTGTGAAAGGAGAGAAACTCCGCGATGTTGAAGCGAGCAGGGAGAAACACACTGACTGGCAGATCACTGCACAGACCAGCAGGCAATGTGAATTCGCTGCAGATCGCCGTCACACCAACACCGGAGAGTGGCTCATCTCGTAGAGCGAAGTCAGAAATAGCTGTGGAGTGAAGAGATACTCTTGGCTCCGAAGCGAAAACATGATCTGCCTTTGCCGGCGTCTCTCCTTTTATACCCACGCGGTGGGGCGGAGATACGCTATGCAAATTCCGCAGACCCATGGCATTTCATTGCCATAGGCTCGTTTTGTAATACTCGAAAGTCGATAGGCTTTCTAGGCGAAACCCCCATTCTCCGTCATCCGATGTAACTCGGAGTGACTACGAAAGGGAACACCATGTTCTAAACCTAACCCAGGCTAAAGTCAAGGTAAACAACTGTTTATATTGTGAATTGAAACACAAATATATCCCCTGTGTTTGTTTCTATTGTTACTGAGAAACAGCTGATTGAATAATGCAAATATATAAATTTATTTTTATTTATTTTATTTATTGCAGCAATTCTGTCTCTGTCTTCGTTTTTTCATTACAGTAAGCGTACATTATATAAAGCACTCTGAGATGGGTCTTTTTTTATTGAATTTCTGCAGCAAAAGAGCTAAACCCAACAAAACAAAAATGTAGAGAGGCTTCAAAAGAAACTGCAGTGCAAAACACAATCTACGATCAATACAATATACTGTCTGTTGTATAAGGGCCGACCTGACACATATAAAATAATGCAGTTTCTGTAATTCCATCTGATGTTAGTGTTTTTATGACATTGTGCTATGATTGACTAAATCTTCCTGTTGGATGTTAGTGTTTTGTAAAATTATTTGATTTTGAGACATCTTTGCATTGTTTTGGTAGACATAGTGTATTGTTGCTAGTTTATTATTGTATTTTGAAAATTAGAGTTGGAGTTTAGTTTACAATGTGTGATTTTGAGCATGAAATTAATTGTTTTGCCACTTGTGTGTTGTAGGTGTGTTGGTGCGTTAAGAGTTTAGGAAATTTGTTAAAAGTATTGAAAAAATTGTCATAGCGATTGTAAAAAACTGTAAATGTGTTTTATTCAAGTAAAAATAATTAAATTGCCCAACACAGGCTCATTGGAAAAATGTAGCCTACCTGTGGCAACATTTTTGCAAAATGCAAAATACAAAATACGTACCAATACGTACACATGACTGCAGTTTCCAACAGAAATGAACACTAGAGATAGCCTGGGAAAACCCTGACGAACTTCCAGCTAATTTGAGATTTGCTCTGCAAGTCCATCTGGCCAGACTTCTTCAAGACTTCTTCACGCGGCTCCTTGCACAATCATGTTATGACCTCCAAACACTTAGTTTGGGGGTTTGCATCACTTAACCAGCTCTATATTTTCGGTTTTACTGACATAACCTACTAAGCTGGTTCCGTAGCGCAGCTGGTAGGCCTACAGAATTGTAGCCTACTTGTGATGGGGTGAGCGTGGCTATGAATCCCGTGAAAGATGAGTCACGACAAATCAAGTCAAGTCATCCTCATTTATATAGCGCCTTTAACAACGCAGATTGTTTCAAAGCAGCTGTACAGAGATAAACATATAATTTAAGGTAACAGAGATTGGTTTAGTTTAATAGTGGTTCTTGAATAATGTTTTTTCCAGCTAAAGTTAGTTTTGATTGATTCACTTCCGTCTAAATGATCATTTGTTATTAAATTAAGGGCCGCTAAGACGACACCGTTCTCTCTAAACAGACTTTAAACGTGAACCTGTGATAGACGCTGATGGCGTTCACATGCGCATTAAGAATTGATTCTATAGTTATGCACGTTTGAATATATGTGCGCAGGTTTGTAATTCCTTACAAACCATGCCTACACAAACTACTTGTCTATAAATTTTGATGTAGAATTTTATTTTATCTTATCACTTCGGGTAGGTACGCGAACCGAAAAATTCCACTAGGCTTTATCTGTAGAGTGGTATAGGGATCCTCCATAGGGAGAGGCTAGTTGCAATTCAGCACTGCATTGTCATCGGGTCCAGGCGAAGGTCCTTCGTCAGATCTGGAAACAGCCTGGATCCGGCAGGCTGCGGCAAAACCTCGGGATGGTTAGACACTAATATTAGCGTAGATGCCATTCTTCTTATGATGTAACGAGTACATCAGGATTTAAGGGAAGTGTTGCCAGTTCCGGCTGACCTAATCTAAGCAGCCTAATATTGAATTATAAAAGTCTATAGAGTGTTATGTGAATGCTAGGTCAAAGAGAGGTGTTTTTAGTCTAGCTTTGAACTGACAGACTGTGTCTGCTTCCCGGACAATGTTAGGAAGATTGTTCCAAAGTTTTGGTGCTAAATAGGAAAAGGATCTCCCGCCAGCAGTCGATTTAGATATTCTAGGTATTATCAACTGGCCAGAATTTTGAGATCGCAATAGACGTGAAGGAGTATAATGCGTTAAGAGCTCGCTCAAGTACGGCGGAGCTAAACCATTTAGTGCTTTGTAAGTAATCAGCAATATTTTAAAATTTATACGATGTTTAATAGGCAGCCAATGCAGTGTTGACAGAACCGGGCTAATATGGTCATACTTCCTGGTTCTGGTAAGAACTCTAGTGGCTGCGTTTTGAACTGGCTGTAGTTTGTTTATTAAGCGTGCAGGGCAACCACCTAGCAGAGCATTACAATAATCTAGCATTGATGTCATGAACGCATGAACTAATTGTTCCGCATTTGTCAATGAGAGCATATGACGTAATTTAGATATATTATAGACAAAAGAGCTCAAAGACAAGAGTTCAAAAACAAGCTAAAATGCCATGGTTACAATTACGTTTGTATGTCACATTTGCTATTGTTTACACTATCGGATAGGTTTAGGGATTAACTTTTAGCGCCACACTCATTGGCCATTTCACTTTGAAACTGTCGCGAAACGTGCACGACGCAACATATTTTGCGTTTTGCAAAAATGTTGCCACAGGTACGTTTTTCCATTGAGCCTGGGCTGAAATTGCCAGTCACTTATCAGCTTTTCTGTCAGGACCACTATCGTCAAATACGATTGACAATTAGCATACAGTTTGGATTGGCGGTATATGGTTCCGTTCTGGGCGAGAACTCCCTGCGCATCCATGCAGCCTAGCATGGATAAGAGCAGGGAGAGCAGCAATAACCCCCTTAGGGTAAACAGAACAGAACCAACATGAATGTATGCAGATATCATTAATTCAAGATTTTAAAGTACAACATAATTCGAGAATGTATTCTGATTCAAGGGGAAATCCAAATCCTGACTGGGTGAGAGGAGGAGCTGGGGGTGGAGGAGGGTAATTAGCTCCTGAGAAACACGATAGCTGCTGATAATACTGAAGGAGCTTATATATGTATACAGTGATAGGCGTCATATTCCTATAGGTAGACGTGGATCAGCTGAGAGTCAGCTGATGCGAGCTTGACTAATGTGACCTGCCAGAACTGATGCTACGCTTGATGTTTGTGTCATACATTATTCTTTTTGTAATTAAAAGGTTAGTACAAAAAAAAGAAGACATTTCGTCATAATTCATGCCGTTCCAAACCTGTTTGACTTATGTGGGAAAACAAAAGAAGAAAGTTTAAATAATTTGTCGGTTTATATACAATAAATGAAAAAAAGATGCACGTGCTCAGGGCCGGTTCTAGACATTTGGAGGCCCTAGGCAATATTCATGTTGGAGGCCCCCCACCCCCAATAAAAAACTCTTGAAACAAATATGATTCCTAACCTTTTAATTTATACAACATTTAATTTTAAATGTTTTTACTTACACAGTACATAAGTTTGGACACATTACTATTTTTAATGTTTTTGAAAGAAGTCTCTTATCAAGCCTGGATTCATTTGATCAAAAATACAGAAAAATAATATATTATAAAAAAATTAAAATAATGGTTTTCCAATTTTACTATACTTTAAAATATATTTCTGTGATGCAAAGCAGAATTTAGTGTCATGTGATCCTTCAGAAAACTTTATAATATTCTGATTTATTATCAAATGTTAGAAATGGTGCTTAATATTTATTTTATAACCTGTGATACTTTTTTTCAGGATTTTTTTTTTTTTTTTGATTATTAAAAAGTTGTTTTAAAAAAGTCTTCACTATCACTTTTTATATATTTAACACATCCTTGCTGAATATTCCTGTTTTTTTTTTTTTGTTTTTTTTTTTTATCAAATAAATGCAGGCTTGTAGAGCATAATAAAAAAATTCTTTCAAAACATTCAAACTAGTAATTGGTCCAGACTTTTTACCAGTAGGCTACTGTATGTGCATATTAATCAAACTTCATCTAAGGTAATCTCTTTTTTGTTTAATGAACATGTTATTGTTATTGTTATTTTGCTGTTTTATTCAATTTATTCACAGTTCCAGAATACCACTTCAGTGATATATGCTTTTATCATTTTTTTCATAGCTGGTATGGGCAGGATTCTCCCTCCCATTTAATCAATATTGACTGCAGATATTGTCATATTATTAATATAAGTAATATATTATGCATTGCATTGCTACCTTAAATATGCTATACACAAATCAAGTGGACGAGAAAGACACGATCGCTACTGATTAGAAAAAAAAAATCTAAACTGATATTATTGGCGATATTATTGGCGTAAGTAGGCTGATGTCAGACAGGGTATAATCTAATCATCAGGAGAATTTAGAAGATAGACCCATGAGATCCTTTATTTGAAACATTTAAAAATGTTGTAGTGTGTTGGCTTTTTAACTTTGAATACAAACGTCTTGACTTTTACTTTTGTAGCGTTTTTAGTCAGCTCGCGACGCGATGTTATTCATTGTACGCGCAAATTCAAAGCTTCGCGTCTGAGAACGTTAATGACGCTCGCGCTCTTTTAAACTCGTAATAAAGCGGTGAATGATTTTTACAGAAATGAAGCTGATCTACAGTACAAGTTTATAATTAGAATACATTGCAATCACTCCAGAATAGATGACGACAACGCACACACCTGCATTACGAGCTGTGCTTCTTTGCGATAGGCTTTTGCTACGCAGCACCTGATGGGCTGGCGTTAATGTGACGTAATGTAAAAGTCTATGGTTAAGATAAACATCGTCACTATTTTTAGTTAATTAATAAATATTGAAATAAATTGTAGGATATTTGTACATTTTTTTAATTTTTTTAATTTTTGTCCCTCTGTCTGGGCCCCATCCCGCCAATCGGGCCCTAGGCACGTGCCTAGTTTGCCTTTGCGTTAATCCGGCTCTGCACGTGCTGTTTAAAAGCAGTCCATACCAAGAAAATGTATTCTCAAATAATCTTCCACTTCAGTGGGTCTGGATGGTTAAACAAGATCAGACTGATTTGATAATCAATTATTCAGTCCAGTTTTGTGAAAATTAATAATTTATGTATCAGATATTGCTAGTCTCATTAACAGATATTCTTCAAAAATATACCTCCACAAAGGAGTCATATTTTGGAACAAAATTGGGTTGACTATATAAATGCCAGGATTTAAATTTTTCTAAATTCCTTAAAATTTTTAACAAAACTTTGTTTTTCATTCCTAGTCCATTTGCCTTTTCAACAAAGATGTATTTAGCACTATCAACAGCGAACAAATCCTCACTGCTCTGTGAACTTGTTAGCAGATTCATGTGAACAAGTAACATAAGACATCGCCCTCGGTCACGGTCTGTCTGTCAGGCCTGGTGCTAAACTGGCATTCTGCCATGCAAGACAGGGATGGAATCTGATGTGTCTCAGAATAGGCATGTTAAGCTCCATTCTCTGCTCTGAACACAGAGCTCGATTCTCCGGAACAGATGGAGCAGCTCGGTGCCCCGTCAAAATGCCTATGGTCATGCCAGGGGGGTTGTGGTTGCAGTCTATGCCCCCTCCATGAACAACCTGGCATCTGTGAGTATCTCTTATGATCCGATCCTCATCGGACCTTCCTGGGCCCCAGGGACGCCTGCTATCCCTCCTAGTACAGTTAGATCCTTCTGACCCGCCTGTAGCCCCAGGTAAACCTCCTGTGATCAGGGCAGAGTTGGCGAGGGACCTGTGGTGGCTCCAGAAGAGAATGATGGTGATCTGCCAAGCTGATCCATCCTTTAAAGAACTGCAAGGCTGGACAGACTGTGTTTCTACTGACTGCAGGCTGTGTCTTGTGCCACATTTTAGTTTGACTTTTAAAAGGACAGATCATCTACGACCATTCCATATATTTTTACACAAAAGAATGGGGGGCTTTGATTTTTTGCTAATTTGAATTTTGCTAATTGAACTGAGCAGCTAATAAAAAATAAGAATATATATAGTATATATATATATATATATATATATATATATATATATATATATATATATATATATATATATATATATATATATATATATATATATATAAATACTATAATTAAATTATATATGAAGGGGCCTACTTAATAAAAAGTTCATTATAAAGAGGTAGTGGTCACGCCTCCAAACACTCTTTTCTTATTCAATTGACTTACATTTGTCCAAATCCTTGAGAATATATAGTTATGCTGTTTAGTTAAATGAAAAACATTTTAAGCTTTAATAAAAAAGGGTACAATTGGATTTAACATCAAATCTACTTGTAGCCAAAGTCATCTTTTTCATTGACGCTCAGTCTCTGAACTCACAGGGTGGCTCAGGGAGAAGTGACATTACCTGTAGCTAGTTCTCTTTCATTATCCTGTTTCTTTTCTTTTTTAAAGCGCTGATAGTTTATTCACGCCACCCACTGTCCCTCAGGAACACAGAAATCAAGCAAAAATTATTCCAGCTGTCTTTCATAACCCTGACTCATAATGAAAAGGCCTCATTTTATACGAATGACAGGAGATGGCAGCTCTCAAACAGCTTCGACAGAAAGAACAAGAAGGAAACCTTGAGATGGCACCCCAGCCCTCCCTTCCTCTGCCCCAAACCTTCTTTTCTTATTGTTCATTTTCAAAAGACATAAATGAACAAGATGACAAGATGGTCATGGACACATCATTCTCATTTTCTATTTATTTTTTTTGCTATCTGTCCATCTTAAATGAAGGCATCCACCTCCCCAGAGCCAAAGGGATGAGAGGAGAAAATGAGAGCCATCTGTGATGCCCCATAGTGCAGAGATGATTGCTGTGGACAAGTCTCTCTCCACCGCCAAACCTTCCATCTTCGCAGAAAATACAGCTAGTTTCAGCTCTTAGACAAGACTAACAGTTTGCATTCATATCAAGCACTGTAGAAAGACAGATTCAGTGGTCACAATCCACAAAGAGGAAACACCTATTCTGTCATACAAATAGAGTACCAGATGAGTACAAAATGTCCTAGAGTGCTCTACACGGCACTTAGGAAGTCAAAAGGACACAAAAGGACCTGAAAGCGAACTGCAGCATTTATCGGCTGTAAGAACAGACAGCATGTATTTAGCATTAATTTAGTTTCAGTAACGAGACACAGCTGCCCATTCATCTTGGAATCGATTAGATATTGTGCTGTCATAAATTATGACAGTGTAGAAGGGCTGAACGCATAATCAATTGACATGCTAATTACGGTAATTGTGTTTTTCACAAAACTGACAGGTCCCTCTCCGAGGATTTTCTAGATTAAAGGGATAGTACACCTTAAAAATGAAAACTGTGGAACATAAAAGAAGACATTTTGAAAAATGCTGGTAACCAAAGAGTTTTGATTTCCATTGAATGGACAAAAATATTACATAACTCTTTGGTTACCAGCCTTCTACAAAATATCTTCTTTTATGTTCAACAGAAACTCATACAGGTTTGGAATGACATGAGGGTGAGTAAATGATGACAGAATTTATATTTTTGGGGTGAACTAACCCTTTAAAAAATGAGCTGCTGCTGTGAAGGAGCTTCTTAAACCACAGACCAAAAACCAAGAGGGTTGGAGAGGATTTCAACCTTGTTACCGATACACTGAGAGCTGCGATGATGAAGGAAAGAGTGTGTATGTGAATATGTCTTTGGGGTCCACTTTGGATTTTTATTAAGCCAGTGCCTCTAAGCCCAGTCTCCAAATACACAGAGCTGTGTTTGAATCCGTTACACATCAAACAGTGGCCAGATCTTCTGATCTGCTTCTAGTTATCGACTCCTGAAATGTACTCTGCCTTTAGAAACGGTCATACAGAATGGTCTACGTCTTATCACAGGGAATTATAATGAAGAGGGAGCAGAGAAGAGCTGAAAATAGATCTGTGTCTTTCTTTTTCTTTCTATCTGCTTATAGTAGAAAAAGAAGAGTCCCTCTTGAGAAACAGAGACACTGAGCAAAAGAGGGAGAACAGGCCATTATTATAGACTAAAAATGTTAGCAGCGGTAAATAACAGGCACATGGCAGAATGTGATTGCCAGAAGCTGCAGACACATCAGAGAAAACGGGGTGATTGTTAGCCAAACCTTGACCCCTCGGTCTCCCTGAAGAACTTATGTGACAGCATTCGCCTCGCTGCAGCCCTCGCCAACTCTGGAGCTCCCATGACATTTACACTACCGTACTGTTTTTGAAAGAAGTCTTTTATGCTTAGCAAGACTGCATTTATTTTATAAATTTTAGGACAGTAAAACAATAATATTGTAAAATATTATTACAATTTAAAATAACTGTTTACTCTTTTATTATATTTTAAAATGTATTGTATTCCTGTGATGGCAATGCTGAATTTTCAGTAGTCTTCCGCTCCAATCTCTAGTGCCACATAAAAGTATTAAAGGGGTCATGAAATATATTTTTTTAATGTTCCTTGAGGTTCACTTAATGTTAATAAAGTTTTTTTCACACACACACAAAACAAAAATATATGTAAAAAACGGTTATTTTTAACCTTCATGCTGCCCCTCTTTCTGAAATGACCCTCACTCAGAGAAAAACAGCTTGAATAGAATCATGTGAAAGTCAGCAGGTCTCATCTGTGGTCACTGTAAAATAAACAAATCAATTAATTGATATTTGCTTTGATGGGTTTTTGTAAGAAAAATTTCCATATTTAAAACTTAATTGGCTATAATGCTAATTAGATGCTTTGTTTCCAGTCAAGACTTAGAGAAACTTGTGCATGCTTACATCACCAGTAGGGTGGATTATTGTATTGGACTCCTCACTGGCCTTCCCAAAAACACCATGAGACAGTTGCAGCTCATACAGAACGCTGCTGCCAGGATTCTGAGCAGAACCAGAAAATATGAACATATAACACCAGTCCTCAGGTCTTTACACTGGCTGCCAGTTACATATAGGTTTGATTTTAAAGTATTATTACTGGTATATAAATCATTCAATGGCCTACACTGTAAAAAATATTTTAGCAATTTAGTTATTTCAACTTATTTTTTTGAGTAGAGATAACTAGATTGTCCAGACAACAAGAAATTTTAAGTTTTCTTGTACTCAACTAGACTGAAAGTTGAATGAACAAGCCAAATTGTTATTTTAACTCAAAAATGTATGTTTAAACAACTGCACTAGATTTTCTGTTGAATTAACAAGTTTACTTGTTATTTGAACTTATAAATGTAAGTTGAAACAACTGCACTGCATTTTCTGCAGGTTTTACTTCAATTATACTCTAATGCTTTGATATTAAACTAAACTTAATTTATCTATCTATCTTGCTGTCTGGTAGACTGCATGGTCTTAAAACCTAAACTTCAAGCTTTTAAAACCACTTCAAAAATAAATCCTCAACTTCAACAATGTTTTTACAATTATGAGCACAGATTCATTAAATTACACACAAAAAAAAAATCTAGCTGCTTTAGTTTTTATTCATGGTCAGATTCAATCCATCATGGGCGGATTTGAGCGATTCATTAAAATGAACCGCTCAAGATGATTCGCTGAATAATTTTTTTCTCTGAGAATTTTCGAGAGAAGCCAGTGGAAACCGGATGATTTTCCATGTTGGACCTTACACGTGTCTTCAGAAGAAATAGACTGATACAGAGTAAGTGTGACATTTTATATTGTGAAAGTGATTGTTGCGAGTTTTTAGTTCGTAATAAGCGTTTTATAGTCTTGTGTTAACAAACAATATAAAAATAAATCATACATTAAATTCATAAGTGCAAATGAACATTAGTAAAATTATTTTTTCAGAATTATTCACAGCAAAAACTCCAGTGTTAAATGAACTCTCCTGGGAGTTTATATGGCTTGTTAAAGTTGGAAGTGTTAAAGTTAAAGAGCTAATTAAGTGATTCATTGAGTGATGATTGACCATTATTGAAGACACCTAATGTTAACAAGCAGAATCACCAAAGGAGAAAATAAAAAATTTAAGCCACCATTATGGTGATTAGTGTTTGCTTTAGTTGGTCTCGTGACCCTTAAACTGTTAACATTATATATTTTTTTGGTTGTTGTATTTGAGTTATAATTGCCAGATGATCAAACAGAAAAGATTATCTGACGGTGTTGGTTATGTTTTGACATAATCATCACTTGATTTGCATCACAAAACTAATTTAGCACCTAATCTCTGACTTTAAATGTATAATGTTGATTACAACATCACAGTGATTCTGCAGTACAAGATCTAGAAATTTCTAAACAGTCCAAAGGATTTCTTAAAAGTTGTTCTAATAAATTTTTTTTATTTTTTTTTTATTTTTTTTTAGGCACAGACATAAAGAATCAGTGTATGAATCTCAACAATGGTGACAAACAGAATATTCAATTAGGAAAAGGATATTACGAAGACATTTCAGATCATAATTTATTCATACCGCAATGCATGATAGGAGTCATGAATGAGTTTTGATTGGTGGCACCCAAAATACACTGCAACATGCTTTATTATTGTCACCATTGTTGAGATTCACAGGCTGATTATTGATGTCAGTGTGTCTAAATAAAATATTTTATATTCTAAATTTAATATTTTCAGATTGTTTTGATCAGAAAAACTTTTAAGAAATATTTTGGACTATATTGAAAATGCTGAAAATCGTTTGCTATGGAATCACTAAAAAACTCTCAAGTGATGATTATGTCAAAATATAACCAACACCATCGGAATCACCTTTTCTCTTTGATCATCTGGCAGTTATAACTCAGATACAACTGCCATTTAAATCTAATGTTAACAGTTTAAGGGTCACAAGCCCAACTAAAGCAAACACTAATCACCATAATGGTGGCTTAAAAATTATATTTTCAAAACACCACTTTAGTTGGCTGAACTTATTGGATGTAGTTTAGAAAACTTAACTTTAGTTGGCCGAACTTATTGGATGTAGTTTAGAAAACGACTCGGGTACTAATGTAACCTCGGTTCCCTGAGAGGAGGGAACGAGTATTGCGTAAGTAGCTTACGCTATGGGAAAACTCCTTTTCTCGAGAATATTGAAGTCTTTATGTAAAACGCATTGCAGCTGCACAGCTGACAGCAATGAACGAAGGAGCTCGGTCATTGGCTGTGCTGCGGCAACTTGCTCGAACCAATGACGGGGCGACTCTGAATGCGCGACCAATGAACGCGCTTCGCGCCCGCGCGCGTCAGAGCCCGCCAAGATGGGCGTGGCCAAGCTATATATTGGGCGCCCCGTCATGAGAGTTCTTTAGGTTAAAACGACTGAAGCGAACTAACCAAGCACAAGCACGGCAGCTTACGCAATACTCGTTCCCTCCTCTCAGGGAACCGAGGTTACGTTAGTAACCGAGTCGTTCCCTTTCGAGAGGTCTCTCCTATTGCGTAAGTAGCTTACGCTATGGGAACACCATGCAAAACGCCGTGCGTGCTGAACTTCGCCTTATGATAGCCAGAGGCAGGTGCCTGAGCTAAAAAGCAAAGTTATCATCCAACTAGCCGGCAGAGGCGAGCTTTATATATGGGAAAAAATACAGAGCGGCTAGAAGGCGCTCAGTGTGACACAAGCACATACATAATCTAGATGCGAACTCGCAGTTCAACTAGCATCATGCTGATAGCACATTGGAATGCAATGTCGGGACCTGTAGGTTGTAGAACCTGATAAATGTGGACGGTGAGGCCCAGCCTGCCGCCGCACAAATATCCTCGATCGGTATCCCGCTCGACCATGCCCAGGAAGAAGCCACACTCCTGGTGGAGTGTGCTTTGACTCCCCAGGGGCATTGAAGTCCCTTAGCTTCGTAAGCCAGCGCTATAGCTTCAACTATCCAGTGAGAGATTCTCTGCTTTGAAACGGCGGAACCTTTCGTACGGTCGCCAAAGCATACAAACAGTTGTTCTGTCTGTCTGAATAGGGCAGAACGCTCCAAATACACTCTGAGAGCCCTAACGGGGCAGAGTAGATTAGCGTCGTGTTCGTCTGCTGGAGACGAAAGCGCAGTTAGGGAGATAACCTGTGCTCTGAAGGGAGTGGTGAGCACTTTAGGAATATACCCCTGTTTCGGCCTAAGGACGACCCTGCAGTCGTTAGGACTGAATTCTAGGCAGGCAGCGCTTGTCGAAAGCGCGTGCAGGTCGCCCACTCTCTTGACCGAGGCGAGTGCCAGCAAGAGCGCAGTCTTGAGCGAGAGCTGTTTAAGGTGCACGGTTCGGAGTGGTTCGAACGGGGGCCCTTTAAGAGCGTCTAGGACAGTAGCTAGGTCCCAGATCGGCACTGAGGGGGGGCGTGAAGGGTTCATCCTCCTAGCGCCCTTTAGGAAACGAATAATTAGGTCGTTTCTTCCCAATGGACGTTCCATTACAGGGTCGTGTGACGCTGTGATGGTCGCCACATATACTTTGAGCGTGGAGGGGGTGCGGCCCGCCTCCAGAAGCCCTTGTAGAAAAACGAGTACATTCGTAATCTCGCATGTCTCAGGGTTCAGGCCCTTGGCATTACACCAGTCACTGAACACTTTCATTTCTGGGCATATAAGCGTCTCGTGGAGGGCGCCCGCGCCTCAGCGATGGTTTTTTAGTGCTCCGCTCGCGAGGTTCCTGGGAACCCGTTGAGGGGCCATGCATGAAGGGCCCACAGATCGGGGCGGGGATGAAATATCATCCCGCTGGCCTGACTGAGGAGGTCTGGCCTCAGTGGAATCGGCCGTGGTGCAGATTGCATTTGCATCAGATCTGGAAACCATGTTTGGTTCTTCCAGAGTGGGGCTATCAGCAGCACTGCGTTTTTCTCCTCTCTGACCCGACTGATGACCTGTGGCAGCATCGCGATCGGGGGAAAGGCATATAAGGGGCGGCTCGGCCAGCTCTGGGCGAGCGCGTCCGTGCTTTTCGTGAAGAAAAAAGAGCAGTGCGCGTTCTCCTTGGAGGCGAAGAGGTCGATCTCCGCTTTGCCAAAGGTTTTCCATAACCACTGAATCGTCAGCGGGTTGAGAACCCATTCTCCTGGGAGAATCTTGTCTCTGGATAGCATGTCTGCCCCCTGGTTCAGGGCGCCTGGCACATGCGCTGCTCTCAGCGAGCGCAAGTTGTGCTGGGACCATAAAATGAGTCTCCTGGCCATTGAATGCATGGAGCTCGACCTGAGTCCACCCTGGCGATTTATGTACGACACTACCGTCATGTTGTCCGTTTGGACCAGGACGTGTTCGTTTTTAGATGTGGGAGCAGGGCTCTGAGAGCCAAAGCGACCGCTTTCATTTCCAGACAGTTTATGTGTAGGCGCTTCTCCGGGTTTGACCAAAAGCCGGAGACAGGCCTGCCCTCGTAAAGGGCCCGCCAACCTATTTTGGAGGCATCTGTCATTATCATCTTTCTCCTTGTGTTCACATCCAGACTCACGCCTGACTGGTACCAGTCGGCGGCTTTCCAGTGCGTCAGGGCTTTTATACAGCCGTGGTTCGCTCTGATTAAAAAGTGGCCCGAACGCCACGCGTGAGTAGGGACGCGGCTCTTTGAGCCAGCGTTGGAGAGGGCGCATATGCAACAATCCTAGCTGGAGTACGGCCGATGCTGAGGCCATGAGACCGAGCATCCTCTGAAACCGTCTGACGGGGGCACGCGCGCGCGCCCGCCCTGAATGATGTTGCAAGGCGCCGGATGGTAAGCGCGCGCTCTGATGAGAGACGCGCTGTCATTTGCATCGAGTCTAGAACTATTCCCAGGAAAGAAATCCTCTGGCTGGGAGATAGTATGCTTTTTGCAAAATTGATTCTTAGACCCAGGCATTCTAAATGGCTGATAATCCAAGATCTGTGTGTTATTAACTGACTCTCTGATTGTGCTAGAACCAGCCAATCGTCGAGATGATTTAGTATTCGCACTCCCCTTCGTCTTAGGGGGGAAAGTGCTGCATCCATACATTTCGTGAATGTACGGGGAGCCAGGGACAGGCCGAACGGAAGTACTGTGTACTGGTATGACTGTCCCTCGAAAGCGAATCTCAGAAACGGCCTGTGATGAGGCGTTATTGGAATGTGAAAGTAAGCATCTTTCAGATCCACTGAGAGAAACCAATCTCCTGGGCGTACTTGCGCGAGGATATGCTTGGTTGTTAACATTCTGAACGAGCGAATCATTAGTGCTCTGTTCAGGCGTCTGAGATCTAGGATGGGGCGGAGACCGCCATCCTTTTTCGGGACGAGAAAATAGCGGCTGTAAAAACCTGTCCCGCTCAGAGAGGGGGAAAACAGTTTCCACAGCGCCCTTTTCTATTAGTTTGCGCACCTCGGTGCGTAGAACATGTGAACACTCCTTTCTCACTTTTGTCTCGACCACAGTCGTAAAACGTGGTGGTCTGCGAGCGAACTGGAGCGAGTATCCGTGCTTTACTATATTCAATACCCATTTCGGCATATCTGGAATGTTTTCCCATGCCGCTGCGTGTACAGATATGGGCTGAATACAGGCTAGGGGCGGGCCGCTGTGACGTAGGGACCTGGCCAGCGAATCGCCTGAGCTCGTAGCTCTCAGAGGCGCGGGCACGCGCTGAGCAGCTGAGTGAATGGGCGCGTGTGTGTTTGTAAAACAGCGCGCGCTGTGTTTGTAAAACTCGCAGCCTGAGCGGAGGTTGTGTTTGACACTGTAAGGACAGTGTTTATAAGTGGGGGTGCATAAACAGTGTTAGGCACACGCGTCACCTTTATAATGTTTCCCGCTTTTACTGGGGATGAATTTATAACTGTGTGAACAGTGCTTGTGTGTAGTGGTGCGTACATGACCGTAGGCACGTGATCTACATTCATGGGAAGCGCAGCCTGAGCTGGGAATGAATTTGGCACTGTTTTGACAGTATCTGGGAATGCACACTTTGTGGACATGTTAACCCTTAGTGACGCAGGCAGAAAAAGACTATTTTTTTTTTTTTTTTTTTTTTCTGTGCGTCGCCGTAAAAACGGTGTTTGTTTGCAGATGAGCGAGCTCTGTGACTGGCCCATTGACTGCTGTATGGACATATCCAGCCGCCTGTAAGGGGACTGGGTAATGTTTGAGCTTTTGCAGAGAGAGCGGTCCGGCTTTTGCGAGACACGCACTCTCTCTTCTCATTTCTGTGGCTAGGACGGCTTTTGAGAGCGCGAGCGGCGTCGAGCGTCAGCCTGAGGCGCGGGCTGAGAGGCGGTGGGAGCTGTTCTAGCCCGCTGCGGCTGTGGCGGTCTCTGTCTGCTCTGCGATGAGCTGGAGCGCTTTGGCAGGAAATGACGCATAGCTTGTGAAGCGTTCTGGGCCTCAGTGAAGCGTTCGGCGAAACCTTTAACCGCCGGTCCAAACAGCCCGCTGGTGGAGATAGGCGCGTCGAGAAATGGCGCCTTATCCGCGTCCTTCATCTCAGTCACAGTCAGCCACAGATGGTGCTCGAGAACAGTCAAATTAGCCATAGCACGGCCAATAGACTGGGCGGTGGCCTTCGTGGCTCGCAGAGCTATCAGTTGCGCTGCGTAGGTCCCTGAAGGCTTCGGGTTCGGGGCCAGACTCGTCCATAGAGCGGAGAAGCTTGGCTTGGAACACTTGAAGTACCGCCATTGAGTGAAGCGCTGATGCAGCTTGGCCGGCGGCGGCGTAGGCGCGACCGGCGAGAGCAGAGGTAGTGCGGCAGGGTTTCGAGGGGTGGGAAGCTTTGGCTTTCCATCCGGTGGTGGAGGGCGGGCAGAGATGATTGGCCACGACCTCCTCGAGGGGCGGCGTTCCCTCGTAGCCTCTTTCCTTCGCGCCGTCCACTGAGGAGAGCGAAGAAGAAAAAGAAGGCTTTAGGCTCGCAGAGTGGGGGGCTTTCCATGACTTGGCGGAGAACACCAATCGAGCCCGAGGTTCTCCACGGCCTTCGAGAGGATGCGGATAATCTCCGTATCCATGGTGGAGCCCGCACTTGTGCTAGCTAGCGTCGACGGGGCGGGGTCGAAAGTGGAGCCCGGCCAGTCGTCAGATGCAGCGTCGATGGACAGGCTGTCATCCACTCCCCCGTCGTCCTCGGACGCGCCGAAAGTCACAAGGCCCACCGCTCTGCTAGAGGGGTGTGGGTCCGGCTGAGTGAACTGAACCGGCGGTGGGGAAGGCAAGAGCGGCGGTGAAGCACGCGGAGACTGGCTCGGCGTGACGTCACTGAGCTCAGGTTCAGGAAGCCTCTGTGAGCGGCGTTTTTTTTTTTTTTTTTTTTTTTTAAACGCGGCTCAAACAGAGGGGTGGCGGCGATGGGCTCGCTCGCGGCGAAAGCGGCGAAGCGAGCCCGCAGTGTGGAGAGACCCAGGTCGTCACATTCCGGGCATCCGCCCTTGGTCAGAGCAGCTTCTGCATGGTTCCGGCCCAGGCAGCGAGCGCAGATTATGTGACGATCCCCGTCCGGGAGAAGGTCTCTGCACGACGCGCAGGAAGGCATTTGAAACAACGCCTCAGAAAATTTGCTCTTTTACAAATGTCGCGGGGCGAACAGATGTAAAATACTTGCGTGTGTGGCGCGCCGGATGGCTCAGTAGGATGGTGTTCGAAGGCGGCTGAAGGTGCCGACGTCCTCGTAGCAATCCCGCTGGTATGCTTTTCCACGGCGGCGAAGGCTTTCAATAATCCGGAGGATCCAGCGAAGAAGGTGTTCGCTGAAGGAGATTAAATCTAAAGAACTCTCATGACGGGGCGCCCAATATATAGCTTGGCCACGCCCATCTTGGCGGGCTCTGACGCGCGCGGGCGCGAAGCGCGTTCATTAGTCGCGCATTCAGAGTCGCCCCGTCATTGGTTCGAGCAAGTTGCCGCAGCACAGCCAATGACCGAGCTCCTTCGTTCATTGCTGTCAGCTGTGCAGCTGCAATGCGTTTTACATAAAGACTTCAATATTCTCGAGAAAAGGAGTTTTCCCATAGCGTAAGCTACTTACGCAATAGGAGAGACCTCTCGAAAGGGAACTTAACTTTAGTTGGCCGAACTTAGATTCAAAGTTTACTTAACTAAATTAAATCAGTTCATTGTACTTTATAATTTGTCTGGTAAACCTTTCCAAATTTGTCATGTACACTTTTCGAAATAAGTTAGATAAACTCAAAAAAACCTATGCAAAAAGATAACACAAAATAATGAGTTACGTCAACCAACATTTTTTTACAGTGTAGGACCTAATTACATTGCAGATATGCTCACTGAATATAAACCCAACAGATCACTCAGATTATTAGGATCACATCAGCTAGAAATACCAAGGGTTCATGGTGATTCTGCTTTTAGCTACTATGCCAGCCGCAGCTGGAACCAGCTTCCAGAAGAGATCAGATGTGCTCCTACAGTGGTCACATTCAAATCCAGACTCAAAACATCCGTTTAGCTGTGCATTTACTGAATGAGCACTGTGCCAGTGTTCGTCCGACTGTTTGTACTGTATTTTGTTTCATTTTTTATTCAAAACTGTTTTAATTATTCTGATTTCTTTTGATTATTTTAATTTCTTCTATGTAAAGCACTTTGAATCACCACTGTGTATGAAATGTGCTATATAAATAAACTTGCCTTGCCTTGCCTTGCCTTGCCTATAACGGCAGACGGTTGTATGCATCGATTTGCGGCAAAAGAGTGACTTCTGACCCAAAGCATGAGGCAATGACGATACGCGGAAGCGCAGAGGATAGAGCAAAACAAAACACCGGCCACGAATTAGAAGTCTAAAATGAGAAATTTTAAAGAGAAATGTCGATACAAGAGAAGAGGAGTTTGATTTTGTTGCACAGCCCTAAGCTTATGATACTCCTACATCTGACATCATCGCGTCAGGGGTTACTCTTGTGGTGCCAGCCGACTTGCGCACTATGTGTATGGTCACCTGCCGGAAGCTAGTTATTATAGCTAATAACGTTTTAAATATAGATTTTTTTTCTCACACAAACAAATCGCTTCGCTTCAGAAGGCCTTCATTATAAACAAATTTCCTCTCAATGACAAATAAAATCTATCTATCTATTAACCCTCCGAAGCCGTGTGGATTACTTTTATGATGGGATACACTTTTTTGGACTTCAAATTTTGGGCTCCCATTCACTGCCATTATAAAGCTTTGATTAACCAGGACCTTTTTTAATATAACTCCGACTGTATTCATCTGAAAGAAGAATGTCATATACACCTAGGATAGCTTTAAGGTGAGTAAATAATGGGGTAATTGTTGGGTAAATTATCCCATTAAATCTAGCAATATAGTTTGGGGAAAGTCCAACTACTAAAATGTGTACAAGTTTAACTAATGTTAAAAGTTAACTAATGTAAGAATAAATGACTTACTCGTCAGAAAAAAATCCTCTGCTGGATCAAGCTGCGTGTCGCATCGCGTTCTTCTTCTAAGGTAAATTTAAGGCTTATTTCTCACAGCGTGACTTCTCCCAAAAACGATGAAAAGCAAGGAAACTAATGAAGCTTGATGCTTTGTTTATCGAGGTGAGGCAAGTGTACGCTGAGTGTCGGTTAATTTTTGTGACGCATTTCAGAAAGAAGTTCACAGAGGCTGAGACGCAGAAATCGCACCCTGTTTTTATTTTTTTTTATTTTACTAAAGCACAAAGTTTTGTGGTTATTGTGAGTGTACACAAATAAAAGTTGACCCCAGAGGATTAAGGGACGGCTCCTAAAAGGCTTGTCAGTAAATGGCCACTGTTAGTATATCTGTATACTTTATCCAGTGTAGACAGCATCAGTGATTATAATGCGTTCTATTTGCTTTTGACACAACGCAATGATCATATCCAGTGTAGGAAAATGTCAGCCGTTTAAGCCACTGAATGCCAGTAGGCGGGGCTTATGGTGCGATGATGTATAACTATTTGTCTTGCTCAGGAGGAAGTCATGGCTCATATGCAAATGTAGGAGGATGTTTTAAGCTATAAAACTGGGTCACTTAGCACTGGGTCACTAATAATATCTTGAGTTTTAACATATTTGTTAAAATACTATTGTTTCCTTGAGGTTTAAAACTTTTTAAGTTGTAAAAAATGACTTTATTTTACTTTATTCTGCAGTTTTAATCACTAATGAAACACCTGTACAGACAGCAGACACCTGCATACAACCACATAAACACACACACACAGTTTGGTGCCACAGCAGGAGGCTGTATGGTAGAGATTTGAGGAGCGTATGTGTGTGAGAATCAGAAGATTAACTCTCATCAAAGCTCTGAGACACCAACCACAACAAGAAGAGTGACAAGCCTTCGAGCATGCATGTATTAGAACTGTGCGCCAAGGACTAGTGTGGCAGTCTGCATAAAATCTATCTCTGTGTTTGTACACATGTATTTATTTGTACTATGTGCCAAGGAATGCCTTTCTTTGTGCCTTTCTCGAAAATAGGAAAGATGGTAGGCCTTTATTTTGCTTTTGAAAGCTTCCTCAGAGCATATGAACAGAAATTAATTAATAAACTGAGAGCCAACTTCATTTGTTTAGTCTTCACAAAGTAATAGAGCAAATAAATACAGTAGAGCTTTTAGATTTTCATTTAAAAAAAAAAAATGAACATTTCCCTGATAATGTATCATTGATTTTTTTCAACTTTTGGCCAACCCAAGAAAATATGATTTTGTTGCTTAAAGGAATAGTTCACCCAAAAACGTAAATTCTGTCAAAAATTACTCACCCTCAAGTTTTTTTAAACCTGTATGAGTTTCATTCTTTTGTTGAACACAAAAGAAGATATTTTAGAGAATGTTGGTAACCAGAGAGTTGACGGTAGCCTATTACTATATACTATATATATATGGTATACTATTTTTTTCCTACTATGGGAGTCAACTGCTACCGTCAACTGCCTTTGTGCAATTGCTATATAAACATGTATATAGGAAAAATATAATTGTTTAATTAGGGATTTTTAATGCAGTAAACCAAATATGCACATAGACTAACATAATTACAAATATATTTAGTAAATATTTAAAAATATATAATGTCTCGGTTACTAATGTAACCCTCGTTCCCTGAAGGAGGGAACGGGAGACGTGACGTCGACGTGGCGACGTAATGGGATCACTTCAGGGAGCCCTATCAACTTCGAGTGTCTACAGAACAAGCCAATGAACGTTGGCGTGCGTGAAACGCGTCACGCGCCCCGCCCCGCAGCGCGGGTATAAACAGGAAGCGGGCGCACGCACTCATCGCTGAGGAGGCGAGATTGAGGCGGCCGTACAGCGATGGTCAGCAACCGTGATGACGGAACGTCACGTCTCCCGTTCCCTCCTTCAGGGAACGGGGGTTACATTAGTAATCAAGACGTTCCCTTTCAGTCGCTCACGTTCGACGTGACGTCGACGTGGCGACTTAATGGGATCCCATGGAAAACGGCACGGTTGCTGCCAGATCCAGCACCCTACGGAAGGCTGGGGCGGAAGACCTGCGTAGAGGGAGTTCACTGCTGTTCCGTTAAACCCCACACAGTGGAACTCTTGGATAACACTGGGAAAGCGTGCCTTTCCAGGGGAGAGGGACGCTGCGGAAGCCACATCCTGCCCGAAGGGAGGTACCATGTGGAGAATACACATATGGACTGGCCAGAGGGGCAGTGCAACATATGGAATGTCACCGGGGTGGCTCAAGCCTGAGAAGGGGGAGGCTACACCAGACAGTGACGGCAGAGCGGACTCTGCCAAGGGAAAGACACAGGCTCACCGCAGGGAGCTGATCGTGGAAGAATACTCATATGGGATCACCGCAGGGATCACCACATATGGAACCCAGCCTAGCACAAGTTACACAAGCATACTAGCACGGGCAAGGCACGCCTTGGGCTTCATAAGCCAAGGAGATGGCATCCACTATCCAGTGGGCCATCCTCTGCTTGGAGACAGCCTTTCCCTTCTGCTGGCCTCCGTAACAGACGAAGAGCTGATTTGAGGTCCTGAGGCTTTGTGTTCTGTCCACGTACAGGCGCAGAGCGCGGACGGGACAGAGAAAAGCCAGGGCTGGGTCTGCCTCCTCCAAGGGCAGCGCTTGCAGGTTCACCACCTGGTCCCGGAAGGGAGTGGTAGGAACCTTGGGCACGTATCCGGGCCGGGGTCTCAGGATCACGTGAGAGTTATCCGGGCCGAATTCCAGGCACGATTCGTCGACCGAAAATGCATGCAGGTCCCCTACCCTCTTGATAGAGGCCAATGCAACCAGGAGAACTGTCTTACAGGACAAGATTTTTAACTCAGCTGATTGCAGAGGCTCAAAGGGTGGTCTCTGAAGTGCTGAAAGGACCAGAGACAAATCCCAAGAGGGTATAGAGAGTGGGCGAGGAGGATTCAGTCTCCTCGCCCCCTCAGGAATCTGACGATCAGGTCGTGCTTTCCCAACGACTTACCTTCAACTGCATCATGATGTGCGGCAATGGCGGCAACATACACTTTAAGGGTGGAGGGAGACAGCCTTCGCTCCAACCCATGTTGCAGGAAGGAAAGCACGGCTCTGATCGAGCAAGTTCGGGGGTTCTCCTCGTGAGAAGAACACCAATCAACGAATAGGTTCCACTTCAATGCGTAGAGGCGCCTCGTAGAGGGGGCTCTAGCGGAAGTGATGGTGTCAACTACCGCTGGGGGTAGGTCGCCTAGAACCTCCGCGTCCCGTCCAGGGACCAGACATGGAGTTTCCAGAGGTCTGGACGCGGGTGCCACAGGGTGCCCCGTCTCTGAGAGAGCAGGTCCTCTCTCAGAGGGATGGGCCAGGGGGGGGGGCTGTCGCGAGGAGCACTAGTTTGGGGAACCAGGTCCGGTTGGGCCAATATGGCGCAACTAACAAGACCTGCTCCTCGTCCTCCCTGACTTTGCACAAGGTCTGTGCCAGAAGGCTCACTGGGGGAAATGCATACTTGTGAAGACCCTGGGGCCAGCTGTGTGCCAGAGCATCCATGCCGAGGGTCCCCTCGGTCAGGGAATAGAACAACTGGCAGTGAGACGTGTCCGGGGCGGCAAACAGATCTATCTGTGCGGTCCTGAAGCGCCTGAAAATCAGCTGGACCACCTGGGGATGGAGTCGCCATTCTCCCAGTAGCACCTGCTGCCGTGAGAGCTCGTCGGCTGCATGGTTGAGCAGGCCCGGAATGTAAACGGCACGAAGCAACCTCAGATGCTTCTGACTCCAAAGGAGGAGATGGTGGGCGAGTTGTGACATGCGGCGGGAGCGTAGACCACCCTGACGGTTGATGTACGCAACGGCCGCAGTGTTGTCCCTACGGACCAGTACATGCTTGCCTTGTAGCGACGTTTTGAAGCGGCCCAACGCAAGATGTACTGCTAACAACTCGAGGCAGTTGATGTGCCAATGCAGTTGAGGCCCCGTCCACAGACCTGAAGCTGCATGCCTGTTGTACGTGGCCCCCCAGCCGGTGATAGAGGCATCCGTGGAGACCACAGAGTGCCTGGACACTTGTTCTAGGGGAACACCTGCCCGCAGGAACGAGGGGTCCGACCACAAGCTGAGGGTTTGGCGACAGTGCGAGGTCACTGGAACCCGGCACGAGCCGCTCTGCCACGCCCATCTCGGGACTCGATCGTGGAGCCAGTGTTGGAGCGGTCTCATATGAAGCAATCCGAGCGGCGTAACCACGGCTGCAGATGCCATATGCCCCAGGAGCTTCTGAAATAATTTCAGTGGTGCCGCTGTCCTGCGTCTGAGCGTGCTCACGCAGTTCCACACTGACTGGACGCGGGCCTCGATGAGGCGAGCTGTCATGTTGATCGAGTCCAAC
The DNA here is from genome assembly GCA_026230005.1 of Gila orcuttii. Classification (NCBI taxonomy): domain Eukaryota; kingdom Metazoa; phylum Chordata; class Actinopteri; order Cypriniformes; family Leuciscidae; genus Gila; species Gila orcuttii. The sequence goes on from JAPDVR010000015.1 coordinate 33,177,231, forward strand.
TCCATACCGAGAAAAGAGATCCTCTGCCCGGGGGTAAGTTTGCTCTTCTCCCAGTTGACCCGAAGCCCTAGGTGGCTGAGGTGACAGAGCACCATGTCCCTGTGTTCGCACAACTGCTCTCTCGACTGGGCGAGAATAAGCCAGTCGTCGAGGTAGTTGAGAATGCGAACACCACGCTCAAACTGTTGGGCAAAGCTCTCGACCGCGTCGCCGAACAACCCAACCTGGGAGAGAGGGTCATCCAGGAACCGATATTTATCGGTGTCCCTCATGTCCGCCAGGTTGAGCCAAAGGTGGCGCTCCTGGACCACCAAGGTGGACATCGCCTGACCGACTGAACGTGCGGTTTCCTTCGTCGCCCGGAGGGCGAGGTCAGTTGCCACAGGGAGCTCCCGGAGGAGCTCTGGGTCAGAACGACCCTCGTTCATGTCCGTGAGCGCCTGGGCCTGGTGGACCTGCAAGAGCGCCATGGCATGGAGGGCGGAAGCAGCCTGTCCACAGGCCTTGTAAGCCCTCGCCGTTAGACCGGACGAGAACTTACAGGCCTTGGACGGGAGGCGCGGATTACCCCGCCAGGAGGAGGCGGATGCCGGACACAACTGCATCGTGACAGCCCGCTCCACTGGGGGGATATCCACATACCCCTTAGCTGCCCCGCCGTCGAGGGTGGCGAGGGGGGAGGAGCCACTAGAACGGCTTCGAGGACTATACGGTGCCTTCCTCGTCCTAGAAAGCTCCTCATAAACCTCCGGAAAGAAAGGTACCGGGGCGGGCCGTGCTGGTTCTCAGAGAAACCAATCGTCCAACCGAGAAGGTTCGGGACGTGGTGGAGGATTCCACGCAAGCCCAAACTTCTCGGCGGCCCAGGAAAGCATAGCCGCCTTTTCTGGATCAGGCTCGGGCAACGCTACACGCCCCGAAGGGGGTAACGCAGCCGAGTCGTCATCTCCAGAGGACTGAAGCTCCCCCTCCGATGCTGCGATCGACATCTGATCGTCAGCTGGCGCCCCACAGGAAACGACCGGTCGTTCAGGAGAAGGACCGAGGCGTTCGCAAAGGGGCGCCGATGGCAACAACACATGAGAGGCGTGAGGGGCCCGCGGAGATTGACTCAACGGGGAAGCCCTCACGGTGATCCTCAGATCACCCTGGCCATGCGCTGAAGTAGGCTTATTCTGCGGGGCAGAATAAGCACTAGATCGGGGCATAGGCGAGGGGACTGCACCTCCCTTGAGGTAAGCGAGTCTCGATCTAAGTGCTGCGATAGTCATATTCCCGCAATGGGAACATGAACTATCCACAAAAGCTGCCTCAGCGTGTTGAATGCCCAAACACGAGAGGCAACTATTGTGGCCATCTGCTGGCGCCAGGCAACGACGGCACCCAGAAACGCACAAGCGGAATGACATCTTGAAAAAGACGCAGGGTCTGCTTGTGTTGCTCTTTTAGTTGAAAACAAAAAATATAAAGAGAAAAAATAACTCTCTCAGTGCTGAAGCACCCAGGGATAGCCGCGGTGTAATCGGGGTACACACTCACGAGAGGAACGCCCACCGAGACCGACACATACAGACACACACACACACAAGCAATGCTGTGAAAACAGCAGTTGTGAGCTGTATTGCTCGCGGCCACCGCTGATCGCGCCGTCACACCAGCACTGGAACAGAGTATTCTCTTTGAAGTCTTCAACGATCGATGCAGCAGTCTGCAGAAACTCAGAGTCAAAACGAAAGCTCAGCTCCGAAGCAAAAGACAATGAGTGCGTGCGCCTGCTTCCTGTTTATACCCGCGCTGCGGGGCGGGGCGCGTGACGCGTTTCACGCACGCCAACGTTCATTGGCTTGTTCTGTAGACACTCGAAGTTGATAGGGCTTCCTGAAGTGATCCCATTACGTCGGGAACTGTTAAAGGAGCTATATATAAGAATTTTCATGTATTGTCTCTTTTTTATTGCAGAAGTGTGAACAGCTTATAAAGAAACTTTAAAAAATGAGACCTTCCCTCTCATCGTATGATGTCAATGAAAGCCTGTAGACTGATTTTTACGTGAAGGACTCTGGACATTTTTCCCGGGAAAATCGAAAGGATGTGATGTTAACACAATCCCCCATGAGCCTCTCTTCCATTCTATGACACATGCAACTAATGCTTATACAGTGTTGTTCAGAATAATGGCAAAATAGCTATTCTGTAATGTCAATGTGTCATGCAAAGAAAAGGGATTAATTCAAACTATAGTCTCACATAGCCAGGTTTATATAGTCTATAATCTCAAATATATACTATATAATCTATACCATATAACCATTGGAATTTTACAGTGTAACAGCGTAATTTTAATTACCTCTTCTGTTGATGATCAGATGCTTTCTTAACTGCTGTTTTCTCACCACTGTCATTTGTGTTGTGTTTATTTTGAAAAGCATGCAGCACATATTTACATATTCATCTAAACGTCGCTCTCAGCAGCATGGACAGCGCCGGGATGTTGGTTGACAGCATATCGCTGCAAAGGTAATTGGATCTTCTTCTTCTTAGCAAAGAACTAAACATTTCTTCGCCGTGAGCATATCGTGTCGGTAATAACAAGGGTTACTGAAATCTATATATAAAAAAAATTTCAAAGAAATTCATGAATGAAGGAAAAATAAGTATCTATCATATAATCACATGACTTTTGTAATGCCCTTGCATCCTGGCCCCAAGCATTGTTCCCCTTTCTTGTTAACTTTTTCTTGACTTTAATATAGTATATCAACAAAATAATACTTTGTAGGGGTGGTCAAAAATATATAAAGTTATTGACTTTATTATCAAGTAAATATCCCCAAAAGACTAAAAGGTGTGCAGTAGAGGGTTAAAGTGCTTATTTTTACTCTTGGTTTATTAGATTAATTTCTGTTCATTCAGAAATATTCCAATGGGAACATTACCCAATAACACCATTTTTACTTTTAAAATGACTTCTATAATGCTTATTAGTTTGTAAATGTACAATATTTAGAATTAAATATCTAATACAGAAGAAATAATAAATAATACATTTGAAAAATATAAAAAATATTTATACATTTAAAGAAAAGCGGATGTTTAATATGTTTATCATATGTTTATTTGAAAACTCTGCCAGTGGAGGGTTAACTATCGACAGAAGATTATAAAGCATAAAGGACTTCACCAGAATAAGGTTAAACAGGAAGCAAGCTGTGGTACATCTGGCATCTGCATCATTTACAGAGCACAGCTTTGCTCCGGAACCCCCTCAGCCACTGGTTTGCAAGGTGCCCTGGGCTCAAACTGTTAACTGCATCCCTTCACAGGGACCTGTGTGGTAATAACACACACTTCTCTCACACATACACACACTCATCTAGGGAGATGACTTGCATTTAGGCTCCATATTCCCACAAGCTCACTTGTAATTAATTAGCTAGTGGCCCCCTTCCCAACTTCCTGTCACTTCTCCCATCCTGGTTTCCTGGCCGAGGACAGAGTCATCTCCTGGGTTACAGCTAGAGTAATCAGCCTCTTTGGGACAACAACGTGTCTCAATCTACTGCACAGTTGAGTGGTACAAAAGAGAAGGTGTTTCTGCTTGTGTGTGAGTGAGGAAGAGAGAATGAGAGAAGCAACCCAATAGGGAATCCGTATCCACTGGGACTAATTCACTTTGCTATTCATTAACCTCATCCTGTTACTGTGCAGAGGAAGTCTGGGGACAACAGCAACTTTCAAAGACGATGTCAAAGGAGTGCTGACTACAAATCCCAGGGTGCCTTGGGAGATGATCCAAGTCTTCCATTAAAGTGAGAGGCAGGTCTTGATCAGGTTATCAGATTAAAGTGAGCCAGAGGGCTGAAAGACATACAAAAGACAAAAGCGTCTTACTTTGCCTTGATTTAAAGGCGAGTAAACCCAGTCTGGTCTCTTCTGCATGCAGCGCGCAGCAGCTGTGGGTGAACACGGTCTGATTTCTGCTGATTAGGCAAATGCGCTTCCATTCTCATTCAGTATTCGGGAAAAGGGCTCACACAAGTCAAGGATAGGACAACCCTTTCCACTCTCTGAATAACTAATGTCTGCCTGTCTGTTAAGAGATACACCACCTTATTCACAAAGTTTAGAAAGAATGTTTTCCTTGCTCCTTTGAAATAAAAGTTGAATGAACAGTGCAGAAAGACTTTGACACAGTGGTTTTCAAAAATGGGTCGCATAAACAATGCGAATCATAAAATGCAACCAACCATATACAGTAATTGCAGACAGAAAATAAACAGACTAAAGGCCAGTTCACACCAAGGACGATAACTATAACAATCTTATCAGCTTTTTAAATGGAAAAGATATTGTTGATATCACAGGCTATGCATCCAATCAAAATCTGTGGTATTTGCAACAAATTCATCCATCAACAGACAGGTTGCATGGCATGCCTTCATCCCATTTTATGGAAATTTTAATTTATTTTTAGTAAAATAAACAATTGTAGGTCCAACGCAAATGTAACTGTAATATTTGGTCCCTGAAGTAAAACCATTTGAGAACAACTTATATACCATTCACAAGGCAAAGCTCACTCCCCAGTCCACCCATTAATGGAAAATAAGCTGCCAAAACAAGTCAATCAGAAATCGTCATGGTAATAACATCACAATCATGAGCACATTAACATTCAACCACCCATGTTTACATATCCATATCTATTCAGTATTCAGCTTCTCATAAGGTACTTAAAGGGATATTTGCCCAAAAATGTCTGTCATTATTTACTCACCCTCATGTCAGTCCAAACTTGTATGACTTTCTTTCTGCTGTTGGATGCAAAAGAAAATATTTTCAAAAATGTTTCCATATGTTAATCCATGTCCAGGTCAAATGTTGTTTTGGAGCCCAATGACTTTTATTGTCCTGTTTGGACAAAATGTTTGCTTTTTAAACATTCTTCAAAATATCTTCTTTAGTGTTCCACAGAAGCAAAAATACAGGTTGGAATGGCATGAGGGTGAGTTAATGATGTCAAAATGTACTTTTGGGTGAATTTAGGGAAGGCATAAAGAGGTAGAATAGTGGATGACAACCTGAAAAATGTCTTGGGATAAACACATTTTATAGACATGTACAATTATCTCTGGACTGGTGACTCACTCAAAAATAAACACTATGCAATGCAATAGTTCATGTGTTGTCATAATTCATTTATTAAGCTTAATATTATTTAGCTAAACAAATATATAATTTTCACATGATGTGCTCAGGAAACCTTCCAAAGAATTAGATGCTTTGTAAAATCTCTGTCTCCATGACAACAGGAGGAGACAAAAAGGAGTCTGAACGTGACATTCTAATTCGTAAAGATTTGACAGCTGTCATTGTTAAATAACTGCCTTGAGAATCCAAAGATGTTGACATTTAGAGACAGTGAACATGGAAATAGTGCTTGGCTTAATGATAGGCCTCTCACATGTAGCTGTCATGTGGAAATTGTATAGGCCGGTGTTATACAAGACTGTGGGAAAATGTCTCCTTCTCTTTATGTGGTACAGCGCAGAGCCAAAAATCAGCGCAATTAATCTGCTATGCGAGACCATGTTTGGGAAATCATTAAACAATCGACGTCTGTCTCGGATTAAAGCTAACATGTCAGTCTGACATTTCTCACTGACTGTCCAAAAACATGTTCTGCCATGCTTTTTAATACATCCGCAGACAAAACATGGTGGAGCGTTTAGCCAGAGTTCAATGATTTCTGCCCCTTATAATTCAATTTCCTGTTGAACTATGCTTTACCTACAGTGACCGTGGCAAAGCGGCAGCCATTTGTAAGGAAGTGGAGGCCTCGCTCTCTCTCAGGCCCTCGGCCTCTCACTGTATGGCCTAGTTTGATTTTGTCCAGATGCTGCTGAAACACAGGGAGTCTCTGTTCTCGAGGAAACAGGGATCGAACACTTCCATCCCACACCACCTGTCTCCAAAAACCTTTCTGCTGTGACACAAGGCTGGTTAAACTCCACCTGAGAACACTGAGCACTGCCAGACATTGCACAAAAACAGTCATTAAAACACCAGCAGCACCCTGAAAACCAACATTCTCACTCATTCAGTCCTGTTTAAATACTGACTTCGGGTTTCCACAAACCCACACTGCAACTGAGCTGTTGTAAAGATCCTTCAACAAAAAGACATTGTGCGATTGGGCTGTATAACTAAAAAAAGAATTAGTGACCGGACCGGTTGCCACTGAAGTTTCTTGTTTGCTTGATAAAAGTACAGTATATTAATGTATTTATCCTAAACTGGTTTACTAGTCTTAGCTGGTTTATGATTTAGCTACTCTACTAGCCTACACAAGCAGGTGTTCAGCTGATTGTGAAAAAGTCTCCAGCATGACCGGTGTTTGAAGCACGTGTTTAAAACGCGACAATGTTATTGGCCGGCGACAGTCCGTTATGTCACTACTGGTGTGAACGTGAGTATAAAACGCCACCTGTATAAGACGTCATAAATTTTCTTTGTCATCAGGATCCATTTGGTTGCATACATGTGAACGTGAATATCATGAAGAAACTCTCTGGCAAGCATTTTCAAGAAGCGTGGGGGTCTGGTGCTTTCGACGGAGCTGAATGCGCGCACTGTGAGGATTTCTCAATGTAAAGCTAAGTTCGCATCGTCCCTATTCTCTATGGATGTCGGACGTTTGGGTGTTTGGGTGGCCTTCGACTCTTTGAAGAGGCTGGATGTGCTGGGTAGGATGCATTCGCAAAATGTTCTACAGAGGCAGGTAAGGAGCTTTGTCTTTTCTGTTCTCTCTTCTTTCTAGGGCTGCCCCATAATGGTCGACTAACCGTTAGTTGACTAGAAGAGGCTTGGTTGACCAAAGGTCGTTGGTTGTTTAGTCACAGAAAGAATTGGTGAAATCACTCAGGCTGTAACGGACAGATCGTTAACATTATGAAATCTAAACATTTGCCTAACATTCATCGAACTCAAATATGGCATATCACTCGAAACAGCAGCAACTTTGGCGGGTGACAGAGGTTTTTCTGAAACCGAACTAATACGGTTACAGGTGGAGTGCGTTTTGATAGCACACACTGCCTTCTGTTAGGTCCGGTAAGGAACTTTTGTGAGTATGTGGGTAAGGTGCAATATGAGGTGGAGCTGCTCTCCCAGAATTGGGGTTTCCTAAGTAGAAAGTTCCCTCATAGTAGCTGCCCCCCACTTATGTGGGTCCATTAAGTAGGTGGCTCACTTATGAAGTAGTAACTGCATCCCCCAGTGTTTGGGGTTTATTATAGGTAGTTCGCTTGTAATGCAAACTTTAGCATATTCGCAAGTTTGTAGCTGCCTCCCCTATAGTGGGTTCTTAAGCAGGCGGCTCCCTTGTGTAAGCAGCAAAGTAGAAACTGCCTCCCCCACTCGGGCCCCATAAGCATGCAGTTCCCTTTCGTTGTCACTCCGAGTTACGTCGGATGACGACGAAAGGGGTTTCGCTTAGAAAGCCTATCAACTTCGAGTATTACAAAACGAGCCAATGGCAAAGAAATGCCATGGGTCTGGGGAATTTGCATGACGTAACTCCGCCCCACCTCGTGGGTATAAAAGGAGGAAGTCCGCAACAGCAGTTTATGTTTTCGCTTCGGAGCCAAGAGTATTCTTCTCTCCACAAGCCAACTCTGAATTATCAGCTTCACGAACGAGTGCCTCGAGTGTTGGTGTGACGGCGATCTCCGGCGAGTGCGTGCTTCCTGCTTATCTCTGCAGTGGTTCATCAGAGAGTGCGTGCTTCCCCAGGCGCTTCAACACTTGAGTTTTCTCTCTAAAAGAGCGCACGCGGCACGTCTTTTTAAAGACGGCTCGCCCGTGCATTTAAAAAAAAAAAAAAAAAAAAAAAACGAATGGTTGCGGCAGCTTGGTATCGGACTCTGATGGGCACGAGCGTTGTCTAGTATGTTTGGGCTTGATCATACTAGAGCAGCGCTCGTGGATGACTCATGTTCTCTCTGTGGGAACATGATCATCGCGTCATATAGGTCGAGACTCGGTGAACTCGCAAGAGTGAGAGTCCCCTCATCCACCCCCCGATCTTCGGCTGGTGGCCAGGGTGACCTGAGGGGGTTGGTCTGGAACAAGGCGCCGTCCGGAACGGTGGTGCCCGCTAGTGAATAGGTGATTCCCACGAGTCTACCCTCTGGTGGCCCGTGTGTTTCATTTAAAGCTACAGAGGATGATACTATGTTTGTAGCAGCTTCACAAGGTGGGTTTGATTCTCTGCGAAGTGACGACTCGTCACAGCTGCCACCCTCTGGTGTGCATACGGCTGTGCCTGAGTCTGATCCAGAGATGACGGCCATGCTTTCCTGGGACGATTGGTTTTTGGGTAAGGCCGCCGACCCTCGTCCACGGCAAACCCCAATACCTTCCCTCCCGGACGTGCATGATGAGATCTCGAAGTCCCAGAAGACCCCCTGGTTTTCTCGGGACCGCTCGCTGATCTCATCCGCCTTTCCCCCCTCGATGGGGCCGCTGTCACGGGTACACTGGGGTTCCCCCGGCTGAACGCTCTGTTGCGATGCTATGTGTCCTCAGAGTGCTTCTTCTCGGCGCAATCCTAAGCACCCGCCCGTGGTCTATAGTTTTCGTCTACATTTGTGGCGAGATCCTATAGCACCACGGGACTGGCAGCCGCCTCTCTGCAGGCCATGGCCATTCTGCTGGTCCTCGACCCAGATGCTCATGGACTTGCACGAGGGCGGGACTGACCCAGGGCTCTTCACTGAGTCGCGCGCCGCCACTGACCTTGCTCTCCGAGCGACGAAAGTGGCCGTACGCTCCCTGGGTCAGGTGATGCCTACCATTCTGTGGCTGAACCTGTCTGATGTGCTGAATGTCGCGCGGCCCCGTCTGTCCGACGTTCCCATATCCCAGGTCGGCCTCTTCGGCGGTGCGGTTGAGAACTTCGCCCAACAGCTCTCAACCGCCCATGTGCAGACTGACGTGATTCTGTCCCGATGGCCCGCCGTCCGCTCAGATCCCTCGGTCTGCCCACTGCCGAAGGCGCCCCCCCCACGGCTCCCACCCCGCCCGTTTAAAGAGACGGGCCGGCTCTGGAAGCCGCGGGCGGACGCCACAGCCCTCTCCAGCCCCGCCCCCCGCTACGTGCCGGGTTAAGCGGCGCTCCTGAGACGGGCTCCACAGAGATGGGACTCAGTTCTTCCAGGAGTTGGTAGCAGGACCACTCCTTTCCCCGGTGGAGGGCCGGGGAAAAATCCTTATTCTCCTAAGAACTGACTCTCCCGTCTCTGGGAAGACAGAGTTCTCGGACGACACAGAGCGCCGCCCACAAGCCGTGCTCTCCTCGTCCCCCTCTGTCCCAGAGGTGCTTGACACAGCGTGCCGTCCACGGACCGCTTCGCCCCTGTCCCCCTCTGTCGCCAGACCCCTGGCAGAGCAGGCCCCCGCGGGACGACCAGCATGGTCCTCCCCTGGCCCCCTCTGCCAGGGCGCGGGTGCTAACCGTGCCCCCACACCGGGCCGCTATGCCGTCCACGTCTGGGCCAGTTACTCCGCTTCGCTGCCCCCCCGGGGGGACGCCTGTGGCCCGCATGACCCCGCTGGTTCAGTTCCTGGGAGCCTGGCTAGAGCTCCCCGTCTGTCCCGCTGGGTCACGCGCGCCATCAGGCTCGGCTATGCGATTCAGTTCGCACGGTCTCCTCCCCGCTTCCGGGGAGTCCGCTCCATTGTGGTCGGTGGCAATGCCCCCATCATGAGAGCTGAGATTCTCACCCTGCTGGCGAAGGGTGCGATCGAGACTGTCCCTCCAGCCGAGATGAGGTCCGGCTTCTACAGCCCCTACTTCATTGTCCCCAAGAAAACCGGTGGGTTACGGCCAATCCTGGACTTGCGCGTGCTGAACCGCTCCCTTCACAGGCTGCCGTTCAAGATGCTCTCCGCCAAACGCGTTCTCGAATGCGTGCGGCCCCAGGATTGGTTTGCAGCGATCGACCTGAAGGACGCCTACTTTCATGTCTCCATTCTTCCTCGACACAGACCGTTCCTACGGTTTGCTTTCGAGGGGCAGGCATACCAGTACGCGGCTCTCCCTTTCGGGCTAGCCCTGTCTCCTCGCACCTTCACGAAGGTCATCGAGGCTGCCCTTGTTCCCCTTCGGGAACACGGGGTTCGCATCCTGAGTTATATCGACGACTGGCTGATCCTAGCTCACTCTCGAGATCAGGTTTGCGAACACAGGGACCTAGTGCTCCGGCACCTAGCTCGTCTGGGCCTTTGGGTCAACTGGGAGAAGAGCAAACTTTGCCCCGTGCAGAGGATCTCTTTTCCCGGTATGGACATCGACTCGGTCGCCATGTCCGCGCAGCTTACGAGCAAGCGCGCGCGCGCAGTCACTGCTGACTTTCCTGAGACATCTCAGGAGCAAGAATGCGGTTCCACTGAAACATTTTCAGAGGCTCCTGGGGCATATGGCATCTGCAGCCGCGGTCACGCCGCTCGGATTGCTTCATATGAGACCGCTTCAGCTTTGGCTTCGCGACCGAGTCCCGAGGTGGGCATGGCATCAAGGCACGCTCCGGGTACCAGTTACTCCGACCTGCCATCAGTTCCTCACCCCGTGGTCGAACCTCAGTTTTCTCAGGGCGGGTGTCCCCCTGGAACGAGCTTCCCGGCATGTTGTGGTCTCCACGGATGCCTCCACCACGGGCTGGGGCGCCATGTGCAATGGACATGCTGCTGCGGGCTCCTGGACAGGACCCCAGCGGCTATGGCATGTCAATTGCCTCGAGTTGTTGGCAGTACGCCTTGCCCTGCACCGCTTCCGGGCGTTGCTCAGGGGTCAACACGTACTAGTCCGCTCAGACAATACCGCTACTGTACCTTGGTATTCCTGTGTTAAATGGAGTCCTTCGTCCAGTCTATGACAGGGATCTCGATTTACGCAGGGCACTGGAAGACAGCCGAGAAGGTGGCGTGATTAGACTGGTAACCCCATTCGTCGTCATCAGACGTAACTCGGAGTGACAACGAAAGGGAATGTCTCGGTTACGTATGTAACCCTCGTTCCCTGAGTAGGGAACGGAGACGTTACGTCTGCCTGCCACTTTCCGCTGTACCGCGGGGATCGCCTGAGCTCAGTCTTGGCTCCTCAGCGAAGAAACATAAACTGCTGTTGCGGACTTCCTCCTTTAATACCCACGAGGTGGGGCGGAGTTACGTCATGCAAATTCCGCAGACCCATGGCATTTCTTTGCCATTGGCTCCTTTTGTAATACTCGAAGTTGATAGGCTTTCTAAGCGAAACCCCATTCGTCGTCATCCGACGTAACGTCTCCGTTCCCTACTCAGGGAACGAGGGTTACATACGTAACCGAGACGTTTCCTCGTGTGCTCCGGGGATAGATAACTTGGTCGAGCTTTGGCCTCCCCTTCGGGGTTCTGTAAGTAGGTCCTCTGCTTTCAGGAGAGAGCTCGGGATGATCCCCCGACCGCAGGGGCTAACATGGAGTGGTACCTTTCCCATTACTGGGATACCTTCACTTTGGATCCTCCATGCTCTGTTCTGACTCAGGCAGACCTCAGGCCTGCCTGCCAGGCGTTCCCGATAGTGTCCTCTAGAGGACGCAGTGTCTTGTTCCCCTTCTCAGGGAACAGCATGTTTTCGTTTTCTTTTTTGAGAACTATAGATATGTTAGATAAACATCTGTTTCCTCCTGCCATTTTAGACTGTTTTACTTGAGATGTCTTCAGATAGATAGATAGATAGATAGATAGATAGATAGATAGATAGATAGATAGATAGATAGATAGATAGATAGATAGATAGATAGATAGATAGAACCCTGTTACTCAAGTTATTGTAAGAAAATATGATAGTGTGCGGGATTTCCTTGCACCTATCACCTGCAGGTGTGCGATGGTGATTGCTAATTAAGAAAATATGGTCGAACAAATCGTTTTAGTCTTTCATTTCTGGCAAATGTGAATTTATTAGTAAAAAAACATTTTGTCCCAAACTAGCCAGCTTCTAAGGTGATGATAGCTTAATTTCGTATAAATGCGGAAACCTTTCTGTATTTTTGATCTGTGTAAATTTAATCTGTTTAATGTTGTTATTTAATGTTTATTGGTTAAAAAAAAATTGAAGGCTGGCGATCATCATTTTCTAAAGGTAAGCAGCTCCTTTTTTGATTTGTTGAAAAAGAAAAGAGTTTTCAGGCACCTATTCGAACACAATTCATAGAAAGTGCCATTAACACAACTTCAGCACCTCCAACTATCCAAACCATTTAGGTATTTTAGTGTAAATACTCATTCTATGGCAGTCTGTCTCTAAAGTTTATCAGCTCATATGTGGTTGTAAGAGTAATTTAGGAACAAGTTGGCGGTTTAAATTCTCTGTATGGCATGCTAAATTGTTGGAGGAGAGGCCATCTGTCTGCTCTGTCTCCTTCATGCTGTAAGATTGAGTCAGTCTCACGTAGGATGGAAAGAACGGAAAGGAGGAGAGTCACTATACTGAACTGATCGTAACTCACTGTGGAGGTGCACCTGCAGGGTCTGTGTGTAAAACTGTTGACTCATGGGTAAAACATCCAGTCTTACGCTGGTTACGATGCGCTTCCACACTGACAGAGCAAAGAAAGGTGTCAATTTTGGAAAACCATCAGCTGTTGCTTTGGATTTTAGGATTTTCTTCTGAATCCCACCCCTCTGGCTCATGAAGTGATATATTAAGTGTTCCAAATTCTTTCTCGGATGTAGATTTGTCCAAGGATGATATCATGTGCTCTTGGATGAACTAGTACAATGAATTATGCACTCACTGTCGTGTGTAGCACTTAAGTAGGGTGACCAGGCGTCCTATTTTTTTTTTTTAATAATTAATGTGCTAGATAAAAATTACTCCTGATTTTCCTTCAGAAATCATTATAATAAGCTGATTTGGTGCTCAATTATTATCAATTATTATTGTCAACTGTTAGTTCTCTGCTATGCAAATAAATGCATGGTAAGTGCACATGATGTAAATAATTTAGCTGAAATTATAAGTTGAAATATTAAAGAGAAGCCTTTGTAACCTACATGCTATTGGAAGAGGATGCGCAGTGGTTTGCTTGATTTGTGGTCTTCTCATTTGGAGCTGTGGGATGGACACTGTTATCTAAGCTTTTAGCATTAGAAATTCCTGTAAGTTATGAAAGCAGCACTGGCCAGACGTAGAGCAGACATAACAAGGTCTGGATGGGTGAAACTGTTTACATTCTCATCCCAAACAGGATGCACTGGTGTCCTCGCTCTTTCCATCTCTCTTTCTCTCTCACATGTCTGCATGACAGCAAGTCAAGACTTTGTTGCAATATAATCTGTTCAACTCTTTAACATAAGTACCACATTCCAACGTTTAAGCTTGAAAATGACATACGCTTAATATATATATAACTATACTGTAAGTGCAAATGTTATGGAAATATATGGAAAATGCATTAATAATCCTGCAGCAGCACAGAAAACTGACAACTATATTGTCATCTGAGCTTTTCCACTGATTTGGATTAATTTATTTTGAGAAGAGTACCAACAGACCAAAGAAAAACACACAAGAACAAACATAGGAGGTTAACAGAAAAACAAGGCCTCTTTCTATCTGTTGTGTATGGATGGATTTCGACCTTCCTCTCTGCTCTGTTTATCCTAACATATAAAGCTCAGATATCCTTGTATGCTTATGGCTTTTTACACTTGTATTTCTCCATTCCCTTTCCCTCTTATCTCACTCTCTCTTTCCACACTTTTCTCCATCGCCTCACTTTCCCCTCCTTCTCCCTCTCTCTGCCTGTCCCGTCCTTTCCGTTCCATCATCCAGTGTCTTCCCATAGCTCCAGTTACGTTAATCCATGGTGACGTCCGTGTTCAGCAGGAGCCCCAGATGCCTGAGAGCTGCACTTGAGCTCTAGAGCTCTTCATTGGGCTCCAGTCTCTCCTCCTCCTGCCCCCCTCAAAACACATCCGGCCACAGGACACAAATAACTACATGCAGCTCTCAGTAATGATACATAGTGGACCCAAAGCTGGAATTACAGCATAGGGGGGAATTGTGCCCTCTGCTCCCCTGCTGGGCCTGTCTCTCCGACTGAGGACTAGTTCGGAAATCTGAAATAGAGAGAAGCAGGGGAAAAGAGAGAAACACAGATACAAATTATCTCCACCCCTCTTCATCCACCCTCCACATCTCCCATTCTAGATATTTCTTGGACCACAGAGGAGATTTTGCACACAAAACAACATTCACATGCAGTGTTGTGCAGTAAAGTCAAGGCCAACAAACAGATGGAACATTTTCAGTGTTTTATTCAGGTTACTTATGACTTATGCCACACTACATTAAATTCACACAACACTGTAGATTTCCACAATGCTCTGTCTATGTTCACACTGTAACAAAATAAATTGTCAGAATAATAAGAAAAGACATTTGGTACAATTTAACGTATGAAAATAGTTTTAAAATGTGCAATTTTTGGTACTTTATTTTCTAGTAGATTATTATATGTTTATAATTCTAACTGTATATATAAATGTATAAAATACATAATGTTCATATTTCAAATGTATATATTATATTGTATTTTATTATTTGTATTATATTATTATACTTTATTTGTTTTTATATATTTAAATACTTGTATAATTTTTATAATATACAATATATTATTTGTAAAATTATTATCATCTCGATATCGTTATAAATTTAATACATAATTATAACGTTTCAGGTTACACATGTAACCATGGTTCTCTAATGCTTTTTTTTAGGTCAAGGGACAAAGTGTATCATACAGTATCTGGGACTGATACTACAATCTTGAAATACAGTATCATTAACTTTATTTATTCTAGTAGTACTTCCATTTCCAGTTGTACTTCACAAGGAAAGTGAATATTATGTTTCAGCTGTTAAAACCCATAACGTGAAACTGTCAACTTTACAGCTCTTGACCTCGTAAACGCAACTTTACTCAACAGTGTCAGCACCATATATTGCTTTACCATAAAAAAACTTAACAATGATTCACAATACTGTAAAACTTCACACTACGATAGTGTCAGTGTAAATGGGCAAAAATACGTTCAGTAAATGAATTCCCTGCCAAAATCCACTAATAGGCTTGCTAGACCGCTAGTGTTACGCTGACGAGGGACAGATATAACACAACGGTGCGATATATATATATATATATATATATATATATATATATATATATATATATATATATATATATATATATATATATATATATATATATATATATATATATATAATATGGCAGGATTGATCAGAAACAGTGTATAGTGCAGATGGAGCTGTGAACAGCATGGTGGCCTCCATCACACACGTCCAGCATAGTGATTCACCTCTTGTCCTCCTACTGACAGTGTGTGGGCCTGTCTGAGTCAGACACCAGCCGCATGGCAACCGCACCATGGCAACCGTCTTCCTCCAAACAGATCCACCAGCTGCGAGAGAGAGAGAGAGAGAGAGAGAGAGAGAGAGAGAGAGAGAGAGAGAGAGAGAGAGAGAGAGAGAGAGAGAGAGAGAGAGAGAGAGAGAGGCTATGGTCGGGAATAGCAGACTGCCTTACAACATGTACCATTTCTACACTATAATATATTATTAAACCTATATTGCGCACTATATGTAAAAGAGAACATTGCACACTACTGTATCCCACAATGCAATTTGCTTTCATTTCCAGCAAATGAACCACTAAAAGTATCTGTTTTTAACTCTTTCTTTATTTGATCGCAAAAATAATATTTATTTTATATAGTATTTATTTCTTGGCAAATAGAATATTTATTCTCATAACACAAAATTTATTTTCACAACAAACTTGGATTAAAAGTACAAATTTATCAATTCATAACATAACGCAGTCAATATAGCATGCCATATTGCATACTATTCTATATATACATACTTTTTTGTTTAATTTAGGCAGAAATCAGTATATAAAATGCAATAAACAGGTCCATAGGGGCCAAAGAGAATGTCTCATATTTGTAACTGTGTACATCAAAAAAAAAAAAAAAAATCATGGAAATAATGAGAAATAAATGTCTGAAGAACGATTATTAAACAATGGAATGATGCATGATAATTCACATCATCTCTAGACAAGAAAACGAACCACCCTTTGTAAAAAAGGAGTGAGTGAATGATAATAAACTAGTTTTGGCAATCCTATTTTATGTTTAAATCCATTGCTTTGTTTCGGAATCACTGACATGGATCATTTGTTTATTTATGTTGTGCAAAACTGTGCAGTCTGATGAATTTTGGAAAAGTAGAAAAGGAAAATGGGTTTCACTCAGCGTAATGGAAATCTTAAGTCATATTCTTTAGGATTGCAAAACTGTAACTGGAGAGAATAAAAGAGAATTGCGTGTGTAAGTGTTCATTCACAATGAATGAATCATGCTTTAAACACGGTGGTTGTGCTCTGATCATTAATGACTGCAAAGACTCAGGAATTGAAGAAATACAAACATCATGATTGTAACCTGATGAAAGTTGCGACACCCTTAAAGGCACTGTTGTAACCAGTTTCTGCCAAAATAACCATAGTAAATTAACAGGGATCTCCTTCAAGTCTGTACATGCTTATTTATTTTTTCAAAGATATAATAAAACAGTAATATTGTTAAATATTATTACAATTTAAAATAATTGTTTTCTATTTGAATATATTTTAAGATGTAATTACAACATCAGCATTTTTGTAGCATTTTTTATAGAATTTTTTAACAACGTAAAACTTTTTACTTTCAATTTTAATCAGTTTAACATGCCCTTGCTGAATAGTTATTAATTTCTTTCAAACAAATCTTACAGACCCCAAACGATTGAACGATATAATATATACAATCCAAATAGACAGTGAATTGACAGCTTGTGTGCCAATCAGAAATCGTAGCATGTGAAAATGTATTAAATTTATATTTTATAGCTGCATCTCCAAACATGGAGGATGACAGTAGCGCACACAAAAGTAGAAGCTGTTCCGTGCTCTGGCACGGTTAATGATCATCACACTACATGTGTACTGCGCCCGAGCTCAACTGAACCGTGCTCTGGCACACCTCTTACAAGCGGGCCAGGGACAGTTAAGCGATTACACTAGTCAAACGAACCAGAGTTTTCGGGTCGGTTCAGATCACCTAGTGTGAGTACACCCTAATTTATAGCTGGCCCTCTCAGCTGTATGTGTGGAGCAGGCCGTCTTTTCCAGAGGCCATGCAGTCTAGATTTTATTAAAGCTTATCAGATGGCTCTTTTATGGCTCTGTCTCAATACCAGCCTGCTTTGTGACTCAGGGTTAATTCAGTAGGTACACAGAACGCTTTCTGATAAACCTCCTCAAGATGCCAGCCGCTCTGTCTGCTGCTCAAACTTTGAGTCAGCATGAATCATTTTACACACACACGCACACACACACACACGCACACACACACACACACACACACACACACACACACACACACACACA
Source organism: Gila orcuttii (assembly GCA_026230005.1). Lineage (NCBI taxonomy): Eukaryota > Metazoa > Chordata > Actinopteri > Cypriniformes > Leuciscidae > Gila > Gila orcuttii. The sequence goes on from JAPDVR010000015.1 coordinate 33,194,795, forward strand.
CACGCACACACACACGCACACACACGCGCACACACACACACACACACACACACACACACACACACACACACACACACACGCACACACACACACACACACCCTTGACAAACACACCACCTGTTCAATGGCATATCTGGCCTAGTAGTGTAACCTACATTACAGCAATCAGGATGTTTGTGTCTGTGTGACTCACAGGTTCAAGGTTCACAAAACACTGCAGTGATTTCATCGTACCAATGGTCAGTCGCACCAAGGGAGCTGTGAAGACATCAGTATCATATTTTCATGTTTGATTTATTGGGTTTAACATGGTCATGGACTCCCTTAGTGCGTCAATTTAGTGTAAATCTAAATTCAAATCTTCCAAGAATGTGTCGCTAAAACCGGGCCATGCCAGACACCAGGCCACAGAGCAGGAGATTAAACTGACTGTCTTTTGAAGGAAAATATGAGCACCCCTGCTGGAGAAACCAGGTCAGAGCAACCTAAAGTAGTCAAGTTAACCAGCTCAACTAGATCCCACCTGCTTAGCCAGTGTGGTCTACCAGCTTTAACCAGGTTGACCTTATCCTCACCAGCTCAGCTAATTACCTTAGACTGGACCAGGTGATGGCTATAAACTACTAGCTTCGACCAGCTAGAAACTTTTTAAAGCTAGCTACCACCATTTTTACAGATGGTAACTAGTTGCAAAGTGCTTACTAAACAGATGTTCAATATCAGTACCTTGTGATTTGCTGATGATGGAAAGTAGTGAGGAGTTTGAAAACAACACAAACAGCAAAAACATGGTTGCTGCCATTGAGGCAAATTCTAGCACTTGTGAAAAAGAAATACACTTTAGAATACTTTTAGAGTACTTATGGAAATACTATACTTTAAAAGATTATACATGAAAACTGAATGTAATGTTTTTGTACTTGGACATTTTGACAGTGCATTTTAAAAAGTGTATATGTCATTAATACTATACTGTATTATCTGCAGGATAATTAAAAACACTATAAGACATGTAAATTGAAAATAATTGAAAGATTTGAAATACACTACAAGTGTACATTAAATACAATTAAAATCACAATATGTAAGATTTTTGGATTAAAATATCCAAAAACCACTAACAGTGTTATATTTTGTTGACTTGTGTACTTACATTATCTCAGATGTTTCCAAGAATGTTTAAATAGAAATAAGAAATAAACAATTTTAACCAGAACACGGACCATGTCTGTGCATTGCCTCTTAGTGACGCCATACCTGCATTACCCTCGGTTTTATTTTGCAAAAACCATGGAAACACCAAAGACGCTTTAATATATTATATGTTTTATTTGACAAGGGAACAACTGTTTGGATACATTTATAGACAGAAAACAAATCATTTTTATAAAGCTCAACACTGTTAGGTTTATTGTTTGAATCGCTAGTTTTCTTGATTTCTTGATTCCACGAGTACCATGTTTTTACCATGCCTTAGAGAAAAACACTATATTCAGGTACAGAAATTGAATAAATTAATAAAATGTAATATAACACTGCAGTATAAATTCAATTTATTAAAGTTACAAAAGTTATTTAGTCAAGAGCAGTAGGTGTTTTTTGTTTTGTTGTTTGATTAACATTAAACATTTAAAATGTGTGTTTTATTTCTCAACTGTTTATGTTCACTTAGGCCACAACTGATTCACAAAAGGATTCACCCCAAGATGGGCATTATGATATTATTTTAATATCATATAAGGAAAGAGAATTTAATTCAGTATTTGCGTGCTGTCTGAGATGTGGCTTTTTGGGCGTGTGCTTTGGATTTTGCGCTTTGGATTTTGCGCTTTCATTTTGTTTTGGCAAGCATTTAATTATTTTGCCCAGAGAAAAACATTGGATTATGTAACTGACATTATACAAATCAGTGCCTTCAACTCTACCATAAAACCAACCATAAAAAGGTAAACCTGCTTTTAGCACAGATCAGAGTTCTAAGTGGCCTATCTTGTTTCTCACAGAGCAGATCTGTTTGTTTGCAGCAGTGAGTTTATGTGGAACTATTATACAGGAACTCCGCAGGGTTGCGTATTGAGTCCCATGCTATACACCAATGACTGTGTGGCCTCCCAGAGTGGTGTCAGGACAACAATCTCTCCCTAAATGTTAGTAAAACAAAGGAGATGATTGTTGATTGAGATGACTGTCCACCCACGGAGGAGGAGGAAGCAGCACCCATCACTGCATATTGGAGAGACTGCGGTGGAGAAAGTGAGCACATTCAAACTTGTAATATACATCAACTTGATGCAGCCTGGACACATCATCAATGATGTTACCTGGGGTCACGGAGTGTTTCGGGTCTTTCATACACTCTCACCCAGGCGACCAAGCTGGGGTTGATCAGGCCCCAGCTTGTGTCCAGGTAGCCCTACCCCACCCATGGTTCTCCTCTCCTTATTCACAGCCACCTTGAGGCAACTTCTGCTGACTCCGTGACCTCCTTGATGCCCCTTCGCTTACTGGCCCCTTTGATGCCCAGGATGTTGTAGGCCCTGCAGAGAGACTGGCCAGCAATCCCTCTGCATCCCACCTCAATGGGCTCACACCGCGCTCGCCACCCATTATTCCGGCACTAATAATGTATTTTGCCTCCTTTTGACCTCATTGGCCTCCTCGATACAGTCCTCCCAGGGTACAGTGAGTTCCAGGAGAACGATCTGCTTGGAGGTCTCTGAGATGAGTAACATGTCGGTCATGTTACATAGTCGGTCAGCCACCTAGCAACGATGCTGGAGAATACCTTTCCCTCAACACTGAGCAGTGAGATGTTTCTGAACTGGTCGATTGTCTTCGACTCTTTCTCCTTTGGAATCCTGGATCCACACCCCTTCTGCACACCGCCACTGCTGAGCAACCTTTCCCCTCCTCCATATGACCTTCAGGATCTTCCAGAGCCTGTGGAGTAGCTTCGGGCAGTTCTTATAAAACCCTGTAAGGTACCCCACTAGGTCCTGAGCTTGCTCTGGCATTTTTGATCATCATTTGAGTGGAGTGGAGGCGTCGATCGGCTTTACCCTTTGACTATTGCTTCCAAGATGGTGTTGGCGTCTTCATCAAACTGGAGCCACTCTTTCTCATTGTTAGCTTGGGGCCATTTTACCCGATGATGTTCTGATGTTCTGCATGGGTTCGGGATTTGTGTCACTCGGAGGTTCTGGGCACTGTGGTTTGGTTCCGGGCCTAGCTCCTCCTGCGTCTCACCAGGGGTGTTCCCTGAGCGATGTGATGCAGGTACCGTCCGCACGCATCTCATCTTGGCCTGATGGATTTTCAGGGCATGTAGGTTTTTGCACACTTTGCCGCAAAAGCATTGTGCACTCGTCGTTGTGTTTCCGTTGCTGTGTGTCGGTGTCCTTCGGTCTGTCCAAGTGGGATCCTCAGCATGGGACCGCAAGGCTCTGCGGATGAGAGCAGCCGAAACCATCATTGGAACAGCCTTAACAACGCTGGAGAAGATCTACCAGATCAGGGTCAACAGGACGGCCCACAACATCATTAAGGACAGTAGTAGCCACCCCCAGCATAACCTATTTACTCTTCTACCATCAGGAAGACGCTACAGAAGTGTGAAAGCAAGGACAACAAGACTGAAAAACAGCTTTTACCCATAGGCCATCGGGCTTGTGAATGGCACTCACCCACTGCCCCTTCCCCAACACTGCAAACTGCCCTCTGATCTTGAGAGGTGCAATGATCCACCCCACCTTGCACTCGCACACACACACACGCACGCACACACGCACACACGTATGCATACACACAAGTGCGCACACACACACACACACACACACACGCATGCACGCGCACGCACACACACACACACACACACGCACACACACACAAACACACACACACACACACAAGCAAAACATGCACAGGAACATGGAAGCGAACAACTTCTGACAACCTACCTCTGCAGACTTTGCATTGATTTCTCATGTTTACATGGCATATACTGTACATGCACAACTACTTACTTTTTGCACATTGTTATTTATGTCTCTTTGTCATCTGTCACTTGTTATTTATGTTGTAGGGTGTTTAATTGATGTCCGATGTTGCTAAGAGGATTTGCAGAATAAGAATTTCATTGTACTGTGTGACGACTGTTTCCTGTGCATATGACAATAAAAGTTTGAATTGAAAGTTTGAACACTCTGGGAGTCAATGAGTCTGGGAGTCAACTACGCTTTCTGCCCTGAGTTCAAGAGAGCAAGGCTGATGTTGTATCGTATATGTATGTATGTGTGTGTGTGTGTGTGTGTGTGTGTGTGGGGTGGGGGGGGGGTGAGAGAGTGTGTGTGTGTGTGTGTGTGTGTGTGTGTGTGTGTGTGTGTGTGTGTGTGTGTGTGTGTGTGTGTGTGTGTGTGTGTGTGTGTGTGTGAGCATGCTGTAAGTACGAGTGAGTTAACTTTATTCTGGCTGTAGGCAGTTTGAGTGAGGTCAGCGCTGGTCTTATGTGGGTAATTAACTTTGGTCCAGCCAGCCATTGTTTCGGCTTGGCTCTTTTTCATGTGGTTGCGAAATACAACCTTGTGTGCATTTGCGGTGCGTGTATGTGTGACGCTGAGGTGTAAATAAACACTGAGATTTGCTTTCCATTGCCACAGGGTGATACTGCCTCCCCTGTCTTAATGCACTTTTACCCTCTCTGGCAATGTCAGACACACACATTGACACACATTCTCTACAGTACACTCACTGTGAATATGAATTGCCATAAAATGTAGTCACAATCTATATTATATTAAAGAAGATACAAGTAATTTTACATTAAAACATTGTTAAAATTATTTTTAATAATTCCCCTGTATGATGCATCACATGTGATTTGATTTTTAAATAGTTTTAGTTTAATACTTAGTTTAATTAAGTAGGCATACTTACAAATACCCTAATAAAATATTATTGCAGTAAAAGTATAAGGACTCTTTTTTTATTTTTTTATGTAAAAGTACAAAAGTACTTGATTTTTAATGGCCTATATACTTAAAGAGATAGTTCACCCAAAAATGAAAATTCTGTCAGTAATTACTCTCCCTCATGTTGTTCCAACCCTGTAAGACCTTCGTTCATTTTGGGAACACAAATTAAGATATTTTTGATTAAATCTGAGAGCTGGATCACTCCTCCATAGACTTCTAAGGGACTGAGCCCCGAAAAGTTATTGAAGACATCGTTAAAATAGTCCAAGTGACTACAGTGGCTCAATCTTAAGTTTATCAAGCGACGAGAACACTTTTTGTGCGCAAAAACAAACAAAAATAATGACTTTATTTCAACTATAAATTTCCTTCTCTGTGGGCCTCTAGTCAGTTAACGTAGTGTGATAGCGTAGTGCTACGTCACACGTAGGCTCACTATTGGCCGACGCTGGTCATGTGTGTGATGCGTGTGACGTAAAACACAGAAGCAGTACGCTATTACACTAGTGAACTGACTCGAGGCCCACAGAGAAGGAAATTAATAGTTGAAATAAAGTCATTATTTTGGGGGGTTTTTGCGCACAAAAAGTATTCTCGTCGTTTGATGAACTTAGGATTGAGCCACTGTAGTCACTTGGACTATTTTTACGATGTCTTTAATAACTTTTCAGGGCTGGCAAGTTTCAATCCCTTAGAAGCCTATGGAGGAGTGATCCAGCTCTCAGATTTAATCAAAAATATCTTAATTCGTGTTCCGAAGATGAACGAAGGTCTTACCGGGTTGGAATAACATGAGGGTGAGTAAATACTGACAGAATTTTCATTTTTGGGTGAACTATCCCTGCAAGTATTAAAAGTAATTTAAAAAAAGTACTGATCGATGAACCATGTTTTTAATTATTTTTGCTAGCACTATCAGACATTAGCCAGCACTAATAAGAAAGATCATTGCTAACATTTAATATATTTATCTGCAAATAAGTACATTTTATTACCAAAAATTATTATATACAATAAAAACATTAAACATATATATATATATATATATATATATATATATATATATATATATATATATATACAGTCATGGTCAGAATTAATGGCACCCCTGGTAAATATGATCAAAACTGGCTGTAAAAAATAAATCTGCATTGTTTATCCTTTTGATCTTTCATTAAAAAAATTAGCAAAATTCTAACCTTTCATTGAAGTAAAAGAATTGAAAGTGGGGGGGAAATCACGATATTAAATAAATGTTTTTCTCCAAAACACGTTAGCTACAATTATTGGCACCCCTATAATGTTTTTACGAGTAAAATATGTCTGAAGTATATTCCCATTAATATTTACATTTTTTAGCACACCAGGGTGACTAGGAACATGACATTGTCCAGCCATGACTTCTTGTTTCACAGGAGTTTAAATATGAGGAAACACAAATGCCAAATCCCCTTAATCATTCATCACAATGAGTAAAACCAAAGAATATAGTTCTAATGTGCATTAAAAGATTGTTGACCATCACAAAATAGAAAGTGGCTGTAAGAAAATAGCTAAAGAATTGAAAATCCCCATTTTGACCATCAGGGCAATAATTCAGAAGTTCCAATCAACTAAAGATGTTATGAATCTGCCAGGAAGAGGACGTGTGTCTATATTGTCTTAATGCATGGTGAGGTGAAGAGTTTGAGTGGCCAAAGACTCTTCAAGGATCACAGATGGAGAATTGCAGAGATTAGTTGAGTCTTGGGGGTCAGAAAGCAAAAAAAAAAAAAAAACTACAAAAAAACCTACATCACCTCATGTTGTTTGGGAGGATTTCAAGAAAAATGTTCCTCGCTCATCCAAAAACAAACTAAAAAACAAAACAAATTCAGTTGTCAGACACGACTGGAACTTCAAACGGCACAGGCTTCTGTGGTCAAATGAAACTAAAAAAAGAGCTTTTTGGCAGCGAACACGCTAGATAGGTTTGGTGCACACAAGGATAAAGAGTACCCCATGTGTACAATTTAATATACCGCTGGATCTTTAATGTTGTGGGCATATTTTTCTGCTGGAGGTCCTGGACTTCTTGTTCAGATACATGGCATCGTGGATTCTATCAAATATCAACAGATAAAAAATCAAAACCTGACGCCTTCAGCTAGAAATCTTATAATGGGCCGTGGTTGGATCTTCCATCAAGACAACGATCCAAAACAAACATCAAAATCAACACAAAAATGTGTTACGGAGCACAAAATGAAGCTTCTGCCATGACCGTCCCAGTTCCCTGACCTGATGAGTGGAGTGAACTGAAGAGAAGAAGCACCAACATGGATCTGGGAATCTGAAGGATCTGAAGAGATTCTGTATGAAGCAATGATCTCTGATCTCTTGTCAGGTGTTCTCCAAACTCATCAGGCATTATAGGAGAAGACTCAGAGCTGTTATCTTGAATATGTGGCTACAAAACAATGTACAGACGCTATGCAAACATGAAAGTCATTATTATATCCAAATATAATAAAACTGAAAACGATTGAAAACCTTTCAATTGTCTTTTGATTATTGTTATCTGTTAAACTTCATTCTCATTACAATAATTTGAAACAAAGCCTTGTTCTTCACTATTTAAATTCTAATTAATATAATTATATTACAATATTCTTCATCTCAATGGATAATTTTCATTATTCAACAGTTATTGCAGGTCCTAATTTGATTAACTGAGCCAATCTGCGTTGCTTGGTGAAATGCAAAGTTTGATGCTTTGGCTTCTTTTGGAACAGTTCGCGTTTGAAGTGGAACTTCGACACTGCATCTTGGATTGACGCTATGAAGAAAGCTGACATTATTGGCTGACTACAGTGCATGATGTCACAAGCGGAGCGCCACTAAGTATAAAAGGGCGCCTGAAATGCACATCATCAGCTTATTTTTTCCAGGAGGCATAAGTTTGTTTAGCACATGTGAAGGCGAATACAATTGATTCAAGCAGTAAATACTTCAGAAAGTATGTTCCTCCATGTCCTCAGTTCCTGACACATGCTCTGTGCTTTGTTTGCTTGGGTGTGGAGCACTCATGTTCAGCACTCGAGAGTGTGCATGCGCCCATTGTGAGAAGTTCACATTGAGGAAGTTCCATTCACACTTGGCCCTCTTCTCGAGGGATCCAGGGAGAGAGTAAGGTTGTAAAGGCCGGGACTTCCCTTGCTAAAGAGCATAGAAGCTTGGGTATCTTCTCGTACTATTGGAAGATATTGGCTTAGAGAGTGGATCCACAATACAGTCTACTGTATATGAGCCATGTTGGATGCGCCCTTGGGGTTGACATGCTTTGACTCCAGATAAGTAATCAGTTGAGTCAATTTATGCTATGCCCATTATGTTTGTGCATACTCACAGCTTAATAAGGCAGGCATTCCCTCAGCATGGCATAGTGGGTATCGGTTTCCCATAGCGTCAATCCAAGACGCAATGTCGAAGTTCCACTTCGAAAGGGAACGTCTTAGGTTATGACTGCAACCCTGGTTCCCTGAGAAGGGGAACGAGACTGTGTTACATTGCCATGCCTCGGCCTGCCTGCGCATCTCCTTCAGACAAAAGAGTTGATGCCGTGTAGGTGTACTACACGCACTCTTTTATACTTACATGCGCTCCGCTTGTGACATCATGGACCGTAGTCGGCCAATAAATTGGCGTTTAACACTGCTTCCGAAACTGGTCACGCTGATGGCGTTCCCTTTTCAGGGAACTAGGGTTACAGTCGAAACCGGAGACATTTTCATATGTGGAGAAAAAATACAAAACTGTCTAAATTTATTCTGAAATGTAATATTCTATAATAACTTCTTTGTAATATTCTGTTTTACTAACAAAAAAAACACAACAGTCTTGTGCCTAATAAACTATGCTGACAACTAGTACTCTTGATTACTGCATTAAAGTAATGAGAATGTGATTGTTTAATATTACAACAATGTAAATTTGGCTGACATATGCTTAATTGTTATGGAAAATGTTATGTTATGTTATTGTCAAAATGCAAAATAATAATAATAATGATAATAATAATGATAAAAACCCTGTATTATTGTACGCCTAAAACAGGCATTATTTTCTTTATGCAAATTATAATGTATTGTTTATTTTAATTCTGGAGTAAATTGAAATATGACTTCTTTGTAAGATAAAAAATGGTACAGTAAAACAGGAGAGAGGTGAGACACCAGTAATGCAGTTTAGCAAGGCCTCAGGGGAGCAGCAGATCTACCCAAAGCTGCTCTGTAACTTTGACACTGAAGCTGTTTGCATATGCAGTGGCCCCCAAGCCTCTGTCGCCCACTTCAAAGTGCTATTTATGCAACAAAAAAAAAAAGCTTGAATCTCTCTGTCCTACCCTCTTCCCTGGGAGTAATGTTTTTTGGAACACACACATGCCTTTTTTGTTGAAGAAAAAAACAGTGCATTTCACCCTCCCACAACTCCCCCCCCCCCCCCCCCCCCTCTCTCTCTCTCTCTCTCTCTCTCTCTCTCTCTCTCTTTCTCTCTCTCTCTCGGCCGCAGCTGGGATCTCTGAGTTTTCAGCCCCTCCTCCTCCCTTGAGTGGTGGAACGCAGTCCAACAGTGTAAGCACAGCTCTGAAACAATTGAACATCTGTTTGGAGTCGGGCCCAAGAACAGCCTTCCTGTTGTGCTGCACCAGTCGAACGCTTAACTCTTTCTTACCCACCTCTGCTCTGCACACCTCCGGTCCAGCTACATCTCTCTTTCACCTTCTACTCTCACCCCTTTACCCATGATGAGACGCCTTGCACTCTTCCTCAACTCCTCTCCTCACCACTGTTCTGTTACTTTTACCTCTCCAAGACCTCCTGCTCTCCCGTCATGTCTTTTCTTGATTGTTCTTGCTCTCTCCTCCCTACTCTTCCTGTCTTACTTCATCTTTTGCATCCTCTGCTCACTCTTGTATCTATAGAGTCTAGTTCAGAGCCAAGCACAGCTGAATCCTGCTGTGTGCAGTCCTGTATGTGTAAGTTGACACCACCAAACTACAATGCTGTTACCCAACACACACACACACACACACACACACACACACACACACACACACACACACACACACACACACACACACACACACACACACAAACACACACACACAGCAGTGAAGATCTGTAGTGTTATAGGCTTCATAGAGGTTCCTGCATTAAGAAATATTAAATTATGTTTTGTGTTCATTTTAAGCTTAATGTAAAGGCACATTTTTATATTTCCAGTCATGGTTTACTTAGCTATATTTGGGGACAAATTTGTCTCCAGAAGTTAGCTAAATATGACAAAACCTCCCTTTACAATGTTAGAGTTTGAGTAATAGTTAGTACTTATAATTAGTTTAGTGTGAAAACACATACGTTTTTTATAGGTCATAATTTAGATTGCTAAGCAAATGCATGCAAGTGTTCGTGTGTGCGCGCTGTGATGTACGTTTGGAACATATTTGACATTGGTCTTGCTCCAAATTAGTAAATAATCAGATGACCTGTGTTTGTGTGTGTGTGTGTATGTGTGTGTGTGTGTGTGTGTGTGTGTGTGTGTGTGTGTGTGTGTGTGTGTGTGTGTGTGTGTGTGTGTGTGTGTGTGTGTGTGTGTGTGTGTGTGTTTAACACACGTAGGTAATTAAGAGTTCAAGTTCACAGCTGTTGAAGAGAGAGAGGGGGTTGAGTTGGGTGCTGGAGTATTTGCCTACAGCACTAACTCTATTAGTCAGGATAGTCATAACCTGCAAACACACACACACACACCCACACACACCCACACACACACACACACACACACACACACACCACACACACACACACACACACACACACACACACACACACACACACACACACACACACACACACACAAGCACGCACGCACGCACGCACACGCACACGCACACGCACACGCACACGCACACGCACACACACACACACACACACACACACACACACACACAAAGATTAAGGCAGCAAGTTGGAAGTGTTGTACTGGTTGACCTTTGACCCAGCCTGGTCCTTCTTTTTCCACAGAAATGTCAGTGGCAGGGGTTCAGCTGTGATTTCGGAGATGAGGGGACCCTAAAATCTGATAGTTATTCGGTATGGCATGCCTAAAAATAAATAAATAAAATAATAATAAATAATAATAATAATAATAATAATGATTATTATTTTTGTGATAAATAAATAAATAATAATAATTATTATTGTCATTTTTATAGAATTAAATATATAACTTAAATATATAATATTATATTATATTATATTGAAAACCCTTTGTGATGATAGTATGCACATATTTTCAAAGGAATAAAACAAAAAATAAACAAAATAAGCAAACAACAATACTAATAGTAATATTAATTGTTCTAGTAATGTTAATAGAATTAAATACAATTAAATATTAAATGTTGATATATTACATTGTATATATATATTTATTTTTTGCGATAGTATTTGCTAGAGGAAAGAGCAAAACAGAATCAAAAAATGAAATACACACACATATACTGTATGGATAAAGTCAGCGGTATGATTTGAGTTGTTGACACAAACAGTACTGAGTTCAAAACCTGTGAGAGTGTAATACAACACAAAATTGCTACTGAGAGTCTACTATGTTGTTTCTAAAAGTGTCCCTCACTGACCATAGTGAAGCATTATGCTTAATGTAATGGACTCTAAAAGTGTTTTTTAGCAAGTTGGTAAAAACAGAGGTAATTAGACAAGCAAAAACTGGGCTGGAAAATACAGGAAATAGAATGAAGCCAATAATTGTAGTCTTATTTTAATCAAAAGTGCCAGAACGCTGTATCATTTTGGTCTAATTTAATCCCTGCTCAGCATTAACAAATAGGCTAATTAAGCAATATCACTATCTATATATCAATATATTTTTCCTTTGGTTCCAAGCTCTCAAGATTTAAATAAACTATGACACAAGAGTCATGTGACTACTCAAGACTTAAACAGTAGCCCTGCTCTACAATTATGCTAGTATAAACGCTTCACTTATCTTCTTTCTTAGCAAAGCAGAGAAGGATGGATGAGAAGAAGGAATGTGGCATGTTTAGGAAAGAGTGTCGTGGGAGAGCCCACTCAGACAGGGAGAGGCCGTCCTGCTCACACACATATGCGTACACACACACACACGGGATACGGTTGCTGTGTCTGTGAGTTTGGAATTTTAACTCAATCCAGATGAGAGGAGAACACACTACAGCCAGTCTCAATCTCTTTCTATTTGTCCTTCTCTCCTGCTTATTCTGCCACACACACCTCATTCTTTTTGGGGTTTGGAGGCCAGATCTGCTCAGCGAATAGCAGCACCTGGTGGAGAGGTTTGTGAGACACATACATACATGTAAGCCACATAATAATACACCTAATAGCTGTGGCACGGAGTAGAAGAGGAGCGGGAAGCAGTTTAACACCAGGACTACTCGGAGCAGGGTTTCTCTCAGCAGAGTGTCAAGAGAGTGGAGAGCAGAAAATGGAAAAGCCTGAGTGGAGCTGAAGTCATTACAGTCATTACAGTAATATCATTACAGATCACTGGCTGAGGAAAATAGATAAAACATTGAGTAAAAGCAGTGTTGTTATTGTTAACTAAAACTAAATATAAAAATAAAGATGAAATAAAATTAAATATTAATAATAGATGAAAAACGTAAACTTGAAAAACTTAGTTTTTTTCAATTGCTAACAGACTTTTGTCCAATCTGTAATCCCATTTTCAAAACTCTAAACACAATTAGCACAACATCGTCTGTTGTGACCATACCATTAACACAATTCATGTTGTTTTCACACAATATACAGTGAATTAACACGTTTCTAAAATACTTAAATTTTCTTTTCACACAAGCTTACACAATACCAAAATCAATATTTACAAATCTTATTTGCAAATGCTTAAACACAGCATGACAGAAATGAAGACCTAATGTTCCAAACCTTAAATATAGTATAAAGCCTATACTTCTGCAACAACAGCAGCTCAAATGTACTGAAAAAAAAGAATATATATATATATATATATATATATATATATATATATATATATATATATATATATATATATATATATATATATATATATATATATATATATTGAAACAACTGATAAGCATTTTGGAGTAACAGATCAATGAAATATTGAGAAATATGAAGTAGATGGAGGAGGGAGAGGAGGAGTAAATGGAGGAGGGAGAGGAGCAGTTGATGGAGGAGATGAGTAGTTGATGGAGGAAAAGGCGTAGATGGAGGAGGGAGAGGAGGAGTAGATGGAGGAGAGGAATAGTTGATGGAGGAAGAGGAGTAGATGGATGAGGGAAAGGAGTAGTTGATGGAGGAGAGGAGGAGATGGAGGAGGGAGAGGAGTAGTTGGTGGAGGGAGAGGAGTAGATGGAGGAGGGAGATGAGTTGTTGATGGAGGGCGAGGAGAAGATGGATGAGGGAGAGGAGTAGTTGATGGAGGAGGGAGATGAGTAGTTGATGGAGGAGAGGAGTAGATGGAGGAGGGAAAGGAGTAGTTGATGCAGGGAGATGAGTAAATGGAGGAGGGAGAGGAGTAGTTGATGGAGGAGGGGAGTAGATGGAGGAGGGAGAGGAGTAGATGGAGGAGGGAGATGAGTAGTTGATGGAGGAGAGGAGTAGATGGAGGAGGGAGAGGAGTAGTTAATGGAGGAGAGGAGTAGATGGAGGAGGAAAAGGAGTAGTTGATGCAGGGAGATGAGTAAATGGAGGAGGGAGATGAGTTGTTGATGGAGGGAGAAGAGTAGATGGAGGAGGGAGAGGAGAAGTTGATGGAGGAAGAGGAGAAGATGGATGAGGGAGAGGAGTAGTTGATGGAGGAGAGGAGTAGATGGAGGAGGGAGATGAGTAGATGGAGGAGGGAGATGAGTAGATGGAAGAGGGAGAGGAGTAGTTAATGGAGGAGAGGAGTAGATGGAGGAGGGAGATGAGTAGATGGAAGAGGGAGAGGAGTAGTTGATGGAGGAGAGGAGTAGATGGAGGAGGAAAAGGAGTAGTTGATGCAGGGAGATGAGTAAATGGAGGAGGGAGATGAGTTGTTGATGGAGGGAGAAGAGTAGATGGAGGAGGGAGAGGAGAAGTTGATGGAGGAAGAGGAGAAGATGGATGAGGGAGAGGAGTAGTTGATGGAGGAGAGGAGTAGATGGAGGAGGGAGATGAGTAGATGGAGGAGGGAGATGAGTAGATGGAGGAGGGAGATGAGTAGATGGAAGAGGGAGAGGAGTAGTTGATGGAGGAGAGGAGTAGATGGAGGAGGGAGATGAGTAGATGGAGGAGGGAGATGAGTAGATGGAGGAGGGAGATGAGTAGATGGAAGAGGGAGAGGAGTAGTTAATGGAGGAGAGGAGTAGATGGAGGAGGGAAAGGAGTAATTGATACAGGGAGATGAGTAAATGGAGGAGGGAGAGGAGTAGTTGATGGAGGAGAGAAGTAGTTGATAAAGGGAGATGTGTAGATGAAGGAGAGGAGTAGTTTATTTCTGCCATGGAATAGAAAAAAAAAAGGTAATTGTGACTTTTTCTCTCACAATTCTGACTTTCTTTTCTCTCAATTCCTAGTGAATATCTCACAATTCTGAGGGGGGGGGGGGGGGGAGTCAGAATTGTGAGATGTAAACTCAAAATTACCTTTTATACTTTTTATACTATTTTATTCTATAGTAACCAAAGGCCATGTATGTTGGATTTGTTGTTGATCAATTGCAGAAATGTCATGTTTTCATTTCAGTGAATGCTTCATGTAAAGCTTTTACTACAACGATTCCAGTACCACTGTTCCATATACGCAGAATATGCGGTCTGCGGGCACTAACTATGGGGGCACCATCAACACCCCACCCCCTGGAAACAAGTTTAAGGGAGGTGGCTGAAGTTCTGCGACTTGGATTGTTTTGATGGATGACTACGACTTTGAAATAATATGCATGATGAATCATGCACATTATGACCAGGAACGTGTGTTAAGAAAGCAAACAGGGTCAATTGTGATTTCAAGTTGACTGAAATAGTCACCCAGAGCACTGGCCGTTCTCAGCAGCATTCTGGAAAACAACACATTTGTGCTCCAGCTTTGTTTGTGTTCCTCAGGCGTGAACATGAGGCAAAGTTTCTGAAGGGTAACTTCTCTTTAACATCGTCTTCATTCTGAGAACAGAGTCCATAGTCCTCTGCAGTACACGGCAATCTACCTCTAACCCACATCTCCTCAACTAGTGGGTTTGTTTTGCATGGCAACTTCTTTCAGGGGTTTTCTAGGAAATATTTCCCTATCCCCCCCCTCTCTAAGTTTGAACAGAGGGAGCGTCTTAATGCAGGAGGATGTCAGCGGCCTGTAAGCACGCCAGCATTGGCCCAAAGTTGGCTATGCGCTGGCTCTGCAGTGGACCCACAGGGTTTGGGAAGCAGTGTTCCACATTAACATATCCCAGCAGAACATAGCCCTGATTAAAAACACATTTCTGACAGAACACCTCCCAGAAGGAGTGTACAAAAGCAAGAGAGACAGAGAGCGAGAGAAAGAGAGTCCGTTTATTAAAACTAGACCAGTATATCACAGTAGAGAAGACCCTACAGAACAGGGAAAAAACCCAGAAAGTTTCTCTTGAGGAGGTGACACAATTATGAGACTATACTCATTTACGTTACAAAAAAACCACACACACCGTTACATCCTTCAAAGGTGAAGTTTATCATTTTTCTTCCAAAGGGAATCACAAAAATTGATTGTTTCCAAACAATTTGCCTTCCATTGTTCAAACGTGAAGCCCCACCCCACACTCATTTCTACCAGAAAGACTCGGGAGATATAATGATGTAACAAAGCATTAATGTATCGACAGCCCAGTAAGCAATATAAAGTTCTTTGGCGTAGGCCCCGTCCGTAGTTCATAATCCGAGGGTAGCGGATCTGCATTTCCTGCCTGAAGACGAAGGCAGGGGCGCAGCCGACCCCTCTGGGAGGTATGGACAGGACCATCCTGGTGGTGGTGGGGAGGATGGAGGTAGTGGTCTCGACAGCATCTGCAAACTCAAACGTGTGTAAATACCAATCTTTTATACAGAGAGTATAAGGACCTGATTGGATAGATGTGAAGGTAATAAGTGACGTAGTAATTAAGTCTTCCTGGCAGAACTTTATGCTAAAGCTTTCATATCATTGGTTCATAAGAGCTCTAATTTATGTTTCAATTAAGTATTAAGATGTTTATCCTATATAGGGGTTGGTAATATTTTTAAAATGTTTTTATTAAGTTTCTTATACTTATCAATGCTGCATTTATTTGATCAAAAACACAATAAAAAAGGTCATAATATGAAAATGACTACACTGTAAACCCAAAAAATTTAGGCAATCAATGACACCAGATTTTTTCAGTTAAGATATTAAGTTTAAGTTAGCAGAACTGGCAGATTTTTATTTTGTACCAGTGCATTTTAATTGCTCTTAACTTGAAATATTTGAGTAAGTTAACTCATACATTTCACTTTAAATTATCATGTAATATCAACTTAAATATTTTTAGTAGTGGAAACTTCTCTTTAACTAGTTAATGCTAACTTGCTAATTGGTAACACAATGCTTTAATAGCATTAGCATAGCATACCAATTGAGTACTATGAAAAAGTACTGTAAATAGAACATCGAATATACCTGTTCTCAAACTAAGCTCATGCTCCACTTGCCGCCATGATAAAGCCCCCCCGAAACCAACATAACAGAAAATAAGCATAATTTTCTAAATGAGCAAAGCTAATTAGCATAGCTAAACATTAAACACTACTAAATCTCCCACTTAACATTAATCTTGCACAAAAAAAAAACAACAACATTATATAACACTTAATTTTAGCATTACTCTCCTTTTCGAGTGTCATGGCAAAGCATGCTGGGAAATGGAAATCCCAGACCAGTTTTAGTTCAATTTAAGTTTGCCTAAATTAAAAGAAACAAGTTCATAAAACTCAAAATAAAACAATTTTAATTGTCAATAAAACAATTCAGATTACCTAAAATGTGTCAGTTTTGTGAACTCAAAAGAAAAAGAAATTGATTTTCATTTGAATTCATTTGATTGAAATAATTTGTTTAATTTAAGTTTACCCAACTTTTTTGAGCTTTAAGGTTTACAATTTAAAAAACTGTTTTCTATTTTATTATATTTTAAAATGCAATTTATTCCTGCGATAAATTGGTGCAAGCTGTTAAATCTGGATCTAAATCAATGAGTCATAATAAGAGTATAGAACTCTAAAATTCATGTGTATGTATATAATTTGGTCTTGCAAGAATTTGAAATCGCAGACATTTATAGACTAGAAAACATTACAAACTTCACTTGTACTACTTGGAATTGTGTTGGAGGGTACAGAAAAGTTGTAGTCCGTTTGAGTGGTGATCCAGCGACCTCAGTAAAAACTGTGCTGCTGTGTCGAAACATCTGTGGTGAAACAGTCGTTAGGAGGATTGAAACTATGGTGAAATGTGCTGGGCCACAGCAGCAATAAAGACCTGAACCTAGTGACCACAGGCAAGGTTCATTCGTTCCAATCTGTGCGATTAGACACACACTACTGGAGCTGGATCAGGTACAGTGAACAACAGCGCTACCATACAGCTAGTAACGTGGCTTGCCGAACAATGCAGTGTTTTGTTTGTTTATCATTTCCGTATAATGATGTATTGTGTTATACTTATTTTTTGTTAGTATTGGGAAATCCCTCTCAGAGGAGGCCTGCTGGACTGTAGCTTTCCTCACGGAACTAAACACGCTGCATGGAACTGATTTGAGTATTACTCTCAATATTAACCATGACACTGAAATGAAACATAAACCTAAGGGGGTCTGTTTAAAGCGCTCCATCTGTCACTCACATGGAGAGTTGTTTTTCTGCCCGTACATACACACACTGACACTCCCACCTCCAGGTTTACAATCACATGCTGTAAATCACGTCGAATCACTAGACCTGCGTTGGCATCACACAGCAGCAAAGATATGTGTTCATCTCCTAAAACGCCAGGAAACAGCACGAGATAATGATCATGAATAAGTAAGACAAAATGAGTGTGATTGAAAGCAAGAAATGTGCAATGTGTTTCACATTATTCTCTGCGTCACAGTATGGGGTGGTTCTCTTAGAAGGTGTAGAGGCACTAGTCTGTAAGAAAGACACTAAAAGCAAAACATTTACCTAAATGCTTCAGGTCACGGTCAGGAAATGATCCAATTCGGCATTATGGAGGAGCATAAACCCGCCGCTTGGCAGAGACGTCCTGTGCACTCAACGACAAATGGCCATAAATGAATCCTGCTCTTATTGGTAATCAGATACTGGATATGCACCAAAACCATAAATTTGCTTCTAAATGTAATTTAAAAGTGTGTTATGAGAAATGAAGTCATCTCTCTGTGTGGGTGTTGTAGCGGTACAACACGAATTATGTCCTCTGACGTTCCTCAGAGGGAAGAACCCCGACCGGTATAAGCCCAGAACAGCACAGGTGTGGATTCATCCTGGAAAACCATTCAAAAAATGGACCTCATAAATACATTTCTATATTTGGGTGTTTGGCTTTACTTTTTGGCTGAGAGGACTTTAAACACATTTCTTTAAACACACTCTCACTAGTTTTCTCACTATTTCACTGAATTAACTGTGTATTGTACAAATATCACACAATATTACTGTTTTTACTGTACTTTGAACAAATAAATGCAGCCTTCATGAGGAACACTTTATAGTCCACTTCAGATATTCTACTAACTATAAGTAACTTTGCAACTATATGTCAACTGACTCTCAGAGTAGTAGAGTGTCTGCTTAATGAAATCAACCCATGCAACATAAAAGTGTGCATACTTGAAGAAACACCCATTTATGTATAATTAAATACATGACCCAACCAAACTTATGCTCTGGCAGATCATCCTGTCCCAACAGTTCATAACATTTGAAAGTAACAAGGTCATGAACATCATATCATGGTTATATTTTCACCTTGTGAGAAACCCTGTCAAGTGAGATTGTTAGAGGAACACATGCTGAGCGTCTGCTTAAATCAGTGTTTGTGCAGTCTTTTTCTCTGTCCGTTAAGCTTCGGTAATGACTACACCTTGAGTGCAGAACAGATCTATTATAGATGGTCCTCACTGGTTCCTTGCAGAGATCCAGGCAAACTGCCTCCATATGCGCTTTTTCCATACGCCGCTGCTCCTCTGGAATTTTGTTTATGTACACTGTCAAACTTCTCACTGTGTGAGAACAAAAGAAGCAAAAGCAATTATGGGCTGGGCGAAAGGCCGGAGTGAACGAAAACGGCGGATGGAACCAGAAGTAGGAGAAGAGCGATGTGAAGATTAACCTCACGGATTGTCTCAGGAGCAGCGGTTTGAATCCCACAGCCAATTTCCCCCATATTCCCTGAGATTCCCATCAGTGCAGCCATTCACACGGGAAGCTCGATCCGGCCGACATCCTGTGCCTTCATACTGGAAAACTTGACAGCTAACTAATGTTCTGCGGCCACTTTGCTCCCCAAAGCCACAAGCGGCAGCCCTGAAACAGTCCTGCCCCAGGCGGCTCTGGGGTCCTGAGAAGGCAGGAAACTGGTTTAATCCCATTCTGTGTGAACCAGCGAGAACTGAATCGTGCCCTGTGGCTTCAGAGACTTGTCTGTTTGGGTAAGACACGGAAAAACAATCAGAATCACAGCGGAGTCTGAGAGCGCGACTAAAACCGACTGAGACTGTGCTCGTAGTGTCAACACTCCTGTTTGTGTTAGCGTGCATTAGCATAGCGCTATTGACACTTGTATACCAAAGGCTGGTTTGTATGCGTTGATGTCGAGATAATGTAATCAGTGCCTATTTGTTGAGATACAGCACTCTGGCAAAGGAAAGCACAAAAAAGACATGAGAATCGATGCCTGAATCATGAACTGTAAGGCTGGGAACAAGGTCAAGATGGAGGCCAAAGGTGTAATGGAGCCAGACATAGTGTACGGCTTACTGTTGCCTTTGTAAGACTAAACAGGATATTGACGCGTCCTAAAGCTGATGGTACAGACAGTTTGAGTGTGTTTCTAACGGATGGTGTCTCTGTTAAATAAACTCTTGAATGCTCTATATATATATATATATATATATATATATATATATGCACCACCCTCAAAGCTGCCAGGAGCCCACACACTTTACGCCAGGCTGACTGTGTCCTGTAATTACAGTGCTTTTCTGGCTAAGAAAATATTTACATCTAGGAAACATGCACTTCACGAAGCAGAACCCAATCAAAACTCTCCCTTCACGCTGACTAAATATTGCCAATATGCACACACACACACACGCACACACACACACTCACACACACACACACACACGGCAGCAGAATTATGAGGGAAAATACAGGTAAATATAGGGTAGCCAGACTTTGGATTATATGGATCAGCTTATTCTGATCAAGAACCGCCCACTTAGACAGTAAGAGGCTTTCTGTCTGATTTACAAAGTGAGCAAACACAATGTAGCGTTTAGAGGCAGGAACTTTTGAAATTAGATATTACCCTGAAAAAAAAGTTTAATTTACAGCTGTGTTCAAGTATATTCTCTTATTAACCTGCTGTCAAGTGTCTCAAACAAAAGTCTTGAATATCTTTCAAAGATTTGATGCCAAAAACCCTGCAAATTTTGCCAAAGCCAAACTATTTATTTCATAGTTGCCAAGTTGCTACAATGAGCACTTTCCGTATTCTTACAGCCTGACAATTTGTAAACATATATAAATATATATATTCAGATGCGTTCAATTCATCGAAAGTGACAGTAAAGATGTTTATAATGTTACAAAAGATTTCTATTTCAAATAAATGCTATTCTTTGGAACTTCCTATCCATCATCAAAACTGTATAATGGTTTCCACTAAAATATTAAGCAACACAACTGTTTTCAACATTGATAAGAAATGTTTCTTGAGCACCAAATCAGCATATTAGAATGATTTCTGGAGGATCACACTGAAGACTGGAGTAACAACTTCTAAAAATTAAGCTTTGCCATTAAATTGCATTTCAAAAGAAAACAGTTAATTTTAAAATATAATTCACAATATTACTAATTTTACTGTATTTTTGATCAAAGTATTGGTGACCATAACAGACTTCTTTCACAAACATTAAAAAATCTTACTAACCCCAAACGTTTGAACGGTGGTGTATATATTTTTTGAAAAAAAATAAAAAATAAATAATAGAATATCATAGTTTAAAAAGTGATAGTCTTAATTTGTAAAAACTGTTCATGCA
Source organism: Gila orcuttii (assembly GCA_026230005.1). Taxonomy (NCBI): domain Eukaryota; kingdom Metazoa; phylum Chordata; class Actinopteri; order Cypriniformes; family Leuciscidae; genus Gila; species Gila orcuttii. The sequence continues at coordinate 33,216,133 of JAPDVR010000015.1, forward strand.
AATGCTTGTGTCTGATTGTATATTCCGCTTAATGTCTGAGAAATATTCATATTAGATTACAGCTCTGAAGGATTTTAATTGAATTTTAACCTGAAATTAAACTTAGTGAAGAAGACGAGATAATCAAAACATTGAGGCAGCCCATCCCTAGCACTGCCCATGGTCTATTTCAACCAAGTGTCTGTGTCCTTTGCTTTCTAAAACAAAGTGACGCCCATGCACTAAAGCGCAGAGTATCCATACAGCAAAATATATTTTCATAATTAACATATATTTCAAAATATTCAAAAAGATATAGCTAATATATTTTAAAATACAAGTTTTACTTAAAGGGACATTGTGTAGGAATTTCTCCCATCTAGCGGTGAAATTGTATTTTGCATTCAAAAGAATTGTGCTCTCCAGCGCCTCGCTTTTTCAAATGCGTGTTGCATCTACGGTAGCTGTTATGTACCAAAAAGCTATGACAGGATGTCTTCTAATAGCACTTTGTCGAGTTTTCCTTCGGGTGAACAGGTTTGTTGTTTCAAACAAACTGCAACTTGACACAACGAACAAACGAATGTTACAGTATGAATAATAACAGTGCAATGCAGCCTTTTAAACTTGCCGGAGCAGTGACAAGCGCCTCTCACTGCTCTGCTCCTCCGTTTCTGCTGCTTTCAGTCACATGACGCTGGCTCTGAACGAAAACGCGTTGTGGAAACGTGTTGGCCTAGTACTTTTTGAACCTCTCTGCTATTATAGTTTTTCAAGATGGCAGAACGACATGGAAGCCTCCGTGGACCTACCCGTCACATGTATATAAAGATAATAAATTCTTCCTTTACGAGGATAAGTCAGATAATTGGCAGAGGTATTTGTACACCATTGAGGACATATTTATGAATAAAAATATTGATTTTAGATAATAAAATACCAAAAAAACTACACATAGTCCCTTTAAACTTATCTAAAACATATTTTTGGGCCATTTTTTATATGTTGCCAGTCTAAATAAATTTATATTTGCGTTCACCCAAAATATTTTGTAAAATTGGAAATGTATTTTTAGCCCTTGAAGTACATTTTGTAATACACTGTGGCATTTGAACCTGTAAATGAAGTTAATTTTCCATTTGAAGCAGTGTTTACAATATTTCTGTTATGACAACTCTCAGAGTGTTTGACATGCTACTGGATATGACAGTTTTGATATGTTTGTTCTTGGCGGAATAGATCTGCTAACACTGCTGCTCCTGCTGCTGTCGGTTAATACTGCTGCAGGGCAAGTCTGGGACTTGCTACTGCCAATTCATACATGACACGCTGCTGTGAGCAAGTAAGACATGCTGCTGCTGTACAATATCCATCTTATTTTCAACACGGAAGTAATGTGTTTTCTGTGAATGTGCAAAACTTCTGATTTATTAGCCGCTATAGGGAAAAAACAAGAAGAATATATCAAGTGCAGTAAACTTTAAAACTGTTTGCGCTACAAGCTTGCTTATAAGACAATACATTAAAATAATAAGAAATACCAGTTTGCAATATCAAGCAGCAATAACAAGCTGTTTTGTACAGCTAAAAATAACTGGAAGCAAATGACACCGGAAGCCAGACACATTAAAATTACAAATGGCCGCACGCACCAGCTTTTAACTGAAAAATAAGGTGGATAGCATAAATGAATTAACCGTCGCTGATCTATACAGGTGGAGCTGGGGAAGGTGGAGGGTTTATGAAAGCGTGCGGCAACTGCTAAAGCAAATGCTAACCAAGTATTTTAAGGTTGAGCAGCGAGCTCATTGGCTACTGACACAGCAGGAACCAATCAGCTGTGCCCTATAGAGAACGATGTGATTGCAAACAGATTGAGTTAAGGACCTATTAGCCTGCGCCATCTAGAGTTTAATGGCAGAAATTTGTATATCTAGCATATATTTGAAACATATTTTGGCTAGAACCAAATATATATATTTTTGCCATATACATATGGTTGGCAAAGATTATAGCTCCTACAAATACACACACACACACACACACACACACACACACTGTAAAAAAAAAAAGTTGAGAAAACTTAAAAGTTTAAGGCAACCAGCTGCAGGACATTTTTGAGTTTTCTCAACTTAGGGTCATTAGTTGTACAAACTTTTTCATGTTAAATAGTTTAATAAACTTAAAAAACTGAATTTGTCAAACAAAATGTAAGTTGGATTTTTTACAGTGCACACACACACACACACACACACACACACACAAACACAAACACAAACACAAACACAAACACACACACACACATTTGTTCAATCATTAATGGCTGCTCATTTGAGCAGGTTCGTGTCATTCGCATGTCATCTCCAGTCAGACCATTCTGACATGACAAGACTGTGCGGCCTAACACAACTTCCCTGTAACTTACCAACTTTACTATAATGCCCTGGTCTGGCAGATCTGGAACAAGAGGCTTTGAAAGTAGAGTGGAACGACAGATGGAGGACTAAACTTAAATACCAGTCCAATCTTTTAATAAATCTGCAACAGGTGGCAGCACATGGTTTACATCACTGCAGCACTCGACTAAACGCAGGTGACGCGAGAGACCTTACACTGACCGGCAGTGGGGGATTGTGGGATTTAAACGAGAGAAGCAAACATCTTCTTCCTCCAAACGTCCAATTTGCTCCAGGGAAGTGAATTTGTTCCTAAACAGAGGTGACCACATCTTTATGTGAAAATAGCTTGTATTACCTTAAACAAAGTGTTCAAAGTGAGCACACACACATGGACGCTGTTATGGCAACACTACCTTCACTGTGTTTAGACTACAACACCAAGGCAATGAGGTCATAACTATGATGTAACCTAAGGGAAAATGTGTGTGTGTGTTGAGAGAGAGAGCCGAGAGCTGCAATGAAATAATGCTGGCCAGATGCTATAGCTAAAAGAAACATGATATGACAGAAAAGACAGGAACTGGAGAGCAGAATTGTCTGTATTGTTTGTTTCTCTACAGAGCCCAATCAACACACCAATTAACAAGGCTGAGGGTGAAACAAGACTGAGATGTTTTCTTAGCTTGGCTATGAAGATGTCATCATTTACCATTACATGCTTAGACATGTCGTTTCCAGATGAAGGATACCCACAAGAAATAAAATTACATCTTATAAGGAAGTACCTTGAGAGTTTACTTAAGACAGCACCAATGGCAATTCTGTATAATTGCAGCACTGAGAAATTTCATTCAACACATGAGTAAACCTGAAACTACCGGTTTAAAGTGGTTTCTTTATTTGAATAAAATAGTAATTTGTCATTTGGCCAATGCTTTCATCCAAAGCGATCTAAATTGCACATACAGTATGACATGGGGTTAAAGGAGTAGTTTACTCAAAAATGTATATTCCGTCATCATTTACTCACCCTAATTGTTCCCAACCTGTGGAACTCTAAAGAGGGAATTCTGAAAGTTTTTTTTTTGGTCCATATAATATTTATTTTCAATGTACAGACAAAAACATGCCCAAACTGACAGAAGAAAGTCATACAGGCACAACATGTGAGTGTTGCCTTGCTTAAATTCGATCAGTATCCAGTTTATGAATGTTCTGTTTAAAATTATTCTGCCTGTCAAAGAAAGGAACCAAAGTTAACGGCACACTCAGTAATTTTCCCTCATTAAAAATGTTTAACACACACATAAATAAATAAATAAATAAATAAATAAATAAATAGTACTTTTGACAAATGTGTTTAAACTCATATTCGCTCACATGAGATGAAGACTCCAGCTAAAACTGTTTTATTTTACATGGATAAGATCGCCTCATGGGGGCACTTTACTCAGTTTTTCTCGGTAACTACCCTGTTACTGGACACTTTTGCTTGCAGAATAAATTCATCATGGCTGACTGCGAATAGCGCATTTCCACCATTCTACCATTTCTACTCGATAACTAAAAACCTTCTGCTTTACATCAGATCAGCAAGGTGCCAGCATAAGTTCAAGAAGACTGCCAAATAGGCAAGTGAAACAGAAACAAACATTACTGAGTTCACATTTAACCAGACATATTCTTATTTAAAGGGTAGTTCAACTCAAAATTAAAGCACCTAAAATGCATTCAGAAATATACAGAAATATTTAGGAAAATGTTGGGGTCCAACAACATTGACTGTCATTGAGACTCAACCCTGAGACTGAGCATGAGTAAATGATGACTTGTAATTTTTTGGAGAACTATCCCTTTAAGGAGATATTTGCATTTATTCACTTGGCAGAATTTTATCCAAAACGACTTGCATTGTATTCAATTTGCATTTATTTTGATCAGTTCTTGAGTTCCCCGGGAATCAACCCCTTTGCTTTAACTTCCAAAACTGTTTAGGCATCAGCATGAGTATTGATAATAAATAAATAATATTTGAAGAGCTCAAAGCTAAAAGGAGAATTAGCAAAGTAACTTTTACAAAATAACAGAAGCAGGGAGTGCTACACGGGTGTCTTTACGTAGTCACTGGTGCTCACTGGATAAACTGGTGGTAGACATCAAATATGAAGATGAAATACTCCAAGGCACTAGTGAAGTAAAAAGCCTTTAATAAACTGGGCTAAATCATTAAAAACAGTTAAAAGTGTAGATCTACGAGTTTTGGCTACACAGCCTTCTTCAAGATGCAAAGCAAAGTAACTCATTGGAGATAAAGGAATGAGAAAGAAGAGGGAGAGAAAAATCAGAATCAGAAAGAGCTTTATTGCCAAGTGTGCTTGCACACACAAGGAATTTGTTTTGGTACTGAGGCTTCCAGTGGACATATACAAATACAAATACAACAAGAAACATAATACTACAAATTATAAGAATAAAAAATAAAAATATAAATATAAATATAGAAAAAGTGGAACTGTGAAGTAAATAATGTTTTAACAAGCTTTCTTCAGCTGTAAAACATTTGCAGGAGACTTGTGTGCTCCCACTGCAGCTTTAAACTAACATGAAACAAGAGCGAGAAGAAAACTAACAAAAGAGAGAAATGGGGTGAGAACAAAATTAACAGCAGAAGTATTTAAGCACCTGTAAGGAGGAACAGTTGTGGGTAAGCCTTAATACTAAAATAAATTAGCGTGAAAAACATTTCTCAATCAACACAGAAATCCCAATACATCCTCTATTAAAAATCTATTATTGGCTCTGTTAAAACCACATTTGCAAAGACAGCAGATACAATGAGAGGCTTTTTAAAACAACATCAAGACCACATCCTTCCACAAGGACTTTCCCACTGCAGCTCTGAAAACTGTGTCAAATTGGCATATCACTTCTGTCATGTACTGGTCCACTCCGGCCCACTTAAGCAGAGTCAGAACTCAATTACCCTAGTGAATGAGAAGAACACGGAGGGTTGATGAGTCTAAACCAGATTAAAGTGATTGAATTTCAATGCAGTGGAGTGCTGCACGTATACGAGGGCTGTTTGTCTCTCATGGTTAGATTCCCATAATCAACCCCACATCTGGGCGATATTAGTCATCAAATCATATCTTTCATCACTTTGAACCCTAAGATCTGCCCACACTGTGCATTAACGAATAATCAATACTGTATAGTGGGAAACACACACAAGTGAAAAGAACACTTCTAGATGTCTAGGGTACAATTCAGAATAGCATACTTGCATATAATCTTACTATTTCTGCCATATTCTAAAAGCATACTCGCATGTTACACTATTTCTGCCACATCGGAAGAGCATGCTAGCATGTAACTCTATTTCTGCCATATCAGAAGAGCATACTAGAAGAGCAAGTTACTCTTTTTCTGCCATATCGGAATAGCATGCTGTTACTCTATTTTTGCTATATCGGAATAACACACTAATCTTACTATTTCTGCCATATCCGAATAGCATAGGTTACTAATCTTTCAATTTCTGTCATATTCTAATAGCATACTAGCATGTTACTCTATTTCTGCCATCCAAATCGGAATAGCATACTAAGCTATTTTTTGTGAATGGGTGAGACTTCCACTCCATTAGCCGCTATAGGTAAATAACTGGAAGTATAACAAACTACAGCAAATGATAAAACCATTTGCGCTACAAACCAGTGTGTTTAGAATTCTGTCAATACATTTAAATAATATAAAGGAATACCAGTTTGCAGTATCAAGCATCATAACGAGCTGTTTTGTACAGCTAAAAATAACATTTAAGTTACAAATATTCATGATCTAATGAAAATAAGTTAGATAGGAATAGCATTCTAGCACACTCATTCTATTTCTATAATATGGAATGATCAGGAAAAGTAGATGGTTAGATTAAACTAGACATCCAGGAAAACAAAGAAAAAAGAAAGCAAGGGATAAAAAAAGAAATAGGAAAGAGGATGGTTAGAATGGCCTGTAACTGGGCTCTCTCTGAAACTCTGAGCTGGATCCCACTGTGGTGTGTAGGGTAATGTGACCCAGTTGACCCTGCAGAGCTACAGCAATGATCAATAATAAATGAATGTAATTTCATCAAACAATGACAGCGCATACAGAGCTTCCCTTTCTCTCTCTGTATGCCTGAATGTCCATTTATACTGCTCCTTATAGACCACACATAAGCGCCAAGCAGGTGTGTTCTTTGTGCACACACAGGCAAACCGACTTTCCCCTCTTTCATCTCTCTTGCTGCCCTTGAATGCAGAGGTAAGGCCTATTAATCCTGTTATGCAAATGAAAGTGATAAATTCCTCAGTTTTCCATGCATACAATTCCCAGCCTCCCCTAGTCTCCCCTGCTATTCAATTAACACAAGGCTGGATGGGGGTCCGTGGGGGTAGCGCCAATGTTTCAGTTCGGTTTCAGTGGCAAAGCACCGGCCATGACAGATTGGTACATTCCCCCAGCAAACAAAAACACTGTACCAACCATTTTTCTTCTTCCCAAGGATTTTGGACCAAACACCAGAAAATGCAAACACAAATATATAGGCTATACACCCCCATTAACTCAGCATCTCAATATAAAGAAGAGCTACTTCATTTACACAACCATGATTTTACATGTGATTTGTTTTGGTGTAATTCTCTGAATTAAAGTATTTTAACTTGAGTAAAAGTTTTTAACAAAGTAAAAGTATTTTAACTTTCAAAAAACACAAGTAAAAGTGATGACACCTTTCAAAAGCGATCTTAAAACACAGCTTATATACATACAAAGACACTTATTACGTAAAAAAAAGAAAGAAAAAAAAGAAATCTCACTTGGTAGAGAATGGCACTAGCAATGCCAAAGTTATGGGTTTGAGTCCCCATACAAATAATAACAAAATTGTAAGTAGCTTTGTTTGAAAGTGACTGCTAAATAAGCGTCTCTCTACTGTGCCACATTTTATACCACATCTAGCTTTACAATTCTTGTTTATTATGAACATTTGTCATTGTGGTAATACTAATATTGCTGTTTCCTTTGTAAGTAATGCTTTATGTTTTTCCTTAATTGTAAGCCACCTCGAATAAAAGCATCTGCTACATCAGTAAATGTAAACAAACTGTAAGACAGTAAGCTTTTAAATTAATATTTTAAAATAAGGTAAAATATCCTGAAATCTGCTCTTGTGTTATATTTAAATAATAAGAAGAAAATCATTTTAATCAAACAAGACAAGTGACATACAAAATGAATAAATGCATAAAAGGGTGGCAGTGGGTCCTCTCACAGCCTCATGTCTGTAACACTGAACAAGGGTGTGTGCGGAGGATTTGAGGTTTAAGTTCATATCTCTCATTTACTGTATACTAAAGCAAACTTTACTGTACTAGAGCAAAGCCATGCACTCATCAGTCTTTCATGTGGTTTGTGATTTCAGTGAGCCACAGACAGAGAAAGAGTGAACGTAAGAATAAGACTTCTTACTAAAGGAATGTACTGTAGTATCTCTCTTCTCTCTTCCCTCCTCTCTCACTCTCTCTCTCACTCTCTCTCTCTCTCTCTCTCTCTCTTGGCACGACTCTAGCAAAGACCCAGATGGTCGTCACGGTGATTCACCATGTCATGCTGTCTGTTGCCGGGCAGCACAGTAGAGTCTAAGCCCATAGTGATGGTGGTGTGTTTGTGTGTGTACGTCTTTATTTTTGCAATCAATTGTGCATTGAAATACCAGTGTACAGTGAAGTATTGCTTCATTGAAAAAGGCTATACTGTTGTATGTTCAGTAAACTGTATTCATTTTAATTGACATTTAATAAGATGACAACTAAAATAGATACTATTATGGAATGTGTTACAGTGAAAAAAAAAAAATTCACAAAAGATCCTGGTAAGCTGTATATATAGGGCTCCAGGTTCATGTATTGATACATTTAACAGCAAAATTGTGGAAATGTTTGACATGTCAAAGGTAACCTTTGTTTGTGGAGACATTAACATTGACCTATTGAATGTGAACAAATTACAAAAGCATAGAGACTTTATAGATACTATGTTTAGTTTTGGTCTTTTTTCCACTATCCTAAAACCATCAAGAATCACAACCAATAGTTCTACATTAATTGACAATATATTTACAAATGCAGTTGACAGCAGAATAGAAAGTGGCCTCCTCATAAACGATATAGGTGATCATCTCCCTGTCTTTACTACACTGCAACACTTTTTTCAGAATAAAAATACAAAGAAAGAAGAAGCATATAGTCTAAAACGACTCAAAACAGCAACATCCATAAAAGCCTTTAAACAAGAAGAAAATATACAGATTGGAATGAAGTCTACTTAGCTAATGATCCAAATGAATCTTATGATAAATTCTTGTCTATTTTCATCCACCTATTCAACAAACATTGTCCTGTGCGCATGAAAAGCATTCAAAGTATGAAGACAAACCCTGGATCACTGAAGGACTAAACATTTTAAAGAAAAGAGAACTAATAAATACATTTAAAAAATAAAAAATCTACAGATTTTTAATGATGGCACTATAAGGATGTTATGACATCTGTTGTAAAACCATTTACCTATTTTCAACTTATCTCTCCAAACTGGTGTTTTCCGGACAACATGAAAATAGCTAAAGTCATCCCCATCTACAAAAATGGTGACAGCCATTCACTCTCAAACCATAGATCAAATCTCTCTCTTTCCACAATTTTCAAAAATACTAGAAAAACTATATGAAATAAGACTAGACAGTTTCATTAAAAAATATAAACTATTAAACGATCATCAATATGGCTTCCAAGCAAATCGATCCACAGGAATAGCTGTAATAGAGCTGGTTGAAAAACTGACCTCTGCAATAGAAAATAAAAATTACTCAGTCGGAATTTTTATAGACTTGAAGAAAGCATTGGACACCATCGATCACAAAATATTGTAAAAAAAAACTGGAAAGATGGCATCAGGGGCATTGCACAAAGATGGATTAGTGACTATCTCAGGAATAGATTTCAGTTTGTGCAATTCACCAACGACAGGTCACAGCTACAGAGGGTCAGGGTGTACTCAATTAAATTGTGTCTTATTTGTGCAACTCTATTTTGTTCCTATTCAAATTTGGGACAGCTTCTAGACACAGTGGAAGCAGAAATGAAAACATAAAAAAAATGGTTAGATGTTATTAATGATAAATTGTCATTAAAAATATCAATAAAACTAAATTAATTTTATTTAGTAATAAAAATAAATACAAATGTCTAGATCAGAATTTAAATGACTGAACTAGAAATGGTAAGTGAAACTAAATTCTTAGGTGTCATTATTGACCACAAGCTCAGTTGGAAATCCCACATAACCTACATAAAGTAAAAAAATTCAAAAACTCTGGCTATCCTGTCCAAAATAAAACACATTCTTGATTCAAAGGCTCTAAACATACTGTACCCATCTCTAATAGTGCCATACATGACATTGTGTTGAGATTTGGGGAAATACATACAAAACAACAATAAAACCAATTGTTATTCTGCAAAAATGCACAATAAGAACTATAAATAAAACTCTAACCTATTAAAATTTAATGAGTTAGTAGAATTTAAAATAGCCAAAATAATGTTTAAAATAATAAACATCAGATGAAATCTACTCCTTATGAGCTCAGAGGAACACTCATGTTCAGTAAACCACAGATCAGAACCAACGTCAAACAGAGATGTCTTTCTGTTCAGGGGGTTAAACTGTGGAATAGTCTCGATGATGAACTGAAAACATGTAAATCCATACAGAAATGAAAAAAAAAAAAAAATAAAAAGATTACATTATACAAAGCTGAATGATTTTAGCTTATTTTTCTTTTAGTCATTCTTTATATGCAAGATGACTTTGGTGTTTGGTGTAAAATAAATTAAATGTAAAAAGGATTGGAGAATAAGCATAAGCTTCAGCCGACACATTTTCGGTCCAGCAACTTTTTTTCTTTTAAAAATATTGTTTACACCGTAATTTAATTTTCGTTTCTGTTTACTTGTAAATTGATTTTCTTTTTTTTTTTCTTTCCTTTGAAGTTGACCGAAATAAAATAACTAACTAACTAACTAACTAACATTCTGCTCTTAATGAAAGCAATCATTTGAATGAATACAAATCTTTAAAGTAGAAGGTCTCTCAAAAATGAAAATCTTGTCATTATTTACTCACCTTCATGTTGTTCCAAATGCATATGACATTTCCGTGTTCTTTTGTCTCAGGAATATTCACATCTTTTTTTATATAATGAAGGTAAAGGAGGACAGGGCTGTCAAGCTGGAAAATAATTTCTACAATAGTATCATAAAACTGGTTCATATGACTAATGCATTATACTCCAAGTCTTCTAAAATAAAAGGATAGTTTTGTGTGAGGAATAGACCGAAATTGAAGCTGATATTCACCGTAAATATACACTTGCCTGTTAACTGTTGTGACCAGATCATTGAGCTAAACTCAAGAATGAACAAATCCTTCTGACAGGCTTTGTGAACTGGATCAATGCAGAGGTGTAACGAGTACCTGAAAGCCATACTTGAGTAAAAGTACAGATACGTTAGAGCGAAAAACGACTCCATTACGAGTCGCAAGTCAACAATTCAAATATAACTTGAGTAAAAGTCTTACCCCCGGTTTCACAGACAAAAGCCTAGTTCCAGACTAAAATGCATGTTTGAGCTGTTTTAACTGAAAGCAACTTTTAACTGAACGCATGTTTATAAAACCTACTTAAATGTCCAAATTAAAATAAGGTCTAATACGGGCTGAATCTAAGCCCTGTCTGTGATTCCAGGCCTTACAAACAGTACTCAAACGGAAAGTTTACCCAAAAATAAAAATTCTGTCATCATTCACTCACACTCATGTTGTTTCAAATTTGTATAAGTTTTTTTCTTCTTCTGTTGAACACAAGAAATGTTGGTAACCAGACAATTGACGGTAGCCATTGACTTCCATAGTATTTCTTTCAAATGGAAGTCAATGGGGCCCATCAACTGTTTGGTTACTGACAAAATATCATATCTTGTGTTCAACAGAACAATGAAACTCATACAGATTTGAGGGTTAGTAAACTTGTGAGTAAATGATGACAATTCTCAATTTTGGGTGAACTATCCCTTAAAGTATTTTACTTATACTGAGTTTAGGCTCAAAGATGTACTAGTCCTCACACCTAGGAGACATGCCAGTGAAAATAAAGTTGATTTTGTGAGAAGAGCAATCACATGTTTATTTTCTAAAATCAAAATAAAACTGAACACCTTAATATTGCAATAAATCAAGGTCGACGCAATCTTAAACGTCTCTTAAACGTCTACAAGCACTCAAGTCTCAGGTCTCTCCAATATAAAAAATAATTAAAATAATGTTAAGTAAAATAAAATAGTCAAAGCCTACTTGCACTGGACGTCATCGGCCTCATCACAGACTGCAGCCACATGCTTATGAAACACCTGCGATTCAGCACCTACCTGCTAATGCACACGCATTCACATAAAGTATAGCCTTGTTGACAAGTTTGGGTGAGTAAGGGCAAAACGCACAATATATAGTGCCTTTAATGCCCTGTAGATTGTGATATCATCTCTTTGGCAGCAGAAATAAACTGTTGCAGAAAAAGTTAGGTGCCATGCAAAACGTAACGAGTAATAGCATTACTCATAACAAATGTATTGAAGTAAAGAGTTCATACGTATTCAAGAATGTCAAGTAGAGAGTAAACATTTCTAATATCTTTGATACTCAGTCGAACACTGAGCCAGAAAGATAGGGTACAACGGGGTTAAAGGCGCATTTGACTTTATTCTCTTTTAAACCTCTAGATGGCAAAAAAATTCAGCTCATCAGCACTTTTCTTAACTTCCGCTTTTGTTGATGCACGAGGAAATTTGGCTGATCCATTAAGTGATCGCGGACAGCAATGCAAAGTTGATTCTGAGCTAATTTGATGGGGGGGGTTTTATGTTGTAGATTTATGTAGCGAATGAGAATTGATAGCCTACAATTATGCCTATATTATTACTATATTTTGAGACAAATTGTTAATGATTTTCAGTTTTGTTCAATGTAATTAAAGCAACAGTTTTTCAATAACGGAAGAATATGTAAAAGTGTGGTATTTGAGGTAAAATCCGCCCCTGCTGTTGGGGCGAAAGGCACAATAATTAACAGGATAAAAAATAGCATCGCTAAAAATTATTTTATTTATCAAAATAAACAAAAAATAGTACAAACTTTGCTAAAGTTATTGTTTTGAACAAGGATTAACTTAGACATTATTAAAAACACATTTTTTTTCTAAAGTATTTGTATCAATACTTTGAGCCCTTTACCCCACATCCGCCTTGCCACCTCATACATTTATACGATTTTTAAACAAACAAACCACTTTTATGATTTATTTTCACACAAAATCTGTCGCTCCAATGTTCAATAAATAACCCCCCCCCCCTCCCCCCGCAATCATACACCATGGGAGTTGGAAAAAGCATATTTTTTTTCATGAACACTTATGAATCTAATTTTAATAATAATTGCAAATTAAGGGCAAATAACTTAAATACTTCACCCAGAAATTCACCTTTTGTGTTCCACAGAAAAAAAGAAAATGTTGGCTATGTGTTGTATTTTGAGGGTTGATGAATGCCGAATGTGAGTGCTTTTATATTGGATAAAGTAGGCTGTGTGGGGGGTATTTGGAGGTGTTGTTTTGTTTGGGTTTTCGCATTTTGGATAGACAGAGGCTGTGTCCGGATTTCAGAGCGATTTTCAATGGATTAGGGCTTTAGGGACCTGTGAAATGGGCAGATCGCAATAAGAGTTTTAGACCATTGTGTGTTGCGTAAATGGGTGCAGTGTGTGGGGTATGATGGGATTGCGTGTGGTACTGTGAGGCCTATGGCCTGGTGTCAGACCTGCACCATCAAGCCGGGGGGCTGGAACTGCGCCAAGTCATGACATCATCTCCTGCTCCACGCTGCTCGGGCCGCACACTCTGGAGCGATAAATCCTGCCCAGGCACTAGGCTGAGCACAGGCATGCAGGAGAATACGCCATTGTCTCACACACACACTCTCACAACCACAGCTGCTACAGTCAAATGGCACGACGGCCTCCTTCAATGCAAGTCCCATTTCCAAATATTTATAGCCTATATAATAACCTCTTCTCAACAAGCTGCATGATTTGAGGGATCACTCATGCCCATAGCAAAAACGGCGTGGATTATGTGCCTAAGTTTTATACTTCAAGGTTTGTTCAAATGCTTGACTAGAGCAACCGTAAAAGTAATTGTAAATATACCACTAATTACAGTTTAATGGTAATAATCTGCGTCCCTTTTAATAAGGCCATACTTTCACAGAAGTAAATAATGACTGAGGTCGGTGTGCATTCCCGCAAAAGACTTCCCTTTCGGATTATGGCATATTCACTAAAATGCTAATAGGAGTTTTAATGATTTTAGCAGTTAAACTTTATAAACGCAAATACCTCTCTGGTCCAATATGCGTACGTGTGTTTCTTACATTAACACATCATCTGTTGCCATGGTGATTGAGCAAACAGTTTCCCTTGACCTGGACACTCCAAAGCAGTAATGTTAGCATGGAGAGAGGCAGAGGTTCAGACCTTTCTTCAAAAAACATCCCTTTCTATCCGAGTTGTTGGCAAGCTCACTCCTTATCCCTAAAAATTGTGTTACTTCTAAGTATATAGTTACATTATACTGTAGATATGAACTTCTTGTGAAATTGTTCCAAAGAAAATGACACGGGCCAAAGAAATTGAATCAATTATTAAAAATGACACATATCTTGTCCTTGATTGTTTGAATTGTAAAACACTGTAGGCCTACAAGAAAAAAGTATGTATTTGCAACAGTGATGTTCTACAGAACATTTTAAACCAATGGCCTGAACTGTAAATGCCATGTGACTAATCATTCTGGATACACAGGAAAATTACATTATGACAACATCGATTTGCTGATGGCAGCAAAAGAAAATGCACACAATCCACTAGTGACTATCCTGAGCTTTGATGTGAAGGCAGCCGACAAGGAAACATGTCCCATGTCAAGCCCCGAGGAGGGTAAAAGAAAACGAACACTGGTAAAACATCCACTATATTACATTGAAATATTAACAGTATATGTTTTCAAACAATTAAAATGCACAGCTAATTTTAAAAGGCCATCAATGAAGAATAACAAGGCAAAAACCATTACACCGTGTCTACACCAGTGACCGTTGACACGCAATTGATTTTGAAGCTGTCTACACTGGACGCGACAATGCAGCCGTTGCAAACCCATTTGTCCTTCCTATGAGAAGTATTGCGAGTGCTCAGAGTACATCATAAATGGAACGAGGCATCAGTTTACTCTCTGGGATTTGGTGCGTCGCACCACACCATATCTAGTGTAGACAACATCACTGATTATAATGGGTTCTATTGTCTTTTGTCACATCACGCCACTTGCGTCCAGTGCAGACACGGTTAGAATAACTAGTAACATTATTTAAACTGCATTTGTCAATAGTGTGGTCAGCATCAAGACATTATCATTCCAAAGTTTTGAGAACAACTTTTTGGAAAAAGTTTCAAAAAATATTACTGACCACAAACATTTATATATTTTTTTTCTTAAAATCCTGTTTTTACTTTTTTTGTTTTTTAAATCCAGCTTTTCTGTGAAAAAAAAAAAAAACAGAACAGTTTTTTGGCAGTATTTAAGTATTTTTCTGGAAAAAAACAACTAGTTAAGGTTATCAAACAACGTAGCTAATTCAACTGATTTGAATGTGGCTAATCAAAATTGAATTTTGAGTTGCAACTATCTTTTTATAATTTAGTTTTTATCCTGATAAATCATCAGCAGATTTCCAAAATAATGACATTAATGTGAAATCCATGTCAGAATAAGAAAACAAACCCCCACGCTCTGTCCTTTTGAATTAATATAACAAATGTTGTTCCCTTGGCCCGCTTTAAACTTGACATCTTGGCACAGTTCATGTAAAATATTAAACTCTAATATGTTTAACCACAGCAATTCCTAAGTAATCTCCTCTCTGTGCTTTGAGACAACAGAGGTGATATATTACTGAATTTTTAATTTCAAGCATGTGTTTGGTCAAACTGCAGGGTTAAACTCACACAGATGTTACGCTGCTCCTACTGGTGTGGATGCATTAACAACTCAGTGTTATTTGAGCAAACCTGACTGTGGCTGATTAGTAGACCTGTACTACCCATCCATCACAAACTCAAATGCACCACTGACCTAAATTCAGTGCTACAGGTATTGTGACTACTTGTTCAAGTACAATATACTTTTCAGCCACTTAAGAATGATATGGGATCAATAAAAAATAACTACTGTCTGAAACATTCCTTGTCTCATAGTCAGCATGGAGAACAGTCAGGGCTGTTGTTTGTAAAGCTCACCGCTGGGTGTTATTACATGTGCATTTAATATTGGGGTGTTAAGGCGAATAACACCCGGTGGAGAGCTGGCCCAATTAATCATGATCTAAACGCAACTGCTTGAGTTTGATTATAACACATTTCTGCTGCAACCTAAGTCTCAGGTGGAGGTAAAAAAAGAGCGGGAGCTAGAGAACAGTCTCTGTTTGTTCCACAGTGTGAATTTCCTACCCCAGGGGACAGTAATGTAAATGGAGACATTAAGCAAAAAGGAAAGCCTAGTAATTTCATAGCATTAGTTTACTGCAAGTTCTAGTTTTATAGTGTTATCCTGATGTAGCAAATAACCAGCACACAGGCAGCTCCCAGAACAATCAGTGCAACAGTTTCACACATTTATAGCTGATATTACGATATTTTGAGTAATATGACTCTATAAAACATTCAGCAGCACAATTTGCTCATTGTAGGATTTAGCATACGCAAGCAGTTTTACATTCGGCCCAAGTAGGAAAGGTGGGTAAATTTCAGTAGTTTTGAGGAAGCTACATTAGCTTGTCAAACTACAAGCTGCTCATAAAGTCAATGTATCAGAATGGCAATACGTTTTATGCATCACATCTGAATAAGCTAGTCAAGGTCTTCAGAGTTACTAGAAAATTGCAGGTAAGTGAGTTTGATCATGGTTTGAGCTAACTTTTGCAATACAGTGGCCCTCCAGCCAATTTCCAAAGCTACAGAATTGATTCACTACTTGAACTTTACTAACTTAATGTTTTTTTCTGTAGCAAGATTTATGCTGTTATCCTAATGGAAATACTCATAGTTTTTTTTTAATTACAAAAAATATCGTCCAATAATTACAATATAAATTAAAAAAATATTGTCCCCTTAATAACTTCAATGAAGTTAACTTCTTTTTGTTAGTAACTTGTATTGTAACTAACTTTTTTAAAAACATCTTTACTATAGCTTAACTGTTTTATATTATGAGTAGCTTGTTCCCTTTCCAGCTATTTTGATGGGTTGCTTTTTTTTTTTAAAGTACCCACAAACATTAATAAATCATCATGCATAACATTCGTATCTGTTTATGCTCTCCCAGAAACGGTTTCATATCAAAAATTGCATGTAGCTCCCTAATTGCATCGCTGAAGGTCCATCTGCAAAGACTTGAAGCCCTGGCGCCTCTGTTGGTTCTGTAACTCTTAAGCTAAAACTGCCTCGTTCCTCCCCCACGATACCTCCAGAGACTTGGTGTGCCCACAAAGCCCATCTGCATGCGAAACCACAGGCCCGTGATCTTAGCATGAATACATGGGGAAACAGGAGTCTATCCAATCCCTAAAGGCACAAGAGCGTCTTTTCTAGGATAAATACAGACGCTGCTAGGGGCTTTTAACATAGTTCGAGAGAGACACTGGGAGGCTGATGGATCCAACCTGTGTTCTCAGAAAGCACACAGCCATTTTGCAAAGCTACTCAAGCTTCATTCCCGTGAATGCCATCCGGGAGACGTATTGTTCTCAGCCTCCGTCTGTCAGAACGCTCCGTGTTCGCCTTCTGCAGCTGGAGAGCATATTTCATACTTCTGAGTGCGAGAGGAGAAATGCAGGAGGGAGAGATGGGGAAAAATGCACACAAACAAAGAAGAAGAGGAATATACAACAAAATCCCCCCCTTTGGACCGAAGGCCCATTCACTGCATATACAATATGACGGGTAGCTCTGAAAGTCTGCTTCTCTGTCTCACTAGGGCCCCTCAGGGGAGACTATTCTCTTCATCTGCTTCAGGCTTAGGACAGGCAGCGAGGAGAGGGGGAGAACGACAGGAGGCAATGGCTCGGAGAGCCTGAAGAAAGGAGAGGCCCACTGTAAACAGAATATGTAGATTCCTTTTAGGGCTGCTGAAAGGGTGAATCGCTCCAAAGGCTTGCAGATAGCATGGGGTGCCTAAACTGCAGGTAAAAGGTTTGGACATGGTTGCTGCAGTAACGTGTTACGTAAGTTCTCCGTGATGAACCTAAATCTGTCTGATTTACATGTAAGTGAGACCAGGAGAGAAAACCCAAGTCTTGTGTTGGTAAAGCTTTCATAGTTCACTACCCAAAAATTGAAATCCTTCACTCAACCTCATGTCGTTCCAAACCCATATGACTTTCTTTCTTCAGTGGAACACCAAAGGGGGTGGTGCTCTCTTCCATACAAAGAAAGTGAATGGTGACCAAGCAGGCTAAAAAGTAATCTATCTCAGATGCTATAGGAAAAGTCTGGAATTTACGATGTTTTTCCACTGAAAATCTTGCTTGACAGCAGTGGTCACCATTTCATTTTCATTCTATGGAAAAGTACTGCTTGGACATTCTGCCTAACATCACCTTTTGTGTTTTACAAAGAAAAAATGTCATCCATGTTTCAAAAGACATGCAGTGAGTAATGATGAAGAAAATGTACACTTTTGGTGAACCATACCTTTCATTGAGTACTTAGTTCGACTACATTCCTTTGAGGATCAACTTTACCATAATTTTTCTTAGGATAAATAAAAATAGACAGATCAGAGGCAAAATAATTTGGTCTTGGTAGAATCTGTGAAATGTTGTAATATATGATTTTTGATTGCAAACTTTGTGGTTAAAGTTGGTATGGTTTGTGGTTTAAGGCACTATTGAAATGCTTTCTGAAATTATGTGACATACAGTACAAGAATACCAGAGTCTTACCAGCATGCTTAAAGCGATAGTTCATCCAAAACTGAAAACTGTCATCTAATTTTGTTACCCAAAACTGTATGACTTTCTTTCTTCTGTGTAACACAAAATATATGTTGACTCTGAATGTACAGAAAAACACAAAAAAATTCACAAAATTTTCGAAAAACTAAAATTCCAAACCTCTTCCACAGTGTTCCACAGAGGAAAGAAAGTCTTACAGGTTTGGAACAACATGGAGTTTTTGAGTGAACTATCACTTTAAGTAAAATCCAACCACATAGCTGCCTAAGAGATGTGATTGAAATCTCAGAAACAAAAGTTATCTCATTTATGATATTTCTGTCCTATGGGTATAGTGAGAGAGTGGACAAAAACTCTTCCGTTCATCCGTGGTGTATAAGAACAGAACCAGTTGAATGTCTATGACACCTGATGTGATGCCCCAGAATCAGTCACGCTGTCAAAGCCCATCTACTCCAAGAGGAGCTCTGCAGAAACCCGATATTTATTACGTTTATGGACTGAGGAAAGAAACTTTTCCTCCACACATCTTTACTGCTCTCCAGGGCCTACACCTGCCATCCACACATTGCATAGTTCCTGCTACTTGTCAGCGGTGCAGAGAATCCCTAGAGATAAATTCATAGCTGTCTCGAATAATGTCATACACACGCACACACACAAGCTCTTGCGCATGGAGCCTCTGGAAAGTGTTAAGCCCTGGTAGAATCCCATATGTTATAATGTTTGACTTTAGATTGTACTTTAACCATTACATCATATTTGAAATATGTGAGCTGAGACTTTACATCTCTCCCCTTTCCACCTTCCTGGTCTCCTCATCTCCGTCATTCCTTCTCAGCACACCTGTGGGCACGTATTTCCCTAGTACTCGATGGGAGAAAGCTTTTCCTTTCAGACTTTTTTAAGGAGGCCTTTTCTCCTGTGTCATTGTGAAACTGCTCTCCCCCAGAGACGCCGACAGGCAGGGGGTTTTGGGGCCAGATTTACACTGAAGCTATTGTATGTTTACCTATTAAGCTAGTTTATGGGGGGTATATTGTTTTCTCTGATGGATTCAAGAAATGGGCATCGCCAGGAAAAACAAGGCCCGACATAAAAACAGATATATTAATGAGGACCATGCATATTTCCCCCCTTAAGGAAACAATTTTATATCCCAACTCCCAAGAAAACATTGTGCACCTTTCAAGGTAATTAATGCTGCCTTAACGGTTACAACAGACGGGATATACAAACCTGACTTGTTGAACTTTTTCGTTGTGGAAACCACTTGAAGCAGTTCTGGATATTTACAAATCTGGTCATTGACACTGTGGAACATTAGAAACAGTGTAATTGGAAAAGTGAATAATTGTATTGAAAATAAACATAGTCATCGCCACATGATCTAAATTTTGCTCTGAGATATTTATTCGCTTTCTGGGCTTAGTTTTGTTCATCCCTTGAGCTTGTCTGTTTAAAAATAGCACTTATTCAGAGGGTAGATGAT
The DNA here is from genome assembly GCA_026230005.1 of Gila orcuttii. Classification (NCBI taxonomy): domain Eukaryota; kingdom Metazoa; phylum Chordata; class Actinopteri; order Cypriniformes; family Leuciscidae; genus Gila; species Gila orcuttii. The sequence continues at coordinate 33,236,226 of JAPDVR010000015.1, forward strand.
TTGAGAGTGCTCATCCAATTCAATAAATATGTTGAATGACGTTTAGTATTTATACAATGAAACTGCTTTTTAAAAAAGTTGTTTTCATTTTAGCTGTTATGTACAGGATGTTTTACATTGTACATGTATAACTTTTCAAAATTTGTACATGATGTGGGTGTTTGCCAGTGCTTTGCTTTACAGTAACCATCAAGCCTGTGCACCATTCAGAATTGAATTAGGAATGCTTTTTATACTCAAAGTAAGCAGAAATTGGTTCAAATAAAATAACAATTGTAAAAGTGTAATTTTTAACTAAGGAAGAATTGTTAAGAAAAAACATCATGGCTTGACAAACGTAGTTTAAACATTCTTAGAATTGTTTTATAGACATTATAGAAAGAAAGAAAGACCTGCTTGAATTTACATATAATTTCTATTTTATATTTATAAATTAAATATTTATAAAAACAACTATTTGTTGTATATATATATATATATATATATATATATATATATATAGAGAGAGAGAGAGAGAGAGAGAGAGAGAGAGAGAGAGAGAGAGAGAGAGAGAGAGAGAGAGAGAGAGAGAGAGAGAGAGAGAGAGAGAGAGAGAGAGAGAGAGAGAGAGAGAGAGAGAGAGAGAGAGAGAGAGAGAGAGAGAGAGAGAGAGAGAGATGTTGGATTTTGGTTGGAAAATCCAGGTTGTCGTCAGAACGCAACATCAGACTGACATCAACCTCCAACGTCGCACACACATTGGGAATGAAAATCGGGCTGACTTTAGAATCCAACGTCAGACGTCAACATCCAACATCGGCATTAGACGTTGAGCTGACATTGAATTTTGGTCAAACGACGTCGCAACCAAAATTTAACCAAATATCAAAATCTTATGACATTGTGTGCCTGCTGGGAGATACAGACATGGTTTTTATAAATATTTCATTTGCATTTGTTCATTAAATTCTGAATTGTGCTTATCAATGCTATAGCGTTCTGGGTGGTTGCTTACATGCTCAATCACAAATGACATTTGTCCTTTGACTTGCGTCTTTCCTTTAATGTACAGGTCCTTCTAAAAAAATTAGCATATTGTGATAAAGTTAATTATTTTCCATAATGTAATGATACAAATTAAACTTTCATATATTTTAGATTAATTTCACACCAACTGAAATATTTCAGGTCTTTTATTGTTTTAATACTGATGATTTTGGCATACAGCTCATGAAAACCCCAAATTCCTGTCTCAAAAAATTAGCATATCATGAAAAGGGTCTCTAAACGAGCTATTAACCTAATCATCTGAATCAACTAATTAACTCTAAACACCTGCAAAAGATTCCTGAGGCTTTTAAAAACTCCCAACCTGTTTCATTACTCAAAACCGCAATCATGGGTAAGACTGCCGACCTGACTGCTGTCCAGAAGGCCATCATTGACACCCTCAAGCAAGAGGGTAGGACACAGAAAGAAATTTTGAGAACTACTTTTGAACCAGAAACAGCGGCAGAAGCGCCTGACCTGGGCTACAGAGAAGCAGCACTGGACTGTTGCTCAGTTTTGCATGTCATTCGGAAATCAAGGTGCCAGAGTCTGGAGGAAGACTGGGGAGAAGGAAATGCCAAAATGCCTGAAGTCCAGTGTCAAGTACCCACAGTCAGTGATGGTCTGGGGTGCCATGTCAGCTGCTGGTGTTGGTCCACTGTGTTTTATCAAGGGCAGGGTCAATGCAGCTAGCTATCAGGAGATTTTGGAGCACTTCATGCTTCCATCTGCTGAAAAGCTTTATGGAGATGAAGATTTCATTTTTCAGCACGACCTGGCACCTGCTCACAGTGCCAAAACCACTGGTAAATGGTTTACTGACCATGGTATTACTGTGCTCAATTGGCCTGCCAACTCTCCTGACCTGAACCCCATAGAGAATCTGTGGGATATTGTGAAGAGAAAGTTGAGAGACGCAAGACCCAACACTCTGGATGAGCTTAAGGCCGCTATCGAAGCATCCTGGGCCTCCATAACACCTCAGCAGTGCCACAGGCTGATTGCCTCCATGCCACGCCGCATTGAAGCAGTCATTTCTGCAAAAGGATTCCCAACCAAGTATTGACTATTGAGTGCATAACTGAACATAATTATTTGAAGGTTGACTTTTTTTGTATGAAAAACACTTCTTTTATTGGTCGGATGAAATATGCTAATTTTCTGAGACAGGGTTTTCATGAGCTGTATGCCAAAATCATCAGTATTAAAACAATAAAAGACCTGAAATATTTCAGTTGGTGTGCAATGAATCTAAAATACATGAAAGTTTAATTTTTATCATTACATTATGGAAAATAATTAACTTTATCACAATATGCTAAGTTTTTGAGAAGGACCTGTATGTTTATGGTGAAACTCAACAGATGGAAATCATATATGACACATCTTTCTGCATTTAAACTACACAATTTGAGTTAACATTCATGTCAATAGGGCAGTCTACTGTAAAAAGATAATACTCAAGTGCAAAAAGACAACTGTGGACCAATGGTAAAAATTCAATTGGACGTGATTCAAAACCAGTAAGAGAATAGAGCATCAGCATGTCAATTGCAGCGGGTACAATAAATAAATAAATAAATAAATAAATAAATAAACATAAAAGACAAGTGTTCCTTGTAGTCAAAGTTTACTTTAAAAGGTACTTAGTAGAACTGCAATGTTTTAACGAAGCAATGAAACCTTCTCAAAACTGTCTCTCTAACCAGACACACCACTAAGCTGAATACAATCAATAATGTTGTCTTATAATCTCAGCAATCCCATACGTATAGATTGAGCTCTAGTGGGTTGCTTTCAGTAAATCATTACATAAATGTTTAGCGATATTTGTTCCATATTGAGCTGCCTTCTGTTTATGGTCTACTCATAAATCATTAAGTACTTGAGTGCTTTCTGTAATCCATTACATTTCATATTGTCACTGACAATTAACGTATCATGATCTCCGTTAGCTAATGCTCTTTTGGGTTGAATTCCCCAGTGTTGCAGCCGAAGAGCAGTGAATTCTGGGTAAATATTCCAGACTCAGACATATACAGGTGGGCATCCGCTGAAAGGCCATTGAGCAGGTTTGCGGGGCGGGTGTAGCGAGGTCGCAAAGCAACGCTAATGAGGTATTTAAACTTCAGCTCTCCCACTGCGGCCAATCTTAATGAACACAGCCTCTAAAGTCCATAAATTTGAACCCTTCAAAAGAGCTACAGCACGTTTAGCTCAAACGTCAATCACTGTACATACTCAGTATGAAGTCATCGCAATTGTGAGAACCTTTTCTCTCAATGACCCTTTTGTTTAGCGGAGAGGTTCCCTAAATTAATTGGATCAATGATTAAGAGGTAGGCCTTGCACTCCATTGAGCAGAGACAAAAGTGGCATGGAGACGCCTATGCAAGGATCAGTCACAATCTGACACTTGAATCAGGCAGACAAGAATGGAGGGCATGGACATAGCAGACTGTGTGCGGTCCGTATTGAGCCCTCCGCTCTGTCCGACACAAGTGTTGAGACACAGCTCTTAAAAACAATATGATATTGATTTGTAAAAGTAACAGTATGTGAGGGCTTTTCAAGCACAATGGACTGTTTCTCTTTTCAACCAGGAGAATTCATCAAGAACAGAAAGGTGACCAAAGACTCGACCGCCATCCACTCGAAATAGTTCAGCTGCACTTTGTGGAAAGATGAATTTGAAGACACAATTCTATTTATTGCATACTGTCTGACATTTTCTGTCTGTCTCTCTTTTCACTTTCACCTGACATTCTACTTTGAATTCCAGTCTTACTTCTTACCCGATCTTTGCTAATAAAACTGCACTGTATGTCGATACCTTGAGTTGTCTGTGGGATTATTTGAAATCAAAACAAAGCTCTTGATATTATAGGTTCTTCAGGTCAACATATTAGTTTCTGGGTTCTTTAAAGCTTTAAAATGTTTTGATGCCAAAGAACACCAATGAACATGTGCGGGAAATATCTTAAAATATCCTTGAAAGTAAATAGCTGCCTTTATAAAGACCCATTTATACTATAAAAACAAATATATATATATATATATATATATATATATATATATATATATATATATAAATACATAATTTGGAAAATATGTATTCATTTATGCTATAAGTTTGGGGAGATTTTTTTCTTTTGAAAGAAATTAATATTTTTATTCAACAACGGACGATTAAATTGATCAAAAGCGTCAGTAAAGACATTTATACTGTCACAAAAGATTTCTATTTCAAATAAATGCTGTTCTTTTGAACTTTCTAAAGAAATATTGGTTACACTTTATTTTAAGTTGTCTGTGTTCCAGTGTAATTATACATTTAAGTATTGTGTAACAATAAATATCTACATGCACTTACTATAGGGTTAGGATTAGGGTGTGGATAAGGTTAGTTGCATCATACATAATTTATAGTTACAGTATTACTACAGTAACTACATGTACGTGTAACATGGACACTATAAAATAAAGTGTTACCGAAATTGTGTGCAGCACAGTCATTTTCCACATTGATAATAATAAGAAATATCTCTTGAGCACCACATCAGCATATTAGAATGATTTCTAAAGGATTACAATATTACTGTATTAAGTTTACTGTGTTTTTATCAAATAAACGCAGCCTTGGTGAGCATAAGCAACCTGAAAAAAACCATACGATAATTAGAAAAAAGTAAGCATGAAGGTCCAACCTTAAACATGCCCGACCATTACTGGGGCATAAGCCGATCGAATGAAAATGTACAAATGAGATTGTATGAATTCAAATTAATTAGCCAAAAATCTTGCTATCCCCAAACTATTAGTGTATTTCTTGGTAACACTTTATTTCGATGGTCCACTTCAGACATTCTACTATCTATAAGTAACTTTGCAACTAGAGAGTAATAGTAGATTGTCTGCTTAATATCTGCTAACACTTTATTTTGATGGTCCTGAACAGACATTCCACTGACTATAACTTTGCAACTACGTGTCAACTTATTGTACCAACCCTAACAACTAACCCTAACCTAATACTCTACTAATACTCTAGTTTAATGAGAAGTAGTTGATATGTAGTTGCAAAGTTACTTCAGTTAGTAGAATGTCTAAAGTGGACCATCGAAATAAAGTGTGAGCTATTTATTTATGTTTTTTTTTTATTCTCTGAAATTTCCTTGCAGCCCCTAATTTGAACACCTCAGCTTTAAGGTCCCTGTCCATATAGGCTGTTATCTACTCCGTTTCCAGCATCAATTTCCCTTGCTCCCTCAAAACTGCACTACTCTACACTACAAACACATAGATACAGAATTATAAAAGTCTAGTGGCTTAAGTATCAACACTCTTGTAATGTCTCACGTTTGAAGGCGGTAAACTAACTGCATAAACAAGGATAACTTTACTTAGCTGAATACACTTGTTTAGTTGTTCTTGGTTAACACAATTCAAACCTGAGTTGGCAGCGCATGCTGTGTGAGTGTTGAAGGAGGAAAGATGTAGAAACACGTCGGTGCCTCTGTGTGCCCTAAGGCTGATAAGTCTCTCAGTGATTAATTTGCTCTCCTTTTCCCATGAGCACTCTTAATTATGCACTGCTTTTCCAGTCTGGATGACACGCACTCCAATAGCATCCTTTGATGTGAAACTCCAAAGTGTTTCATGACACAACCCAAATATGGAAAATGACAGTTAAAGATAAAGAATATACAAAACAAAACAACAAACACATAAGCCAAAACACTCAATACGGAAAGCAAAAAAAAAAAAATGCCAAAACCAATCCTGTAAGACAAAATTCATAAAAACAATATTCATAATATTAAAAAAAAAATGAAAAAGGTTTTCCAATTTAGTATGGAATGTGATTAAAAAATGTCTAGCCATATCGTTCACATAGTTTAAAATATTGCGTTTGATTTGATTAACTTCATGAGATAAAATACATATGAAAATGAAAAAAATATTATGTAATTAAATTACAAGCAGTTACTTAGGAATTTAATAAAACCATTATGAATTAGTCATGTTAGTGGCTGAAGGGTAGAGTCAGTGATTACTGCATTTTGCTGTATTATGTTATGCTATTATGTTAGATTATATATAACAACATTAAATTTATATAATATCATGGACAAATGGGGAAAGATGATGAGCCTTCGGTTAACTTCAATTTTTCTACCTTGACCCATGTAAAAAAACAAAAAAGGTAGCTATGATTAGATGCGAGTTATTTTTAGTCTCTGTGCTGACTCTAGTTTGCGCATTATTCAGGGTGCAGATAGGAGGAGGTGATAATGGTGTCATTTGTGTCAGCGGCTTTATTAGGACCCATAAAGGGAACCATGGGGCAGGGTGACTCGGTAGCATGTTTTTCAGAGAGGTGAGAGTAAAAGTGCAGCAAAATACATTTCCCCAGCTGCCATTTTCTTCACCTGGGCAAAGGACTGAATTGAGTTTGATTGCGGATGGCTTATTAAGGGGTAAGGGAGAATCAAACCGAAGCAAGGCACACATGGATGCAGAGAAAATGATCTATTACAGATACAATCAAATTGTACAAAGTAGTTTTTCAAAAACTTCAAAAAATATGCATTTAATAATTACAAAATATAATCAAAGTGGGCCATTTAGTGAAGATACAGATGAATGGTTTAGTTATTGATTCATGCATTCATTAGAAAATCAAATGTTTATCATCCTACCTTGGACCCCAAAATGAGTGCTAGTTTGTGTTGTAATTAGAGTGATTATTGGTTGAACTGCCTCTGTGTAATTGGTTAGACTGGTCTCTGTGGACCTGTGTGCAAACAAGGACAAAGAAGAAGAGAGAACGAGATAGAGTCCAGGGATGTGGCCCATATGGCCTTCATCATACAAGCGTCATCATTTATCATACAACAAAAACAGAAAGAGAAAGAGCACAAAAGAAAGCACAAAAGAAAAACAAACAGAACCATACAGCCAAAAGGATCAGTTGTGCGCTATTCCAATTGTAATTCCAATTCGAATGAAATTAAAATACATGCAAGTGTACTATGGAATCTTCTGATACTTGTTTGTTTTTAGAACATGTGTGGTTGTGGCTCATTGAATATATTATATAATTAAACATTTAAATAATGTTTATTTTCATAAAATTCTCTCAACGTTAGGGGTGCAACGGATCACAAAATTCACGGTTCTGATCATTTTGCAGTTTTTAAGTTACGGATCGGGTTATTTTTTGGATCGGCAAAGAAAAGAAGGGGGGGGGGTGCAACAAATGTAACTTTGCTTTCCATTTACTACTTAAAGAACACTTTTATTCGATACTCCATCAAAAACTACTAACCTAACTAATGAAGTTCAATTTTATTGACAAGACAAGTGAACAGTCAGCAATAAAATAAGAACAAATACACAAATTACAAGCATAGATAAATACAATAGATCAAAGTTACAAATTCTAACGGTACAAGTATGGTCTAATAGTAGTATTCAGGTACAGAAATGTAATCATTAAGTGTAAAATAACACTGCATAGTGTTCACTGTATAAATTAAATATAGATTATTCTTTGTTAAAGCTGGGTTGAAAATTAAAAAATGAAAATTCTGTCATTAAAGGAATAGCTCACTTTAAAATAAAAATTACCCCATGATTTATCCTCAAGCCATCTCAACCCCTTAACTGTCACCCCCCCTTTTTTCGCATAGACATAAAAATCATTATCCAAACTTAAATGGTTGTAATTCAAGAATGCTTTGGAATATAGACCTATGGTTGGTCTTGTTTTTTTCCAGACATTTTCCAGATTATTGTAGAAGTGTAGAAATGATTAAAAATGAAACAGAAAAAAAGTTATATAAGTTTAAGTTTATGAAATTATTTAATGTAAAAATATAATTATTAATATTTTATGAAAACAAACTGAGGTTTCTACCAATCTTTCATAATTTTTAATGTTTATTGCTATTTCAAAATAAAAGCCTAAACACGCCTAATGAATATGAAATATTCTTGTTGCAAATTGATAAATTACTGCTCATCTGTAATTTATTTTAGAAAACAGCCACCATATATGAAAACTAGAGATTTTAAGCTTTCAAATGATATATAGTTTGTCAATATTACTTTAGGTTTTTACTAAGATATTATTGTTTTAAATATATAGTGACAAACGTCCCACCTGTGGGACGGTGACACTTAAGGGGTTAAGTGTATATGACATTCTTCTTTCAGACGAATACAATCAGAGTCATATTAATAAATGTCCTGGCTCTTCCAAGCTTGATAATGGCAGTGGATTGCAACCAACAGATTGACGCTCAAAAAAGTGCATCCATCCATCGTAAACAAACTCCAAACGGCTACAGGGAGTTAATAAAGGCCTTCTGAAGCAAAATGAGGAGTTTGTGTAAGAAAAATATTCATATTTAACACGTTATTTACCACTTTTATTTACAAAATATTCATCTCTGATGCAAGTTCACGAGAGCAACACGATTTTGAACATTTTGTAAATAAAGTGGTATTTTTTTTTTTTTTTTTTTTGCAGAAATATGAATAAATTTTTAATTTGTTTTTAATTGAATTACTTTTAAAAAAAACTCAGTAATGGAAAGAGAGTTGGTATTTCAGATGCGTTATGTCATTGTGTGCCTGTGTGTTTTTCATTTATATTTCTTTTGAGGTTGTGCAACATGAGCACCAAAGGACAGTCAATGAGAACAACATGACCAAATAATTACTGATCTTAAGACTAACCAGGAGTCTGTGGTCTTAGTAAGACCACCATAGTGGATGGCTAAATAGTGCCGAGCATAAACTGTAAATGCTTCCTTTCTCTCTTTCCACACACACACACACACACACACACACACACACACACACACGTTTGAGCATAGTAGTTGAGCAAGAGCTGAAGGCCCAGTGGTTACCCTCATATTACATTTAAAAGCTATACATCGGCAAATATAAGTAAATGCTTGCTCTTTAGGTTTGACCATATTTTGCTCTGGATCAGTCCCTGCTTAAGAACCATAAATTCACACCAGAGGCTGAATTTGAGAAGTTTAGCTGTGTCTGCCGAAAGGCTGACAGTATACGAGTCCACTGGTATGGGAGAAATCTGCTCAATTGTGCAAAACATGTCAGAGGTCGGCGGTTTCAGTAAAAATTTACTATAGTGGGAGTATTGTAAATTCAGTAAATAAACTGAAAAACTATGTATATGCACAATTACAGTTGAAAAAATGCAAATTGTATATCTGAATGCCCAAAGTATACATATTAGGGATTCAATAGAATACATCTTTTTTTAACCCAACCACTGTAACCATGCAAACTGGTTTTTAAATCTGAATTAAATATAATATGTAACACTTTAATTTAAGCACTAACTCCACTACACATTTTAAGCACCAACCCACACTACATATTTTGCTGCCCAAACATATCTTTCTTCATTGACTTCAATGAATAATTTAATAATAAATCATTAAAAAATAAAAGTTTCTGCAAGCAAAATATATACAGCTAATTTTTCATTACAGCAGATTTTAGCAGTGCCCATTTGTTATGTGCGGATCTTAAAAGCATGAAATAGATTAATATTTTTCACTGCTCTGATTTGGTATTGTACATGTTTTTGTGGTGTCATCAGCCAATTAGCAGTGTCATGCCGTCAGGGGTGAGCAACTCTTCAAATTAAATAGAGGTTGCTTTTTAAATTCTGAATCAAGGATTAAATTTGAATTGAGGTAGTAAACAGAGTGCAGAATTAAAATTGAAAATTAAATATTAGGACGTAGAAATAAAAAGTATATTCAAATATATTCATAACTTGTTTTATAGTTGTAAAAAATTTAGACAGACAGACAGAATGACTGACAAACAGACAGATAGACAGACAGACAGAATGACAGAAAAAAGGACAGACAGATAGAATGACAGAAAGATAGATGGATAGACAGATAAACAGTGCAGACAGACAGATAGACAGACAGATTTCCTAGCAGAGTTCCGAGGGCAATGACCGCGACCATCTGGCAGTACTATTTTATCAACCCGCAAATTAAACATTTTATAAGCTTTAAATTTATGTTATGCTGATGCACGTCGCACCTACTTTACAACAAGGGCATTTCAGCGATGAATCAAACCTGAGCGCTGGCTGCATTACTCCAGCTAAAGCCAGGTAAGGAACAAGCACAGGCAGGTCAGTGTGATGGGCAGAGTGTCTTAAATGGCAAGCGGAAAAAACATGGCCCATTAATTTTCATTTTACATATCAGCTTTACTGGAACTGCTTTTGTCCTTAGCGATAAAAGACTTGATGTCAAAGTCATGGCTTCTGTGTGGTCTCAGTTTCTCAAACACACACTCTCTAATTCTTTTTTCACTTTCTGTCTCCCTCTCTCTCCCTACAGATTAAATGCCATTAACACACAGCCAATTATGGTTGGAAAGTTGTGAACGAGACTTCACGCACAGACTGGTATCTGCCTCAACCTGCCTGCCCATCCCCACCAGTTTATCTGAGTGCCACGCAAGGCCAGATGTGTTTGTGCTGAGTCTAAGACTCTTAACAACATCAACCATCCCTCTTTCCATTCACTCAAAACAAATTATCTTGACAATGCAAAGACATATTTTAACACAGTTGGACAAGAAATCATGCAAGACAGCAATGCAAAACGTTTGCCTATATTCAAAACCAACCAAGGTTTCCACAAAAAGATGTCTACAGAATCATAGCAGGTTTTTTCAATTCAGTTTCAAATCCAGGATTTGAGATTGACAGCAGGTGAGTATCAGGGGAAGGGAAAGGTGAAGGAGAAGATGAGAGAAGAAAGAGCTCTGCAGATGAGACGGTGTGACCTTGGCTTGATGTTCTTGGAGGGGATCCTGTCCACACCCACCTCATAAATTCAAGGCTGGGGCCTCCAGATAGTTTTGATGATCAATAAAACATAATTGAATTTTTTCATAGATTTTACTAAATGTGTTATAAAACCCAATGGAAACAGTAAATTCCTGGTTTAAATGCCAGTCACTGATACCTATACTAATTAAATCTTCCAAAGTAGCCAAAAATTCTCACTCTTGATATTTTTGATTTTAAAAGTTGCTGAACCTGGATATTGATTTTCCTTCAAGATACTATAATCAATTTCACATAAAGTTCTATACTACCACTAAAACAGGTGATCTGAGAAATCACACAAAGTCTCACGTGACAGCCCTATAATCAGCAAAGATTAGTCTTAGCCACTCAGAAAAGGCAATCATACGTTCTGCCTGTCAATCATTTTGTGCATTAGGGATTGCTGACATGTATTTGGTGTAGCATTCCTGTAGCTCAAACAGCTCTAGCAACACCAAGGTCATTGGTTCGATTTAGATTGATAAAATGTATAGGTCTACCTTGAATGCAATGTATGTGGATAAAAGCTTCTGTCAAATGCATTAATGTAATTGCAACTACATGACTGAAATTGAGCAATATTTTCTATATTGCAGCTGTTTTTAGGTAATGTAACTGATTTTTCTAAGCCTCACCTTAAAAACACCTTACTGACTACTTTACCAACTATAGAGCTCCGGAGGCTGACGTCACGCAATCTAAACTCCGCCATTTTGGCAGGCAATCAGGAGAGCGCCAGAGCGGCTGTAGTAGCAGTGGTATCGGTAGCAAGATCGATAGTGGTCGAATGATCATTTAAAACCAGACTGTTTAAAGCTTACTATTTCAACAATCAGCCATGCATGTAAAAAGTAATTGCTGGGTCACATAATGACTCGAGGTAAGTAGACAGGTAAGTAGAGGATCAAGGTGGTACTTTGTCATTCTGCTTGTTATCAGTTGTGATCACTTTAACATTTCTTGGTTTACTCTGGCAAGTGTTATTTTTTTCTCAATTCTGATTGGCAGTGTTTGCTATAATCATGTTACTGCTTAATTTCACAATTTCTCTCATGAAAATGCCAGATAAAAATGCTTCACAGTTCATTCCAGCCCACAAAAGAATGTCAAATCCAATTTTACTACTTCATTGACACTAAAATCACTCTGTTCACAGAACTCTCCTGTTCATAAAGCTTTAGTTACCAACAGTAGCCAAGGTGGGATAAATTTGCTACAATCTCAAGCTTAGATAAAGGTCAATCAACTTGTTTCGAAAAAAAAGAAAGAAAAAAGAACTGTCAGTTGCTTTTCCTTTCACTACTATCTGCTGATCTCACGTATTAGGCCTCAATATTTTTTTTATAAGAACGGTGCTACAAAAACTATCAGACATCCCCCACCCCACCCCCGACAGCGAGAAAGAGAAAAAGCAGCTCTGGAAATCACATCTGACAGAGTTTGCTGACGGAGCACAGTGATCAGAGACAGTAACGACGTCTGCGTGTGGCGGCATGCTTTGTTTTTGCTTGCATGCTTGAGCGTGGGTTGAGACGCGCCTTAATGAAGCACCCCTGTGGGACAGACATCCTTCAGAAATGGCAGCTGTTTGCGTGTCATTAAAAAAAAAAAAAAAAGTCAGTGGAGGCAAGAGGAAATTAGCCTGGGGTCAACATCCTCCCTACGCACACACACTCACAGACCAATGACGCGCAGTGATGGAGAGTTAACAAGGCGGCTTAGCATGAGTTTGACCTTCAGTCTTTGAACCTCCAGAGAAAAACTCTGATACGAGGCTTAGCAACCAAACACCTCTGCTTGGCGAGCGCCTGCCTTTGAACTCCACAGCCTCCCAGACGGCAGGCCTGACTGTAACAGAGTCACCTTGGAGTGATGTTTCTGTAGTCTAAAGGGTTGAACTGGAATAGTTTTACATATGTTATACCTTGCATTAAAACTATGTTCGAAAACTACACTTTAAAATGTACCATGTGGGCATACATTTATGCAACTTGAATGTTAAAACACTTATTTAATTTTAAAAAACGCTGTAAAATTATTCTCGATTGTTAGTTACAATACAAAATGCATTAACTAATATTACCCATTTGAAGCTTTGTGTTAAAGTGTTACCCAGGAAGTTTGGGCAGGACATATCAAATGGATTTTATAGCTATTTCGCATTAGTTGCACGACAGCTATGAACTATGATTTTCTACTTATAGGGGATAGACATTCTCAAAAAGCATTTGATTGGACAAAAAACTGTGTAGTGCAGCATGAGTCATAAATGTTTTTGGTCCATTTTCCTGGTAGAGAAAGAATTTACATTTGAAATGCATTCACTACTGTTCAAACATTTGGGGTAAGTAATATTTAATAAAAACAATTAGAAAATTATATTTGTAAAGACATTTATAATGTTACAAAAGATTTCTTTTTCAAATAAATTATGTACTTTTGAACTTTCTAGTCATCACAGAATTCTGAAAAAAAGTATCATGCTTTACACAAAAAAGAAAAAAAAATAAGCAGCACAGCTGTTTTTAACATTGATAATAAGAAATGTTTCTTGAGCACCAAATTAGCATATCAGAATGATTTCTGAAAAACCATGAGACAGAAGACTGAATTAACGGCTACAGTAAAATATATTCAAATTATTATTTTAATTTCACAATATTATTGTTTTTACTATATTTTTGATCAAGCAAATGCAGTGATCATAAGAGACTTAATAAATCTCATTCAAAACATAAAAATGTTTACTGACCCCAAACTTTTGAACGGTAAGGTTCATCTGTTAAACGTTAATTGAGTCAACTTTTAGTAATGTGCAAGCATATAAATGGCTTCCATGCTAATATAAAACACATGGAGTAATCTGTGCAATTTACCTCGAACTGGCCCGCTCACGATTTGTGGGACGCGGAACATGTCAGATTTCAGTAAGCACACACGCCGCAGCTATAGCAGCCTGACAGTCAATTAAATGAGCGAGATTCCCTTCCACTTGCTCTCCTGGAGACATTATTGCTAACTAACAGCCTATAGGCCTTGGCACTCAGCTCTCCTGGAGTGGATTTAATGGTGTTATTCAAGAAGAGAGCTGACATTCCTTCACACCTGGATTTTAAATTATCAAGAAGATATGCCTCTCATAGACGGGGAAAAATGACTGCATTTGTGTTTGCTCAAGTACACTTACGTCAAGACAGAAGATTAATATCATAATGAGATGCATAGCATGAACCTTTTTACGAGTAAAGTACTATGCTGAGAGAGTTTTATATGCAGAGAATGTTGTAACAGGCCTACAATATCTCTTTCTTTATCTAATATGTTTGTGCTTCTCGTTAAAACGTCTGCTAGGGTCAAAGAGAAGATTCACAGTGAATAACAACTTAAACATTAGCCTTTTCTTCACACAAAGCTAGTATCAAATGACTATTACGTGACCACCAAGTCATACTACTATGTTGTTTAGTTGTCATTTTTTGAGCTCAACATCCCCTGGTCACCATTCACTTTGATTGCAAGGAAAAGAGCAGCGTGAACATACTGCATAACATTGTCTTTGTGTTCAATGGAGAAAAAAACAACAACATGAGGGTGAGTAATTTATGACAATTTTCATTTTCTCATTATTTCTACGAAATAATCTCAATTCTAGATCTCTCAAACCCAACTGTGAAAGATGTTGTTTTGGCCGAGCTGGGTGCATGAATTTCAGAAACCTTAATGCGAAAATAAAATCGTCTCGTCTTTGCCACAGGGGAGAGTTTATCCCCATTCTCAAACGAATTCACCCCCCGTGGCATTCTGCATTATTCTAGAACATTCTAGACGACAGTTCTAGAACTTGTATGCGGGCAAGTGGGGTTGTTCCGGCTGGCAGAGCGCGGGCTGCTCACCCGCTCCCCAGACGCCTGTCCCATCCCCTCTGGAGGTTCAGAGGCAGCCTGCATTAACCACAGCCGGGGGCAGCTGGGCGTCTAGAGGACAAGCTTTCAAAGCTTCTCGCCATCAAAGAGGGAGCTAATTCATTCAGAACCACAGTGTGAAGAAGAGAAGAGAGAGAGGAATAGAGTTTACATGGCAGGTTCAAATTTATTGCCAATTTTAAAAGCTGAATCCTGATTGACTGGAAGTGGAAATTGTGTAAGTAGAATGAGTACATAGTGAATGGAAAAAAGTGCTATGTTGAAGAAAAGTTGATAGCTGCTACTGTAAAATCTTAGTAAATTAAAATGGAATGGAACCTTTGACAGAAACTATATATACTCACAAAAAAAGTGTCATCATTTTGAGTAAACATAGTGGTAAATGGAAACTATAACAAATATATATTTTTTTGCATTCGCATTTGCTCCGAAAGCAAAAAAAAAAAAAAAAAAAAAAAAAATGTATTAGCATTTCTATGACTTCCCAAAAGAGGGGAAAAAAATATTGCGAGTAGGGTTGGGAGATATTGACAAAAATGGATATCTCGATATTTTTTTTCAATATCTCGATATCGATATTCAGACGATATTTTTGCAATCCTTCAAAGAAATGTGTGCAAACTGGCAAAGAAGGTTCAGTTGGTCTTTTGACTTGCTGCATTTGACCTATTATTGTATAGAATTACTAAAAGATATGAGACATTATTGATTTAAAGACTCCTAAACTTTTAAAATAATAAAATATTATTCAATAAAGTCTTTATTGTTCTTTTATATTTTTAATAGGGGTGTAACGGTTCACAAAATTCACGGTTCGGTTTGATACGATACAGTGGTGTCACGGTTCGGTACATTTTCGATACAGCAAAAATAAAGAAATGCCATAGAAATTTCCTATTTATTAAAAGAAAAATTATTTTTAAATAAGTGTGAGTTTTCCTACATCTTGAAACTTTTAGTTGTATAAATGGGGGTAATCTTTGAAGGATGAACAAATAATGTTTTGGTCATGACATTAAAAATAACATTTAAATAACATATAACACTTGAGTTTTGAAGTGCTGGAAAAAGATGTGTGACGTACTTGAAAGCATTTTAATATTTCTGCCAAACTTCCATGGTTACAAGTTAGTGTTACTACATTAAATCCATGGTGAATGATCTGTGGACTTAAAACCTATAACTAGTCCATTCATGGAACGATGTTTCTCCTGATTTCCACGTCAGTACTGTTTGATCAGTTAATAATGGAGAAATTGTAACGCTTCTCACTAGATCTCGCAGCGATGTTATTACTTCAGTGGCGAATTCAAATGCTTTGTTTACTGGATCTCTTATGTAGTAACGGTGTCGCTTAATCAAGATCGGCTCTCGCTGCAGTGACATTCGTCCGAACAGGTCCGAACTGATAAACGGTCCGTGAAGCACAAAATAATGAGTTTCGTTCCGCTTTAATTACATTTGCCATTTGATGTTGCGCAACGTTGTGGTGTTCGCTCCAGCGCGGATTTTGGTCTATTCCATCTTTTGGACTCATTATACAACGCAATTTTCTAATGATGCAATCACAAAGCTCGCCACTTGAGGACGCCACAGACATTTAAGAAAAACTTTTTAATTTCAGACCGCAAACAACGCATATATTGCCTTTTCTAGCAGCTATTTTATTAATCGTACATCGGCTTTACTCTTTACAATTTTGGATTGTTGCTTCAACCTAAGAAACGTCATAACACACAGGTAAGAACTTCGTAACAGTTAGTTGTAAATTGCAAATTAGTAGCAGCTTACTCTCGTGCAATTGAGGAACGATCGTGATTTTGTACAAAAAATAAAATAAAATACAGTCAAACAAACCCCTACAGTATTAAAATCGCCACATATCATTGTTTAGAAGGTTATAGTGTGCGTTATTTGTTTTCTCTTTAACTTCCTTCAGCTCTTTTCATGTTTGGGGGGTCGGATTGTACAAATTATGAAATATTCGATATCCCAATTTTGCATATCGTCCAGACAACAATTTGGATATTATCGTCTAAACGATATATCGCCCACCTCTAATTGCGAGTTTGATTATGGTGGTCAGAAGAGAGAAAATTTACAAATTTGGCATCACTCCCTCAGACGTTCTACAAGAAACACTGGCGCTAGTTTTCTGAAATGTAAAGCAAAGGTAATGTAAAACAAAAAACTGTGTTAGAAATTAACATTAAAATATAAAAAAAAACTAAAAGATAGATTTACAATGTTAATAACTGGAAACACGTCATCAGTCTGCGAAAAGGGTCCATATCCATAACTATTATTTTGATATGCTGGCCAGCAAGACTGACAAGAAGTAGACTAGGTTGGGAATGGAATCCTAGCAGTAATTTTAGGCTGAACAACTAAACAATAAGCATTAATCCACATTTCAAATGTCAAATGGCCTCATCGTGTTACATTATTGTCATCCAGTTATCATCTTCGAAATAAAATAAAATAAAAATAAACTATTTTCTATTTTGAATTCACACTGATCAAGCAATCAAACTTGTTACAGAGATTGCAGTTGAAATGAGTCCTGGTTATGGAAAAGTGAGGTTGAGCACACTGGATTGTGGGAAACAATATATACATAACACATTGCAAATGCATCTGGGTATTCTAAGCATGAGAAATAGTTGCACAATATGCATACTATGCACTGCAGAAGTAGTAAGAGAAGTTTGATAGTATGCTATTACGAACAAAGCCTGAGTTTCTTCTTGTGCCTAAAGGGTACTGATGTTTAAATCATGAAAATGAAAGTTGCACGGCTGAGAACGAAAACACTATTTCCATGGAGTGTGTGCTCTAACTGATTGAGCTTCACGGTCTCATAAAAAGCGTGCCTGTTATAGTCAGTGAGGCGAGCGCAGGAAATACGGCTCTCCATTCAATCTGTCTCTCTCTCTCCCTCCCCCTCTGAGAGACCGCCATGCCACAGCCTCATGACATCCCTCAAACCTGCTTGAAAGGGGCTGCCCTGACAGGTTTCTGTGGAGAGGCCTGTCACAGCAAGGCTGGCTCTCAAGAACTCCAGATCATCATCTCCCATGGGGAAAATCTTTTTCTCTCTCACTCTCTCTCTCTCTCTCACACACACACCTGTCAGGATCTCTTAACTGGTGTCTGGCTAACCTTGGGCAGCTGAAAAGGCTGAACAGCATTTTTTCCTCTCTCTCTCTCATCCCTCCCTGCGGACCATCAATAATGCAGCGTGAATCCCTCCCTTATATGATTTATCAGAAGCAGGAGGGAATGAGGCTGGCCTTTTTGTACGTGAACATCTGCAGACATCAATATCCGATGGGGGGCCCAGGTCAGCCCCCCAGCCGCGCTCCTGTGCCACATCCCACTGAGCACGCAGGGAATACCTCAGCGTACAGTACATGCGTTAGACTGAGAGAGCAGGAGAGGAAATATATGAAGAGAAGACAGACAGTTGCAGGCTTAATCATCAGTGTGAAAATGCTCTTAAGAAATGAACTTGTCACAGGGGTATCATTAATTCAAAGGTCTAGTGTGGGATCAGATTAAATTAACAAGGGAGTAATGTCAACAGCATTTAATATTAAAAAAGTGAAATATTTAGAAAGAGAAGAAATTCTCACAGTAGTTCAATACATCGCAAAAAAAGACTTCTTGATGAGTTTAATTAGTCTTGAGTGACTTTAGTAAAAATGGTAAAAATCCTTTTACTTAAGAAGATGAGGTGCATAAGATATTGCAAACTTGAGTATCTTTATTATTTGTGTATTTTTGTCTTGCTGCGATGGCAGACTTTTTCACTTGTTCTTAACTAGATTACAATTAAGCATTAAGACAACATTTAATCATATTAATTCTCATTTCATTCTCTGAAAAAAAACCAAATTTTACCAAAAAAAAAAAAAAAATTACCAATATTTCCTTAAGTATTTTTAATGTTTTCCAGTACAAATACGTACAACCAAATGAATTGACTTGATAAGCAAAAGTGCACCAGATATTAAAGACCCCCTGTGGTGAAAACCATGTTTTTATTAGGCCTACACTAAATAACTTTTTTGTTCAAAATCTTCAAAATGTATATAATGAGCAAGTAATCCATCTTCCAAACCGTGTTTGCATAGTTATGTCTATGTGGTGTTTTTAATACGCTTTAAAACAAACCAAGTGAAAATTCATTCATTGCTGAGTATGTTCTCCTTAAAACTGCAGTGTACCAAAATAAGGTACCAAATACGCAGTTTGAAACCGCCCCTAATTCCTACGTCACAATCAAGTAACCAATTCCATCATTGTGAGGGACGGGGCTTTTCCACAGTGAGCACAACAACACCTTTAAGAAAGGACAGGAAAGTTATGATGAACTATATGCCATTCTCCACTGACTTTCAATGAGGTTTAAAAGAGTTTCTAACGATGCTGATTTTTAGAAGGCAGCTACTGACTTTGAGATGGCGAAAGGGAACATGGTGTAAAATTATGAACACATTATTAGCTGTTCGATAACGTAGTCAAACCGAAGGCTAATCATATGAATTACCGTTATGTGTACGACGTTGTAGAGAGCGAAACATAAAATGCATTACCATTCTGATACATTGACTTGTAGATGACCCTGTATAATTCACTCTTCCTCTTCTTCTGAATCAGTTTCTGGTTCAAACATATATCACTGAATTAAACCGATATTTCCACTTGCCATTTTGTAGCGTTTACTACAGTTGACCGAGTGGATCAGGTAGTCCAGGCTGGTGTGAGTGAGTGGAGGCGGGATCTAATTTACGTATTATCGTTCCGCATATACTAAATGAAGCAAGTTACAGAGTTACATTCAAGCTATTTTAAAGGCCCACTGAAGTGCCTTGAAACGTGCAGCATGTGCCTTGAAACGTAATGTGTTGAAGTTATTCCACTGAAACAGGAAGACAGGGCGGGACATCTCGATCAGCCCCTCACCTTTTTTTAAAATGGCCAATAGCGTTTCATTTATCACAGCTCGGCCAGAGCCGTTGAGCTCAGTAAAGCTGCAGTTTTCTCCTAATCTCTAACCATTTCTTCTACTAATCGCCTCCATATTGCTTTAAATTCTAGCATTCTGAGCAGAATACAAATGGGTACGATACATTTATCGATATGATACGTTTTGTGAATACCCTTGAACTTGACACACAACGTAATGACGAACGCAGTTGCCCAGTCCTGTTTGTTTGAACGGTGACAGGCGTCAATTGCCGTCATTACGTTGTGCGTCAAGTTCAAGGGTTACTCTTTTGGCGTAAATCGATGCATATGGATGTCTGCCGGAAGCTAGTTATTTTAGTCGATAAGGTTTTAAATGTGGATATTTTTCTTACACTAACGTATCGCTTCACTTTAGAAGGCCTTTATTAACCCCTGGAGACATGTGGAGCACTTTAATCATGAATAGATGCGCTTTAATAGACTTCCAAAGGCATACAGCCATTCACTGCCATTATCAAGCTTGGAAGAGCCAGGACATTTTTTAATAGAATTTCATTGTTAATTTTTATTTTTGGGTGAACTATCCCTTTAAGCAATTTTCAACAAAAAAAAAGTTATACAAGATTTAACTCATTTTTTTAAGTCAGTTTAATGTAATTTAAGTTAAAATGACTTGCACATCCAAGTTGATTGTCCTTAATTTAAGGCAGCAACTTTTTTTACAATGTAGAAAATAGTAAATGTGTAAAAAAGTGACCGATTTTCGCAGCTTCAACATCTATTTATAATGTAGGGGGCGGGACTCTTTAGATTCTAGAGAGCATTTGATTGGACAGAACATCTGATGAGAAGCTGAAGTGCAGCATGATGTCAACAAAATCAATGATCCATTGGCGGAAGTGAGAGACTGTAAGAATGATTTTTTTTTTAATGATTATATCTTCTAAATGCAAATTTTATCATTGTTTTGGAGCACACTGGCTTATAAATAACAGAAAGGCTAACATAGTCACACTAAAAGCCAAAAATATTTTAATTTCATGGGAATTTTAAGAGGGGAAAAAAACATTTAAATATGCAATTTTGATTATCAAAAATGAGTATTAAGGGATAAAATTATTGACTGTAGGGGGACTTTTGATTCTTGATAAATATAAGATTTATGCTTAAAACAAGAAAATTATTTGAAAATAACTTGGCAACTTGGAGTCACCCAAATATGAATAGATATTTAATTCACTCAAATGAAAATTCTGTCATGTACTCATTTCGTTCCTTACCTGAATTGGCTTTCTCCTGTGGGACACAAAAGAACATATTTAGAAAAATGTCTGGGAAGGTTTTTTTTTTTTTTTTTGTCCATACAATGAAAGTCAATTTGTTCCAATGTTTTTTGGACACCCAACATTCTTCAAAATATCTTCTTTAGTGTTCAGCAGAAAAAATGAAAAAGACATACAAGTTTGGAATGATATGAAGACGATCAAAGGAAAAAAGCAAGAACAAAAAAACAGACAATTATACAGCTTTAATGTTAACACAATTTTAAAAGAGAAAAATATGAAGAAACGTACTTTTGCCCCCATTTCAACGTATGTGAGCAAATCGTAATCTGATGCATGTCTTCTTCATTCTATGCTCTTCTCCACATTTCCTTTTCTCTCTTCCCTCCTAAAAATAATTAAAAGGCCAACTATGAAAAAGAGAAATTTCACTCTCAAGCAGTACTTAGGGACTATGGCTACCTAAAATGTTGCCTTGCTAAATGAGCTTTACAGATAATATCAATAGTGGCACAAATTTACAAAAGCACATTTATGATGCAAGATCCATGACGGATCCCAATATAAGCCAAGAAACAAATTCAGTACTGTGATGGATGTTTCTTAGTGAACCCTATGATGGAGACCCCTGTAAGACAAGCTTATTATGGCATCAGTGTCTGGGGGTCGTAAAGACCGGCCCCGCACCATTGACCCTGACAGGCGCTAAATGCTACATTGAGTATTTATGAGACACAACCACACCAGCCAATCAGAAATTGCCACTATCATCTGGCCAACAAAACATGAAGGTCAGCGAAGGCAAGAAAAACTTCTACAACTATAATAGTAAGCAATAGTGAAGTTGAGTCATCAAATGAAACCCTTCAAAAACTGATGCTTGACCCGCAGGTCAGATATTTCCCATGGCCTCCAGTCGCTCAGAGTTCTGCTTTATTCTTTTAGAGACCGTGATCAAGAGAATATAAGCGTCTGCCTCAAGTGAACAATTTAACAGGATAAAAGAGACAGATACAGTAGATAGATAGATAAATAAATAATTAAATCTCAAAGTCAAACACGTTTCGCAGGATCAATGTGTAGATACGACTGGCGTGTCCTCCGGGTGTGAGACTCAAAAGCTCTCTCGCTTTACTTCAAAGAAGGAAGACATTTGAATTTCTAATCTCGATCCTATCAGCAGGCCCGAGGCTCAGCGACTGGCAAGAACCTGCGTATACAGGAAAACTAGGACAGTATCTGGGCTACATGAGAGGGATTCACACCTAAAGCCCAATTAATTATCTTCATCAGGACTTTAGTAGCCAAGCAGAAAACAGAGAGTCTGCACTATAGGATAATGGAGGGTGTGTGACTCAGCCGGAAAGTTTGTAACACCGCTGAAAGCATTTTGCCGTAAGGCCACATACATTTCTCAGACAATTCAGTCACACCTGCAGACAAGATAAAGCGATATGCTGTGAAACAGTTAGACAGGGATCTGTACAAATGAGCAGGTGTGATGCAAAAAAAACACAGTTGCACAGCAGGACGTCCTGCAATAGGAGATACACCTGTTCATGTGACATTTAGCTCTGGAAATGTCAAACATGACTGTTTTTGCTTCATAATTTCATGTTTTATGCATCACTTTAAAATGTGTACTTTGTGAAAAGGGTTGAGAGTCAATGTGGGAAGTTTCTAGTTTCATAAAAATGAATATTCATCTGCATCTCAGTCTATGCACCACTGATGAAAAAATTTTAAATAAGAGACGAGATGAATACTTTGACATTTCTTATGTTACAAAAGATTTCTAATACAAATAAATGCTGTTCCTTTGAACTTTCTATTCATCAAAGAATCTTGAATAAAAAGGTATCATGGTTTCCACAAAAAAATTCAGCAGCACATCTGATAATATGATAATTGATAATAAATGTTTCTTGAGCATCAAATCAGCATATTAGAATGATTTCTGAAGTATCATGTGACACTGAAGACTGGAGTAATGATGCTGAAAATTCAGCTCTGCCATTACAGGAATAAATTACACTTTCAAATATATTTAAATAGAAAAGAGTTATTTATTATAGTAATATTCACAATCTTACTGGTTTTACTGTATGTTGATTAAATAAATGCAGCATAGGTGAACATAAGCCTTATTTCATAAACATTTTTTTAATCCTACCAACCCAAAATGTAGATTAATAAAGTACAATTCTGTCTTATCCGTCTATTCTTCCACAGATTCTTACAATGATTGACAGTAGAGGCCAAAGAAAGAGAGAAAAAAAAAGAAACTGGGATTATCTGTCACGTAGGCTTACTTTATACTGTACATATATAAAATATCTATAACGGTACTCGAGAGCCATCTAGTGGTCAAATAATGTATTGACAAAAAACAACTGGAAAGAGTCTGAAACAGCCACAGGAATAATCCACTCATTTAATCCAACAACAACCACACAAAACAAATTCCACTCATTTAATCTTGGCATGTGAATGACCACCATTAGCATTTTGCAGTAAATCTATTTAGCATTAGCAGTCTGGAGAGTGTGCTTGACTGAAAGAAAAAAAAGATGGGTTTAAACAAGTCGGACCAACTAAAATGTGCCCAAAATCCTTTCAAAACTGTCCAACAGGCCAGATAAGACCAGGGCAGTTTGATAAACATAGCCACTATGTTAAGACTAGCTAAAACTAGACTAGCCAAGAGCTAATCTGTATTGCTTTTGGAATTCAAATTGGGCCAATTGGCTTTTTAATGGTTTATGCTGTTAGTTTGTGTTTTTTCAGCAGGGTACGCCCAGTATATGAGGGATGGTCCACAATAGTATGGTGCACAAAAGGGCCTCATTCAAGTCATTAATTTGTATTCATACACAATATAACACAGAGTATGTTTATAGACTCCGTAAAAGGTATTGGTTAGCCTAATGTAATCAAAAGCTTTGAACTTTTTCCTCTGAGAACAAATCACTGCACAAGTAGTGTATTCAAGATTTTACTGTCAACTTATCATCATAGAGCAGCAAAAACATTTTTTTTTTTAATTGTTGCTTCAAAGCTAATTTTTCTGTTCAGATTTCTATCTTTAACTTTCTTCCTACACCAAATCAGGAGGATCTGAAACTCTGCTTTCTGAAAATGTTAAAGCAGTTGAGAGCATCTTTAAACAGTTCAAAGTGATTCATAACAGAAACACACTACTTAAAAGTCTCACATAGGGTGAGCAAAACGGTTTTCTCAAGTTTCTTTTAAACTTGAAAGCAATTTTACACAAAACATGATTCATGATTTTATTGAACTTGTACAGCTAAACCTTCCAAAGAAACATGCCTTAAATGAATCTGAGAATAGATCAATCACCTATTATATAATTAGCTATTATATTTACACATCAAAGTTTACATAGTACAGTAACATTAACTGTAGGTAGAATGTTAATTAAGATTTATCGTAACACCTTGACAATAAGTTTCAACTTGTTAACAGTTAATGCAATAGCTAACATGAACTAACAATGAATAATACTTTTACACCATTTATTAATTTAAAATTTTATACTTAATTTATCATAATCAAACTTGAATGAGCAATTAGTATAATTATAAATTAACATTAACCTAAAAATCCTGTAAAAATAGCTGCTCTTTGTTAGTAGATAACAAAGAGTTCATGACACTCAATACATTATCTAATGTTAACCAACTGAACTTTATTGTGAAGAAGTTTATTTCTCAATTTAACAGTTCAGTATTGAGCAGTAGTGGGCAGGATAGCGTTTTGTGTGTATACTGCAGAGATTGATGTGGATGAAGACTAATATTCTTTACAACGGCATCAGTTATATCAAAAGTAAACTGGTGTACTCACAACTGATGAGTGCATATTAATGAAAGCTGTAAGAAGCCATTACATATGTCCTCTTCAAAGCTGAGAGGAATACAACTTTTACAAGTTTTACCTCAGAAAGAAGTCCAGAAATATTTAATCATTCAGCAAAGGCACAAAACATTGCCAGCCTGAGAGATTAAGTGTCCCACTGCATGTCCATTGAAAAGAAATGCCTTTCATTTCTTCACATGGATGAAAGCATTAACCAGAATACGAGAAGACTGTGACATCACTTCCTGTCAACCTAGTAGCTGTTCACTGTTCCTTAAGTCTTAGGAGAAGTGTATCCCGGCAGAGTTGAAGGCATGAAGAAGCCTACCATAAAATATGGATGCAGAAAATATGCTCAATGAAACGCCCTCCTAAAAAACAAACATTTAAAAGCATTTTTCATGGAGTGAAGCATGTCATACTTACACCATGAAATCATCAATATCCATGGAACGTGCCCTCTTTTCATTAAACTTCGACTCTTGAAGGATGCTATCAATTTTCTGAGTTATGTTGAAATCCTGTTGTACTTCCTGTAGTACAAT
This sequence comes from Gila orcuttii, assembly GCA_026230005.1. Lineage (NCBI taxonomy): Eukaryota > Metazoa > Chordata > Actinopteri > Cypriniformes > Leuciscidae > Gila > Gila orcuttii. The sequence goes on from JAPDVR010000015.1 coordinate 33,261,766, forward strand.
TTGGAAATGAATTTTAATATAATTGTGTATCAGGTCAAGTATTAAGTGTCTAAAGCCTTGTTCAGACTGTCAGTCCAAATCCGATTTTCGTGCATAAAAATATTCAAAACCCATTTCTGGAATCAGTTTCTGTCAACCGTTCTCAATTTTTTGTTGCTTCAGTCACTTTCTCACGCCACATAAAATGTATAAACACATCAGATGTTGTTGCAGAAACACATGGTCATATTGTAAGACAACATTGCAAACCCCTCCATGTTATTTCTGGCAAATGCCAACTAACCCAACATCATTGCCATAGAAACCAACTCAGATTTTCCAAGAAAATGAAACAGCGCCACAGGACATATAAATCAGTTCTGAACAGTTAGCATACAAAGTGTGGACAGTCAATCATTTAGATCAGATTCCAATCTGATACACAAATAATCGGATTTCGACTAACTGTGAACATAGTCAAAGTGAAGCAGACTCACTATGTTGTTGACAGAACAGTGGATTCTGTAATTCTTCTCTAATAATTGCTCAACCGCAGAAGACCTGTGTTGAAAACACAAAAACATCAATCCATTATCAAGACTGGCCAGCTTCTTGAATTTATTACTATTTAACACTCAACAAAAACAAAATTTAGTGACGTCTTACTTGAAGGCAGCACTGAGCGTTTTGTTCTTTCGGACAAATGCAATTCTGACAAGACCATCCCATTCCTTTAAATGTGGAAAAAAAACTTATATCATTTCCAATAACTGCACAGACAGTATTAGGGCTGGGCGATATGGCTGAAAACTGTATCACAATATAAGCGTTTCATATCGGTCGATGTCGATAATTATTGATATTTTTTATGACCCATTTAAAATAAGGACCAGGAGAAAAATATATTACATTTAAACATTTTTATTTAAAACTTAACCTTCCTCTGATTATAATAAAGAGTGAGTGCCTTTGTTCATAAAACCAAACTTGTTTCGCAACCTCTGATTTTTTCCGACGAAGAAAAAAAAATTGTCAAACGTTTTATTGAATGCATTTTTTATTGATATTGATTACGTGTCTATGGCGAGACATACCGTTATTGTTTTATCACCCAGCCCTAGACAGTAAACATTTTAAATATACACTTACCTGGAAGTTGACAGGTGGCGGAGGATTTTTGGGCTCTATCCTCACCACGCTGGACTCTACTTTTGGAGGTGGTCTGAAATTGTTCTTTCCCACCTTTATAAGCATAAAATGTCAGTATCTCTACATATAACAGTTACAATCTATGCATTCCACACAAACTTGAGGATTTATCCATTCTCAAGCAGCAGTCATAACTTGTTTTTACATATTTTCATATGCATAAGAACAGTAAATAAATTAATACAGGCACAAATAGCAGTCAATTAATGAATGTTGGGACTCTCCAAACCTTCATGAGATGGTCCACGCGGGATAGGAGCTGTGTGTTGATGGACAGTCTGCAGTATAGCTTGTCTCCTGGTTTAGCCACCAAACGCATGGCAAATTCCCTCTGAAACATCAGCACGGCACACCTACAAACAGAATAGATACAAAACTCAATTACTTGCATGGCAATAAACTCATCCTCATCTGGCTCTGATCATGTTTTCACCATTTATGTTCCATTGTAATGCAGTGCGTTTTAACTGGTTTGTAAAGTCATAGAGAGTAAAAGGGGAGAAGACAAGCCACTCGCACAAAAACGTAAATTGGTGAAATCATAACACTCAATATGACAGCAGTAGGAATTAAAGCAGCACTATGCAGTTTTTTTAGCTTCACTGAACAGCTTCGGAGTTATTGGAATGGTTATATGACTCTTTTCGGGTTGAATGGTGGTCGTCTCACCCCCCTCTGGTGCCTGTGAGTGGAAAAAACGCACTTGCAACTTTGGGCCAGCGTCAGGAAGTATCGCGTGATTTCAGCTCTCGCAATGTAATTGCGAATTGCTTTACGGCACTGCACACATTACACGCATACATGCCCCCATCCAGGATCCGGCTAGCTATAAGAACAACTATCGTCATGGCTAAACCCGGCATATAAGAAGCAGAAAGCTAGGAAAGCATTGTCGGAGGAACAGAGAAAGAGGAAATGGCAGACTGACCGAGCGAGGAGTCAGACACGAGTAAACATCGGACCTGCGGTTTCAGAATGGCGAAAAAAATGAAGAAAGCGTGGTCGGAAGAGCCTAGAAAAAGGTAACGAGAATCTGACAGCGCGAGGAACCGGACAAGAGTCCCACTCGCTCAGGCTTTCACTGTTTAAGTTGATTCCTGCGATTATCATGAAAACCGTTGTCAATATCTCACATAATTATCAGGACATAAATAAGCCTACACGTTGTAAATAGTGTAAATGAGCGCAATTTGCAAACTATTATGATAAATTGCAAAAATCATGTCTAACAACATCATAACGGACATTGTTACGAAATAATGCGACGTACATGATGTAACTTTATTGATGTCATCTGGCATTTAGGCTCAGGTAAGCCTAACGGGGTAGGCTACTTTATTATTATGAAGTGCAGAGGCCGTGAGCGCAGATCATAGACACGCTCTGCGTGAGTTGTATTTACGACAGTAACGTTAAATACAAGTACTCTACAGCGACTCTAGGGGTCGCTGTTTGACAAAAACGGAAATCCTGCATAGTGCCGCTTTAAAGTCCCATCGTTTGTTTTCTCTATATTAGGGCTGGGACGGTTACCGCAGGCACGTGACTCCAACCCCGGGTCTGAGCTCGTCACCGTCATCACCGCAAAAAAAAAAAAAAACATGTGTGCACGTTGTGTCTAATGATATGGATTCATTGATTCTAATGACATGGATTATGTCTAATGATATTGCGTCTTACATGGATTCAAGGTTTTCTAAACAGAACTTATCAAAAGATGAAGCAAATCGACCTTTCGCGAGTTGGGGAGTGCAATGTTCCATGACACATAATAACATTACATTCGTATTAGAGATGCGCAGATGGGCTATTATTATTTCATCCGCAATGGAACCGCATCACAAAACTCATCATCTGTCCGCACCAACGTTTTTTGATACATTTTCGAAAATGCATCCGCTGACTGTTTTAAGGTCTATGAGCGATGCAAGGCGCTGCTGCCGCGAGGCTAGAAAGCTCTTGGCTGTTTTAGAAAGGAGACTGCGCATGCAGCAAAGATATTTAAAGGCTAAAGTCCCTAGCCTATTGGCTATGTTGTATCCCCAGAATATCAGCAGTGAATTCCGTCTCTGATCGGCGCACAGGGATAAAGATAAATAAATAAATAGCCTAAACCGCACATGACATCGGCAAACCTGACCTTACCTGACTAGGCTACTGTAGCCTAAAATTTTACATTTCGTTTTGAATTTTGTTTAAAAGTAGATATTTTAAGCATCTATTTATTTCTCATGTCTGTGAGGCAAGTAGGCCTCGCCTATACGCCGAGTTTCGGTTAATTTATGAGACGAGCTCCAGTTCACGCGCAAGAGATCGCACCGGTGCTTCCACGTCCTCCTGATTATTTGTCTGCTATATTTGCTTCTTATTTATTAATTACAGGCAATTAGTTAATGAAACAGTGATTAAAATTAAGATACAATTTATACAAAACGAAATTTAATTTAAAGAAAGGCTTTCTACAAAACAAAACTTAATAAAGTGGTAAAAATCATCTGACCCATCTTATGATCCTATCTTACTCATGCTGTTCACTTTTCATATAATCGACATAGATTAAATAAAAAATAACATTATATTATGTTAACATAAATATGGAATATAGTTTTTGTAATTAAGACATGTTGGAAAAGGTGTTCATCTTTCATTTCGTTCAACATCATAATGTAATCAACATCCTATTCTCCTGAAAATGGTGAATTCAATGCGAATGTATCTGAGAATATTCTTAAATGAGGAAATCTATTCAGTGATTGGTTCATGCCAGATTACTGCTTGATGAAAATTTGACTTTCAAATTGTGCTCGTTTTTTTTCGGATGTAGGTGGCAATATTTAAAGTCTGTCTAGCAAAAACGCCTTCTGGTGTGTGCGGTCAATTTAAAGCGGTTTACCGCTGTACCGCGGGAATATCTTGCTTTTCACCCGCGGTTCGAAAAAATTAGGGATGCACCGATATGAACATTTTGGCCGATACCGATAACTGATAATTCTTTACATTTGAAAGCCGATAACCGATATATTGGCCGATAAATCTAAATAAAAAAAATTATATACTTTGATAGCCTGTATAACAAAATGCTCACCATTAAAAGCCTTGTCTCAAACACTTTTAACATAAATCAAACATATACAATACAGTATAGCCTAGTTTGAACCAGTGTAAGATTCCTTAACTTTTAAAATTAATTTTACACTCATATGGACAACTTTATTAAAAAATGGTAACACTTTATAATAAGGTTTAATTTTGTTAGCATTAGTTAGCATGAACCAACAATTTAAAAAAAACATTTTTAAGAAAGTTGTATCTGTTAACATTAGTCAATGCACTGTGAACTAACATGAACACACATTTTATTAACTAACAATAACACAGGCTATTGCTCTCTGTTAGTAGTTAATGCATTAACAAATGAGACCTTATTGTAAAGTGTTATCAAAAAATCTATTGCCTAACAAAAAATAAAATACATAAATAATGCAAACAAGTCATTGGATAACATCCGGCTGCATATAAAGAAACAAAATGCATGTGGCATTGATCAATAAAATGGAATCGCCTCCGCACGGACAATAAGAAAAATATATTTTAATCAAACCATATCGTTGATGAAAATAATACGAGAACAAAATAATGTTAGTTATTATTTATACGAGAACAAAATAATGTTAGTTATTAATTATAACGCAATGTTTTTGAAAAAAAATTAACATTTTTAATATTACAGTGATAGTAAACATCTTTAAATAGCTTAGTTACTGTTGCTGTGTGAGCGCGCGCGCCGAAGCTGAAGAGAACGAACGTTAAAACTTAATCGCTTTGCTAGAAGGTTAATCAACTCAACGGTTGCTGAAGAATGCAAACCCAAAGAATTTACAAATGTATTACAATAGTGAATACAATTATAATTGTATGACAGTCCCAATCATAGCTTTTAATGTTGTGCATTGTTGTTTAATCTGCGCGCGCTGGAGCTGAAGAGAACGAGCACCGGGAAACTAGCGAACTTTTCTAGCATGTTGTTTAAATCCACGAAACGCATCATATGTGAGATTAATCAGATATTTATATAACATCAACTTTATATTGACTTATCTGCGCAAAATGACGTGAATGCACAATCGAACTTGTGCTGGTCATAATGTGTAATATCCCTGTTCTGGACGCGCTATTCCCACAACAACGCGCTGAAACGGCAACTAAACCCAGAATTCACAACGTTTTATTACAATAGTGTTCTCATTATAATGGCATGTATATGACAGTCCCAATTATAGTTATAAATGTGCATTGCTGTTTGAGCTGCGCACGCTAAAGATAAAGATGATCACCGGTACAATGAAGCGCTACTTGCATCGTTCATTAACTCAACCAAACGCATCCTATATTAGATTAATCAGATATATATACACAAATTAAACATATTATAACTTACAATGGCACAGAATGCTGCGAATGCTCAAGAGAACTTGACTGTGCTTGTCATGAAGGCTTAACTCCATAGATGCGCTCTTTCCACCTCAACGCGCTCGACGCGCTGAAACACTGGCGAACAAGAATTCACAACATTCTTTTGCAGGCTGTTTTTATTATAATGTTATGAAGCCTATGTGACAGATTTGTGCTGCACATGTTGCACTGAACTGTATCTTCCTTTTCGAAGTGAATCCAATCATTCAGAACCATCTTGGCGAACAGCGCGCGTCTCTCAACTGAAGTAAATAATCTATTATCTATCGGCTTTGATATATCGGCCCAATTTTCTTATCGGACCGATAACGATAACATTAAAAAAGACCATTTATCGGCCGATATCGATATGTGGTCGATATATCGTGCATCCCTAGAAAAAATCCATACCGCCCCAGCCTTACTCTATACTGCACTTACATTTAATGAATCAGCCAAAAAAACAGTTTATCCAATTTCTTACCTAAAAAATGGCCTGTGAAGTAACAGCTTGAACACGAAAGGTGATGATATCTAGAAGGAAAAAAACAAAATCTCAGTGTGATTAGCTGTGATTGGGTAACAATTTACAGTAAGGTTCAATTTGTTAACATTAGTTAAAGGTACACTATGTAACTTTTTTGTTCAAAATTAACTAAATTTAAGTAAGTCAATACAATATCAATCCTTCTTCCAAAACGTGTTTTTGTCTTACCCTGATTCACGGTTAAGCCTTTTATAAGTGTTTATATTTTAGACCTGTCAGGATGGTTTTAAAGGGAAATTGCGAAGTCACTGGCCTGTGCGTGTCTCGTCATATACGTAAATAGAGAAAAGTTGCTCGGGCTTGGGGTATGGTGTGAGTAGCATAGGTTAGTTTAGTGCTGGGCGGTTTGACCAAAAATTTATATCACGTTTTTTTTTTTCAACATTTTTTTCAAAAAATTTTTTTCATGCATAATCAGGTGTTCAAAGCATTTCTACTGGTTGAGAGAGGAATTACTGCAGTAAATTGACTTAGGATGGTCTATTTTACTGTCATTAGTGAATATTGTAGAATAGAATAGCGCCCAGTATAACCTAAAATTGTTATTTCTTAACGTTCTAATAACGTTCTTATAACCAGGAAATAACGTTAATACAACGTTTATATAACGGGAGAATTGTACGTTCTAATGACGTTTGAATGATGTTCTTGTAACCAAGCAAGAACGTTAATACAACGTTTATATAACGGGAGAATTTAACGTTCTTATAATGTTTTGAATAAAGTTCTTATAACCAAGAAATAACGTTAATACAACGTCTAAAAAACTGGACGTTTTGAATGTTCCTAGAACATTCAGAAATAACGTTTTTATAACTTAATGGGAACGTTATGAAATCGTTCTTATAACCTAAAATTGTTAGCTGGGGAAGAGGAGAGATTCGCGATTGCACTGAACACATTTTAAGTGCAGGATTCTCTGAGCGAGCCCAGAGAAAATAGACTTATTCTAATAAGAGCAGCGTGTATCTGAGAGCGTGGCACATTATATTCCGCGCGCGAGCAGAGAGATTCGCACTCGCGCATTATATTAATGCACTTTCGCGCTACAATAATGCGCTCTCGACATTTGACAGGAAAATAATGCCTTAGTTCTGCAGCATCAATCTTCCCTGTAACGTAACACCAGAGCACTGCTGTTTACCATCGCCTCGCAGTCGCTGCTTAGAAGTGCAACATTGTAAAGGGTCCGTCTGAAACAGTGTCGCGCAGCGTAACGTTCGTTCCGAACGTTGTGTAATTAAATAAATCGGTATGGCGGTATATTAAAAATTAATATCATAACAAAAATATACACCGGTTTTCGTTATGAACCGGTATACCGCCCAGCACTACGTTAGTTGTCATTAAAAAACGCCAAACAGAGGAGAGTCTGCTGGCAAAGAAAGACCGCGACAGAGCTTGTAATAAAACGAGAATCAACATTGACTTGGCTTTTCAGAAATGGTAAGAACTGAGGGATTTGAAAAGCAAAAGCGATGCGGAGATGGCGTTTTTATTACTCAACAGGTGAGTAAGGTATTGTATTGAACAGATAAATTAAATTGCCATATGCATACAGCTTTCTAACAGAGTTCATTGTTAAGCATTATCTATTGTGAAAGGTCATTTCATTATGGTTGTTGTAGCGCTGTGCTAGAATTTATCTTTTTTTAACTGCTAGAGGGCCAAAAGTTACATAGTGTACCTTTAACTACATTAACATGAAATAAAAATGAAAAATACTTCTAAAGCATTTATTAATCTCAGTTAATGTTAATTTCAACATTTAAAAATACATTATTAACAATGTTAATTTCAACATTTAGAAATACATTATTACCATCAAAAGTTGTATCTTGCTAATATTATTAATGAGCTAACATGACAGCAACCAAAGAGAAAAATCTCTGAGCAATACCTGATAAGGCAAGTTAGCCACGCACACGTCAAAAAAGGGGAGCTCTGTCTTTAGGACGTCCCCTATGAGGATCTGAAGCTTGTTCTGCATTGGACTGTTCGAGAAAACAGATTTTACAATCAAACAGATGTTGAAGTTGTTGCTGGAGTTTTGACAATGGTAGCAATGAATGTGTATTTACGTGCACTGGACTCTTTTCTGAAGCTCAGCAACAAGCCTGGTATCCAACTCACATGCAACCACCTTTGAATTATAGTAAATGAAGTAATTAAGTTTTGTTTGGGGAAAAAAAAAAGAATAAAAAAAAAATCATCACTACTTAAACTCTAGCAATAAACATTCAGTGTAACTTATTTACTTTCTTGGCTTTCTCCAAGAGTTTGACAGTCATGTTACCAGTTCCAGGACCAACTTCTAAAATCACATCTGTTGGTCGTAGTGCTGCCTGGAAAGATATTTTTGTATTAAATCAATACAACGATTATATTGTGCCGTGACAATGTGGTCAAGCATTCAGAAAGCTCATTCAGCTGTCACTTTCTTTGAAAAGAAAATGACAAATTTACCAGAAAAAGTCACATTCCACATTACTGACCTTCTCTATGATGGCATTGACAACCAAAGGGTTTTTCAAAATATGCTGACCAATACCAGTATTGAACATAATTCCTGAAACACATGAACAGAGATTTTTTGTGTATATTATTTATTGGTGGACTCTTAACATATTGTATATGTTATATGCATATTGTACATCTTATGTTTGAGATGTGTGTCAAAACATAATCCCATCAAACGTTTTTTAAAGTAAAACGTATTTTACGCGTTATAGTGATGAGACTGTGGATGAAAATGTGCTTAACTGTCATGATAATGTCACAATGTCCTATGGTCAAAAAAATAAGCTTCATTTCAATTATGTGACCTGGACGTGTCGTTGACAGGTTTCTAAAGGCTCTCACTTAATCCAAATTAGATTTATAACATGTTTAACTTTCACTACAGATCTAAAAGGACAGACTTCATTAAATCGTCAGACAGCATGAGTACAAAACATCTCAACGAAACCTACCTTGACTCTTCACCTCCTGATGTTTTCGAGATTTTTTCTCGGTTTTAACCTTCGGCATTTTGATAAGTAATGGCTGAGATTCCAAAGAGTGAAATTTACTGTACAAATATGAGGATACGTTCAAGGTATTATAAACACGTGTAGCACCAACAGGCTTTGGTGGTTCCTTTCAGCTGATCGGATGGAAATTCATGTAACAATCTCGAGCTCCCCCTAGCGTCCTGGAGTGCGTGTGTGGAAACCGGAAGTGGCCTTTCAGTGCTGTTTTGCTGGTACTTTTTCGCGGCAATCCAAACGTGATGCAAAGACTGTTGAGAGGAATATGACAGCTGGTTTTTGACGTTAATATAGAAGGTAAACTTTCATATTATTATATTATCCGTTTTGAAGATACTTTTCTTAATTCGAGCTCTATCTTCAGCTGAATAAAATTGTATTTAGAAAGCAAAATATGTTAAGTTATTGTAACGTTATTTAGCGCCAGTTCAATGAGACTTAAAACTTTCGTTCTGTTACACTTGCGATTAATGAAATGTGAGAATCGGAACGTCTAGCGTTAAATCTTATTGAGGTCGTTTCTGTTTTTTTTACAGTTTTTTCTTTATATTTGAACATCAGCGGAAACAACAACAATGGCATCAGTCACTGCAGAGGACATCAAGTCTGAACTGGACACTTTCAACATAGCTTTCAACAATGACACTGTGGACAAAAGTAAACGTCAAGTTTCTTATTTATTGTTTTTTGTATATAAAATTACAACATTGTTAGCATGACATAATGCTCTAAAAATTAGTATATTCCTTATTGTGAAAATATAAATGTGTGTGTGTGTGTGTGTGTGTGTGTGTGTGTGTGTGTGTGTATAACTGTTTTTTATGTTTTTGAAATAAGTCTCTTATGCTCATCATGCCTGCATTTATTTGATCAAAAATACAGAAAAGAACAGTTATATTGTGAAATATTATTACAATTTAATATTATGGGTTTCTATTTTAATATACTTCAAATTATAATTTATTTCTGTGATACAGTTGAATTTTCATAAGTCAATACTCCAGTCTTCTGTGTCACATGATCCTTCAGAAATCATTCTAATATGTTGATTTATTATCAATGTTGGAAACAGTTGTGCTGCTTAATATTTTTTTTAATATCTGTTATACTTTTTTCAGGATTCATTGATGAATAAAAAGTATCAAAATAGAAATATTTTCTAACAATATAAATCTTTACTATCACTTTTTATCAATTTAACAATATTAATTTCTTAAAAAAAAAAAGACTGAACCCAAACTTTTGAACAGTAGTGAACATTGTTACCAAAGATTTCCATTTTAAATAAATGCTGTTCTTTTTCTTAACTTTTTATTCATCAAAGAATCCTGAAAAAAGTATCACATGTTATAAAAAAATATTAAGCAGCACAGCTGTTTCCAACATTGATAATAAATCAGCATATTAGAAGGATTTCTGAAGGGTCATGTGACACTAAAGACAGGAGTAATGGTTGATTAAAATTCGCATAAATAAATAGGCTATTTCAAAGTATATTCAAATAGAAAACCATTATTTTTGTAATTATATTTCACAATATTACCATATTTTCCGTATTTTGATTAAATAAAAGCAGGCTAGTTTAGCCTAAGAGACTTCTTTTTCTTTTAAAAACATTAAAAATGGTAATGTTTCCAAACTTTTGACCGGTACTGTATATATGTATATATATATATATATTATATATTATACTTACAGTGGTCATATGCTGTAATTATTCTTTCTTGTAGTGTTGGAGCAGTGTTTGTGTCACAGGCTGAAGGGGGATGAGATTGTATTCGAGTGGTTTGCTTTCAGCACCTCTAAAAACCAGCTGCTGCTCACTCTTGATAACCTGGACCAGTTTGAACATGAAGTTAGTACAAGGCCATTATAAACGCATACTGCTGCATGTCAACCGCAACACAGATATTCTGGCATATCTTGAGATGCCTTAATAAATAAGATACTATTTTAATAAATGTTTCCCTACTTGATTTGCATACTGCTTATGTACTCTTTCAGATACTGAACAAGAAAAAGTCAAAAAGCTCATCAAAGGGAAGCCAGCTTAACAAGACTAGAGACATTAACTCTATCCAGGAACTGTATCCTTTTAGCTCAAACCATCACTAGTTTTAATTTGACATTATTTCAATTGGTCCCTAAATGTTCACAGTGGTCTTCTTAACAGAGCCTCACAGAATCCGAGCAGAAGAGGAAGAGGAGAACTTGTTGGATTCCTATTCAACACCTGCCAAGGTGAGAAAGTATTGAGAAAGTATTGAGAAAGTATTGTATAGCTCAGCTCTTAACCCAACTTTTATTTGAACTGCTGTAATTTGCAATATATTGAAATGTGCTTTCTTTGTAACTGGATTGGTAAGGAAGTGCAAATGTAAATTTATTGCTGTCTTCATCTCTGTGTTACCACAGGGCTCTCAGAAGAGAGCGTTGACCACCCCAGAACATCCTCAGTCCAAGAGAGGTGTGGCCCGACTCGCCAGTCCCAGTCTAATGCTGTCACCTGCCAGCTTCTCATTAAGGTAACCAATTCACCAAATTTTTATTTAGATAGCTTTAAATATTTGAGGTCTATATAAGGCAAACTAACCGTTAACAAAATCACCAAGGCAACCAAAAGTTTGATCTCCCAGTAAGTACCCTAAAGACAACATAGTAATTATATTTATATTATTAATTATAAATAATTATATTATTTGTTTGTGTAGTGCAACGCCTTCTCAAAAATATGGCATGCGTGGGGGACGAGGAGAGGTGGTTTCGTCGTTTGGGACGGTGCAGGGTCCTCGCTGGACGGGTAAAGGAAAGACAAGTGTGAGGGTGGAAATGCTGGGAGGAGGAGACAATTCACTCATCAGCAGCTACAAATACATGTTCCAGAGACTGAGAGACGTTCGGGACGGTGAGTCCATGTTCTCATTGTTGCCGTCAGTTAGGGATGGAACGATAAACCACGATAAAATGTCCTCATGGTTAGTATTATCGTTTAAAATTTAAGATGCCCCACCGCGGCTGCAGCTTCTCAGTGATATCTGATATTGTACGTACTATTCTCTGTTATTGTTAAGCCCCACTAAAGATATAAAAATGTTGTAAAGCACCGTAAAGTTTTCGTGCACTATATTCCAAGACTTCTGAAGCCATTCGATAGCTTAATGTGAGGTACAAATTAATATTTAAGTTAGGGCTGAACGATTATGGAAAATAATCTAATTGCGATTTTTTTAACCAATATTGCGATTGCGATTTAATATGCGATTACTTTAAGTTCTTTACCTTCTGTATTAGTCAACAAAGACAAGCAATAAATCATTGTACAGTAGGGATGGGAATCTTTAGGCAGCTCATGATCCGATCTAATTTTTTTCTTATTAATTAATCTTAATAACATTTAAAATATGTATTTAATTACATGTGTAAATATACATACTTTAAATGTATATATATATATATATATATATATAAACATTTAATTAAACCAATTACATGTTAAGAATTTTAAATGGGCTATAAAGTAATATAGCTTCAAAATATAAAAGCTAGTAAATAAAGAGGAACAAAAAAAAAAACATTACAAGCAATAAAACAAAGAGTGCTTTCAGTATTTAAAAGTAGGCTGTCTGAACGTTTTCCATTCAAGAGCTGGAGTGATTTTCCCCCTATACGATAAGCTGCATTCACACTAATGCACATATCTCTTTTGAAATTGTAAATGTGGTTTGTCCTGTTGGTTTAAGATATAACTGACCGTGTTTACATAAATTTCGCATCAAAAGCATTTTCAGATGCAAGTACATTTAACCAATGGGTCGCTCACAGCCGCATGCACGAGCACTCTTCACAAAGCGCGCGTAAGTATTTTAAAATGAAAACAGCTTTCTCAGTGATTGTCATATTTTTAATATATAAGCCAACTGCGCAGCGTCATCACGCATCTGTGTTTAAAAACTAAGCTCAGACTCGATTCTGAAATTCTCTGAATCGATCCAGAATTGTTGGAGAGAGAATAAATATCACATACATAAAAAATAAACTGTTCTTTCCTGTATGCCAGACCTATGCGTAGCGTGCCAAGTTGATGCTTGATCTGCAGACTGCATTTCTCTCTCGTGTCACGTGACTAGTGTAATCGCAGCTTTTGCGATTACAAAATCGCATTTCATCATATCGCGATATTATCGCAAATGCAATTAATCGTTCAGCCCTAATTTAAGTCGTTAAAGTTAATGGAAATTGATCTCTCCTCACTGTCCTCAGTCATTCTCCATAATAGTGCGTCGCGTTCAGTTACGACAGTAACTCACTCCTAGATCAATGTTCCCATTATTATACTTTATTTGTAGAAAAAGGTCTATGGTTTTTCATAAAAGTACTTTATCTTGCTGGAGTTAATTTCTGTTTCTAAATTATGAGTCTATCTCCCGGGTGTCTGTTATATCACACTGTCAATAGAGAGTAGGGTTGTCAAAAGTACCAGTTCGTCGGTACTGAAATTTTTAAAATATGACGATACCAGCATTTCTGTAGTACCGGTAGTCAAGTCAAGTCACCTTCATTTACATAGCGCTCTTTACAATACAGATTGTTTCAAAGCAGCTTTTACAGTGAAGCAGCTACAGGTAGTACAGAGTACCGGATATATTTGGTACCCGCTGACAGGCGGCTGCTTTCAGTCGTTACCGTGTTTATCTAAGCGCAGGGCTCCAGACTAACTGACCACAAAAACTGACCACTATTTAAATATGAATCCTGGATGTTCTGCGCATCTCTGTGTAAATGACGCAGACGTGCGGTTTCAATTACCACACACACAGACACACACTGAAGCACGTGTGACGTTCGCTGTGTTATCAGCCTCTTCCACCTCACTATATAGTGTTAATTTCGTCAGACGAGACTAAATATGTTCGTCAACAAGCTTTTTTTCCATGACTAAGACGAGACGATGACGAGACTGCACCAATGTCCAAAAACGATGACTTAGACTAAATTAACATGCATTATTGTTGACGAAAAAAGACGAGACTAAAATGTTTTATAGAAAATAAAAACTAAGATAAAATCTCTCTTCATTTTCGTCTACAATCGTCTTTTTCATCATGAGATAGAATATTCAGCGGTTAGCCTACTAGGGATGAGTCACGATTTTCGAATATTCCATTAGTTGATTTTATTATAGAATATCGAATAGGTTGTGCAATTGTCGTCTATAAAAAATCCCCATGTTTTCGGGTCTGATGCGGTGACACGTTCATGATGTAACCAGAGGGTGACGATGCCAATAATGCATCTAAAAGCTGTCAATCAACTCTCAGACAACAGCAGAAGATACACATTGTCTCACACCAGAGCATGTGAGCGGAGTGGTAATATTTACTCTAGAGCGGAGAGCACATTTCTGAAGATTACGCGCCGCTCGCTCAGAACGCCCACAGTGGCGCACAAAAAAAACGTCAAAAGTAATGATGCATTAAACATTTGATTTGTTTATTAATAAACTAGTGTTTTATGTCAGTGTTGGCTGCAAAGATAAAGTTGACGATGCTGACTCGCCATCTTCGCAGTAGTGAACGCGCCTATAGAGAGAAAAGCACACTTCATAGCCTACGGATTAGCCTACATAAACAGAGAGCAGCCCATTTCTTTTCGTTTTGAATTGTTTTGTTTAAAAGTAGGCCTACACATTTCAAGCTTTCTATAGATATTCTTCTCAGGTCTGTGAGGCAAGTATCTTATAAGCTGAGTTTCAGTTCATTTATGAGACGCGCTCCAGTTCACGCGCCCGCGCCTTCGTGTCCGGATTATATTGTGTACTATTTGCTTCTTCTCGTTTATTAATCCAGGCAATTTGTTGATGAAACATTTATTAAAAGGAAGATACAATTTATACAAAATGAAATTCACTTTAAAGAAAGGCTTTCTACAAAACAAAACTTAATAAGTGGTCAAAATCATGTGTTATTATAACTGACGGGAAGCACTGCAGACGGGGGAAAACATCTACGCTGTAAATCAACCAGTCACCTAGCAGAAATATTAATTGTTAAGCCTTGCAAAATCTAATTTGTTTGTTATTTCTCAAGACCAACCTAGAATGTAAATAGGTTGTATTTTAGGCCTACAGTAGGCTACAGTAGGCCTATTCTTCTCAGTTTTTCTGGGTATATACTTATTTTATTTCTGCTCTGAACAGAAAAATGAGACACAAGGCAACCAAAAACAGTTTTAAAAACCTTTGTAACTTGTCAATAGGAGTCTGTTGGGCCCCAGCTTTTGAATTGTGTTAGTTCAAAATAACATACTTTTCAGAACAACTTTAGAAAACCAGACACGTTTAACAAAGTTGCATTCAACAAAAATCCTTAAACAAGTGTATTTTGTCAGGTAATTGTGACATTTAACCAATATTTGAGAAGCGTGAAACACTATTTGACTGAAATGGTTATCAGAAATAATCTCAGAAATGATTTGTTATTTAAAAAAAAGACTAAAATGTTTTGACTAAAACTTGACTAAGATATATTGAGTTTTCTTTTGACTAAAACTAGACTAAAATGACGAGACTTTTAGTCGACTAAAACTTGACTAACAAAAAAAGATATGTGAATGACTAAATATGACTAAAACTAACAAGGACATTTGGCACAAGACTAAGACTAAGACTAAATTAAAAATAGGTGACAAAATTAACACTATCACTATAACTTCATCTCCAGAGCCGCTCTGGGTCTGATTCACTTCATGAGCATTTTACCATTTCATTTGAGAAAAAACTATCATCATATCATACACCCACAGAAACTCAAATGTCTTCACGGCAACCCATCAAAAAAAAGTTTGGTTTAACTTGAAGAAATTGACAGAAATATATTGGGGTACTGTAGATTTAGCTATGTCTCAATGTAATAATAATACTAACACTAATAATAATAATAATTATTATTATTATTACTAGGTGTGTGTACAAGGTTGCTTATGTTTTACTTGATCTTTTTTTATAAACAGTTTACTTTTAAACAGCATGTGGCCTTTAAATGTTTATATGTATTATTTACTTATAATGATTACCATCATAAATAATAAATTAATTGAATTCGATTTAATTTTTTTTAGATAGTTAAATAGTTCCAACAGATTTTGCTGTGGCATCGAAATTGTTACCGAGAACCGTAAAATTTTAATGATATTGGTAGGTACCGACTACTGGAATTTTGGTAACGTGACAACCCTAGTAGAGAGCTCTATGAATTGTTCTTCACACACACAGTAACTGAAATTTACAACTGTTAAAAGAAAAGGCTCAATAAACTGTTGCATAGATATGATCTAAGCATCAATATCTATTCCCCTTGTTTTTTTTTTACTTTTCAATGCGAAGCGCTGCGCTCTGTGACTCCATGTTGCTTCAAGGCCATCATTCTGCACACGGGAGGCGCATAAGCGCTTTGCCGCTCTGTATTCCAGCCTTTTATCAGGGCTCGACATAAGTAATGGCCCGATTGCCCGGTGCCAGTAAAAGAGTATGTCGGGCTAGTTGATTGGCCAGTCACTGGCCCGCGCGGGCCAGTGAATGGCCATCAGCAAAACAAACAGCAAACGTCATACACGGTGGCGCGAAGAGTGTCAATGTTACTTCAGGTTATTTATAACGTGTTAAAATGTCAAAGAACTACGAGGCTGATACGAGAAAGAGGACTGGGCAGTATATCGAGTTTGTACAATATATCGATTTTTTTTAAACGATATGGAATGAGGCAATACCGTTTATATCGATACAGTAGTTTGATACGAGCACATCTGAAAAATATAGCGGAGGAAGCAGTGTGAGCTCCTGCAGTGAAAGAACATAGTACAATTGTCCTAAACATGACACAAGCTAGTATTAAGCGTTTCAAAATAACTGGTAAGATATAGTTAACAAGTTTAAAGCAGCTTGCCCTGTCAGAAACTGTTGCTGACTGACAGATAAGTACTGGCGCTGTTTAATGCGTTTGAGATGTAGTGCTTTCCTCAGTGCTTAACTTACATTTCACATGTATATTCTCCATCTGTAAATGTTAGAAAGTCAAACAAATATGTCCATTTCACTGTCAGGAGAGGACGAGCTTCTGCAAGTGAATCTCCGCTAATATTCAAGCTCCCGTTAATGAGCGCCGCCGCGAGCATGCGCACCAAACAGACGAGCACAATAGAATAGTAGCGCAATAATTCTGACTAAAATATACATGTTGCTAAAATATTTGTTGTTGGAGTCAATAAATGTGCCATATGTGGAATTTTAAACCTACAAGTATATTTTTATAAAAGTGACCATTATAATGGGGTAATCAAATGCAGGCTAAAATAATTAGTGTTTGCTTTTTTAGTTTAGCCTTCAGTCATTTTAAAAACAAAGTTTTTAGATTGTAATGTTACAATTTTAGAATGTAATGTGATTTTAACCACCTTTTTGCACATAATATAGCCTATTACATAGCCTACATTACATTCCCTATATTTGTTTCCATATCCTTCAATTTCAACATTTTGTTCTTCATTTTTTAATTTTTTTTTTTCATTGACAGCTTTTTTAGGTCATAAATGTTAAACGAATGACAAAAATAATCAGGCAAACTAATATACTTTTGTCTAATTTCGCCATTTTGAAGTGAAAATAGGCCTATGTAACGTTACTCATCACTCATGTAATGTAATAATTAGTTTACTGTCATTGTGAGGAGAGAAGAAAAATTAATCCTAATGTATACAATAAATACAGTTTAATGGAAAAGTGCTTTTCCTTATATTTCTTTCAGGGCCAGTAAAAATATAGAAGGGGCCAGTAAAACTCTGATCTACTGGCCCTGGGGGCCAGTGGAGATTTTTTTTTTATGTTGAGCCCTGCTTTTATATTAGGCCTAAAATACTTTTGCGCAATGAAAGATTAAGATTATTAACGGTCTTTCTTGTTCTGTCCTATCTATCAAATGTTGTTGCCTCATGAAAAAGCTGTGCTATACATTTAAAGTAAATGTATTTTCATTTAATAGTATATGTAGGCTAAATGCATTTATTTGTTTTTCATCAGTGTATTTTTAAAACAGTATAAAGAGCAATGTGGAAATTTCCAAAATAACATCTGCTGCTGAATTATCCACTAACCTCATTTATAATAGCATTTTAATGAAACGAGAGAGCACGTCCGCGGTGATAGAAGAGATGTGAGCTGTGTTATAATGCGTTGCATTTGCAATTGACGACGGTCATATAATTTAATGTTTATGATTAAAATAGTGCATAGAGCTGCTAATTTTATTTGTTGTTTGTTGATTTCCAAATATATAACTTGCTGAAATGTTTTCAGTGTGCATATCTGTTCTTTTTTAACATTTTCATCTCTTTTTAACAAAACCGTGATAATATTGATAATCGTGATAATTTTGGTCACTATAATCGTGATATGAAAATTTCATACCGTTACATCCCTACCGTCAGCACTGACTCAAAGACTACTCTTTCCAAAATATGCATTGTCATGATTGTTTTACATGACAATTACTGAAACACTTCAACGTACAAGTCAGGAAGTCAATTCGCGGTTTTTTTTTGTGTGTGTGTTGTTGCATGTTTAAGCATTTTTTTACTTTCTAACTGTTTTTTAATCCCTCAATTGCTGCACAGATTTCGTTATATATATGCGTGCGTGCGTGCGTGTGTGTAGCGCTTTCATTTGTACTACTGTGCAGCATCCACTTGGATGATGTGACCGCAGCCACAGTACAATGGCGCCAGTGCGCTCACCACACACCAGCTATAGGTGGAGAGGAGATAGAGTGATAGAGCGGCAGCCAATTCAATGGATTGGGGTGTATTAGGAGGCCATGATTGGCAAGCGCCAATGGAGGGAATTTGGCCAGGACAATGACATGACAATTAAGAAATTAAATTCATTTTATATGTTTACACATTTTATTTATGTTGTACATGTTGTAATTGTATGTACAGGTCCTTATCAAAAAAATAGCATATTGTGATAAAGTTCTTTATTTTCCATAATGTAATGATAAAAATTAAGGGGTCTTTTTACAAAAAAATTACAAGGGGTTGTAATATTTCAGGTCTTTTATTGTTTTAATACTGATGATTTTGGCATACAGCTCATGAAAACCCCAAATTCCTGTCTCAAAAAATTAGCATATCATGAAAAGGTTCTCTAAACGAGCTATTAACCTAATCATCTGAATCAACTAATTAATTCTAAACACCTGCAAAAGATTCCTGAGGCTTTTAAAAACTCCCAGCCTGTTTCATTACTCAAAACCGCAATCATGGGTAAGACTGCCGACCTGACTGCTGTCCAGAAGGCCATCATTGACATCCTCAAGCAAGAGGGTAAGACACAGAAAGAAATTGCGGCGTGGCACTGCTGAGGTGTTATGGAGGCCCAGGATGCTTCGATAGCGGCCTTAAGCTCATCCAGAGTGTTGGGTCTTGCGTCTCTCAACTTTCTCTTCACAATATCCCACAGATTCTCTATGGGGTTCAGGTCAGGAGAGTTGGCAGGCCAATTGAGCACAGTAATACCATGGTCAGTAAACCATTTACCAGTGGTTTTGGCACTGTGAGCAGGTGCCAGGTCGTGCTGAAAAATGAAATCTTCATCTCCATAAAGCTTTTCAGCAGATGGAAGCATGAAGTGCTCCAAAATCTCCTGATAGCTAGCTGCATTGACCCTGCCCTTGATAAAACACAGTGGACCAACACCAGCAGCTGACATGGCAACCCAGACCATCACTGACTGTGTACTCCAGTGCTGCTTAACTGTAGCCCAGGTCAGGCGCTTCTGCCGCTGTTTCTGGTTCAAAAGTGGCTTGACCTGGGGAATGCGGCACCTGTAGCCCATTTCCTGCACACGCCTGTGCACGGTGGCTCTGGATGTTTCTACTCCAGACTCAGTCCACTGCTTCCGCAGGTCCCCCAAGTTCTGGAATCGGTCCTTCTCCACAATCTTCCTCAGGGTCCGGTCACCTTTTCTCGTTGTGCAGCGTTTTTTGCCACACTTTTTCCTTCCCACAGACTTCCCACTGAGGTGCCTTGATACAGCACTCTGGGAACAGCCTATTTGTTCAGAAATTTCTTTCTGTGTCTTACCCTCTTGCTTGAGGGTGTCAATGATGGCCTTCTGGACAGCAGTCAGGTCGGCAGTCTTACCCATGATTGCGGTTTTGAGTAATGAAACAGGCTGGGAGTTTTTAAAAGCCTCAGGAATCTTTTGCAGTTGTTTAGAGTTAATTAGTTGATTCAGATGATTAGGTTAATAGCTCGTTTAGAGAACCTTTTCATGATATGCAAATTTTTTGAGACAGGAATTTTGGGTTTTCATGAGCTGTATGCCAAAATCATCAGTATTAAAACAATAAAAGACCTGAAATATTTCAGTTGGTGTGCAATGAATCTAAAATATATCAAAGTTTAATTTTTATCATTACATTATGGAAAATAATGAACTTTATCACAATATGCTAATTTTTTTAGAAGGACCTGTATATTACTTGATACGTACAGACTGTGTCTTTATATATTCTTATACATTTATTTATGTTCTTGTCTGTAGTTCTGACGGAAAAGATTGAAGAGCTTGGAGAGGAATTGCGGAGTCATTTTAATATAGAGGAATTCTCTCCAGTTTCATTGCCAGTTCAGGTACAAGCACAGATATCATAATGGCTCAATAATTCAGTTTTATCAAAGTGATAAAAAAAGAACTTATTTATGGCTGGTGTGCTAAATTTAATTTTGGAGTCTGCATATTCATGATCTCACTCTCAGGATAGCATCACAGTACTGGGGCAGGTGTGTTGTGACAGTAACGGGAAGCTCAATGCCCAGTCTGTGCTGCTGGAGGCTGGACAGGAACAGGGAGGCAGACAGGTGCCTGTGGATCTGTCTGAGCTCAAAGAGTTCTCACTCTTCCCTGGACAGGTGAGATATACACCTATTGGATGCACATACTGCTTTTTTCCTATTTTTTTATGTTTGTTTTTAACGTATTGCTAAGTAATATTCTATTACTAATCTTTTTTTTGTTTTGGCATACATTCTACGTTTGTTTTGTAGGTTGTTGTCATGGATGGGATGAACACCTCTGGGGAGAAGTTTGTAGCTACCAAAATATACGAGGTATTGTTTGGTACTAATATCCTAATACCCTTTTTAGTTTAGACTTGTGTAGGTTAAGTTTACAATTTGTTTTATGAATTATATTTATTCAGTGATTTGTTTGTCCACTAGGGTATTCCCCTGCCTTTTTACTGCCCTTCTGAAGTAAAACAGGAAATGGATGAAGGTAAGATTGGTGAAAATGTATTAAGAACATCCCTGATGAGATCATGGCTCACATTAAACCCTTCATAACACACTTTTTCAGTGTCTGAGCCTGTGATGGTTATGATGGCTTGTGGACCGTACACCCCCTCTGAAAGTCTGACCTATGACCCTCTGATTGACCTCATTACTATCATCAATAAAGATCGTCCTGATGTGTGCATTCTGGTGGGTCCAGCTTTGTGCCCATTTCTGTGGTGTTATGGTCCAACAACCAGGTTGTTGTGATAAAACCTAATTTATCTTTGCAGTATGACTGCTTTTCTGGACATTTAAACAAAATATGTTTAAATGTCAAAAAGACATTTAAAAGAAAAACTGACATTTTGGCTAGTAATTAACTGTTTATTTATCTCATAGTTTGGGCCTTTTGTTGATTCTAAACATGAGCAGATTGAGGTAAACCAAATTTTGTATGCATTTGAAATTCCTTTATTAACAATTTTTCCTCATGGCCACAAATTTAAACACTTTCTACCTTTTTTAACAGAAAAACCAGGTAACAGAAACATTTCAGTCCATCTTCAAGAGATGTGTGGACAGCATAGTGGAAGGAACCAAAGGGTGTGTGTCTATAATTTTTCTCCACAGCTTTATAGAAAGTGATCACCAATGTATGATTGTGTTTTCAACGCTTGCATTCTTTTACTATAGGTCGGGATGCAGGTTGGTGTTTGTGCCATCTCAGAGGGATGTCAATCATCATTACATTTATCCTCAGCCACCCTTCAACCTGACCAACCTCAGCAAAGATGATACAGCGGTGAGATGATTAGCTAAATTCTCTGTTTATTTGAATGTATATGCCTCTCTTTCTTCAGATAAACACTAACAGATTTTTAGGACATTAATCTGAGCACATAAATTGCAAGTGAATGGCTGCTTCTCCACTGACGCTTAAAAAACCACACACTGCGATCGTGACTGATTCATCCACTGCGGCTTACAATGTCCAGTTGAGGCCGACCGATATATAGGGCGAGCCGATATTATCGGCCGATATTAGGCATTTTCATAACTATCTGTATCGGCATTTATAATGGCCGATAAATGAATATAAAAAAAAATGTGGCGTGCGGTGATTCATGTAAGGGTGGCGCTGCCAATAAAGCACCTAAAAGCTGTCACAATGAACTGGCAAGGAGACATTTTAATTGTTTATTAATAACAAGTCTTTTCAGTCATTGTGGGCTGCAAAGATGAAGTTGAGGATGCGGACTCGCGATCTTTGAACGCGCCAGAGAGAAATGTACATTTCAGAAGGATTACATAAGCAGAGAGCAGTTTGTCTTTCGTTTTGATTTGTTCTGTTTAAAAGTAGACATTTCAATAGATATATTTCTCAGGTCTATACGCTGAGTTTCGGTTCATTTATGAGACGAGTTGCAGTTCACTCGCCGGCGCCTCCGTTTCGAGATTATCTATTGTCTGTTATATTTACTTCTTATTTATTAAATCCATCCTTCTTATTTATTAAATTAAAATACATTTGGTTGATGAAACATTGATTAAAATTAAGATATAATTAATACAAAACGAAATTGACTTTAATGAAAGGCTTGTGCTTTCTGTTCGAGGTCTATGTGAAAGTTTTAAAGCACTTTAGTGCCGCTTTCGGAGCTTGTCACATCCGTTTTTTCCTCATAAATGCGAACACGAAAAATAAAATAAAATGAATATTATATGTTCTGTTGAGAGCCAACCCTTCTTCATCCAGTGGGTAGTAGACTATTACTTTTGATTTGCGCAGTGTAATTCACTGAATTGATTTCTCTGCTGCCAGCCTCTGTCACGTATTGTGTGAGCTTGTGACTATTGCAAGCGAGCAGCTGAGAAGTCCTGATTATATTGTCTGCTATATTTACCTTTTATTTATTAAATCCAGGCAATTGATTTATTAAACATTGATTAAAATGCCTGGCGCGAGCGACAAATCTCCGACAGTAAACGGATGGCCCATTCTGCTCTGTAACGGGTGCTTTTCTGCGTCTCGGGTAAACAGCTGTTGCGACTCACGCGAGCAATAACGGCCGCGTCCGGTGTATAGACACAGTGTTAAAGCTCATTCTGCCTATAACGCTACGTTACAACATCAAGCAATATTCCAATAATTTATATAATTATAACACTTTATATAGGGCCATTTTGCATTAAGAGTAGCCTAGTTTCACGTTTAGTAGGTACATTTGGTCCCACTTTATATTAAGTGGCTTTAAGTACTATGTACTTACATTAAAATTAATAATTTGATACAATGGACTTATCGTGTACATACATGTTTTTACATTGTACTTATATTTTGAAAATACCTGCATGTAATTACAGCTGTAATTAATTTATGTAATTACATTTGTAATTACAAAGTTGACCCTTCCCTTACACCTTAACCTACCCTTAAACCGACCCATACCACCAAACCTATCCCAAACCTTACCAGTATCACATCTCAATAGCAGCAAAAGTGTTTTACAATACAACCTAAACACAATAAGTACATTGTACTTATTTTTCGATGTAAGTACATAGTACTTAAAGCCACTTAATATAAAGTGGGACCGTACATTTTGCTTACTACTTATTTAAAATAGTATAAAAGTCTGTACATTATGTAATTAAAAACATTTTCATTATGATATTATAAAATTTATTTTAGTAAAAAGATCTGAGTTCTTCCTCCACTGGTAGAGATTAGAGGAATTAAGACTAAAAATAGAAGATAATGTCAGTGACACTTTTGATATATTTATTGATACAAGTTGTTTTATATAACGTGACTAAATTAAAAGACAAAGTCGTTAGTGAAGATTATGCAACAGTATTTAGAATATAATATAATATAGCATGCAATGCAAACTAGTTTGGTTACAGCTCAAATGTATCATTCTCATTCTATCATTCCCCCTGCCTCCATTACATATCTTTGTCACACAAGTGTTTGATCACCACATTTGAGTGATCATTGCAAAACGTTTATATATTTATTCTGTTTAAATACTGTGTATTCTATATACAGTACCCATCAAACGTTTGTACACACCAATAGGAAAGTGTGTCCAAACTTTTGCCTGGTACTGTACTATAATACACATAAATAATATTGCTACTGTACACATAAATTATATCGGCATCGGGCTTTTTTTTTTTTTATCGGTATCGGCATCGGCATCGGCCCCCAAAAATCCATATCGGTCGGGCTCTAATGTCCAGTGTTTCCCCTACCATTGTTTTGGGGGGACGGCCAGGCCCCGCAAAATGAACCCCTGCCCCCCTGAAAGTATGACAAAAATATATAAAAATTGTAAAAAACGGGCGCACTCGTGCGTTCAAGTCCTCCTGCGAAGTTCGTATTTACGAGGTGGGAAGTCGTTCAAGTCATTGTCGTCGGAGTAAGATGCCGGTGTACCTTCTCTTAATTAATTGCACAAAAATACAGCAAGTTTCTAAAACTCTACTTCTAGAAAATGAAGAGCAAAGAGTGTGTGGCCCTATGATTTCCGCAATGCAGAAAACGCGGACGGAATTGCGGAATCCATTCATAAAAACGGAATTTACTGTATATCGCGCAATTAGGGGTGGGAGATATTGACAAAAATGAATATCTCGATATTTTTTTTCAATATCGATATTCAGACGATATTTTATGCAATCCTTCAAAGAAATGTGTGTAAACTGGCAAAGAAGGTCCAGTTGGTCTTTTGACTTGCTGCATTTGACCTATTATTGTATAGAATTACTAGTACATAAAGATATGAGACATTATTGATTTAAAGACTCCTAAACTTTTTATAATAATAATATATTATTCAATAAAGTCTTTATTGTTCTTTTATATTTTTAATAGGGATGTAACGGTTCACAAAATTCACGGTTCGGTTTGATACGATACAGTGGTGTCACGGTTCGGTACATTTTCGATACAGCAAAAATTAAAGAAATACCATAGAAATTTCCTATTTATTAAAAGAAAAATTATTTTTAAATAAGTGTGACTTTTCCTACATCTTGAAACTTTTAGTTTTATAAATGGGGGTAATTTTTGAAGGATGAACAAATAATGTTTTGGTCATCACATTAAAAATAACATTTAAATAACATTTGAGTTTTGAAGTGCTGGAAAAAGATGTGTGACGTACTTGAAAGCATTTTAATATTTCTGCCAAACTTCCATGGTTACAAGTTAGTGTTACTACCATAGACTGTAAAAATATATTAAATCCATGGTGAATGATCTGTGGACTTAAAACCTATAACTAGTTCATTCATGGAACAATGTTTATCCTGGTTTTCACGTAAGCGCTGTTTGATCAGTTAATAACGGAGTAATTGTAATGCTTCTCACTAGATCTCGCAGCGATGTTATTAGCCTACTTAAGTGGCAAATTCAAATGCTTAGTTTACTGGATTTCTTATGTAGTAACGGTGTCGCTTAATCAAGATCGGCTCTCGCTGCACTGACATTCGTCCGAACTGATAAACGGTCCGTGAAGCACAAAACAATGAGTTTCGTTCCGCTTTCATTACATTTGCCATTGTTGCACAACGTTGTGGTGTTCGCCCCAGCCATAGACTGGCCCCAGCGCGGATTTTGGTCGGCAGGAAAAATGGTCCAACCACCAGAATGGTTCGGTTTGTAATGCGTACCGAACCGATCTCTTGGGAAAATGTATTCCATTTTTGGACTCATTATACTCCGCAATTTTCTAATGATGCAATCACGAAGCTCGCCACTTGAGGACGCCACAGACATTTAAGAAAAACGTTTTAACTTAAGACTTCATTTTTCCGCAAACAACGCATATTTTGCCCTTTCTAGCAGCTATTTTATTAATCGTACATCGGCTTTACTCTTTACGATTTTGGATTGTTGCTTCAACCTAAGAAACGTCATAACACACAGGTGAGGTAAGAACTTCGTTGTTGTATATTGCAAATTAGTAGCAGCTTTACTCTTGTGCAATTGAGGAACGATCGTGATTTTGTACAAAAAATAAAATAAAATACAGTCAAACAAAACCCTACAGTATTAAAATCGCTACATATAATTGTTTAGAAGGTTATAGTGTGCGTTATTTGTTTTCTCTTTAACTTCCTTCAGCTCTTTTCATGTTTGGGGGGTCGGATTGTACAAATTATGAAATATTCGATATCCCAATTTTGCGTATCGTCCAGACAACAATTTGGATATTATCGTCTAAACGATATATCGCCCACCTCTACGCGCAATTTCAGGAATAAATAAAAAGCAGTTCAGTACAATTGAAATTAAATCTCGATATAGACTAGTGTGTGTGAATATTAAACTGCAAAAAGACAATTTAAAACAAATCCTGCATGTCCTGTGTGATTGAATGGTGCAGACGACGCGCAGTTTCATTTACCACTAAACACACACACTAAAGCACGTGTGAAGCTTGTGCTGTTTTTTGCCTATATTAGGGCACAAATGCATGAACTTCATCTCCAGACTCTAGATCCACTCTGAAAGTCACTTCGTGAGCATTTAATCGCTTCATTTGAGAAAAACTATTGTCATGTCATAAACACACAGAAACTCAAAGGTTTTCACAGCAACCCGTCAAAATAAAAGTTCGGTTTAACTTGACAGAAATATATTACTGTTGTGTTGTACAGTAGAATTTAGATATGTCTCAATGTAATAATAATAATAATACTAACACTAATACAAATAAATGATCATCAAAACTTTATTTTTTAAGGAATAATCTCAAGTTTTCTTTCATGTTTTAATTTTAACAGTAAAGCTCATAGTGGAGCACATTGTTTAACAAAAGTTTGTTTAATTTCATATGATTAAAAGAAATTACAGTAAATCTATGTTTTATGTCTTCATTTGATTACCAGAAAAAAAAACATAACACAGAATTTGTGTAAAAAAATTTTTTTTAAATGTTTTATAAGTTTAATAATTCTATAGGTTTCATGATTTCAATTAATTGGACATTCAACCATTTAAATTGAGCTCAAAAAACAGGCTGCAGGGGGAACATCTTGAGGCCTGCATGAGGGTGGACCATCAATGGACCCCCAGTTGGGGACTTCCCATATCAGGAGGACCTTGAAATGTTTTTCAAAAGTCCTAGGAAAATTAAATGCAAAACCACAATTGTACATTGGGCCAGTGATCACACAGTGAAGTGTGTTGTAAATAGTTGTGTGATGTGTAAATAAATGTTGTTTATATTTATTTACAAAATTTATGTGCACTCTTGTCATTTCAGCTCACTCTAGAAATAAACCGATACAAACAACCGCCTACTGTGCGCCACGTCTTTGACAACACCACATATCCGTAATACGCCCGCTCTGCGACACTAGTAGTTTTGGGGTCTACCACCCCCCCTGAAACAAATCCTAGGGGAAACACTTCTGAAGCTAAACGATAGGTTTGTGTAAGAAAAATGCTAATTTGAAGTTTGTACATTAAGTAACTCGGAAGCACAGAGGACCGGTTGTTCTCGCGTGAACTTCACAATGCACTTAAGTTACGCGTCACAACATCCCTCTCGTGAATGCTTATATCACAGTAAACTGGAAGCATTAATTCTTAGTTAAAATTAGTTAAAAAAAAATGTCGTTTTGCTTCTGAAGACATTGATTCATCCACTGGTTTCGAATTGATTAGGGTCACGACTCATGATCGCTTTGTGTAGTTTTTCAAGCGTCAACCTGAGCGGCACCATTCACTTGCATTATATGGACTCAGAGATTGATCATTGTCCTAAAAATCTTAGTTTGTGTTTTTCTGAAGAAAGTAATACTTTAGGTATGACATGAGGGTGAGTAAATGAGAGAATTTTCATTTTTTAGGTGATCTGTCCCTTTAATTAGAAAGACGTTATTTTTATATTATCTTATACTGAATAAGTTAAACCGTTTCTATTACTTCTCTTGTTGTCCAATATTCATTTTCCACCCTTAGCGAGTGACCTTGGCGAGTGACCCCTGCACACTCCTCATTGGTAATGTGACTTTTGGCCTGACATCTACAGACATTGTGTTCCATATGGGAGCTGAAGAGATCAGCAGGTAATACCACTGAACCAACTGGTAATTATAGCATGAAAACAGCCTACAACTGACATGTACATTTACACTGTGGCTACTTTATGCCGAGTTCACACTGAACGATTTTAGGCCCGATTTTCGCTCACCGACAGGTTTTGGGAGATCGTCGACAAATTCCCGAAATCACAGGCAAATCGCTGCTTGTTCACGTGAGTGACAATCACGCAGTGTGAATTATCAAAGACGCGATTGAGAGAATCGCCGACGCCTGTGAGATATTTGGCATGCTAAAAATCCTTCAAAAGGATTCAAAATCCTGCTGTATGAATGTGTTCCGACTGAAAAGTACATAGTCGGTGACAAACAGCCAATGAGAGAGCAAGATACAGGGCAGCGGGAAGTTCAGGGAGGAGTTATAGACCAGAATATCAGTATTTGAATAAATATATTTACAATTATATCAAACAGAAACAAAGCACAGGGTTGGAATCTCTAGGCTCCTCACAATTCGATTCCATTACAATTCAGAGGGCTGCGATGCGATGCTAAAGCGATTATCGATGCATCTTTTTTTGTGTGACTACTTGCTACTTTTAAAGCAAAGTATTTATGATGACCCATAAAGAATTTACTTCCAATACTTCCTATATTCATTTTATTAATAAAACAAATGGAAGTGATTTGGCAAGTCAACTGTAAGGTTACATTTGCCAGCATATGTCCCACCATTGCAAAGAACCAACAGGAAAGTAAATGTGTGCCTGTACTAGCAGCATACTTGTAGTAAATGAATACAAACTTCAGCATATTCTGAATCTCTGGCATTTAATAATAAACTTCTAACCAACATCCTCCTGTTGTGTGCAATGAGCAATATAATCCTTCAAACCAAAAAACATTTTGCTGTAGCAAAATCTCAAACAGCTTTCGTTCAAAAATATACCAGCAGCTCTCATACAAAAATAATGCTTGTGGACTTACGCATATTCTGAATAATTAGTAACATACAAAGCTGCTCTTATACACAATTAAATAATAAAAAAGTGAATGAACATCTGCAGAGAGCACAGTCAAAATGTAACTTTTTGTGACTGGCATTGCACTGATACACACTGTGACTGTGGACGGCAGTACAGTAAACCTACGTATAACAGATCGGTTTACAGCATATTGATGTGAAAACTAAACAATACAGAAAGCAGCTCTCATACAAAAAATACTAAATAGGTCACCAAGAAATTGCTAATATTCCATACGTTAACTTTTAACGAAGAGGGTGGCATTCGAATTTTGCGCTCAGCCATGCGTTTTGTGCAAGCAACAGACTGTCCGGGCACTGCACATCCGCTCTTCAGAGTTCCGCCTTTTGCGTTCCTGCAATATTACGTTATTAGAGAAAAAAAAACATTTAGAAAATCGATTTTTGTTTAAAGTGTACTGTTTTCTGATTCATTATTTCATTGACGATAATTTGAATTTAAAAATAAATACTCCTTTAGAGGAATGAGTGCGCAGAAGCACTGATTTGTCATTACCGTTTTTGCAGTGGCACTGGCACAGAGCGTTTCTCACGGATCATGAAACACATGTTGACCCAGAGAAGGTTTGTAGAACATTTCTCATCTTTAAATGAAATAACCTCAGTCTTGAGTAGCAGTAAAATGTTTGTCTGTACTCTTCTTTGCTGCTACAGTGATATGCAGTTGTAATCTTTTGTTTATTTGTTCTTTTAGCTACTATCCTCTATATCCTCCTGCGGAGGAAGTTAACATGGATTATGAGAAGTTTCAACAATTCAGCCAAATGAACCTCACACCTGATATTCTTATCGTTCCTTCTGAACTTCGGTATTTCATCAAGGTAAATCAATCATATTTCAGAAGTTTATTTATAAACCATGTCAAAAAAAAAATGTTTTAATTCAATTCTGACTGGAACAAATTTGCCATTATTTCCCAGGATGTTATTGGCTGTGTGTGTGTCAATCCTGGCCGTCTCACTAAAGGACAGGTGGGCGGGACTTATGGACGTTTACTCGTTCAGCCGAACCCTGTGCTGGTGGATGGGAAGAGAGTGAGCCCATGTATAGCAGGACAGGTGGTGAAAATATGATACAATATACTTCTTCTACTGCTTGAACTCTATTAAATCATGTCTGTATTTTTTATGTCTGTATTAAATCTTTTCACTTAAAGTGGATGGAAAATAAAATGCTTTGTAAAAGGTTGTTTTGTCCAGTTAATGTCTAGTTACAATGTTTTTAAAACAAAACTATATAAAATGAGTGTCAACATAAAATCAAAACTGATCTTGCACGTTCTCTATTGTGAACAATTTATCAGTGAATGTTATTCCAAAATAAATGATCTGTAAAATTTTATGAAAATGTAAAAACTTCTGTTCTGCTGATGTTAAGGCAGACCGCACAAGCTATTGAATAATATAAACCAAAAGCCAACTAGCCATCAAGGCCGTTTTTCTTATTGAATAAAATGTTTCACTCAAATGCATGACATTACAGATATAAAACTCGTGAACATGGTTTCATGTTACTTTTATTAAGCATCAGTTCGAAGGTCATTTCATCTGCAAATGGAGTTCATTTAATCTAATATATATCTCATTCAGGATGTTTCTAAAATATTCTCTACAGATAATATATAAAATGAGCTGCTATGAAAATCTTAAATATACATTGTGCATGTTTCAGTGAAACATCCTTGACATAAATGTACAAGAAACCATTACACTGAACAAGGTAACAGGTGAACTATATACATTAATCAGAGAACTGTGTTCAAATAGGTCCTCTTTAGTTAGGTATGTTTTCTAGTCCCATCGCAATGTCTCTTAATTTAGGATCATCCCCCCAGTTGACTTTACTGGCCAGTATAATTCCCTGAAAAACAAGATTTTTATTACAAAGAGGTTCGAAATGCATAGTGATCCTAAAAAAAAATAAAGCAAGACAGATTAAATTAATATGAAGACAAGTACACAAGCAAACATTGAGAAGCCACATACCCGGAGTACATTTTGTAAAATGGAGGTGACTTTTTGGTATTTCTGTAGAACCGCTTCAGCTCTTTCCTTGGCTCTCAGCTGAACCTCTCCCTGACTTTCCTTCACCTGTTTCAATTCATTTATCTCCAGCATTTTTTTCTTAATTCGTCCTTTAAGCTCTAGGAAAACATGAATGAGATATGGTTGTTTTCTATTAACCCGCATACTGAAAACGTGAGAGTAGCTTTCTTTCTCTTTTTTTTTAAACAATTTGACCCATCAGATGTTACAGCTTGTCAAAATATAACATTAACCAAGGTTAAAGGGCTTTCATTTGAAAAATCAGAGCAGAAAATACTGTGTCTGAAAGGTCTATATGATTCCGTCTGAGCCTTAGTAAGTACCAAGTCTTTCCTTTTGAACATCTGTGATCTGGTCCTGAAGCTCTCTTGTTTCCTGGAGGAAAAAAAAAGATCAGCAATTAAGTATTCCATGGCCATAAAACCGTTTAAAAATGGAATTATTCATATATATGAAAATGATTTTTTCTAAAATCTATAGCAGAACAGGGAATGTCCCACCTTTAAAATTTTCATGGTCTTTTCGCAGAGCTCAGTGTTCTGATTGGTCAGTTCTTTTAGTGCCCTGTATGATGAAAGATCGGCTTACTGTTAAGACAACTGGATATCAGACTACATAGATTAGATTTATTTAAATTCAAATTCACTCACTCAGCATCTGCATCATTCTGAATCATCTTTTCAATGATGGCATTCCAAATCTGCATTCTAGAACACACACACAAAAAACATTTCAACATGGACACCATCAGAGATTGTAATTGCAAAAAGAAGCTTGATACCACAGCATCTTTACCTGTTTAATACCAGTGTTTTGTTGAAGTATGAGAGTCTTGCCTGCTCTATTGCACTTTCATACTTGGATCTACAGATTGGTAAAAATATGAATGTTGGATTATTTTATAACATACAGTATAAACATACAGATGTATTAATAAATTCAAACACACTTACAAATCTGCATCAGCTTCACATGATTCTTTGTGTTTTCCTAAGAATTAAACACAATTATCATTAGGATAATTATTAGTAGTTAATCTTTACATAGCCTAAGTGTGTTGTTTATTCACATATTTATGTAAGCTTACCCATGCTGACTTTAACGTTCATATCAAAACACTGATTTTCCATTATTTCTTTCATTCTTGAAAAAAAAACAAGACATACAAGAAACAGAATGAGCATAGTAACACTGTTATCTATAACATGCTGAATATAATACATAGTACATAAAGTTGTACACTGTTAATTTGTACTCTACGATTCGGTGCAAGACGATAACAACAAACCATACAAATAAAACAATAAAAGAATGGAAAATCACTTTAGCAAACGTGTGGGTGTCACTCCATCAGAAGCTGATGATGGATCAGTCAGGCCGTTTATTTCAACAGGGTCAGTATCTGAAGAGGGTCCATCATGACTAACGTTACTGGAACTCATATTTGTATGTCTGTGCAGGGGGAAAAAACATAATCCCATTCATGATTCAGAAAGCTGTTGAAGAGACCCCAGACATAAAACGAATAAAACATTGTATCACTTACTGTCGCTTCCGGTTCTTGCTCTGGAAGGTTTTGTTTACTAATATTACCTTTTTTTGTTACAAGATTCCAAGCCGCGAAGCTATAATCCTGTCCGAAACTGCCGCCAGGAAGTCTTGGCGTCACGTGACACTCATGTGACTGGGTGATCCACAAAACCCCGCCCACCTGCATCAAACCAAGCATGAGCAGAAATAAAGGATTGACCGTTCACAGGCGACTATGTTGACGGTGTTTAGTGTGTATCGGAGGTCAACATGGAAAAATAAGGTTATATTGCTCAAATAGATAGTGTATTGATGGTAAGAATGTATGTTTATTGTGCTTATTATAAAGCGTGGCTCTATAGATTTGTACATGTAACGCTATTTTAATGGCAGAACCACTTGTAATGAATATTAGCAGGATGTGCTAGGGTAAGGGTACAGTGTATTCATTTTGCGTTTTTTTCTGCAGTAATGTATAATTGATGTGTGATATAAAATCTCATGAATTCGCATGTATACGTCAATGAATTGTCAGACTGTTTCAAGTTAATTCATTATGATATAACGTTACTGATGCAGCTAATTTGACAGCTTCTCTGCCACAGCCTCGAACATGACGGTTGTTGTTACTTCTGGATAATGATGAATGCGATATTTAAACATTAATTGCCTTTTATGATCGTCCTTACATGCCCTCGTCTAGGTTGCCAAATGTAAACTCTTCTTTTGGGTCGAATCTTTTCAGTGACTCATTTGAGCCGGTTCGCAAAATTGGTCTGAACAATTCGTTCGCTACTGGTTTGATAGACAGTTGGCTGTTGCATTATTTGTAATATTATTATCATCATCATTATCATAATCATCATTACTACCACTATTATTAATATTAAAACATGTTTTATATCGTTAAAACAAGTTTAAGCCAAACGATCACACGTAGTAAAACCAAATTGATTTTTGAACCAATTCTTTGATACGAACTGTGCAAAAGAACCGATTCGCGAAAATGACTCGGACTTCCGATCGTTATTTGTCTGCGGCTTTTGTCCCATATAGACTATTAAAAAAACGTTGTCCTTAAAGTTTAAATACGACAGTGCCCTCTTCAGGTTGCTAATGTATTCACTTACGCGTCTTGTGTTTTGTCAGTGTGTTTGAACTCTGTGGTTTGAACCGGAAGCAGTGATCGGATGTCGTCATGGGAAGCAAAGTGAGTGGCAAGATGGCAGCTGCCAGTCGGGTCGTGCAGGTAAACAGTTGCTTCAGCCTGTATACCGATCATATTGCTCTGACATCTCGCTCATTTGTGCTCCTTGTTGAAACGGGGATGTCTTATCCGCATAGTATTCAATCATTTTGATCTTGGGTGTTTTTACTTTACCAAAATGCTTTGATTTCACTGGTTTGACAAATGCCCTTGTGGACAGACCCAGTTTCGTCTGTTTATCGTTTTATTTCACATCTGTAAAGCACAATATTATCTCAGCAACACGTTAAGCATTATGTACATCAAATGCAATCCCTAAATATTAAAAATATGTAAGTGTCTGTGGTTGTAGATAAGTCACTGCAGAACTGTTTTGTTAAATTTTTCTTATTACATTTATTCCTTTGCAGGTTGTGCGACCTCATGCACCTTTAATTAAATTTCCAGATCGAAATGGCGTCCCAAGGCCGAATGGTAAGTAATAACCTCATTGCCTCATTTTTGCCATTATATGTAATGCATCTGTTGTTCTGTGAAATATAGTTTTTATTTGTGTAATGCATTAAAAGCTGTCAAAATTGCTCCTCGTAATAGGTGCAGTAAATTTAAGACACCAAACTTTTTTCTTTTTTTTACACCTAGTTTCCATTGTGGTACATGTTTAGCCTACTTGCATTGGTTTAGTTTTTAAATCATGGTAGCAAACTTTAAAGCTGGCGCTACGAGTTTGTTGGTAATTTTTTCTTTTCGTTTCTTTTTTCTGCTGTATGTCCAGTACAAGAGGCACTGAAGGTGTTTGCAGCCAGTCTCCCACAGATCTCCCCATCCGCACCTCCTCCTGCAACGTCAATATCACCTCCACCCAGACCACCAGCACCCATCAGCCGACTGCCGGGAACCCCTGACGGCGTCTCTGTAGTTAAAGATTTTCCTCAGAGATACCGCAGAAGAACCCTTGCATTAGATGAAATGGACTACATCCAGGTTAGTGTTCATTTGTTTGTTCAGATCACCATTTGAAAATATACAATCAGTACATTTACATTTTAGAGAATATGAAGAATGCAATGCATTTCACTTTTAACAATCTTCTTTATCTGAACTATTCTGGAGCTTGGAGAAATATAAAAACATTTATAAATGTTGTAATGTTTAGAGCAAAAATAGACCAGAATATGAATAAACCACTGACCATAACTTGTTTTCTCTCTTGCAGCGAGGCGGACCAGAGTGACTCCTCTGGTCAAGTTTATTAAGACTCCTTATTTGTGGAAATCTGTTAACTGGCATTTTTTTCTCAGTATAAGAGTAGTTCATGATGTCATCTAAATAAATTATAGTTCTATTGTACATACAGATTATCATTTGACATTTGCTCTGTATTTACATTAAAATGCAAAACTCTTTGCCTTCCTATTCTTCAATCCATCTGTGTTGTATTGGCCACTCTGTCCAGCACCTCTTCTGACCATCATGAACCGAGTTGAAGTTTCTCTTCCATTTCATTATGTATTCTGGATTCAGAGACAAGCATTCAGTGCTAGTCAAAATGGATCACCGAGTACTGCAAATCGGAACGATTAAAATATGTACTCATTTTTGAAAGTTTTCAGTTGTCTTTTCTTATTTAATCTAATCATAACCACCATCTATGTATTTTTTATTTATTTAACTGAGTAGGACATTTTCAGTCAAATTACCACATTTGTTTCCAGAGATTTTATTTCTGGAGCTTTTTACACCAAGTAATAAAGTACAACAAAAATACAAAATAATGAAAAACCAGCCACAAAGCAATACAATTATGTACATATTTTATAAACAATAGAGATAGCTGAATAATTCTGTAATGTTATGATTGTCTGTATATTTATATATATATATATATATATGGATATACATTTATAGGATTTGTTGGTTTTATTCACAAGTTTTACCATTGTCCTCCCCTCCATGGTTGAATGTGAAAACCTCTATTTAATAATTCTTTTAAATTTCTAAATTAAATACATAAAACACACATCCACTTTACCAAACTTTTCGCAATATTTTTAAGATGTAAAACGTTTACTTCGATAGGTCAAAACAACCTGTACATTCTGGTATTGTAGTTTGTCTTTAAAATGAAACCATAGGCAAAACATTTGAGGGTGAAACTATTCTTGCTTAATTTCACGGTTTCATTTATAAAAAATACTAATACAGAATAGGAGCATGTAAGTATGAAAATAAAAAAACTTTTTATATGAGCACCAAGTACTACATTTGTTGTGCATGATAAGGTTCTCTGCTTGATGTACAGACACTGAAAACATTTTGAACAAAAAAGATTGACGGAGATAAACTCTTTGTAGTGCTTTCTATCCCGTCAAGGAATAATAGCATCTATGGATCCATTTCAATCAGTCTTTGCTAGCAACAAGTACTTCCCTATGTTTTAACTAGGTAGATGCAAAAGACTCTTTCAACTCAAATTATAATTGGAACTGCAGTGCATTCAATAGAAAATAGACTCTTCACATTACTATTAGCAGCCGGTAAGTAACAAGTGTGTAAGAATCACTGTGAACGAATGAAAGTAAAGAGATGAACAAACGGGTTTAAATGGGAGTGTCCAAAAAGCATGTGCCACACAGATTTCCATTTCTACACACCTCTCTCTCTCTCAAAAAAAAAAAAAAAATGGTGGTATTTTTGCAAACGTCAACCATGAGCATGCATGTTTTTGACGTCTCACTGCAGTAAAGAAACGAACGCAAGAATAAGATATGGATACTGTAAGACTTACAGAAGAACAAAAATCTATACATATCTACATATTATTGCAATAAAACAAAAACGTTTTTTTTTTAGCATTTTTGCATTACCCCAATCAAAGTCAGGGCTTTAAGTATACAAATGAATTCTATGGTAAATTGTTTTAAAATGCAAATAACAGGAAGGACTCGAGCTCAGAGGCAGTATCGGTTTTGATACAGTGCGATAAGCTGATTGCTTTTTGGCATTTAGTATTAATCAGCTTGAAATATGTCAAAGGATCAACAAGAGTCCAATCTGCTTCATGCATACAATATACAACAATGGTAAAGAACTTAAGATAGCTTAACATAAAAAGAGGTCCAGAGTGATTAACAATTAGCTCAATTAACATTCATGTGTTCTCATTACCCCTGGCAGCTACAAAATATACGTAATGCATAGCTGGAAAAAAAATAACACTGGTTCAATTGGTACTAAAGCGTCTGCAGTTTAAAGCAGCAGACGTTACTGATAATTTGTAAAAAATGACCTGTGTAGGTAATGACTAGCATGTAAATAGCTTTGCATGCTCAAAGGGGAATCATAAATGTCCTGCACCCTTCTCACAGTTTAATATTTATACATGATTTATGCTAATACTTTAGAGTGCAGGCAACTGCCCCATAGAGCCAATCAGTCTCATA
The DNA here is from genome assembly GCA_026230005.1 of Gila orcuttii. Classification (NCBI taxonomy): domain Eukaryota; kingdom Metazoa; phylum Chordata; class Actinopteri; order Cypriniformes; family Leuciscidae; genus Gila; species Gila orcuttii. Next base: position 33,299,638 of record JAPDVR010000015.1, read on the forward strand.
AAATGTTATTGGAGGTGTGTGACAAAAAAAAAAAAAACTATAGTGGAAACTTTGGCGACTGGAAAATCTACATTTCTGAGAAAGATTCAATTAGTGTTCTTCTCAGTCAACTGTGAAATTTGAGAATAAAGAAAAACGTAAATAAAAGAATGGTAATAGACAAAATTTAACAATTCTGCAAAAAGATCAAACCCAAACATTCAGATAACCACAATAAATTGAATTATTAAAGCTAATACTTAAAAACATCCTAACTCGAACACCAACCAATAACAGGATACAAAGTGCTCTGTTTAAACGTAATAATCCTGCTCACTATTTTCACTTACAAAAGCCAGTTTCCTGATATACAAAATGCTACATTTCCCAAGGCTTAGTCAATCTCAGGCGGTGTAAACTCTGGAAAAAGTACCCATTTTTGAAACAGACACACATACATGAAAAGCCTAAAACAACAACAAAAAAAACGCAGTTTGGCGGCAGCCATTTTTTCTTGAGACAATGAAACAAAGATGCAGGCGTTGGGATGAGTACAGTAAGAGACTTTAGCTCCAGCATTTAGGTTTAACTGTTTATCACCTAAGACAAAAAGGATATTAAATATCCGAAGGACCAGAAAAATAAATGGCTATTTAAACTCTTGAGAAATCAAGATTTCTTAGCTCTGTACAATAAAGACATCACTGATGTCATATTCCAAAAACAAAAAAACGACCAAAAGGTATATTCATATATATATATAGATGTTTTTTCTTAATTTAAAAAAGAACTAATAGTCAGTGAGCAGATGAGTCAGTGTCTGGATGGCAGAAAGGAGTCAGTCAGACTGAAGTGCAGTGTGTTGGTGATGTCGTGAATGAGAGCTGATGAAACGGTTGGCTTCACTGCTCCCTATGCTGCTGAAGTCTGTGACCGACACTGCCATTGTGGTGCCCGTAATGCGATGTGCGCGTCTGCCCTCGAAGTCCACGCCCAGGTTAGTAACAGACACATCGTTCATGAAGGACTCCGAAAGGCCCATCTTGAGCCTCTTGGAGGGCCGTTCGCAGTCTTTGGTGCTGCACACGCTGATCTGACCCAAATCTGAGCGGTAGAAGCCAGAATCCAGCATGTTGAGGCAGCCGCTGTCTCCGTTTGTGGCGTAGCTCAGCTGATCATCATGGTTCATGGCTCCTCTGTGTAAACTCTCCAGAGGAGGGAAATAAGGGGAGTCCATACAGCTCATGTCTCCTGGACCGTTGCACACAGTTGCTACACTGTTACTAAGGGCTGCAAGAAAAAGAACAAAAAAGCATTTTTATACATCAGACTATTTATAATTTTGTATCTTGTCAAAATGCATGACTGCATATGTTAGAATTTTACAAATATACACTGGCGGTCAAAAGTTTGGAATAATAAATTTTCATGTTTTTGAAAGAAGTAATTTATGCTTGCCAAGGCTGCATTTATTTGATCAAAAATACAGTAAAAACAACAATATTGTGAAATATTATTAAAATTAAAAATAACCGTTTTCTATTAGAATATATTTAAAAATATAATTTATTCCAGTGACGCAAAGCTGAATTTTCAGCATCATTACTGTCATTACATCAGCAGACCTGCCAACCTTGACATTATTTTTTGAGTACTATGGGGGGGGGGATATTCATTATTAATATTGCATTCTATATAATGTGTGCTGGTCAATAGTCTAAAATTAAGAAACCCCTAGAAAACAGTAAATAAAAAAATCACTAACATCGGAACGTTGTACATGTAAGATAGGCTACATAATTTATTATTCCAATATCCAAATATGATACTAAATCTCACAGGAAAAAAAAGGCTTTTATTTGAGACGTGGTGTCTTTGCATTTGTACATTTTAAACAGGACACGCATTAGCTGAATAAACGTTAGCCAATACAAACATATTTATAGAAAATAGTTGACAATGAATAGACAGGAGTCCAATAATAGCAAAACGAACCACTTATTCTAAAGAGAATATCAAGTAGACAATAAGTTAGACGAATCCGACATATACTGAGGGCTGTGTTGACAGTAAAAGTCCGTCATTTAACGAATTTAAAAAACACGGATGGATCTAACAAAATGGTTTCTGTAACAAAAAAACACAACCAAGAACAAAATTTAAACTTAGCCCGTCAATTTACATTTTACAATCATCTTCTCTCTCTCTGCGTGCGCGCGTCAGTGTTTGTGAGAGAGCTCGCGCAGCAGATACAACGTACTTTTTAATCCATAAGTAACTAACGCGCTAGTTTTCATACAAAATAAATATGTAACATTAGTTTAGTTATTATTAACGCAATAACGTAACACATGCAGGCTACGTTTCTCAACACTGAGAATGAATAAATAAACGCCTGTTTCTCCAGACTCGCGTTTTATCAGTAATCCACAAATCAGAGAACTGTCATAATCACTAAGCCATAGCGATTTAAATTTTATTCAGATTTACTGTTAAGCATTACTTAAGCATTTTATAATTTGCATGGATGAATGATGTTTTCCTCTTATCTGAGTGACCACCATTTAAGATAATACATGCGATTGCGATCACTCATGTGATCATCGAATCCAGATTTAGTTAACTCAATACAATATTTCAACTTTCCACATCCACCCCAGCCTGTTTATCTTCCGGAGTCAGAAGTACTGTGACTACTGTACTGTCCTCGCTGACGAACTCAGTCAGACGGCGGAAGAGGGATCGAGCGGGATTACTTTATTGCTGTCGATTTTCATTCTCTTTTTAATGATAGGTCTTACGCATCTGTCAATCTTACTCCCTTGCTATTTGGGGAATGAACTCAGCGCTATGATTGGTCGAACTCCTCTTCTTTTGCTCTTGCTTTATTTGAGGACTGCGCGTGCACAGAGGCGCGTCACCAGGTTTTTGCGTAGTTTAGAGTGACAAATCGTACCAGCGTACTTTGAGGTCAAAACGCGTATCCCCTACGCAAAATGCGTACAGGTTGGCAGGTCTGCATCAGTCTTCAGTCACATGATCTATTGAGCACCAACAAGTATCATGACACTATTTTAAGTGTAATTGATTCTTGTGATGGCAAAACTGTATTACTCCAGTCTTCAGTTATTTTAAAATGCAATAATATTTCACAATATTACTGTTTTTGTTGTATTTGTGATCAAATAAATTCAGCCTTGGTTAGCCTAATACTTTTCATAAACCCCCCCCCCCCCCCCCCCCAAAAAATCATCATCTGAAGGGTTCATCTGATTCAAACTGCTAACAATCATTTTATCACCATTTTCAGGGGATTCATTAAAAGAACCAGAATAAATGACTAATAAATTCCTAAGAACAAATCATTTGTGAATCATGACTACTGTGGCAGCTGAGCTCACCTGTGAGGTCGCTGGCAGTGATGGAGTTGAGCAGTCCGAGCTGTTGCTCTGCTGACACCTCCATCCTTCCCCCTGCTCCTGCTGAACACACGGATAAAGAGCTGTCCACCGCCAGACCCTCCGCCTCATCCACCAGCCTGTCCATCAGGTCTCTGAGGACACAACAAACACTTACTTTCTTTGATACACATTACTCAACAGGCAAAAAGCACCAATTTCACATCCCAGCACTTACGTCACACCCGGGTAACAACTGTACTTCTTCTTGCCGAATCGGTTCTGTTGAGCAAAGTAGTCAAAACGTTCCGACTTTTTCCACATGTAATAAAAAGCCACACAATCTGCTACTGTCCGTGTCTGAACCTGAAAAAAATGAAAAAAGCTATGAGAATATAGCCATGGTCAACAATAGAAAAAAAAATAATAATAAAGTGCATAATGTCAGCATAAATAACCAAACAGTTTTACTTTTACAATGTAAAGTTATCACTGCATATTAATTTCACAATTTAACAACTAAAAACGTAACACTTTTTATGCATTTGGCTGTTCATTTACACACAAAAAAAACAGCGTTTTGAGGGCCTGAAAACTACACAAAATTTACAAACACGAATTTGTGAAAACGGTCAAGTCATGCACATTCTTATGTGTTCAGTTTATAGGCATATTGTGTTACTTTACAAAGTGACCTCACCAACTACTGGCCTGGCATGCATAATACAGCGTTTTTAGTCTTATTTGCCGATCCGTGTGAATGGGATCGTTTGACAACATTGTTGTCAGTACACGAAAAACTCAAAGGAAAAACAAATCTGTTTTTAGTACATTGTTGTCTTTTATTCAGCAATTACAAATTAAATAGATCTAAAGATACTTTTACATTTTTCAAGTCAGCATATTAGAATGATTTCTGAAGGACCATGTTCATGTAACACTGAAGTGCTGAAACTTCAGCTTTAAAAAAATATTTAAAAAATATTAAAATAGAAAACTGCTTTTACTGTATGTTTTGATCAAATAAATTTAGCCTTGGTGAGCATACATTTTTTCAAAAACTTCACCAACCCCAAACATTTAATCTTTACTAAATTTTTAAACAGTATTGTAGATAGAAAAAACAACAACAGTTGATGAGCCCAGTGAAAAAGGCAACATACATCACTTGCCTTGTGTTTCTGAATAAGATGGAAGTTTTTCTCATAAATCTGCAGCGCATGTTCAAAGTTCCTACATTCATCCTCTGACCATGGTGGGGATTCTTCTATCAAAACAACAAAGAAAAGTGAACATTTATGCCACTAAGGTACAAAAGCTTAAAACGCTGGTCCTGTACTGAACAGCCTTACCCTTCAAGGTCTTCACATTACTGCAGTATCGCGTCAGTGCCTCACAGGTGTTGTAATTACATTTTAAAAGCTCAAACAAGGCCTAGAAATGAGGTCATTGAAAAAAAATGCAATTAAAACCATAGCAGCAGCTCTCACATGGGCGGAAGATTTTTACATGAATTATTTTAATTAATGAGCTTTTAGAGAGCACATACCTGTTCGTTATCTCGTATGTGTTCAGATGTGGAATCTTGTGTGCCGTCATCTGTAGACTGTGACAGCGCTTCTCTGAGGTAGTCTCTCACTTTACACTCTGAGAGGACGTCAGGACACCACAGCAGCTGATCGTCCTCCTCGTACGCTTTAAACAACAATACACATTCAAATTGGTCTCATTCACAGTGATTTATTTGTGATTCAATCATTTATCTAGCTAACTAACAAGTTAATGGACATTGAATGGCTTTTCTGAGGTAAATGTAACATTACGTGACATTTGTTGGAGCTGTTTTTTGATGTCTTTTCACGGTTAAAACATTGATTGAGTGATTTCATGAGACGCGATACATTTCGGTAAGTAATACTGTATCTTTCAGCATACTTCTGATGTTCATTCATGTTTATTTTGTGCTATAACTAGAAGTAAAGTAGAAGAGATGATCCTTTCACATGCATTCAGCAATGCCACTTTGCTTAAACAGTGATCCGTCACACCACATTAAAGGGTCATGAAACCCCCTCCTTTCAGCTCAAGTCTAGCTCACAATCTTTTTGAAAAATGCAACTTAAATGGGCGTGGATGGCTGTGAGAAGAAGGGAGGGAGTGGGTCTGGTATGGCACGGCAGGGGAGAGGGGGAACTGTCATCAGCCAGTGGCCCATGCATATTGACTGTCACTAAAAATCAGTGGTAAAACGTGAGGAAATGCTAGATTTTTTTTATAGCTGGCAAAGTTAAAGTCTAATGAAATACACTGACATTTTATTATTGTCCTTTCAAAAGTAACTGAATGCCCTGCTACATATATTAGCCTACAGTAATCGTAATTCTATTTAAAACATATTAATGTACATGTCTAATTATAATGTCATTATAACATATATATTTGTTTATATACACACTATAAATGCATATATTTGAAAATAAAAAAATTTCCGCTTAAAGAAACGTTCCGTGCATAGCCTATAGATCTTCGCGCCCCCTGAACCCCAATGACACATTTTATTACACGAATTAAGCATACAATTGAGGTATTATCGAAATATCAAAAATTTTAATAACGACCGCTTATTTAACAAAAGGCAAGTAAAATGACCAGGGTTACATTTTAGACACACACATACCTCTGAAGGGATAGAAAAGTCCTCGGGTACCGCATTACTCGCAAGACGTAACTTGCATTGGTCATCGACAAGGCCGAAGTCCACCATTCTCCAGTTCTCGAAGCTCTCTCGGGTAAAATGTTTGCGGCACACGTACAGATTAGATGTGTACGTGGTTGATGGCCAACCAACCGCCCGGAGCCAGAGTCTAGCCCTGGCAGCATCGCGGGGAAATATATTCAACCCACTTTGACTTTTGCACCACGAAAATATACACTTGCGTCCCATGACTGTCTCTCTCCTCTACTACGCGATATCACAGTTTGACATGTCTGTCATTGGAAAGATCCACGTGGTGTCATGAATAATTAAGAGACAGTGTCTTCTCATAGGATATAAAAACTCAGTCTCATTAATAATTGTGAGAGATCGATGAGTCATCAACGCACTATACAGTGCTCTGCCACGTCACAGCCTGCGATGAAGATTTTAAACCCGGAAGACAAAAATAGCGGAAAAAAACTCAAATTTAACCATTTTCACCCTTCTATTAAATCTAACAGATGCTAACATTGTCTTCAATGGTGTTCAACACACATACCTCTGTTAAAATCTCAGAAAATTTGGTTTAGGGTTTCATGACCCTTTAAAGAGCGCCAAAACGTTATTTATTGTCTGAATTTTCTGATAAAATTAACAGAATTTGAAAGCTTCAACTTTGTGTCAAATCAAAAGTAACAAGTACAAAACCTAGTGCGAGTTTTGTTCAAGCATCAACTGAAAACAGCATAGATTAATCGAGACATCAATATTTTCAACCCAGCCCTGATGATTCATAGTGTGTTTACTATGGTTTATTTCAGTTAAGTCACACTAAGCAATTTAAACACTCACCCTTTTCATCCTCATTATAGTGGCTAAGCCCCATGGGAACTTCTGCTTGATACTGAGACCCAACCATTATTTCCTGAAAAAAAAAAATTAAAAAAAGATTTAAAAAAAAAATATATAAGATTAACTATCAAACTTTTTTACTTACATGCACCACAACATGCACTATGATTCAAAAGTTTTGGGTCAGCATGATTTATAATACTATTATTCAACTAGGACGCATTAAATTGTTCAAAAGTGACAGTAAAAACATTTATAATGGTTCAAGAGATATTTTTTCTTACTTTTGACTTACAAATATAGTAATGGCTGCTGAAATTTAACTTTGCCATGATGACAGGAATAAATTGCATTTTAAAATATATTAAAATTGACAGTTCTTTTAAATTGCAATAATATTTCACAAGATTACCATCTTTTCATATTTTTGATCAAATAAATTGAGCCAGGGTAAGCATAAGAGATTTCTTTCAAAAATATTTTCAATGAACAATTAACCTAGACCTAATAGACCTGCAAGTACTTGCAACCTGCAACCTCCTGGACAACAACCAGTCTACAGTAGTTTCAAAAGCGGCCACTCAGCTGAGATTGCCCTGCTCTCGCAACATCTAGCTGCTGAGGTGCCCCAGGGCTCAGTGCTTGGACCAGGTCTCTTTTCCTGTCACCACTAAGATCTGTCATTCAGAAACATGTTTTTTCCTATCACTGCTACACTGTATGACACACAACTCTACCTCTTATTCCAAATAGATGATCCAACGGTAGCTGCTCGCATCAAAGCCTGCCTGACAGACATTTCTTTCTGGACGAAGGACCACCACCTTCAACTCAACCTTGCAAAGACAGAACTGTATGTGGTCTCAGCCATCCCAACACTTCATCACAACTTCTCCATTCAGCTAGGTTCATCAACCGTAACTCCATCCAGGACAGCAAGGAACCTTGGAGTTGTGATCGATGATTAGTTAACCTTCAAAGACAACATTGCTAGAACTGCCCAGTCCAGCAGATTTGCCTTATAAAACATTAGGATTAGGGTTGGGCCAAACAGGCCCATGATGATGGCTGACAGACATCGGCATGTTTAGCCGGCATCGCGATCCCCCCAGCATGCACTGTGAAACCACTGCAACTGATCCAGAAAGAGTGGTCTTTAACAGAGACAATTTATATAGAGACATGCCACTTCCTCAATACAACTATATAGGGAAAACCCGTAACGCCAAAGATGGCGGTTTTAAGCACGTCCCGCCCCTCCCGCTGGAAAGCCAATCGTCTGCTTTTAACAGTCAAGCCGGGAAACATTTAAGCCTATCGTCTGGTTCCACTGACGCATGCGCACAGTTGAGGTTTGCGACAGCGGAAAATACGTTACGGTTTAAAAAGGCGGCGGATTTGATATGCACTGTATGTGTGCGTTGTGTAAATATCAGACATCCCAAGTCTCCCGCATATTGATATGCGGGAGACTCCCTGATGCCCGCAAATTAGTTCAAATTTCCCGGAATCTAGAGCGAGCGAGCAAGAGCTCACACATACTGTGCTCCAAACCATGTAGCGCACACGACAGAGAGGGAGAGAACCCTTGCACATGCGTAGTAAAAGTATAACCTGTCGGGAAAAAGGCGTTTTAACCCTCTGAGGTCTGAGGGGTTTTCTGGGTCCTGGAGGTGTTCTGACATGCTCTGACATTTGTGCTTTTTTCAGTTATTTATAAACATGTTAATGGCAAAGGTGTAAATTCACTCTATATAGCACAAACGGGGCTACCGTATTATGTGAGCAACATGTATGTACATGTTTGTATTTTTGAGAGAATATTGTTTATGCATGGTTATTGAAAAAACTAAAACTTAAAGTGTCTGAAATAAGGCCACAAAACACATACTAAATATGTGTCCACAAGACTTTTGACTAATGGGCATTGTTGCCTAGAGTTTTTGCTTGAAAATGATCTGAAAATCATCCTGCCTAATCATTCACACAAAACAATACATTAATTTAAATTTTATAAGACACCTATCGTTTGGAAAGGCAATATGCGTGGAGGCGTGTTCACACCTGAGAAGACAAAGGCCGGATAATGTGCCACATACATAATGACCTGCATATTAATTAGCCCTTTCACACAGGTGTGTCACAGGGTCCCAAAGAATGCAAGGACAAAAGAAATTATCTATATATACATATTTTACAATTAGAAATTATAACCAATTACAAATAGGTTACAATTACAACAACAATTACAATTTTAACAATATTTCAAGTGTATTCTTTCTTTGTAAAAAGTATACATTTTATCATACGTATTAAAAAAGGTAAGGATACATTACTTTGAATATTGGAACAAACACTATAATAACATCTTAGTTGATAATTCAATATACCTACTTTATTTTTGACAAAACATCATACTATAGTATATTTAACATGAGCAGAAATTGGTGAACAAAAGCTTACATATTTAATGTGACAGTAGTCTTTTTTTACAGTCAAAACTTTATAATCTATCCAAAACTAATCACAAAATCTTGTCTAAACATTCATATTTAGTCTGTAACATATTGTGTATGATATATTAGCATATACACGTTAATTTGTAGTTTGTTGCTTATACAGACATTTTATTTCAACATATTTCAGTCTATTTTTACTCATCTTAGTAGGCTATAGCAATATAGTTTGGATGTGTTCATGTAAATTTAATAACATGTTTACTAATGTAGGTGCGAGAGTGAATGAAAGGCACAGACACGCGCTGTATAACTGTAGTAAACAAAGCGTGCGCCCCTGAGCCGTTCATTCATCATTTAGCCTACACACAGACACGCAATTCATATTTAAACAGTCTTTTTGCGGTTTATAGACACTATTCAATATCGCGATTAGAACAAAGCACTTAAGAATAAATGACTTACTACATCAGCTGGATCCGTTGCTCCTCGAAATGAAACTACCAGCCCTTCTGGTACATTTTCCAGGATTATTAGATAGTATTATTCCTCACAGGGTAGGGATACGCTGTGTTCACAGCGGTAGTAAGAAACTTACTAAACATGATTTTATAATCCAGCTGGTGGGCGTTGGCATGTTTGCATGGCTTGCCTTAGATCATTTGCATTTGAATACCGCGCGCTCTCCAAGGGCGTGGCACATTAACGCGTAATGAGGTATAATGAGCTGGAAAGAAAAATACTGACATCTCTCTCTTTTCATACAGATTACATAAACTGAGAATATTTGTTTTTTTATATAAATTAATTCATTTAAAAGAAGAGAGTTCAAGCTTCATTATGGAAAAAACACTTGTGCCTGTATGACAAGTATTCGCGGAATCACAGTTAATTTTCGGACGCGTTTCAGAATGGACTTCACTGACAGAGAGAAGGCAAAACTAGCATCATGTTTATTTTTCTTTATTTGACTAAAAGCACAATACTTTGTTTATATTGTGGGTATACACAAAAAAAAATGGACACTTAACAGGATCGAATGATGTATAACACAAATATGTAAAATCAAAATCAACAGAGTAATTTGAGTCTCTTTTGCACTGATAAGGAAAAAAGTGAGCTGGTATTGCCGGCGATACCGCCGACCCCAGAGGGTTAAACCTTATTTTGAGGCAAAGTCATCAAACTTTTTCAGCAATTTTTATCATATTTTACTGCCGTTTGTATACATGCAGTTTTTATGTCCCGGTGACCAGTGAAAGTGCAGTTCTGACTCTCTACCCATTCATTTAGATAGAAGCCTGGTCTTGTTAGTCCGAAATAGCTGCCCGGAGGCGTTGCCAAGATGGCGGCCGAGTGGCATGACTTGCCTAAAAGGACTTTGTCTTTAACTAGCCGAAGAGAGCACACGTCCCACCTCTCCTCATAAACTTTGCATCAAATTCAAGGCACTGATGTTTGCCTACAGAACAACCACTGACTCTGCACCCCTATACCTAAACTCACTACTTCAGACCTATGTACCCTCCAGAAGCTAGCATCCTGCAAGTGCCACAGTGCATTGTGGAAGAAGGTTACACTCCATACGGGCAAGAATATCTATGCTCAGGAACAGTTTTTTTTTACCAGAGGCTGTTCGACTGACAAATTCTTATTCTACTACTTTGCGTGCAACAACATACTTGCATGTGTAATTCTTTTTCAATGTTTTTAAAATAACAGTACTATCTAAACTTTTTTAGTGCAATACTGTCTACTTTACAGATTTTTTAGGTGCAATAATACTTAACTATTACTTATTCTTGCATTGTTTATTCTAATTTTGTGCTCTCCTGTCGATTGTGTCGACTCCCATCTTGTTACCTGATAATTGGTTAATTTGCCCCACTTGTCCTCCCTTTGTTACCTGACTTGTTTGCTCCCTATTTATTCTCCTTGTGTTTGCAGTCTTGTGCTGGTGGCGGTATGCACATTAAAAAGTTGTGTGCCAACCACCATAAAAAAAAAAATCAGAAGATGAATTTGTGTAATGTTTGTATATTGTTTTATTTTATTATTAAAATAAATCCCATCAACTCGTCACCTAAGTCCTCGCTCCTTTCTCCATCCCCACACCTGACAGTCGAGTTTAAAAAAAATGAGCTTCCCCTCTTTGAAAGACTAGCAGTCGCCAATGGCGTGCATCGATATTGACTACCAGCTATATTAGGGGTGGAACGGTACACAGAAGTCACAGAAAAATGAGCTTCCCCTCTTTGAAAGACTAGCAGTCGCCAATGGCGTGCATCGATATTGACTACCAGCTATATTAGGGGTGGAACGGTACACAGAAGTCACGGTTCGGTTCATACCTCGGTTCAGACATCACGGTTCGGTACGAGTTCGGTACAATGGAGGGAAAAGCAAAACAAAAATGCAGAAGGCAATTTTTTTTTTAATTGTGCATGTCTCAGGCTGTAGGCTACCACCTAGTGTATTACTACATTTCTCTCTCTCTCTCTGTGGGTGTGGGGGGGCTGGATTAAAGGAAAATAAATGTCTTAAACCTTGAAGTTTTATTAATAAAGTAAAGGCATAGAACCAGTTTATTTGTAGTGCATTGACAATATTTTTTATATAATTAGTTTATTAAAAAGACAAAAAGACCTTGAGATGTTTGGTAATTGTGCCTGAATTAATTAGATTATTCAGATTAATATATTTGTTTTCCTTAAAATTTTAATTAACATTAACTTTATTCTCATCTGAATTATTAAAAAAATATTTCTGTATAAAATAATACTACCATTAAAAACACATTTGATTTTCTTTTTTAATCAATGTAGAATGTGTAACTTAAAAACAAACAGATTAGTGCTCTGTTTGAGGACAAGAAATGAAAAGCAATGCAATATGATGAATGTCCAAAAGATGGCACCCACAGACTGTTTTTAAATGGGTTGGATAAATAGATAAGATAACAGCTGTCATGACTCATGAATGTTTAGCTGGTCAAACAGAAAAGATATATGGTTCTGATTTTTTTTTCCTCCCGTTTATCTACAGCTCAGATCTATAATTCTAATGTGATATAAAGTAGCCCTGTAATAATTTTTTTATGAATTAACCGGAGAAAGTGAGAGAGAGAGAGTGTAACCTAATATTGAAGCTTGTTGGTTTAATTAATTGCTGCTATCTCTGACTCACTCACTGCTGGACCGTCGACCTGACAAAACACTGCCTAAGGCGGGGCTACAGATTATGTGCGTATGTAACGGAAGTTCCGCATTAAAATAATTAATTTGCACGCGAGTTTTATTTACTTTTATATCGTGTATTCTCCGTGTAAATCCATCCACCGAACCGTGACCCCTGTACCATTTCGGTTCAATACGAATACATGTACCGTTCCACCCCTAAGCTATATACAGCGTGCTAACGCTGAAAATCCAGCTGTATTCTAACAATAACTTAGTTCTCCTCATTAGCTAGGCTCCTTGCATGCTGGCTAATAACTTTTTTTAAAGCTGGGTCTCCAACATTGACAGCGCTGTGTTGGACAGATTTGTGCAGAGGTGTTCCATGAGGGAGAGAGAGCGCAAGAGGTACAGGTGAGTGAGAGAGAGAGGGACAAGCGAGGGGTAGTGCTGCGCGAATGCGCTACGGCCCTCTGCAATCAAATACGATTTTAAATATGCTTAGTAAAAAAACAAAACAAAAAACAATCGAAAATCAATGTGTGGCGGTCAGCGTTGATATTGTGGTGGGCTGCCACAAATAAATGAACGTATGGGAAGCCCTGAACTGTTAAGAGAGCTACATATGGCAATTTATCAGTTCAATAAAATACCTTACTCACCAGTTGAGTAAAAAAAACGCCATCTCCACGTCACTTTTACATTTCAAATCCCTAAGTTCTCTTCTCGCCATCTCCAAAAAGCCAAGGCAATGTTGATTGATTCTGTCTTTATTACAAGCTCCGTCACATTTTTTGCCAGCAGACTCTCCTCTGTTTGGATGATTTGAGGTGATTCCCTGGAGGTTCAAGATTTAGTGTGCTCTGTCAACCTTTCTCGCTCTTTATGACAACTAATCTATGCCACTCCTGCACCGTACATGCTGCAAAGTAGACGGAGCAATTTTTCTCTATTTACGGATATGACGAGACACGCACAGGCCAGTGACGTATGTTTCAATTTCCAATGAAAACCATCATGACAGGTCTAAAATCTAAACACTTATAATATGCTTACCATAGCGAATCAGGGTAAGACAAAACACATTTTGGAAGAAAGATTAGCCGCATTTCCACCACAGGAACTTTCCCCAGGAACTAGGGACATAGGGCTGGTACTCCGTGTGTTTCCACCGCAGGAACCAGTGTCTAAATGAAGTTCCTGGTAAATATTTCCCCCTCCGAACGTCCCTGCTTGCGACGAAGTACTTTTTCAAAGTTCAGAAACTTTCAGGGGTGGGACTTCGGCACTGAACATGCTGATTGGTTGAGTTCATGCCGCATTTTGATTGGTTGACTCCACGCAGCATTTTATTTCAACCACCATTTTATAAAATCCGTTACAGTGCGTGCAGTAAGAGTTGTTTGCTATTCGAATCAACAATGGAGTTTAAAAAATACGACCGATGGACCGACGATGAGGTTCAGACTTTATTAACCTTAAATTCAGAGGATGAAATACAGCGTAAACTGTAAAGTAGCACGCAGTCCTACGTCACAGGACTAAATTTGCCTAATTTTCACGGTACTTTAGACCGCGGTGGAAACGCAGACAACAACAGGTCTGGGTGAAAAAAAGTTCCTGGGACAAATTGTTCTGGGTAATTTCGGTGGAACCGCAGCTATGGATGATGTATTGACTCGTTATTTAAATTTTGTTCATTCGAAAAAAAAAAGTGCACCTTTAACTTCATAATATTCAGATATGGGGATTAGCTGTGTTATATTTTAAATTTGTTGATCTTGCATTTGAAATAAAGTTGTTTTTTTTTAATCGTACTGACCACAAACTTTTGAACATTAGTATATTTTTAAAAAATCCTTTATATTCAAGGATGTATCTATATATATTAAGAGAATGTGTAAAACATTTGAATAATATGATACTAACCTTTTTAGAATCTTCACTGCTCACACCGTCCTCCTCCCCCTCAGATTCTTTATCACCATCATATGTTGCGTTGGCTGGAGCAAAAATGACAAATTTAGTACATTCAATATATTTGCATATAACTTTAAAAAGCAAAACATATGCTTGAAGGGGTCTATACAAGTTTAAGAAATGCAAATATAATTATTATGACCCCTTCCAACTTTCTATACTGCCTTATAAGTTTATAATGAATTAAATGATTAAACTATAAAACATAGTAATGATTCTTCTCACATCTGAGTGTTCTAGGGAAGAAGTCTGTGGCGTCGTGGGAGGTAACTGAAGGGGTCAGATCATCAGCGGAGGACTGGGTCTCCTCCTCATAATCTCCTGACAAGAGATCTTTCGCTATCTCCTCCTGCAGCAGAAGACAATTAGTGATTTCATCTTGTTGAAAATTTCCCCTGGCCGGCCCTGAACCAAAATCATGTCAATTACCTTATCCAGGGTCATGTCAGGTAGATCATCAGCTAGTTCACCAGAAGAACTATCCATGCTAGATCCTGCCCCTGTACTGACTGACGTCTCATAACGATACATAGCCAACAACTCCTCGATCGGCATGTTCCCCTCCTGTTCGTGTTAGAAAATAAATGTATCGAAGCAGAAATATGACCCTTATCATCCATTGATTAATACAGTTAATACAATGCATACACTTTCAAATGAGTTAAAAAGTGGATTGTTATGAATGCAAGTTACCCTCTCCAAGTCTGACAATTCTGCACTGATATTCTTCTCTCCATCCAAAAGCTCTTCCTCCTCCAAAGTTCTCTCATCGTCATACTCATGAATTAACATCTCAGCTGTTGGATCAAAATCATGATCCTCTGAGGACAAAGAGCCAACTGGGAAAAGAAATGAAACACTGTTACTGATTTTAGCATTTAGTGGAACTTGATAGAAGAAATAATGTATATATATATTCCAATATCTACCAAAAACTGTCAGATTTTAAGTATTTCTTAGTTAATATTGTAACTCACTTCATTTCAACATTTTTAACATGATCTAAGTTTATACAAATACATTTTTAGATTATTACATGAACTCTCCTGCCCTCTGGATAGCAGTATTGGCAACTGAAAAACCCATATTGGTCAACTATTACTCTTATTAATACTAATACTATAATAAGAATAATAAACAATACACAAAAACAATGAACCTACCAGGGCTCGAACTCCCAAAGGAAGCCTGTACAGATAGATATAAAGAAAAAGAAAGCAGAACAATAATGGATTATTACACGATGCAAAATAAATTATAGTACATTGACCAGCACAAACATTTGACAGCGGATGAATTTTCAATTTACACCCGTCTGCGTGCAATTTTTTCAAAAAATTTAAAACCCATGACAGCAAATGTACATCATTGTAAATTCGAGACGATGTCCCCTCTTATAAAACATCATAACACTTATCTATTTAGTAATGCAACATAATTACTGACACAAACCAAAAAGCTGTCATCTATTAACGGATGCTGTCATCCTCTCCAAACACCGCAAAATCCCATTTTGCTCACACTATAAACAAACATTTCCTGGACGTTAACAGCCCATATGCATACCCACAATATGTTAAAACAGGATTAAACCTTAAAAAACAGTCCAATGCATCATGAAAACGATTTTTATATCGAGCAATGTATCAATTACAGGCGACGATTTCTTGTTTGTTTGTTTTGTGTTTTTTTTTTTTCCTGTGAGCTAACGGGGATGAAATTCAGAGGCCTCTCCGATCCTGATAGATCACTCTTCAATTAAACCGGTTTACCATCTTCAGTTTTACACAATTATTACTAAAACCCCAGCCGTATACACATGAGGCTCTAATATATATTAACGAAAGCCATAGCAATCATACCGAATCGTACAAGAGGTGGATTTAAAATCGAATACTTTTTCCAGCTATCCAGCTTACCTCCGCCATATTGGTGTCTTCGGCCTCATAGGTTGGCTGTGTGCTGCAGAACCCGGATGCGCACAGGGAGCCAATGATGCACCACAACTTTTGGCACATTTTTCAAACAGATTTACAGCAAACAGGGTTTTAGATTTGCCCTGTTCATGGACCCCCATTAGTCTGCATGGTTTGTAGCCTACTAAATAATTGGCATAGTCATTCACACATTCATACGTTTGTCACTTACACATTCTTACAAAGGTGTTTTCTGCAAGCCCCTAGACTAAACAATGCAAAATAAGGTAAGGTAAATAAGAATAAAATTAGTTAAGCTTATATATTACCGGTAGTTCTAAATAAAACCAAGCTTTATCATACTATTAAAAGATGGAAACAACCTAATACAATCAGAGTACATAAAAGTTATGCAAACTAAGCAAGTCTGTATGTATGTGTTAATTATATAAGCTATACAGTATGCCCCATATACTATATATATATATATATATATATATATATATATATATATATATATATATATATATATATATATATATATATATATATATATATATGCCATACATTTACTTATGTAGTGCAATAGTATGTAGCCTACACAATAATAGCATATAAGTTTATTAATATTAACTAATATCGTTGATTGACCTCTGATGACATCAATCACAAGAATGACCATTCCACAGTTTTCTATCTAACAATGTCTAAATTCTTTAAAATTTCAGATTTTTCTTTACACTGCTCAAGTATTCAACAACATAACACTTATAAAACCTTAAAACTGTAAAAAGGCTTTGTCAAGCCCATTTTCAAATTTTGTCTTAATGAATCTTTTTGTAGATTTTACTTTACAACACATTTAATCTAAACCCTATGCCATCCATTCATTCATTCATTCATATTTTTTTATTTAATTCTTTGGAAAAGAAATGAAAAGGAGCAAAAAGATGATAAACTTATAATATCTGCCCCTTATCAACACAAATCAAATTACAATTCCAAGGAGGTACACTTACAACACACATCTGCTTTGCAGCACTTATGCAAAGTCATAAATCAATTATCACATTTTCCTACTAAATAGATGCATTATATTTTTCTATTAGTAATGCTTTTACACTCTTCTTAAAAACAAAAAGTGATATTGAAGTTTTAATTTCACTATTTAGATTGTTCCACAGACTGACACCCTGTATTGAGACACATCTTTCTTTTAATTTTGTTCTAAACTCAGGTTTCTGAAATTTACTAACTCTCTTGATGAATCTATTTTTGCAATTTTTCAGGTAATGTTTTCAAATGAGCTTTATACATTATTTTTAGAAGACTATATTCTAATAAGGCGTTAAATTTTAAAGTTTTTAACTTTATAAATATTGAATTTGTGTGGGCCCTATATTCACTTCCATTTACAACGCGAATGACACGTTTTTGTAATTTAAAGACAGGTTCTATATAAGTTTTGTTTGCACTTCCCCATGCCTCAGTGCAATAGGTCAGATGTGGAACAATCAATGAATTATATAACAAAATTAAGGCACATTTATTAACAGATTCTTTTACTTTATGTAACACAGCTATAATTTGGGATACCCTAGATTTAACATAATCAATATGGAATTTCCATGTCAACTGTTCATCGATAACAACACCTAAAAACTTAAATTCATGAGTGTTATGTGGATGGAAGGAGAACCCAGGCGCAGACAGCAGATGACTCAAAGGATTTATTAAGGATAAAAACAGAAAACAAAAACCCACGAGAGGGCAAAACAAGGGATATAAGACTGACAAGGCAGTACTAGAAAAAGACTGAAAAAGAAACAAACAATACGTCTTACAATACTAACAATGACTAGGCTACTAATAATGACTAGACTTGACAGGATACTCACTAGTAACGTTTGGCAATGAACCGACAAAAGACAGCGAAACACAAGGGGATAAAATAGGGAGACTAATCATGACATGACAGGTGACACAGATAAAGCAATAATGACTAAATCAGGATAACAAGGGGGCGGGGTAAAGAGACCAGACAACACAAGCACATGACCAAAACACAAGGCCATGTGCTTGCACACAGAACATGGGTCTGTCATGATCCTGCCACAATACTAGAAAATCACGGACATGATGGCAGAATCATGACAATGAGTCCTTGCAATCTGTACTCCTTGTACTGTCAATGCTGCATTTAAATCCACATTTATACAACCAAAAATCATAAATTTTGTCTTACTGATATTTAAAGACAGTCTATTGGCATTAAACCATCGTATAATTTTCCCAAATTCGTACTCTACAACTTGTAATACCTCATTTATATTTTTGCCAGCATAAAAAAAAGTAGTATCATCCGCAAACAAAATACATTTCAGTAACTTAGAAACATTTACTATATCATTCACATAAAGAAGAAAAAGTACTAGACCTAGTACCGATCCCTGGGGTACACCACAATTTATTGGACAATTTCTTGATTTTATGCTATTGATTTCAACAAACTGCTCTCTATCTTTTAAATAACTTTTGACCCACTGATGAGCTATACCTCTTATACCGTATTTATATAATTTAATCAATAATATTTTGTGGTCTAAAGTGTCGAACGCTTTTTGCAAGTCCACGAAAATACTTACAGTAACATATTTCTTATCCATAGCATTGGTTATTTCTTCTACAAGATCCAAAATTGCTGTTGCAGTTGAATGATTTGAACGAAATCCATATTGACTATTTGCTAACAATTCGTTTTTATCAAAAAAATTTTTTAGTCTATTCACAAATAATTTTTCTAAGATTTTAGATAACTGTGGTAACAGAGATATGGGTCTATAATTCGAAACATCATTTTTATTTTTATTAAATGCCATAAATACATTTCATTAGCCTATAAATGTTAACTGAAATAAAATACATTTTTAAAAAATATTTATTATAAATTATTTATTATTTATTATTTATTTATTATTTTAGTTTTCATTTATTATTTAATGTTCTAAAATAACTAAAACATAATAAAATAAAAAGTAATACAAATGTATAGGCATATTATAAATTGAATAAAACGAAAAAAAAAGAAAAAACAACGAAATTAATAAAAACTTTAATCAAAATAAAAAGGAAAAAGGAAAATATAAAAATAAAAACTATTTCATAATATTAATAAAAACTAGTTTAATATAACTCAATTGATAACAAAATCAACCTGCTTTACAATGGTAATTCATATAAGTGTCACAGCAGAATTATTCCATGGGGTGGCAGTAGTAGCAAACACTCAGAGGCAGTTTTTCATGTTTTTATATTATATTTCATGTTTTTCAAGAAGAGCAGCACTTAATGCATTTATTCGTTTGCCAGTTGTCCTTTGCCAGTTTCTTCATCCACCTAAGATTGTTGATGAGTAAAATCTGAACATTTGTCATCTTGTTGAGAAAGGGCACAGCGTCACTTGTATTGTACTGTTTTAAAATCATATCCATATAATTAATCTCTACCAGGACTGTTGTCTGTGATTAGTCTGACCCTCAGTGCACAGGAACTGGCTTGATATGTTATTTTGTTCTGCAATGACGTCAGTCCCAGATTCTATAGTACAAGGTCATGCATACTTAATACAGTTTTATTGTTCCGTCGAGCATGATTTTTTTTGCTGAAATCCCATTCTTATAACTGTATAATGAAAGCATTATTACATGTACAGTAGTTAGACAAAGAAGGGTGTGTCAAAGAGAGTGCATCTAATGAAAACATCCTGGCCAATTCTTCCATTTTGACAGATTTGTATTTCAACCACAACACGATCATTGATTGATTGATTGATTGATTGATTGATTGATTGATTGATTGATTGATTGATTGATTCATTCATTCATTCATTCATTCGTTCATTCATCCATTCATACATTCATACATACATTCATAAATACAAATTGAAATGCAAGAAACATTCAAATGTTTTCATTTCCGATTTTTTTATATATTTCAGAATATTTTTGTCGAAACATTCACTGGATCAATTCAGGTTATTCATGGAAATTAAAATGACAAAATCATCTGTATCAATGCTATGACAAGGACAGAAAAAATGATAATCAAGCCCCGGGTATCTGCATATCAGCTTGTGATTTGCTTCAGACGTGCTAAATATAGACCGTGCCCTCCCTTATCCGTGAGAAACAGGAGGTCTTTATTTTAGCAACACGTTCCTCTCACCAGGTTTAGACACTAATTGCTACTTTTTGTGCACATTTCCTCTCTCAGTATTTGTTTATATAAGGACCACTATAATTTTAAGTAGAAAATATAAAATAAATAGTAATACCCTGTTGAAAAGAAAGACCATAATTTTCAGCATTACTCCAGTCTTCAGTGTCATATGATCCTTCAGAAATCATGCTGATTTGGTGTTCAAGAAACATTTCTTATTATTATCAATGTTGACAACAGTTGTGCTGCTTAATATTTTTGTGGAAACATGAAGGTCAAAGTTCAAAAGAAAAGCATTTATTTGAAATAGTATTTTTGTAACCATGTAAAAGGCTTTACTGTCACTTTTGACCAATTAAAGACACTTTTAATCACTTGAAAATGTATAAACAGCTTGGCTCACTCATGGCTTGTGAATTTCATTTCATTTCCTTTATTTATTTATATAGCACATTTAATGCAACAGCTGTTGCCCAAGGTGCTTCACGATCACTAATAAAACACAAATAAGAGGAGTTCAGAGAAAGAAAGAAACGAAATCCAATCAAATCAAGAATAAAAGCTGAAACGCACAAAAGCACAGCTGGGTGTTGGTTATTCCACACCACTGTGCTGTTCCTTGCGGAAGCTATAGTCTTGCTGCAGTGTATCACACTGTCCTGAGCTTGGACCCCACCGTCTCAGGACACCTCGCCCAGCTTTAGATGAGCAAGGAAATGCAGAAAGACCCTCGCCTCAGCTGAGGTTATCATCACGCATGTCAAAGTGTCACATCTGTTCTGTCAGGCTCTCCGGTAAGACTTTATGTTTCATAATAATAGAAAAACTATTATACTGGTATACCACCAATATGTCACAAAAGATGTATTATTTATGCATGTATGTATATATGTAAAAGCGGTAAATATAACGATTAAGTGCACACCCCAACCAACAATAAAGTTTCCTTTTGAATTAGAATAATTATTAAACTTATAGCTGTTGCATCCTTGGAGTGAATGGCCCTTACTCATCCCACATTTGTTGCGAATCGCATCTCAATCGTGCAGCTTATTGAGGAGAGATGTTCTATTACTATTCTAACTTATGATTTTCACATGGCAATAGATAAAACAGGCAATACATCCCGTATACTTTCACTGAAAGATCTACATTAAAGTACCAGAATATCATAATAGGCCTTGTGGGTGAGCTCTTTTGACTTGACCCAGTTCAAAAATTGACACAGAAATCTAGAAATAAACTAGTTCGATAGTTTTTCAATCATGTATTTCCATTCCCGTGGTATAACAGCATATTAGTAGCAGATGAAAGGAAGTGAGGTACAATTTTACCGCACTTTCTAGTGACAAGATGACACAATGATGATTCGTGGCCTTAACACTCAGTGGTCTGAGCTTAAAATAGGGTCTGCCTCACAGCAAGAAAACATCAACAGATTGTCACTTGTTTCCTGTTTGACAGTTTCCCATCCCTTATCTTCCCAGAGCTGTCTAAATTCATTGTGTTGATAAATGCGACTGTGGCCTAGATCGAGCTTTTGTGTGACCATTTTGCCCCAGTAATGCTTATAAACAACAGAAGTCCCAATTAAGCCTAAAAATATCTCAAAAACAATATGAAAAATACATGCATGTACACAATAACATTTATTCACAGAACATAGATAGATAGATAGATAGATAGATAGATAGATAGATAGATAGATAGATAGATAGATAGATAGATAGATAGATAGATAGATAGATAGATAGATAGATAGATAGATAGATAGATAGATAGATAGATAGATAGATAGATAGATAGATAGATAGATAGATTTTCATGTCTGTTTTGCTTTGTTTTGCTGTTTGCATTTGACGTCCTCTCTTTGGATTCATCACATGGGGAACTTCCTCCAGGTTTCCGTCCGTCTGTTTCCCGGACAACTGAGGAAGGATGCCACACATATCCTCTGCAGATGCTTCCAGCTTCCTTTACTCCCTGACAGCGTGTGTGTGTGTGTGTGTGTGTGTGTGTGTGTGTGTGTGTGTGTGTGTGTGTGTGTGTGTGTGTGTGTGTGTGTGTGTGTGTGTGTGTGTGTGTCCTGTCATCAATGCATAAACAATGTCTAGAACACAAAAGCAGCCTTGTGCATTTTCCCATACTTGTGTGTTCTTTATTATAGCCCTGTGTTCATTCATGTAATCATATTACATATAGAGCTAGTCATGATTTCAGTTTGTAGCAAACCTGAAAGGGTAATTGAACATGGCTTCTCCAGAATTTCTAATGGGTTTATAGAACAGGGAAATAAACTGGGTCTGAGGTTAATGGAGCAGGAAGAGAATTGTGTGCTCCAATATTTCCTCAGTTTTTTTGTTTTTGAATCATGCTCACCAAGGCTGCATTTATTTACAGTAAAATACAGTAATATTGTAAAATATTATTGTAATAAAAAACTATATTTAAAATGTAATTTATTCCTGTGATGTCAAAGCTGAATTTTCAGCATCATTACTCATTATGAATGTCATCATTACAGTCTTCAGTGTCACGTGATCCTTCAGAAATCAGTCTAATATGCTGAATTGGTGCTCAAGAAAAATTTCTCATTATTATCAATGTTGAAAAGAATTGTGCTGCTTAATATTTTTGGGGGAAATTGTGATGCATTGTTTTTAAGGATTCTTTGATAAATTAAAAATTAAAAATAACAGCATTTATTTGAAAGAGAAATATTTTGTAACATTACAAATGTCTATACAGTCACTTAGGATAAATTGAATGTATCCTTTTTAAGCAATAGTATTAATTTCTTAAAAAAATTCTTACTGACACCAAACTTTTGAACTATAGTTATAGTTATTGTTACTGTGTATGTACAGTAACAAAACTGCTAATTGCTCTCTGGGTTTAATTTTGCCCTCTCACAGATCTTGTCCCGTACCCTGTGAATTTTAGCGACAGCTGTGATGAAGCAAGAATAGTTGAGACTACGTAAAGAAGTGAGAAGAGAAAGAGTAAAATACTGTTGAGGGTTACCGGGTTTCTTATCTGTTTCACTGGAACATCAGAGAGAATGTGGGCTGGTGAATCTCCCTGTTGTATCCATAGAGATCAGATCCCTGATAAAGCCCAAGTTTACAAAGATGGCCTGGAGTCTCCAGTGTCCGCGCTGCTACTCTCAGCCAGTCCTTTATGAATCACACCACTGCAGGCTATAGAGCTGGGAAATTCATATCTTGATGAACTGTGATACTATGTACTCGGCCAGTGTAGGTGTAGGAATGCCTATTTGTACATGTTATGCCAGTTTAAATCATTTTAATGCTGTGAGAGTTGGAAATGTATCCCCAGGTATCTCAATTAAGGCAAGGTTAATGTCTGTTCAAAGGAGTAGTTCACTCCAAACCTGTATTTAGAACACAAAAAAAGATATTTTGAAGAATGTGTAAACCGTTTTTGTCTATAAATGAAACAGTGGGCGTCCATTGTTGTTTTGTAAGTATTTAATACATTAAAATACATTGCAGGTCATACATCAAAAATAGCTGTATACATATTGTAAGACAGACAGACAATTTGGAAGAAATACCCATTTAATACTCTTTGAGATATAAGTTAAAATGAAGAAAAATGAAATTGCTGCTGAAGTTTAAAAACATTTCTAAAGATCAGCCATCTGTGTTCCTGGTGTGACCTCACATAAGTGGGAATGTCTTGAGAACACACCCATGGAGGAGCGTGTGACTTACACATGAAACTGCGCACACTGGTTAGTCATCAACACTTTCCGAGCGCAAACGGGGAAGCCTTTAATGCGCTGATGTCATCTTTTCATACAAGCTTGTTGTCTTGCATATCTTTTCTGGCTTGTGTTGAAAAGAGAAGAAAACATGTCTAGCTGAGACGTTTATGATGAAAGTTTAATAACTACTGATGTTTTTCAATGAATTGACTGAAGATCATAGAGCAATTGTTTTTTTTTGATCAGCAGTTCAAAGTTTACCAAAATGGGAAATGAAAAAATGACTGTTGCACTCATGCCACAATCTATGCCATCACAGGTACGTTCTCACGAGCAAAGCTGTGAATGACTGTTCTGACAGGCCCATACTAATGGAATGTAACTTAACTTGATTAAGAGTAGTTTGCAATCCATCCGATGAGTTTACAGTAACCTTTAACAATGTATTGGTATAGTTGATCTAGTAAGCTACCAACTATGTGGACAGAAACTAGCATGAGTGTTTTTCATTGTTTAGATAATTGTGATTCCATTCATTTTTTATTTGACAGAGGCATCCGGTAAACTCTTTCTGCTCTGTCAGCTTCTGTTTCAGCTAAAATAAATAATACATGCAAGTCTGACGTGTACAGCATTAATGTAGATGTGAAATCCTAGTGTATTTTATAATGCTAAGTATATTGAGTCATTGTGATTTTTACATAAGTATTTTGCACTGTATAGACACTGTGCACATTTGATTTAATATATTACCTGTTATAAATGAATCTTGCAATATTGGTTTGTTTGTTTATTTATTTTTACAATTGCACTAAATGTAGCTACTTACATTGGCTGTTATGAAAGGAAACATGTCCAATTATTTGCCCATCATGTCTCCGCATTCAATGTATTTCATTGTAAGGTCGAACAATAGGTGAGGTCATCCCTTCGAGGCAATGTTCTGAGTGTGCTGGGAAAAGAAGGCAGGCCGTGGTGAGACCTCCTGACCATCCAGCATGACCGGCTGCTTCAGCAAACAATGATGTGAAATAAAAAAGGGAAAACAGGATCCAGAGTTTGGGAACTCCCTTTGCCTGCAATTAAAACTGGGTTAGAAGCCTCTGGTGGGAAAAAACAATGACACCAGATCACAGCAGGTCATAGTCAGTGTTTATCACAGGTTTATCTTCTGCATATTTAAACCCTTTCCAGCAGTGACTGTATGATTTTGAGATCCATATTTTCACACTAAGAAAAACAAGGGACTTATACACAACTATCACAAAAGCTGGAAACATTCACTGATGCTTAGGGTGACAACACGATGCATTAAGGGTGTAAATATTTATTTTTCTTTTTTCCTCTCATTTAGTACTGCCCTTTAGAAGCTACATAAGTTATATTTTTCCCAGAACATAAAAAAGTACAATTTACCCATAAGTTTATATCAATTCATAAGGAATGTTAATAAAGACTCATTTCAGAATTTAAAGTTTGCATGAAACAGAAGTTGCTATAGCCTTTTCTTCCTTATTTTGTCCCGAGTGAAACAGCTTACCAAACACAAAGAAATGGACTGGTCTTTATTTTGTCCATCAGGAATTGATTGGATCGTTGGATGGTTGTGGTTTGCTATTGCTGTGATGTCATGTGATTGACAGGTTGTCCCCCCTCATGCCAAAATGTCAATCTTAATTTCATGGTGACTTTAATTATGGTTCAAGATACAAAGCATAACTCTCCATTCATGCAAATATTTCTAAATCAGAACACAGAGATTTCTAGAAACTGAAACAATAAAACTCGCTTGATAGTTTCTACTACATTAACCTCCAAGTTAGAGTGCTGAACGATGCATGACGATGTGTAGTTCACACATGTTCCTCATTGGCACCTCTTTCTCACACTGGCATTTCTCTCTCACACACAAAGATCTATGTGCAATTCAGCTCTGACTCAGTGGCACTGAGCTAAACTTTTTCTCCCTCTGTTTGTTTTGGCCTGCACACTATAGTGAAGAACACCAAACAAGCAAGTTATACTTGAGGTTAATCTCACAAAGACGTACTGTTTTGGTACTTTGGTACAACGATGCTGTCAGATGGTGATATATATATATACCATGATACTGAATGATTACTGATTCATATATACCAGAATTTACTCGCAATACTCAAAGGTAATTCAAAGAATGTCAAAGTATTTCCACAGTACATATGAAATATATCATGGTGGTACAAAATATCATTTTAGCAATTTAGTTGTCATGCACAAATTGCATAAAATTGCAAATATATGTAATAATAATTACTGTATATATATATTTGTTGTTGTTGTTTTGTTTTGTTTTTTGCTTTTTGCTTCTCTCTGGTATTCAAGTAAGTGATGAATAACAATATAGTGAATGTGAACTTGAACTTAAAGCTGTTTAAAGCAATAGGGCAAAACAGGAACCAGCTGCAGTAATCCATAAGAGATGAAGACAATGTTATTGTTAAAAAAATCTGTCCGTCATCTGTACAACAAGGCAAAAAGAAACATAAGACTTTTTTATGAAAAATTTCAGCAAGGCTTTGTTTGTATAAAAGCTTGTATGAAGTAATTACCAGCACACTATGAACAAATCACCAGCATCAGCTAATCTGCATCAGTTGTCCTCATATTCTCTGAAAAATGCATGGCCAATTAAAAAACAAAGCATGCCATGGTCCAACCAACACAATAATGCAGGGCCGGCCCAGACCAATTTGCTGCCCTAGGCAAGATTTTACCAGGTGCCCCATGCATCACAGCCCATTTCACCCCGTCATTGTGTTCATGATTATTTAGCCTATATATATATACACTGTATATATATATATATATATATATATATATATATATATATATATATATATATATATATATATATACACACACACACATTACAGCCTAAATACAAATAGCAAGAGCATTACATCTAGCATTCAAGTAAAGTCCCCTTTATTTTTATAGTGCTTTTTACAATACAGATTATTTCAAGGCAGCTTTACAGAGATAACAGGGAAATAATGCAACAAAGTTTGCTTCTCCTGTACAGCAGATCTAGAAGAAAATAGTGTCATAATCCAGCTTAAGTATGTTCAGTGATGGTTTATTTTTGTTGTAAAAAAATATATATAAATTTAGTTAATTTATAAATAGCCACTCTGGATAAAATAGTAATGTCATCGTGCAAATGTCATTCATGCACAAACTATTCATTGAGCACAAGCAAAAGTGTTTGTTTTGCAGTTGATGGCAGCAATCGTCCACTAAACTATGGCACGTTTCATGTTTTCACCATGAATGAAACTGTGAAATGTCTTCTTTAATGTGAATTTTACATAAAACATTGCTACTTTTAATAAACCTGTAGCCTACATACATATCATTAATAATTTGGGCAAATAAATTGGAAAAAATGCCATATATCCCCCTCAAAACTGCACAACTGCAGAGTAAAACATTAATTAATAAAAGTGATAATAAATGCGTCTAAAAAACTGACATGATTGTTACAAATCACTGTCTGGGGCCCTCTGGAGAACTCAGAACAACTGTTAGCATAAAATTTAAGGTAAAAATAACTGCCATTAAATATAGTATCTTACTACTATGCAAATAAACTGTTCATTCATTACATCACTTTACCTCTGTCTTTATCCCCTTTTATCCTCTTCTCTTCTTTTTGGCACAGTATCTATCGCAGACTAGCCTATAATGCTAATTTATAATGTGTCATGTAAATTCGGCCATCCGTCACAATCAGGTAACTTTCACCGTGTCTAGACCTGGCGCGAGCTGCCAGGCCCGTTTCTACGGGGGTGCTTGAGTGTGTTAAAGGGGTGGTAAAACACGATTTCACTTTTCTAACTTTAGTTAGTGTGTAATGTTGCTGTTTGAGCATAAACAACATCTGCAAAGTTACAGCGCTCAAAGTTCAAAGCAAACGGAGATAATTGCTTTTAAAGAAATCAATTTCTAAGGACTACAGCAAACGTCCGGTAGGGACTACACGACATTCCTCCAGGGTTGCTGACGTCAGCAAACCCCAATAAACCCCTCCTACGAGAATACTAAATAAGGGGGGCGAGGCCATTTTATATTGCGTTGGAGAAGAGTTATTGTAGTATAAGAGTGTTGTTGCCGCCGCAATGTCGTCGAAACACTGTTATTTTCATCAGTGCCCGGATTGCAGGTCCACTTTGTTCAGCCTTCCTAGGGTCGTGGGAGTTAGGGATCAATGGTTAATTATTACCCAAATCTCGCTCTCTGTGCTGCACATTTTACGGAGGAAAGCTTCCACAATCTTGGCGAGTTCAATGCAGGATTCGCACAACGGCTTGTGCTGAAAGATGGAGCAGTTCCAACTTTAAGAACAGAAGCTGTTGTTTACGGGCCACAATCTGTAAGTATGATTTATTTTTCGTCGATGTGTTTTCCTGTAATTGTTCATATTGTTAATTGTACGTTGTAGCAAGGAAGTAAACAAATGACAACGCTGTTTGGCTCTGCAAACCAGCTTGTTAAATGCTAATTCATTCTTAACGTTATCCGACAAACACCTAACGTTACAAACTTTTTTTAAATCTCAACAGCGAACTTGGAATTAGAGTAAATTATTCTTTGATTAGAGCTTTTATGTATTGTTTATCGCTTGTTTATCTACAGGCATGCTAAACATGGTTCTGTGTTTGATTTGGCTACTGCAGTAAAGCCAATGTTTAGTGTTCGTTTTGGGTTAATAGTTCTGTAGACAGATATTTGGCTACAATCGTTCTAAAAATACAAAAGTAATGGTGGCATACAGTCAGTAACGATCACTATAGATCCGCAGTCTTTACTAAAAAAAAATCCCTTTGAGGACTGTAGTATAATTTGTTAGAACGATTATATGAAATTCTTGTTTATGAAGCTAATTTTTTTGTAATACTATAATAATTAGTACAATTAAATAACAGCGTATCTAAAAGGTAATGAGACAACAAAAAACAAACCTTTCTGAAACGTCATTTAACAGCCGTTCTTGAACAGGTATCAAGTACTATGCTGCTTGAACACCGACTAAGCTCAGAACATTTTGTTCCCTGGACTTGTTAATGGTATCAATACTTGAGACACAGCAGCTGGTTGGTTCTAAAGAACATTAAAGATGCAGACAGTCTCTCTCTTGTATCTCTGGGCTCAGGATTTCTCCTACTTGTGAAAACATCACATTTGTATTCAAGTGGAGCATTCTTTGGAAGAACACATCATAAAGGAGTAATTTTCGTTGCAGGCCAGTGATTAATGGATCTGTAAGAAAGCTCCAATCTCATATAATTAAAGAAGCAGAGAGAGCAATTAACTTTAATTTTATGATTGCAATTTTATTTTTCATAATCGTGACACACTCAAAAAAAATATTCATTGGATGAACTCAATTAAGTTGTGGGCAGGATTTCCATCCAATAAATATATGTAGCCCCAACTCAAACTGAGTACATCCATTCAACAGAATGTAAATTAGTTAACCTAACTCATTTGTATCAAATAGATGCAAAAGAATATAAACGAGTGACTCGATTAACTATCAAATACTTATTACTAACCAGACTGACTTTATTTCTGTCAGATGTCTACAAAAGTTTTATTGAAAATTAACAGGGGTTTAACTCTATGTTTTCCATTTAAAGTTACCATAATAGTGATTAGTGTTTCCATTAGTTGGGCTTTTAACTCTTATTATATCTATTGTCTTTTTAGGCTGCTGTGACTGTGTTTGTTAAACAAATTTGGAGCAGCAAAGTAAGCTAAAGTGAAATGAGATCAGCTGATGATGGTTACCTGTTGATGGTTTTATAATCATTATGAAACAGAATGATTTACTGAGGTTTTTATAATCTAACCATTATGTTGTCACGTTTTTTTTCACAACACATACCTTGTGTTACTACAGCATGAGATCAAGGAATATTATAACACTAAGTTTGAAGACTTTAACGAACATGAGCATAAAAAAGTCTGTTTATGATGACACACACAGACATCAACAATCAGCATATGAATCTCAACAATGGTGACAATCAAAAGTACTTTGCTGCAATGCATGCTGGGTACCACCATAGTACAAAACTCCCAGCATGCATTGCAACATGAATAAATTATGCAGCTGAACTGTCCTATAATTTTGTTTGATTCTAAATATTTGCTTTTATTTTTTGCTGTTGTATTTGTTGTGAATAAGTAGCTTTTCAGTAATGTTCTGAATTAATCTGTTTATCTAAATATTTGTGATTGTCACCATTGTTGAGATTCATACGCTGATTGTTGATGTCTGTGTGTCATCAGAAACTGATTTTTTGTGCTCATGTTCGTTTAAGTCTTCAAACTTATTTTTATAATAATGCTTGATCTCATGCTGCAGTAACACAAGGTTTGTTGCGAAAAAAACATAATTGTTAGATTAAAATACCTCAAAGAATCAGTCTGCTTCATGATGATTATAAAACCATCAACCCTTAACCATCATCAGCTGATCTCATTTAGCTTTCTTTGCTGCTCCAAATGTGTTTAACAAACACACAGTCACAGCAGCCAAAAAAGACAATAGATATAATAAGAGTTAAGAGCCCAACTAATGGAATCATTGATCACTGTTATGGTGACTTCAAATGGAAAACATAGAGTTTAACCCCTGTTAATTCTCAATAAAACTTTTGTAGACGCCTGACAGAAATAAAGTCATTCTGGTTAGTAATAAGTATTTGATAAAAATAAGCTAGCCTCTCTCGTTTATATTCTTTTGCATCTATTTATTACAAATGAGTTAGGCTAACTGATTTACATTCTGTTGAATGGATGTACTCAGTTTGAGTTGGGGCTACATATATTTATTGGATGGAAATCCTGCACACAACTTAATTGAGTTCATCCAATGAATATTTTTTTTGAGTGGAGCTATTAATTAATTTTTAGTTAAACCAATTAAATATATTTACACATATGATCTTAAATAGATATATTTAAATAAAGCAAATTAGATTTAAATGTGTCACCTCTAAGAAGGGATTTTTTTGAGTGCATCATCTCACAATATGACTTTACATCTCTAATGCAACTGTTTATTTCCCACTTGTGACTTCCTTGCAATTATGACTTTTTCACAATATAACTTTTTTCATTTTAAACCTTACTGAAATGGGCTTCCATACTTTTAAGTCAAAAAAATTATTCCATTGTTTATTGCTCATAATAGTAATATGTGCAAAGGCTGTTTCTTAAAAATGTTAAAGACATTTAAACAATTTGCAATCACAGTTTATGTAAAAGTCCATGAAATGGAATACCCAATATTAATATCATATTTTTCACATATAGTGGATTTTACAAGTTCCACATGTTCATCTACAACTTGAAATACAGACTTGCACACTGTAATGGAGAGACTTGTTACCACTCCATACTACAAGTAATGACACAAGTATGATTTAGATATTAAAAACAACAAGAGGGCACAATATATATATTATATCATATGTTAAAAACCTACACACTACTGTTGTAAGAATGAAAGATAAAAACATCAATATGTGAAAAAAACAATATGTGAAAATATGTTACTGAGCAAAATAGAGATTACAAAAGGTATGGTTGTGGTGGTATTGTCTCAGTAGTAAACTAGCTGCTTAAATATTTCTGTTATGATTGACAGGAATAGGCAAATAAGGCTCTTCCCAACTATTAATTTCACAATTAAATATAAAAATAATAATTTTGAACATGAGCATTAATCAATTAGATATATTTTACCAGCTAGGTCAAGTGAGATAAAATACTTCGTGTGTTGTATAATATTAGTCTTGTCCCAGATAAACACTTCTCAATTCACCACTTTCCTCACCTGGTCCTCGATAAGTAGGCCTAAATGTTTCCCAAAAGCTTTACTGCTTATCCACATAATGGACTACACAGGAGTAATAAAAGGCTGGGAATCTGTGCTGTTCAAAGGAGTCATTAATATGGAAGATACTTGAAAAAGTGGTCCATATTAATGACTGTTGAAGAGCAGACCTCTAATGTCTTCTTCATCTCAAACTGACAGACGCACAAACAAAGCTCTCCATATTTAACAAGATTCTTCCTGTCTCTTATTTAACGGACTGCAGCCAGGTTACAGACATTACGTTCTTATGTAAGGGTGGAAGGAAGAGAGAGACGATTGGAAAGGACTGCACAGATCTGCCCTGTGCACAGACCTTCCTTTCAAGTTTGATTATTAATTTAATGAGGGTAAAGACAAAGCACATAATTGCTATGAGTGCAGGAAAAATGTGTTCAATTTGGAGCAACACTTGGAGACACTTTTTAAGTGCAGATCTATGTCTGAAGTATCATTAGTAGTAATCTTGTTCCTGTTCTTCATGAAAGTACATTTGGTTCTTATTTTGACCAACAAAATTTATTTGAAACTAAAACCTAATATATCTATTATAGGAACAGTTATCATAAGGGGCAGTCATGGCCTAATGGTAACAGAGTTGGACTGATGACCCAAAGGTTGCTGGTTCGATTCCAGTACCGGCAGGAATATGACTGAGGTATCCTTGAGCAAGGCACCTGCTCCCCGGGCGCCACTCAAGGCTGCCCGCTGCTCCGGGTGTGTGTATCCACGTTTGCTGTGTGTGTGTTCACTACTCACTACTCTGCTCCTAATGTGTGTGCACTTACTTGGATGGGTTAAATGCAGAGGTCAAATTCCAAGTATGGGTTGCCATCACCTTTCACTTTCATAATATAATAAAAGGAAGAGAATAGAATTTAGATGAATTCCAATCTGAAATGGTTTAAAATTAATTGCTTTAAAATTAAAGACTCTGGGTCACATGACCATAAACTATAAAATTACTTTCTTGAAGTGACCATATAGCATGTACCCTTCGCTAATGAACTTTTGCAAGGGCCCTTTGTGAAGGGATTTAGTTGTTCACTTTCCTTTGAAACGCCCCTACAAATGCCATCCCATTCCCGAAGTGGAGAAGGGGCCATTTAGAATTCGCTAAAATGCCATTTAGAATTCACCCTTAATGAAATACAATGTTCTGTCATGAAACTCTAGATGGCGCAGGCTGATCCCTAACTCAAACTGCTTGCAATCATTCTCGGTAGGGCACAGCTGATTGGTTCCTGCTGTCAGTAGCCAATGAGGTTGCGTGCTCAACCTTCAAATACTTGGTTAGGATTTGCCTTAACAGTGCAGCGCACTTTCAGAAGCCCTCCACCTTCCCCAGCTCCACCTATATAGATCTGCTACGGGTAATTCATGTACGCTATATTGTACAGCAGCAGCATGTCTTACTTGCTCACAGCAGCGTGTCATGTATGTATTGACAGTGGCAAGTCCTGTACTTGCTCTGCAGCAGCAGCAGCAATAAAAGCAGCAGCAGTGAGTTGGAGTATTTTTCCACCTTGCTCCACAAAAGTTATAAACTACATACAAATTTATATAGGTAACATTTAAAACATTTATCCACCCTCCTCTGCCCCTTTTTTTTTGGTTAGAACCGCATCACTAGTGGCAGATATTTACCACTTTCACTTGGTAACAATCTCAGGACGAGAGGATTCCAGACTATTTTATTTATGTTTTTGTCAATATAGATTTACCAAACTTTACATACACCGAAGGGCACTTTCATTTGTCTGCCGATGATGTACATTATACAGTTCTAAGCTTGTCTGTAAGTAAAATAAATACTTTTTAATGTATTAAATGTGCCATCTAATCTTTTGTAATTTGGATGACAAGCAACAATGAGAAACACATTATACTATAACTGAGCGTTATTGGCAGCATGTAAAAGATATATCACCAAATGCAGAGCACTTACAGATTGCTTTCAAACTGTGACTCGAAGCCCAGACCAACATTTCAAGTAGACCTGATATAGTGTGAGGTGTTAAACCAGCCAAACCATGACTCTAATGACAAATGGACTGGGGTCAGCGTGAAAGTATCAAAATTTACATCAATTTCCATACTGAACTGTGATTGGTCTCATCTTTCGTATATTCAACTATTTAAAGCTGCCTTTACACTGCATGAGTGTCAAGACAACACTCTGACGCAAAATCATTTACGTAGAACCACAGCCTAAAACCTTCACTTTTATTAAACTTTAATGCTATTCTTTTGCTGCCTGACAAGCACTTGTATTTCCTTAAGGAAATTCAAATCAACTTAATCCTCCCCTCAGTTCTAAGCAGTGAGTGTGGCTGACCAACAAATGCAGGGGTGAGATTTCACGAAGGAACGAACAGTCCAGTCTTCATTCTCTCAACTTCCTGTGTGACATGTTTACTTCCTTTCATGTCTTGTTTAGAGTGAGAATTCTAATGTCATAACACCTGCGAGCGTTACATCAATACAAGCAATTTTCTGACTCTAGAGTAAGACAGAAGTGCCTGAAAATTTATTCTAATTATGTCTCTGTTCCCTCTGTGACTTTGTCAGTCGCTTAAAATTGCTGGTTGCCGTGGAGCCTGTCGTCATTGTGATGTGGTGGATGACTGCAGGAAAAGAACACTGAATCAGTATTAGTGAGGATGACTAACTCAAAAATATCACAGCTGTATAAAAAAAGTAATGCTCTGAGAGATCTGGTCTTCTCACGTGATCACATTAGTATTCTGCTCATCCAGTCACCGTCTGATCCTGAGACCTAAATCCTCCGTAAATCCTCTCTTCTCTCATCCCTCCTCCTCATCTCGCTTTTCTGCTTGGACCAGAAGAGCTAGAAAAATGCCAAAAACCTAAATATTGAATCAATCTCCAAACTTGAAGCTGTACTTTTTCTATAATATTTTTACGTGTGTGTGTGTGTGTGTGTGTGTGTGTGTGTGTGTGTGTGTGTGTGTGTGTGTGTGTGTGTGTGTGTTTGTGTGTGTGTGTGTGTGTGTGTGAACACATTTATATTATATATTTATACAAACTTTTATGTTAGATGCGATTAATCACGTTTAATCGCATTGACAGCAAAAATAAAAAAAGACCAAATAAAATAAAATATAATGTCATGTCATGTAATGTAATGTAATATGATATAAAATAATATAATATAATAACTAAAAAAATCAGAACAAAAAAAAGAAAAAGCTATTTAAAAAATACCAATAAAAAAAAACAACACAAAAGCCACAAAAGGAACAATATGCCACAACAATGCAGAGTTAAATGACAAATGGCCAAACTTATTTTAAAAATCCCAATCTCTTTGTTATAGCTCCGAGGAGTTTGTGCAAGGAGGTTCTATTCATGCCTGAACAATTAACAGGCTCTCCGGGATATTGGGTGAGACGAATCAAACATGCTTGATTATAATGAAATGCTTCTCTGCTTTTGTCTGGCAACTGGGCCAGCAGCTTTACCTTGAGACCTAGTCCAAACAATACCAAGTCCAGCGGGACTTCTGGTTCTGATACACAGACACAATGGCAGAACAATAAATTGAACATGTTTATTCTTGTTGAACAAGTACGCACAAACCCATACTCCCCATGCTTTCCTTAGCAACACAATTATCCGTCTTTCCAGAACCCTTAGATGAACTGCAACATTTTATCTTTAAAAAAACACGAACTCAAAGGGGTTGCGTCATGCTGGTAACTTCAAAAAGCAGCTCGGCTTTGCATAGTATGTGAAATAATCTGAACAAGAATTATGTCCAGGCATGAGGAGACGGGTTTCGATTATCTGCCGTATAAAAAGAATGGTTAAAAAGTGCGTACGTCTTTGTGAAAGACATAGGGAAGGATAAAGGCCAGAGCAATAGAGAGAGTGATCGTGAGTCCTATTGAACAGCACATTGTGCTTTGGAGTGGATGCCGGTTGTTCTGATGAGTCACGA
The DNA here is from genome assembly GCA_026230005.1 of Gila orcuttii. Classification (NCBI taxonomy): domain Eukaryota; kingdom Metazoa; phylum Chordata; class Actinopteri; order Cypriniformes; family Leuciscidae; genus Gila; species Gila orcuttii. The sequence continues at coordinate 33,335,929 of JAPDVR010000015.1, forward strand.
GAAGAGAGCGAGCGAGAAAGCACCACCCCCAATCGACTCTCTTCCTGTTAGACTCACAGAAGGAAAATATCCTGGCCATCCCACACAAACAGGAAAATCAGAACTCGACTGATAATGGCAGCGTGAGTGGGGCAGCACATATACCTGGATCAACAGACAATAACAAGAAAAGACCTTTTACAAAATTGCTGCTAGAATATTCTTGTGTGTTTCATTGAATCATTTGCTGCTGTGAGAATCGCACGCATTGAATGACACAGAATAACCACGAAATGTCCTCAATTAATGAAGCCCATGTATGGACTATGGATGCCAGTTTTCGCCTCAGAAAAAAAGAAGTTGAAAAAAAAGTCATATTGATGGATATAAATTCACAGAAAAAGAATTAGGGTCAAGAACGATAACTAATGATATAAGCTTTCACACCAATGGACAATAACACTGTATTATAAGCAGTTATACCATGGTCTGTCTAAATACTCGATTCTGATAGGCCTGGAAGGTGTGCATTAAAACCGTTTAATGCACAGTCAGTTTAATAATCGTTCTATATTAATGCGCAGTTTTCATTGAAGCACACACACGCTTTGACACACGCAAGATCGTGCTGCGCACACAGAAGCATTCAGGAGCACAGAAACTTGTCAACGATATCCTGTAGCTTCAATAGCTTTTATGTTGTATTTCTTGGCAACGAGGGGTAACATCGCTGGTTTTAAAGTAATTAAACTCAAAGCTTTGATGTTAATAGAGAGACGATAAACAAACGCAGGTAATTCACACATGCATCTCTCACCTCTCTCTCTCGATAAAGAATTCATCATATATGACTGTATGTTATTTATGTTGTAGATTTAAGTCGTGTAAACCACATTCTGTAAATCCAAAAGGAGCCAATAGCAAATAACTGATTTGGCCAACAAACTGACAGATCTGTTAACTAGACTTTTACATTAACCTAATTGAAAATGTGAGTGCATCCCCATGCTATAATCACAGCCACAATGTTGTAGCTAACTGTTGCAAAGTATTCTGCGCTGTTTTAAGCACATTGCTATACAGTTGCTATAGGGACTATAATGACTTCTGGGTCATTGCTAAGGATGCTTTTGGTTGTTGCTATGTGGCTGATTACCCATCCTCAAATCTATATTATGCTATCTACTCAAGACTCTTCTCTTTAAATGTAAGCCTATGAAATTTTTTCCCATATTTTATCATTGAAAAGTCATAAATTTGATGGGTCAAAAAAAGTAGAAGCCTATGATTTGAGGTGTCATTCATGGCCACAGTACAAACGGTACAGGACAAGTTTCTAACTTTGATTCAGGTAAGAGGTTTGTTCAGATCACTAACCCAATAATACATATTTAATCGATCCTGGAACAACATTGCTGTCTAAAAATTTTGTCCTTACCATATCTCTATCTCTACCCCTAAACCTAACCCTACCCATAACTTATCCCTAAAACCAGAGGGAAATGATAAGTGAATAACACTGATGTAAAAGCACCTAACCCTGCATACTGTAAGCCTAAACTTAACATAAACAGTAAACCCTCAAATCTGATTGGTTGATTGGAATGTTGTTCCAACATAGATCTTGATCCAGGAACATGTTGTATTTGGTGAAATCACATTCATCTGGGATGGACTAAGGTTGGCTTTGATGAACTAATGACAGCTTGAAGACAGGAGCGTTGATTGCTGTTTGTATGTGTGGTTGAACATGTGCTCGTCTGAAGTACTCTCACTCACTCTCTCCTCTGCGTCATTTCTGACACCTGTTTCCTGCCCCTGCCACACTTCTGTATGACCCTTATCCACCCACTGCAATCCATAACAATCCACAGCTCTCCAGCACTCAGATCCTGCCGCCCTGCACTGCTTCACGCTGGGACTCACTGACTCACGGTCTGCCGTGGGAGACGCATCGGATTTCTGCTGCATATTGCGCTTCTGAGCTCATGGAAACAAATAAAAAAAAAAATGGTTCAAAAAAATAAAAACGAGGTGTGATTATGGAGAAATTTACATAGTCAATTAGAACTTAATTAGAATCACACAAAAAAGGAAATGTGTTCCTGAGAGGATTATTGCTGGCAGCTACTCTTCTTACACATGACTGGCACCTTGCTACACATTCAGAAAATGTGTCATTTCATTCAGAAACACTGCTTATACCATTACAATGGAAAAACATTTCCATATAAAAAAAATAAATACTACATTTATTGTATACCATACCCAGGTTTTTTTTTTTTTTTCAAAAGAAAATGTGATTAGTTCTTGGCACGTTGCTATGTGGTTGCTAGGGACTTGCTATGCAGTTACAAAGGTTTTCTGAGTGTTTTTTAACATGTTGTGTAGTTAAGGGGGTGATTAGTGGATTGCTATTTGGTTGATGAGGTGTTCAAAGTGGTTATTAGCACATTTGCTATGTGGTTGCAACAATTTTTTACATGTTGCCATGTGGTTGCTAGGGCGTTGCTATGCAGTTAGAAAGGTTTTATTAGTGTTTTTAACATGTTGCTGTGTAGTTCAGGGTGGTTTTAATGCATTTCTATGTGGTTGATAAGGTGTTCAAAATGGTTGTTAGCACTTTGCTATGTGGTTGAAATGATTTGTTTTTAGATGTTACTATGTTGTTGCTTTGTTAGTTACAAAGGTGTTCTGCAGGTTTTTTTAAACATGGTGATGTGTAGTTTAGGATGGTTTTAACGCATTGCAATGTTGCTAAGGTGTTCAGACTGGTTCTTAGCAAGTTGCTTTGCTGTCGCAAAGGTTTTATGAGTGCTTTTTACCATGTTGCTGTATAGTTCAGGATGGTTTTTAGTGCATTGCTCTGTGGTTTCTAAGGTGCTTGATGTGGTTCTTAGCAAGTTGCTATGGCGTTGCTATGTGGTTGTAAAGGTTTTTTAAAGGTGTTTTTTAACATATCGCTATGTGGTTGCTAAGGCGTTGCTAGGCCATTGCTAGGGGGCTCTGAGTACAGAACAAGCCACACGTTTTGACAAACACAAAGCAGTTACCACAGTATCAGTAATGTTATTTTGGTGAAAAGTAGGTTTAACAAGGTTATGGCATTCTCACACAAACACAATTGAAGGATTTAGTAACTCTCAATGCCAGAGGAACTGCAGCTCTTTACTGTAACAAGTTAACATCCTTTGGCTTCCTGAACCAGAATTGTCTTTGCTTTTTTTTTTTTTTTGTCAGCCAAATCGAACCATATATGCTGAGACTGTAACATTGCTTGAGCCCTCCAAACGTAGGGAAGATAAATATTTCATAAACGTGCTTACACAAAGTGTCTCATTATTTACATAAGGTTTATGAAGTACATAAAGTTGCTGAACCCGCTCCTGGTGCTGTATGTTTTGTTCTTTACAGTTTCCAAGCACCTGGGCTGGCACACAAGAGTGCCAGCCATAAAGTATTTCATAAAGTTTATTGAAAGATAAAGCCTCTGGCCACAGCGTCTGAGCTCACAAACCAGATGTGACACACTGACACGGCACCACGGCTCCCGGTGTTTTTGCTGTGTTTCAGCTGCTGTTTGGGTTGTGTGTCATTTGAGGGGGGCTTCAACATGTCTGACATTCCTGACACATCCTTCCCAGACCTTAATGAGGAAGATCCAGGATTCTGTCTGCCTCCGTTAAAAGCTCAAACAGACATGATCCATTTCTGCCCACAGACAGAGAGCTCTGCATGAATCACACACGCACACACATCCACCCCCTTGCGTCAAGGTAAGAGCGATGTGCTATAAGCAATGATGCATAATAAGCATTTTATTTACCTAAGTCCAGTTTTCTATTCATATTAGCCAGATTTGGGGTCGTTCATGGGCAACAAAAGGTCACATCTTGAAAAGCTTCACAAACCTGCCAGGGGCACCATGTTGTCCACAAATCAGTGAGTGGGCTGAGCATCATCTGTGCTTAATTATAGAGCATCAGCCCTGTAGATCACCAGATCCTACTTGTTAAATTTGAGCTGTCAAAATGCCCTCAACCTACCTTTCAGTAACGAGAAACTTCCCTACAGGACAAAACGTGAAACTTGAGCAGAAAGAAAAAAAGAAAAAAAAAAACAGACAAATTTGGATTTCTGAATAACACTGTATGCATAACAAATGCATACAAGACAAAATTATCCTGAAACTAAATGTACCAGCTGAATGCCACACACACACACACACACACACACACACACACAAACACACACACACACACACACACAGTATTGTTCTTCCCTCCGACTGACAAACAAGGGATATCCACTAGGATGCATGTCCAGGATTTCACAGAATAAATACACAATATTGTTAGTTCTGTCACTGTTGACAAAAAAATTTCAACTAATATGTTTGTCTTGGGTGTATCTAAAGCTGAGAAGTGAGTGGTTGCACACAAATTCTTCACATTAGGCATGTTTTCCAGTATTTCAGTGAGAATTTTATCTAAGCTGGCATGTGTTGTTGGGAACTTTTTTCTGTAAGCTTACACAGTTTGACAACAGGAGCAAATTGATAGCACAGAGCTAAGATCAGTCCTGTGTAACCATTCATCAATTAAAACAACAAGTTTCAGAATCCACAACATTTTGAAAGTATTTCAGATTAAACATTCATTGTGCAAACATTATTGCATTGTGCTGCTATCAGCACAGATTCCTATATATGCTGCATGATTCCATCCTGTTTTTGTGGAATGTAGTTATTTTGTGGCAGCTTTTCTCATGTGAGCAACCGCTGAACCTTCACTGGTAATTAAACGGCAATCCTCTGAGATGTGTTCAGACCACTGGTGGCCTAAGGAGGATCGCTTTTCCCCAAAGCCCTGACAAAAACAGACACACTTTAAACTCTGTTCACTGATAACATTTGAAATGATATTTCTCTGAACTCATATGGTTCAGAAAGTCAACATTTGGAAATCTAAGGTATTTTTAAGGCTGAGGAAGCTAGAATAGAAGAAAAAGAATAGAAATAGTAAGTTTGTTTGGTGCTGGTTTCACTAGCAAAAACATTTGTTTTGTATATGTAGCATAAAATATTTGTATGTATTTTTACATTGTTACCAATGATATCGTAATCACTTAGTACCACGATATGCATTAATGTACCATGGTATTACCATCATACTACCATGTTTTTTGGACATTATACCTTTATAATAGGCCTACCATATTATTTTTGTACACTATTTTTATGTGTGGGGACAGTAAGATATTTTTATAGCAATTAATACTTTTATTCAGCAAGCATTAAATCGATCAAAATGTAAGGACATTTAGCTACATTGTTACAAAAGATTTGTATTTGAAATAAATGTTGTTCTTCTGAATCTTTAATTAAATTTAATTGAATAAATTAGCATCACAGATTCCACAAAAATATTAAGCAGCACAACTGTATTAGATTGATTTCTGAAGACTGGAATAATGCTGCTGAAAATTCAGTTTTGCCCTTACATGAATAATGTACAGTTTAAAATATATTAAAATAGAAACCAGATATTTTACAATCAATTTACTGTTGTTACTGTATTATCAAATAAATGCAGCCTTCGTGAGATTTAGAGACTTCTTTTAAAAAAATTTTTAAAAAATCTTACCAACTATCATGTTTGGTTTTGGGTTTTGTATCACGTTTATGTTTCATATTTTTTATTTTGTAATTTGGCTTAGTCTAGGTTCCTGTGTCATGTGATTCCATTCCCGTCATGTGATCATGTCATGTGTTTCCATAGTTTTATGTGTTATGTTCCTATTGGTTGGTTTAGTCATGTGTCCTGTGTTTTCATTGGTTCATTGTTTGATTGTACACAGATGTTCCTTGTTAGTCGTTAGTCTCTGTGTATCCTCATGTTACCATTGTCTATTGTCTGGGTATCAACTGTTGGTGAGGTTCTTGTGTTTGGTTAAGGTAATGTTTTTGTTCATGTTTGGAGTTAATAAACTGCACATGGATTCTTCTGCAACTCACCTCAGTGGACTACTTGCACAACCCTAAACTTTTAAACAGTATTATGTAATGAACCATGGTATTCTTGAAAGAGCAGTTGATTACCATGGTAAGTAAATATGATAATCATTCAGTAACATGGTATATGAAGTAGCACCTCATAACCTTTTTTTTTGTAAGGATCAGCTCAGCTCTTTTAACAATGAAACCATATTCTGAGGTTTATTAGGTTAAATAAGAAATGTCGTACATGATGTACAATCTCAACAACTGTTCAGACATGCCTCATGTTGAACATCCTTGACAATGCGTTTAAAAGAAATGTCTAAAAAAAAGTGTCCGTTTTATAAATAAGTTACTTTTTTTTTTTTTTTTTTTTCTTCAAAATATGATTGCAGACGTCAGCAACTAGATTGGGCTTTTAAGGCAAATGGGAAGCCACTATGAGTATGTGGGCAGCTTTGGCATTTTCAGAGACAAGAAAGTTATTTATAGGAAGACAATGTTGCCAATTGGTTTGGTTCCACATGGAATACATGTGATTTTGGGCCCAAAGGAATTCTTCTCCCAAGACTGGAGGCAAGGAACCAATGTAAAATTTCCCTTTTTAAGTTTCACAGCACTACTGGTATAAACCTATTTTCCTGGTATCTGAGAGCATTTTCCTTTGATCGAAATCTCAAGTATGATGTTGAAGCTGATTACTCGAGTGATTGCAATCCCTTGTCCAAATTCAATTTAAAAACGTTTCATCTTCCTACATCAGATTGCTCCAATGTATCCTCCATGCACTTTTAACTCTTTCTTCACCGTCCAATCACATTATATTTCTCCCTAAAGCAAACTCACAGTGTGGGAGAGTGGGCTTGTGAAAATTTTCAGTTGAAGTTCAAATGCCTGAACATTTCTGATTATTGATTTATTTCCCCTTCTGCTTTTCTTTCAAGATGTATTCCACCCTTACAGGGTCAAATGTGAAATCTGAGGGATGGATCGGTTTGGGAAATGATAGAGAGCTTGAACCAAACAATGTTTCATTAGATTCTCTAGCCCGCAATGAATCTGTGAAGCCCACACATCAGCGTAACACATGCGTATCCAGCACAGCTGTGTGACATGACTTCAGAAGGTTTATCGCACAAATGCACGCCAGAATGAATGCTAGTGTACATATGCACACACACAGCAATACACATGCAAACACAGCATACACATCTTAACAGCATAATTGGCAGAGAATTTTTAAGAACTAGGTGAGTCATCCATGCCGAAGATTTGGGTTGTTAAAAGTCTGCCAGATTTATTTTTTGCAAAGGTCAGTGAGTAACATAATCTAGTCCTTTAAAAGAGAATGCATGGTGAAGAACCAATAAATTATTTCCTGAAGGACTGTAATGATGCTTGAAATTCACAAGACATTTATTTAGAATACTGATGATGTCAATGTGCTAATATTGAGATGGAGAGAACAATACATTTTAGTTTGTACTGTATTTAATTCTGTACAAACGTCTACTAGGAGTATGCCGAGGACAAAAACGAACCTATTAGTTTCAGTCTATTTTTTATATTTTATGTTTAGTTTTAAATTTATCTTTAATAGCTAATTAAATTTCCTTTTAAGATAACCTGCCAAATGGGCTGATAAAATAATTTCACATTAACAGTGGCATCAAAACATTAGGTTTTGGGTTGTCTTTCAGACAACTGTTTGATTGTGTAGTTTTGGATCCTAAGATAAGTGTCTAAATATACTCCACTGACATAAGATGTGCCAGTAATATTCGTGAGGTGTGGCTAGGTAATATCCTTACTCTTCCTGGGAGTTTACCTCAAAAGCTTCCTTTAATTGTAAGATGGAAGTAGTTTATTTGTTGTGTAATGCTGTGTCATTCATTTGACTTGTTTCAAAATAATAGTGTAATGTTTCCACCTTTCAATTATCCATCTGATTACTATCTAGAAAGTTGACATCATAGTTGTTTAGCATGTGCTTAAATCGTCCTTTTGATGATGGGCCTTGCCCTCTTTATCTATGTAAACTGTCTAATGATGTTACTTAAAGGGGTCATGGAATGGTTTTTATTTTTATTTTAATATTATTCCTTATAATGTTTTTTTTTTTTTTTTTTGCACTATATATATATATATACTGTTATGTGGAAAAACATTCAGACCCTCAGTCTGAAATTATCAGTTTTTCCTCCTAGGCTTGTCAGTAAACAGGCACTATTATAATTGGCCAAAGTCATTGCATAGGAAACCGTATCAGTGCCTACTATTACTGCACTACTATTGCACGCAAGTGTTTTGAAAACATTTTCCATAAAAAAAACATAATTTACAGACAAAGCATTATGAAATCATTTACTTATGGTTTGTGATGCAGCTACTGTCAGATCCAATGCAGTTGCTGCTTCATCTTTCAACAAAACTTCTTTGTGAACTCGCAATTACACTGTGGCTCATTTACAAAACAAAATGCTCTGAACAAACATATAGTCCTACAACATTATGAACACTATGAATGTTCTTTCAATCTTTTATTTTGTCCTGTTGTAACACTTATCTGTATACTGTATCCAGTGTAGACAGTGTCAGTGATTATAATGGATTCTATTTGCTTTTGACAATGTGATGCTCACATTCAGTGTAAGCAAATGTCAGCCTTTAAAGGGGTGGTTGATTATGATTTCACTTTTCTAACTTTAGTTAGTGTGTAATGTTGTTGTTTGAGCATTAACAGCATCTGCAAAGTTACAACGCTCAAAGTTCAAAGCAAAGGGAGATATTTTCTTTAAAAAAATCGTTTTTTAAGGACTACAACAAACGGCTGGTAGGGACTACATGACATTCCTCCCGGGTTAGTGACATCACAAACCCTAATATTTACATAAACCCCGCCCCCAGAACACGATTTATAGATGATCAAGATAGAATATGCTAATCAGTGACTAGAAGATAACTAGACATAAGCTACATAAATTCATGAACTAACCATTCAGAAATGTTGTCTAAATGTTGTCACTTCCTCTTGAGTTGTCACTCCGGTTTGAATATAAAAGGCTAAACGTTTTAGAAATTTTCAGTGCATGTCTGTGTGAGGCAGGGCTCTCAAGTTTTGAAGACAGGCAAGAGTGAAATATGTCTGACTGCCCAAACACGAGACAAGCGTTCATAGCGCACAAAACGCAGACTTCACAGAGCATGCAGTCGCACTGATAAGTCGCATGTGTATCAGTCAAACTGAATTCGGAATAGAATACAATTCTTTCTATTTATCTATGCCATATCTCGTGACTGAATTTTGCTTTGTATACCTTGACCCTGAGTGTATGTTGACATGGTTACTTACGAATCATGAGTTCTTCGTCATTTTGCCTCTATTTGTATAGAAAACAAAATTAACTAAAATTCCCCAGCAGTCTGAGAAAACCAGCTTACTTTTCTGACCCAGTGAATGTGATGTTCATTCTACAACAGCAGTGGCAGTGGCGTAGCTTGTACTTGTTGAATGATTGGCTGTGAACATCTTTCACTTAACTTGACCACCACCACCCCCCCCCCCCCCCCACAAATCGTTTTGGCTGAGGGCAAAGTGAAGTTACATAACTTTATATATTTAGGCTATTTAACTTTAACTTTGTAGCCTATTAGAGAGCTGACTAATGTTTGACTGAATTGTTTGCTTTATTTCTCATTGCATAGCTTCTTATAGCCTACCTATTACTTATACTTTTATACTGGATATTATTGATCATTAAAACTGACATTTAACAAAAAGAGATAGGGTTGTGTAATGTTATATATTCTAAAATATATAAAATATTCTTTATATATATATATTTCACTATGCATTCTCTTCACTGTATGTGTATGCATAAACGATACAATAAAATAAAATAAAACGATACAACCCTGTCTCTGTTTGTTAAATGTCAGTTTTAATGATGAATAATGTTTCATATTTTTTAAATGAAAACAAAAAGAAGCAGGGTTGTGTGCTTAGGTACGCTGCGTAGGTCCTTGAAGGCTTCGGGTTCGGGGCCAGACTCGTCCATGGAGCGGAGAAGCTTGGCTTGGAACACTTGAAGTACCGCCATTGAGTGAAGCGCTGATGCAGCTTGGCCGGCGGCGGCGTAGGCGCGACCGGCGAGAGCAGAAGTAGTGCGGCAGGGCTTAGAGGGGTGGGAAGCTTTGGCTTTCCATCCGGTGGTGGAGGGCGGGCAGAGATGATTGGCCACGGCCTCCTCGAGGGGCGGCGTTCCCTCGTAGCCTCTTTCCTTCGCGCCGTCCACAGAGGAGAGGGACGAAGAAAAAGAAGGCTTCAGACGCGCAGAGTGGGGGGCTTTTCATGACTTGGTGAGTTCGTCATGAACTTCCGGGAAGAAGGGAGAAGGCCTTTGCCGAGGGGCCTGCTGGCGCCCCTGCAGAAACCACTCATCCAGTCGGCTTCGGGTTGGTTCTTCGGGAGAAGACCAATCGAGCCCGAGGTCCTCCACGGCCTTCGAGAGGACGCGGATAATCTCCATATCCATGGTGGAGCCCCCACTCGTGCTAGCTAGCGTCGACGGGGCAGGGTCGAAAGTGGAGCCCAGCCAGTCGTCAGATGCAGCGTCGATGGACAAGCTGTCATCCACTCCCCCGTCGTCCTCGGACGCGCCGAAAGTCACAAGGCCCACCGCTCTGCTAGAGGGGTGTGGGTCCGGCTGAGTGAACTGAACCGGCGGTGGGGAAGGAAAGAGCGGCGGTGAAGCACGCGGAGACTGGCTCGGCGTGACGTCACTGAGCTCAGGTTCAGGAAGCCTCTGTGAGCGGCGCTTTTTCTTAACGCGCGGCTCAAACAGAGGGGTGGCGGCGATGGGCTCGCTCGCGGCGAAGCGAGCCCGCAGTGCGGAGAGACCCAGGTCGTCACATTCCGGGCATCCGCCCCTGGTCAAAGCAGCTTCTGCGTGGTCCCGGCCCAGGCAGCGAGCGCAGATGATTTGACGATCCCCGTCCGGAAGAAGGTCTCTGCACGAAGCGCAGGAAGGCATTTGAAACAACGCCTCAGAAAATTGCTCTTTTACAAGAGCGTGCGTACGTAGCGCGCCGGATGGCTCAGTAGGATGGCGTTCGAAGGCGGCTGAAGGTGCCGACGTCCTCGTAGCAATCCCGCTGGTATGCTTTTCCACGGCGGCGAAGGCTTTCAATAATCCGGAGGATCCAGCGAAGAAGGTGTTCGCTGAAGAAGATTAAATCTAAAGAACTCTCATGACAGGGCGCCCAATATATAGCTCTTGGCCACGCCCATCTTGGCGGGTTCTGACGCGCGCTCATTGGTTGCGCATTCAGAGTCGCCCTGTCATTGGTTCGAGCAAGTTGCCGCAGCACAGCCAATGACCGAGCTCCTTCGCTCATTGCTGTCAGCTGTGCAGCTGCAATGCGTTTTACATAAAGACTTCAATATTCTCGAGAAAAGGAGTTTTCCCATAGCGTAAGCTACTTACGCAATAGGAGAGACCTCTCGAAAGGGAACTAAGATTAATTGAGTGAACACGGAGCAGTTTTTCCGTGAACGGGAATTGAAAACCCGGACTGGACCATAAACGAAGTGATTACAGAATGCTTAGAGTGGAGAGAGGAACGTGCTTTCGCTCCAATCCAGGCTTTATCACATCCCCCTCAGCAGGGTGAATAAACCTCGTCTTTCCTTAATTTAAGAGCTATTCAAACTAAAATTAAGACATTTATCACACTATTTGAGAAATGAAAGCCTATTCACGGCCTTCAAATTATGAAAAGAGAATTTAAGACATTAAGGACAGACGGGAACCCTGCAATTGACGGAAATCCGTCATAGACTCGCTGCAATTAACGGAAATCCGTCGTAGCGACGGAGAACTTTAATCCCTGTAATCACTGGTTTCTTTAAGATTTTCCAATTTATGAGTAAAAGAAAGCCTGTGGTAAACATAACTTGACGATACATAGATGTTTTGTTCTACAACGTACACTGCACACACTCACACGCCAAGCTGTCTTTTCTAGTTACTTATTAAAAACTAACAAAATGTTTCAAAATGTTTTAAGTTCTGACGTCACACCTGCACCTCTATAAATGCACACATGTGAACATATCTTATCTCATATATATATATATATATATATATATATATATATATATAGCAAAATATACAGTATACATACAGTTTAAAGAAAACAATCATAATGTTAGAATTTGGGGGTTTTATTAATTAAATAAATAAATAAGGAAATATGTACACAATAAATATTCTGTAATGAGAGAGGGGAAAAACTATAATTTTTGCAGATTATTACATGCATGTGTGTTCCATAAACATTTTACCACACATACACAAGAAGTCTTTTTCTTATCAAGGGATCCCTGGTGCCAGCCCAGATTTTCTTTCCTCTTTATAATCTTTTCATCACATCATTCCTCTTCACTACAGTCTCTGAATTTCAGCATTTGTAAATCTAAAGAGTCTGTCTCAGTTATTGAAGACCTTTTCATAGCCTCATCCAGTTCACATCCAGTGGACTTTCAGTTCAACAACTCCTCTGCGCCCATGCATTGAAAGAAATCATAATTTCTTGCTGAGTCAGTGGCCAACTGTTCTCCTCATCTGTTAATCTCAGTTGCTTCGCTGCAACAGCATGTTCAGGGCATACTCCAGACGACTGCGCAGGTCCGCGGTGCAGCCCGTGCCGAGCAACGTGCTCAGTTGGAAGGTGGTGGAGGTTCGCTCCTCGTTGATGTACGTCAGCAAGTATTCGTCCTGCTGTGTGCACAGGATGAGCTTGGTGTGGTCGTGATAGAAGTTCACCTGTTCAGAGATGAAGAAAAAGCTTTTGTTATTCTTGAACTGATGTGAAACACTCTTACAGGATGCAGGATGTTATTACAGCATGGTTTGTGACCTTTTTCCCACAGTGCTATAGTGTACACAGCTTTTTATCTGAACAGACAGACCTGACTGATAACTACCCAGGGGTTTTGATGGGTGTAGAGAGCACAAGACAGTAGCTTTTTACATGGGGAATAAAGCTCTACCAACGTTTGCAGGAGTAAGGGTAATCTACTGCTGCATTAAAGAAATAGTTCACCCGAAAATTACAATTCTGTCATCATTTACCCTCATGTCGTTATTTTTTTGGTGATGTTAGGCTTATCTTTTCTATACAATGAAGATGAATGGTGACCAGCTGCTGTCAAGTTCCAAAATGACAAAAAAAAGCTAAAAGTTATGGTACTTCGATGATGCTTTTTGCTAATCGTCAGAATGATTAACTAATTTTTATTTATGGGTGAACTATCCATTTAAAATCTGCTTTGTAGTAAATAAAGATGACCATAATATTACCTGGAATGTGCCATCATTGAAAAGCATCAATAAAGCTCTGTCTGATTTCAACCACTGCAGAAGATATATTCTGGTCTTCTGGGTATCTGGTTCACTTATCACATCCCCTCCCTGAATGAAAAATAAGGATAAACAATACATATTAACACAACAGCTTCTTGTACAGCCTGTAATCTAGACCAGAATGTCAAGTCTATGATTTTTAGACCTGTAACAAATTTAAAGCTGAACACAAACAGAAGGGGTTCAACTAAGAGTGCACTCACATCCATCAAATTCTCCTCCATGTAGTGGGCAAAGTACTTGAGGATGGTGACCTGGGCCACAGCACACTCTGGAGCCTCAATAACAGAGAAAACAGACTTCTGGCCGAGCGCAGCATACTGATGAACAGTCCTAAAAATAAAGATAACTTATTTATTAAAAACTACACAATCAATGCAACACAATGCTCACTGTTTGATTCTACAGCAATATATATATATATATATATATATATGAGGTCTATGACTAATGCTTGCTCTTGATGTGTAATGCAATTTGTCATTCAACTGACATTTCCAGGATATTGGTGCAATTTTTCTTCCCTTCAGAAGATCATCTAGAAACTATACTGAAGACTATGGATGGAAATAATAAGGAATACTATTGGGTATATTAAATATGCACTAGTGTTCAAAAGTCAGGTCAGTAAGATTTTTTAATGTTTTTTTTAAAGAGGTTTCTTTTGCTCACCAAGGGTGCATTTATTTGATAAAAAACAAAAAAACAGTAAAACAATAATATTGTGAAATATCACTGCAATTTAAAATTATTGTTTTACATTTAAATATATTTAAAAAAATCATTTATTTATGTGATTTATGGGCAAAGATAAATGTTCAGCATCATTACTCCAATCTTCAGAGAATTTGGAATATGCTGATTTGGTGCTCAAGAAAATATATTATTATTATCAATGTTAAAAAACGTGATTTTTTTCCACAGCATGCTTTGTTGAATAGAAGAAAGTAAAAAAAATAATTTATTTGAAATACTGTCTATCTTTACTGTCATTTTGATCAATTTAATGCATCACTGCTGAATAAAATGTTCAATTTCTTCAAATTATAGATTATTGGTGCATCCCTAGTTTATGCATATTGGTAAGCACCTGCTTCATGAATATGTATTGCATAACGTTTGCCTACTTCAGAAATTAATCATATTGGCATTACACATGAACACTTGTTTAGGGTTGCATTTTTTTTTTTATTTGAGCGGAAGTGAGTTAGCAAACAGTCAACTTGAAGCACCTACTTCTTGTCAGAGAGGAGACTCATGTGCATTCCGTTGTTGAAAAGGACGCCCACTGTGTTGTCAGACAACTGATAGCCAAAGCCATATTTGTTGGAGTAGTCCACCCACTTAGTCACCCACTTCAAACTATTACAACCATTTCCTTTGGGAAGGCTATCTGCTGTGGGGGAAAAAAAGTACTTTTAGATGCAAAGATCACACATTTTCTTTACTCTACAGAATGGATTCGGTATAGAAAACTCTAAGTGTGAAGTGTTAAGTGTAATATGTCTTATTCACCTTTAGGCATGTGTTCAAGACAGCCTCTCAGAACACTAATAACAGCCTCTGCCACAGTGCCAGTGGTGGTGTCTTCAAGACCTACAGAGAGACAGCGGGATACATTGCATCAGCTTGCGATACTAATGAGCTGGATCAGACCAAACAGGTGAAACACACACACAGACAGACAGACACACACACACACACACACACACACACACACACACACACACACACACACACAGACACAGGCACAGACAGGCACAGACACACACACACGCGTGTTTAATTCATGCTTACATTCACTGCTGCTGCTGCAGCTACCCAAGCTGCCTCTAACAATCAAGTGAATGGTATCTCTTGTCTGCAGCCTTCCGGCAGTTGCCTGGGTAACAAGCTTTCTTGTAGGTGCTGACGGATTTCCTCCTTCCTAAACAGGAGAAATTGCAGCATATGCGTGTCATGAATGACCGAACACTTAACCTTCATTAATATCTCTGAGCTGGTGATGAATTCCTTATTATAGTCTGCTATAAATGGAACAATGCTCACCTCGGATAAGTGTGTAGTAATCTGTTGACTGATGGCAGTTTTTCTGAAGTCTTGACGGAGCTTGAATATGTCTTCCTCTTCTTTGGCCAAGCGATCTGTCGGAAGATAAACAGTTATTAATAGGTTCATCTGAAACGAAGGATGCTATAGTTACATAAAGCGAGCACTTACTTATATTTTCATAGTACTTGGCTTTGTCCTTCTTGCCACCGAAAAGAGCCGCCGCTGCCTTTTTGAAGAAGCTCTTGGCTGGACTGGAAATGTGGAAGTCTGGGGCGGAATGGCAGCAGCTGACAGGTAGAGTTTCTGGCATGAAGCCCTGTGGCGAAATCATGACAAAAACATTGACCAAAAATCCAACTACTTGGCCGGATATACTGAAACCTGCGCTGTGACAAATAAACTTACCTGGGTGAAAAATTCATTCTGAATGATGCCGTCCAGGTGTGGGCGGTCCACAGGGTTCTGTGCGAGCATGCCGGAAATTAGCTGTTTGGCAGGGAGAGAGAGGGAGGCCGGGAGGGTGTACCGGGCCTCTCGGATACAGCGGTACGTCTCCTTCAGGTTTGTGGTCTCGAATGGAGGTTTTCCCAGGAGCATGGTGTACCTGAAAAGGAAAATGAATATAAGATTAATAATGGTTTGGCTCTTAAGATAATAGTTCAGTCAACATTTACTCAACGCCATGTAATTTTTCATGTTAATAGGTTTTGAACTATTTTTTGATCATATTAGGGCTGTTCTTTATAATATAATTAACTGAATAACTGGGGACTGGGGCTGTCAAGCTTCAAAAATGATGCAAAAGCACCATAAAAGTATCATAAAGGAAGTACTCTTTAGTCATATGATAGCTAGTCTAAGAGACAGAAGTAGTTATTCACTTATTTAACAGTAAATAACAATATAAAACAACTTAAATCTTCAAAAGACTATAAATATTGCGCAAGACCACTTTTATGGTGCTATTTTAGAACTTGACAGCCTTAGTTTTCATCTTTTGTGTTCACCGGATGACAGAAAGTACTTCAGGTTTAGAACGACACGAGGTTGAGTAAATTATGCTAGAACAGCTCGATACTGGAGACAAACTGTGCTACATGTGCTGCTATTATGATATTCAGTCACTAAGCTAAAGCATGATCACCAAATACAATCCTGAACAAAACATTCATTTATAGAGAGTGAGTCTGAATCGGCAATCAATGCCTATTATTACTGAGCAGTTTCTAAATATATTGCATAGAGGAAACCCTCGGATCTGATGGTGACAAACTCACATGACGCAGCCCAGAGCCCACACGTCAGACTCCCAGCCGTGTCCCTGTTTGTTCAGCACTTCCGGGGAAAGGTAATTGGGCGTACCGCAGATCGTTTTGCGTCTGTTGCTGACTGGCTCTAGTTTGGCAGCCAGCCCAAAATCTCCCACTTTCAGATCCATTGAGTCACTCACAAACAGGTTGCCTAAAATGATAAAACATACAATTTTTAACTACTTATGAACTGATGGAATGTTAATATACAGCATGCGAGTGCGTGAAGGCATGCATACCTAGTTTCAGGTCACGATGCAGGATCTCTAAATCATGAAGGTATTTTAAAGCAGACACTGTCTGTTTCAGGTAATACCTGACTTCAGGTTCTGTCAGGACTTTTCGTGCCTTCAGTATATGGGCCAATGACTAAAAAAGAATACCAGGAGTCAGTTAGGGAGAACACAGTCATTTTCATTATATATTATGATAGAATTCCTCACTCACACATAAAAAAATAAAATAAAAAAAAAGATACTTACTCTTCTACTGCAGTACTCCAATAGAATATATATGTTGTCTTTGTCTTCAAAGTGGTGGTAGAAATGCACTATGTGTTTGTGGCTGAGAGATCTGTGCAGGTCAATCTCTCGGTTTATCTGGATTAACAGAATATAAAACATCAGTAAGAGGACTCTCGATCAATCACTCATGCAATCGTATTTAATATGCCATATGTCTGTCCTACCTTCTCTCTCTGGTGCGGTTTTGACACACGCGTATGCGGGATGATTTTGGCTGCATAGACTTTACTTGAAGACAGGTCGGTCATTTCATAGCACTTTGCAAAGCCTCCCTATGGCATATAAGTATAAGATAAGTATAAAGTTAACCAACTCCAAGAAAAATAAATTTTCAAGAAGCAATGCAGTCATAACCTGTGCACAGAAATATAGATAGATAGATAGATAGATAGATAGATAGATAGATAGATAGATAGATAGATAGATAGATAGATAGATAGATACTATATAAGAAATACATTATACAAAAGCAATGCAAGCATGCACAAATACAATGAATAATGTTTTTTTTTTTTCACATAAAATAATACAATACTGTTCTATAAAAAATAAACATCATATTTTAAATAATACCAGGATTATTATTGCGGCCATTACCTTTCCCAGAACTTTTCCCCGGCAGTAACATTTCCCAGTATTGGGGTCTGTAATGATTTTGGAATACTCTGTGCCCGTCCGACTGTTATCCTCTGGCTTTTTCCTTCCTTGCTCACTTATATTATTGAGCTCACACATCTTTTCGTTGTGTGTCGTTATAGTTGGGTAAGAGGTATTCCTTAGTGTCTCCATAACTCTGTAACTGTGTGTACTGTCACAGTGCTGCTGTACCGGCGTGTCTCCTCGCTTTTATACCTCAGCACCCGGCGCGCGTTTCTCCTCTAGACGAACTACGTCACGAGAGGGGAAGACCCTATATGGCGCGTGATGTCTGGTGTACAGTCATCTATGAACTACCTCTCTCTATCCTTTATTAAACATCCTAGACGCTTAAGTTCACAGACACCTACTAGACAAATATAATAGGAGAGAATCAGGTATATCTGTGCAATGATTCATATAGTCACACTGCAATCTCTCACAGGCACTAAAAAATTGGCCTACAGATCTTGTTTTTCGGTAAAAGGTATGCTATGTATAGCATACTACACAATACAAATAAGCAGCGGCGAGATATTGGCAAAATATTGATATTCAATAAATTAACCATCGTAAATTCATTTGTACGTTTGAAAGAGCTGAATCCCATTCATTGAGGAGTGTCAGAGCATCACCATGTGGTCAAGTGACATACAACATCTGGCATGTTCCATTTCCATAAAAATAAAAATAAGCATTATACGTACAAATTCCATGTTGTGAGAAATATTATATATGTTAGATACACTATTACCTAACATAAAATGAACATAATTTTAAACATATCAAATATTAGTACTGTTTTTCCTCTTTAAATTGGGATTTTGACCTGTCCAACATCAGAGGTTTTGACCTTCTTGACTGTATTTAATAATTAAAATCATGCACAAATGTTTTCATTTTAACATACTTTTTAAATTTACATTAAGATCAAAGTAGTTTAAAGCACTATTAGCTTTTAGGTCCCACTATTGGGTCCCACATTTTGTGTGCAGCCTGTTACTGCATTATTTTTCTTCATTAAAAAAAGTGTAACATCCTTTAAAAATGTCAAATGTGACATAACATTATTTGCACCCTTTCTACAGCATGATAGGGATACAAGAAAAATCGTCATTGCATTTCCCTAATTTGTATAAAAAACTAAGTGTTGACTGCATTCATTAAGCTCAATTATTAAAAAGATTTCTTTAATTATTTAAAAAAAAATGAATGAAAGAAGTATTTTTCTTAATTTGTGGGAACTATAATGTAAGACTGAACTACATGTGATGGAGAAACATGTTCTTATCCTCAAAATCCTCAAACCTTTTTTAGATTTGCTATTCTAGGAGATATTAAAAGACCAAGATTATAGGAGCAGTTTGTTGGCATTACGGCAATGTTGGCTCTTTATTTCAGTTTAGTTTAGAATTTTACAACACACAAAAGCCATTTGACATCAAACCCACCTGTGGGAAAAGAACAGGAGGAAAACATTTTTTATATGCTTAAAGTAATTATTATATGCTTTATACTTTGTATATGTCTTCTAAAGTGACAGGTAACTTTCAGATGGAGCTCAAACACAAAACAAATCTTTTTGACACAAGGAAAGGTGCTTTTCTCCTCATCTCATGATAGTGTGTGTTGAAAGCTTCCGTATGGCACTCATATCATATGCCCAGGCCTGCTCTAGTCCGTCACCCTCAGTGGCTGTAGGAGTCCAGTCGGGAAATGGGAAGCGACAGGCAATCACACGAGCCTCATCTGGTAACTCCTTCTCCAGTTTCCTACCCAACACCTCCATCTGTAGACAACAAAGCACATTGTATTGACCAAGGCTATTATTGGCAAGTCAAACAGTTCATTTTGTTGCATTAGTGTTTTCCATTGAGAAGTGGGACTGTGTTCATCCCCATCTGTCTCACACACCATGTTTTTCAAAAAATGACTCGAAAACTCTCCATGGCAACCTAAACTTATTTCTTCTCCAACAAATCCCAATGATCAGACCAAAATCATCGAATATGATTTTGTATGCATGTAGAATATGTATGTCTCTTTGTACTCATTTTTTAAAAGATACTGTACTATCTTTTCTATTTTTTAAACAGTCCTCAAATTGTCTTTGTATCAGCTCAGTATAAATGGAGCAAGGACATCTACGCATACATACCACTCCGGGTGCCAAGAAAACAGTCATGTTGTTATATTTGGACAAATTGGTCTGTGAAAGGAAATGGTAAAATTGAATCATCAACACTTGGACATGTGAAATCAAACCTGAAATAAAATATGCACACGACGTATAATTTTTCAAGCAGTTCAACCAGCAGTTAGACAAGAAGTAATCCATCTCACTTTTCTGCTTCAAATTAGACCAATCTACCTTTCTATGTAACTGACATGAAATAGCTAGGCTCAGTCCTGAAAAAAAAGATGACTAACTCTTTTAAGACTAGTTTAAGCAGTTTATGCAATGTATCACTGCTCTGAAGACAGTTCCTTGTGGAACTACACTTTCCGATACAATTCTGATCTAATTTTTCCCCTTTAGGTTGATTTGTAAACACTTTTTCAACACTGTTGTCACTGTATTTGCTTGAGCATCACAAAACAGCAACATTTACTCAACCAATGGCATGAGTTAAGGGCAGGACTAATTCTTTTACTGGCCAATGGAGGACCAGTTGAAATACCACAGGAATTACATACTTTACTTTTAACAATATCTTACCTTCCAAAAGTCCTGGTTTATGAAACTGGCAGTGCTGGATGGTATCCCCTTCCACTTTGCTTTGACTCTGGCATATCCAGTTAGGATAAAATTTATTTCAAAGCCAGTGCACTGGAAACCCTCTACAGTGGCAGCAAATACCTACAAAACATACCAGGCCAAACCTACACTTTGAGAACCAGGTTCCGGGATATTTATGTCAGTTATAGTCAGACATAAACCAGACTGCCTGTGGCTCATGTTGTTTGCTCTCCGTGTATAATATATATATATATATAAGGAATATTGTCAAATGCAAGACCAATAATTCTTGCAATTATAGATATAATAGGAGAAAAAGATTTTTCATCCACATGTGAGCCACATATAGTGTTAATGGGATCTATTTTGGAACACAAAAGAGACAGCTCCTGGTAGGCTGCCCAGTGGCCATTATCATGGTGTGGAATCATAAAAATAGCCCATAGATTAGTCATTTCAGTTCAGAAAGCCAAGCCCCTAGAGCAACATCTAACAGTAAAGTTATAAATAGCCTATTTTGATTTTTATTTATATATTTTGCTTCATTTTCCTATTTTCAGTTGCTAAGCATCTCACCATGTATTGTGGTGAGAAAGTAGTCATCTGCAGAAAACCATCAGAAGCATCTGAAACAGAAAGTGCTTACAGTAGAAGCAAAAAACTTAATCTGTAAATCTCATATAGCACTTGGAGATTCACATCATTTACATTAGCATGTTAAATGCTTTATTCATTATTAGGATTTAGATGTTAAGGAAGCTATGTAAGACAAATACATGCATTGTTATTATGCAAAATGATTGGTGTTAAGCAGAATATATAACATAATTTATCATTCATTATAATGCCAGTGTTAAAGACTCACCAGTCGCCCATCACCTGACCCCAGATCTGCCAGACATCCTGCTCTCCCATGCAGGAGTTTCATTACATTCTGGGTCTGTGTTCTGCTTGAGGGCAAATAAGGCACCTGGACAATATTAATTTCACTTACATAAGTGTTTAATTGACTTACTGATTTTCTCTCTCTCTTCTCTCCAGTCTAAACAACAACAACAACAACAACTATCCAGGCACATGGTAAAGTGCAGATTGTTGTCATCTAAAAATATATCACCCAGGGTACTGAACGAATACAGTGCTATTGGCAGCTCTTTATTATGTATAACTGAGCAAATGCTATATATAGCTTCCAATATATGGTATATGACTTGCAGTACCTTAAGACATGTGGGTACTTTCCGAAAGCCAGGAAGTGCAAATAATGTCCAGAGCCCATAAACCCCCATGAGCAAAGCTCCAGATGCTGCTGTGAAAAGTGACTTTTCCTGAGTATGTTGGGAGAGCTTGCAACTTTTATGCAGAAGCATGACCTCTACTGAATCCTCCATGATGGAACACTAGTGGGAAAAGCAAACAAATATAATATGCATGACAAAACATTGGACAAACAACCAACCTTGCACAATCTACCAACAACACATTTAACGACAACATATTACACTATTAAAAGTCGGTTTACCTTTTACACGTCAATGTATATATTACGTGTTTTAGTATGAGGACTACGTGACATTCGTGTAAACAACACAAGCGCATGCGAGAGTGGGATGGGCAGGCACTAGTTCTACTATGGAGAAGGCCTAGCTCATTAATATTAATTATATCATGCTGCCGTCCAATGGCGAGGGCGTATCCTATGTATATTAGTTACATACAAGCTTCAAAATTGAATTGAGTGCATTTTTAATATTAGTTAAATAAATCAACATTAAAGTTAATCAGAAGTTACCTAGTGATTGTCTTGATTTTTTCCTTTTTGAGTGTTTTGTTTGTAATATTTATCAGATCATTTAATTATTATATGGTCCTGGAATATAGGAATAGACTTTTGTCCTCTGTAGGAGACATTATATTTCATTGATTTTTTTCTGACACCATACATGTCAGTTATAAGTCCTGTAAAGAACACATTCAGGGCTTTTTAAAGATACCAAATATTTGGAGGTTTCACCATGACTTGTCCTTGTTCTTTAAAAATGATTTTAGCACTCTTATGGAAATGTGATGATATTTTGAAATTATCATTTAAATCTTTTAAAATGGTTATTCATAAATCAACATCTCAGGAAAATGTTATAGGGTTTCTAATCAAAATATGAATTTCTGTAACAAAACAGGGCATTGATTTCATACATGTTCACTGTAGTGGACACCAGGACATTTACATTTATTCATTTAGCTGAAGCTTTCATCCAAAGCGACTTACAATTGCTATATTTCAGAGGTCGCACGCCTCTGGAGCAACTAGGGGTTAAGTGTCTTGCTCAGGGACACATTGGTGTCTCACAGTGGATTCGAACCCGGGTCTCTCACACAAAAGGCATATGTCTTATCCACTGCGCCATCACCACCCCTTAACTCATGTTTATCAGGCATTTTGCGAGACACAACAAGTGAATATGGAAATCAATTTTAATGAATATTCCTAAGAAATATTAGATATTAAAATGTTGCCAATTATTACACACAAGAAAACATTAATATGCTAATTGGATTAGATACATGGGATCACCCATGTATGGCCATTTTACCAACATATTGCATAAAGTAAAATGGTATATCATATAATTTCATTGCATTATATCTTTCATAACGTAGTTGAGAATCATCTTTATACTAAGTTTGGTGGGCTAAAAAGTCTGAAACCTAAAAATTGATTGGTGAATGAAAGAAAAATCCCATTGTTTTTGCATACGTCATTTCATGTCTGTAGTGGTGTCCACTACAGATGACAGCATAACATTAATTAATAAAATATTTTCAATTAGTTTCTTATGCTCTAAATAATGTAATGACATGAAAAAAATACTAAATTCCCAAAAACATTTTTTTTCTGAGTCTTGGGAGGATATAGTGTAGGCTACTATTGTTTCTAATCTGTTGTGATCCGTGTGAGAGGGAGAGAGAGAGAGAGAGAGAGAGAGAGAGAGAGAGAGAGAGAGAGAGAGAGAGAGAGAGAGAGAGAGAGAGAGAGAGAGAAGAAACACCGCCCCCTGCTGTCGTCAGCCCGCATTCACACTTCAATTGGATGAATGGGTGGAGAGTGTCTGCTGACGTCCATTGCGAGCATCACTGCATCCAACATTTATCCCAACAGCCGACTCCACCTCTCCAAAACGAGGAAAAAAACTATAATTTATTAGGACTAAATCAAAAACAAGCTCCGTTTATTGTTTTATTGTCAGAAACAATGGAGTTGTACGGGAAGGTAAGTGTGCCACGGCGTTATATAAATAGCCTACAATGTTTGGTGACCACTTTGGTCGTAACGGAGAGCCACGCGAAAAGATAAATAAATGGCTAATTTAGTCATACTGAAAAATAAATAAATAAAAAAGATGTAGTTTAAAGAGATTTGCCTTTTGACAGCGAGCATAATACAGACCGGTCATGAAATGTTTAGGCTATTACATTAATGAAACGCAACATCAGTGAAGAGAAAAGCAATCAGCCGTAAAAGCTAATTTATTCACAGGAGCTGCTAATTCAAACATTCTTGGTTGTTTATATGAAAGAATATTGCCAATATGAGTCTATGCTTTCATTACAGCTCAAATGCTCTTTGTCTATGGTCCACATCAAGTATAGTCATTATGAGCATTAGGTGTTTGAAGACTATTAGCCTTTAATATCCAGGGCTTGGCTGAAAAGAGACGGACCCCTTTAAATTAACACTAGAATGAGACATAGCCTACTGTAGGCTGCGTCTGAACCTAGTGCGCTTCGACAACATTGTGGGGTATCATCGGCGCCTTCCGAGTTTGCACGCGCATATTACACCATTAAATCACATATGTTTCCCAGCTAACTGAGCACATAACGTTTCTAATAACGTAAAGTTATGTTTTATTCCTGGTCACAATTTGAACTGGAGTGTCAAAAGTTGTTTATTTGCTCAATAGGTTGACCCAATAGAAAGGTGTAAACAATAAAGTATCATAATGTAATATTTCAAATGAATGCATATTTCTTCTAATTTTGACTTTTTCTTTAATATTACAGTACTTCAAAATCACTTTTATTTTTTGAATCAATCAGTTTTTAATTAAAAACAGACATCGTCTTTGATCATCATCACATCTGGTCATGTCTCTGTTTGCACCAGCCATGCAAACATGTAAAAAGGAACTCAAGACAGGATGCACATTCATTTTAGTTGACAACTCTTGTGCAAAATATTTTAACATTTAAACTAAAATACATTTAGGTTAGGTTGGGATTAAATGGGTTAAATGCAAAAATGCTGTAGGACATTCACTAGGTTTAAGACGCAGCCATGGACAGCTCCTGGTGCTGAATTTCACAAAACCATACTTAAAACTAATATATGGAGAGGACTGACTCTTTAATGAAATACTAATTTATAATTTGTTAACACTTTATTTTACAGTGTCCTTGTTACATGTAGTTACTTGTAGTAATAACTATAAATTATGCATAATTACATGCAAGTAACCCTAAACCAACCTTTATTCCTAACCCTATAGTAAGTACATGTAGTTAATTAATATTATTAGTGTTACAGTGTAATTATACATTTATGTACTGTCACCTTAAATTAAAGTGTAACCTATAATTTATTTGTGCTATTGTCACGGGTGGTTGCAGGAAGGCAGACGGAGGCGATGATATAATTCCAAAATGAAGGACAGCAGAACAGGCAGCAACACACACTAAATACAACTGAGATCGGACAAAGACTGACTGAACGGACGGAACTTAAATACAAACACAGATGACACTGATTAACAGAACACAAGTGATACAGACGATGATGATGATTAACTAAACAGGTGATAAAACTGAACTAATAATGACGGTGAAGATGACACGTGACGTGTGAATACAAGCAGACACGTCCAAATGAAAACAAACTAACCCAAATACCACTGTGACAGCTATCATATAACATATGACAATTATATTTTTAGACTTGACTATTTTAAGAGTTAGGCTCTAAACCTTTGATCTATTAATCACACTGTGGCTTTGTGTTCTCACAGATGGCTGCTACACAAGACAACAAACAAAAGGAGAGCTCTGATCAAAACTTTGATTACATGTTCAAGCTGTTGATCATCGGGAACAGCAGTGTTGGAAAAACATCTTTCCTCTTCCGCTACGCCGACGATACTTTCACATCTGCCTTTGTCAGTACAGTGGGCATCGACTTTAAAGTCAAAACCGTTTATAAGAGCGACAAAAGGATCAAGCTTCAGATCTGGGTAATTTCTGCCTCGTTCACGTCATAATGGCCATGATTCACAAATGACAGACTTAGTCTTTTTTTAACTCAGCATCAATGTTTCATGGTTGGTAAAGCACTGAGGAGCTGGATAATCACACATGGAGCAATGTAAACACCACATGGGGTGATGATTAACACTGGCTTATGGAAAGAGAACATAAGCCATTGTCACCAGCCATTGTTCTGTTCATCAGATCGTGGCATGCTTTTCTATTTTAGTCTTAGATTGAACGTGCTGCCACTTTTAGAGGTGACAAAGCACCGTCTCAGATTCGAGCGCTCATTCATTCACACATTTGCTCTCTTGACTCCATTTGTCTGTCCCAGACTCAATTGACTCAATCAGTTCTTGTGAATGTAACGTGATTCCCGGTCAAAATATATGTAGAGATGCACCTCTTTTTAGACTTATTTACTATATATTGGCCTGGTGGATTAGGATTTAGTTAAATTAGGACATTTAAGTTGCTTTTTTAAACGTGCCTTAGAAAAAAAGCATTACTGGTGTGCATCTTGAGACAAAACAATGGCACTGACATATTTTAGGCTTAAGCCTTGTCTGTGAAACTGGCCAATTATAATGCTGCTCTTGTTATTTTTAGGACACAGCTGGGCAGGAAAGGTACAGGACTATCACCACAGCCTACTACAGAGGGGCCATGGGCTTCATCCTAATGTATGACATTACCAACGAGGAGTCTTTTGCTGCTGTACAGGACTGGTAAGTTGATGTAGTAAGTTTTGTTTGTGCTTTATGACAGGCAGAGCTCCTGCTTTCAACAGGAGTGTTGATGAGCTTTCAGGATCACTCCTGTGTGGGTTTGCAGAGGTGATCCTGCAGTTTCCGTCTGCCTTCACGTCTGTCAATCCTGGAGTCAAAATTTATAAATGAAAGTCATTAATCATGTCAGGGAAATTACTTAGACCTCTTCTTATCTTTCCAATGCTGTATGTACTGAGAAAGTACACAAATATTACTTAAGCATGGGCTTGTGTTAAAACTTTTAATTGGTTTTTAGTGTCTAGCACAAAAGCGTGAGTTGTTTCTTCCAAATCTTCCAAAGTTTTACAAAGTAAAAAGCATTTTTTTTCTCAGCTCAGCAGATACAGACTTAAGAAATCATTTTTACTTAATTAGCTTTATTAAAGACATTGTTGTTTCAGTGCTCAAAAATGGTTTCAAATGATATTCTCAAAATAATTTTATTTAAAATTAAATGCAGATTTTGTCATCATTTTCTCACCCTCATGTCATTTCAGTGACTTTCTTTCTTCTGTGAGACACAAAGGTGCAAAAAATAATAAAGTCAATTGTGCACCGTATTTCAAGTTGGTAACATTTTTACAATAAGATCTCATTTGTTAACTTTAGGAAGTTAGTAAACTAACATAAACCAACAATGAGCAATATATATATTTTTAAAGTTAGTAATTTTAGTTCACAGTGCATTAACTAATGTTAACAGATACAACTTTTGATCTTAAAAGTGTATTTGTAAATGTTGAGAGTAGCATTAACTAATATTTATAAATGCAGTAGAAGTATTTTTCATTCTTAATTCATGATAACTAATTTAGTTAACTAATGTTAACATATGAAACCTTATTGTAATCTGTTACCTTCAAGTCATCTGAAGCCGTACAATATTATTGTGTGACTATGGAGCTCCTAAAGGGACATGGTCCCTTTACGCAAAGTTTCGTGGGGGAACGCAAACATTTTGCGAGAGAACGCAAAAGCATTGACTTATGATTTTCCCTCCCATCTCATGTATTTTTTTTCACCACCATGTCCCTTGAGGGGCTTCATAGCACGATAAACATTTTACTGTTCATTTAAATTACACTGGATATTGATTTATCCTATTAGTTTAGTAAAATGTCATAATGACCTGTGAAATGCAGTACTTTGAGTGATTTTGTAGTGTTAATGAAGTGTCATTACATCTCTGGATTAGAGAAAACAAAAAAACATGCTGCTAAAGAGATGAGAACAAGGAAGAGAGATGGACAGAATATAAACAAGTCTGTATGACATGAAGTTCCCATTGATTTTCTGTGGCATGATGACATTCTCATACAATAAAACTGACAAAATTTTGGTTTGACTGAGTCTGGCACATCTTGTCCTGGAGGATGTTCCAGGGCATTTGTACTGACGACAAGCATGTCTGCTCGCTTTTGTCTCGTCTCATGTCAGGGCAACCCAGATTAAAACATACTCTTGGGACAATGCCCAGGTGATCCTCGCAGGAAACAAATGCGACATGGATGAGGAAAGGATAGTGTCTGTGGACAGTGGGAGACTGCTAGCGGAACAGCTGGGTGAGTATATAGCAGTGGCCAAAACTGATGTCTGGCCTTGGAAAAGTCACATTTTCACCTTGATCTTAAAGATTTTGTAAGCGTATTGCATTGTCGTGCTTGGAGACAATTGTTTTATTCGTGATAATGCACTGAAACATGCCAAATTGTGTGGACATAATTTTGGCCAGGATGTCATATAAAGAAATTATGATCACAAGCAAAAATGAGAGAACCAACAAAATATTAATTACCGATTATGTTGTAGTCAATTTTGTTTTTGCATAGTACAATTTTTGCTCTTTTTTACCCTCAGATTTTAAATATTTAATATATATATATATATATTAAATATGAATATTTTATATATATATCACACTACTAGATTTTGAGAAAAAAAGTGAATACTTTTATTAAGCAAGGTCACATTCAAGTGATCAAAAGTGACAGTAAAGACATTTATAATCTAAAGATTTATATTACAAATAAATTGCTGTTCTTTTGAACTTTGTATTCATCAAAAAATCCTCAAAAATATCACAGTTTCCACAAAAATATAGAGTTTTTTTCAATATTGATATTAATAATAAATGTTTCTTGAGCACCAAATCAGCATATTAGAATGATTTCTGAAGACTGGAGTAATGATGCTGAAAACTCAGCTATATGCATCACTGGAACAAATGACTTTTAAATAATGACTTAAAAAAAAATTACTATTATTTTAAAATATATTAAAATAGAATAGTTATTTCATTTGTAATAATAATTCATAATATTACTGTATTTATGATCAAATAAATGCAGCCAACTATTTATAATAAGCATTCTTATAATCTTCTAAAATCTTATCAACCCAAAAACATGTGCTTACCTCTCTCTCTCTTTCCCAAAAGGATTTGAGTTTTTTGAGACAAGCGCAAAGGACAACGTCAACGTCAAGCAGACATTTGAGCGTTTGGTGGACATCATTTGCGACAAGATGTCAGACACTCTTGAGGCCGACCCAGCCGTTTCCACGGGAACGCCCACAAGCAGACTAACTGACAACACAACGCTACCGCAACAATCTGACTGTAGCTGCTAGTATTCACCGTCCAGGCCGTTCGCTTGTGGCTCGAGCGCTGTTGCCAAGCTTCTGTATTCTGAGACAGAGAATAAGTTACTGAACCCCAAATCTTTGACCTGGCTTCAACTCCTAGTTTTTTGGTGTTAATGACATAGCAAACTAGCAAGATTGTGCCAAACACAAGTGTCAAACCTCGTCCTTTCTTTATGCCATTATAGCAGTATACAGGTCTTATTTCAGGGGTTGCTAGTGTACCTGTATCCTCTATACCGCAATATCTCTTGTATTAGTAATCCGCAGTTACAGTATAAGCAAAATCGAGTCGAACTTTAGATTCTTCACATCATTCCCATGTCTCTCAGGGGAATTATAAACTTCTGCAAATTTATAAATTCTATATACTTGTCTAATAGCGTGAGAGGATGTTGTACTCGCATTTTGCTGATGAGTTGGTTGGATGTTTGTGTGCAACTGTGTGTACGGATAATGATCGAGAAAGCTTAAAAGTATGAGAAAATAAATAAACGTGGCCTTGAAATTATTCTGATGTCTAGATCCAGTCTTTCACATGGTTCTGTCCAGACAGCTGCTATTGAATTGGTATTTATTTAAAAAAAAATTGAAATAAAATAAAATAATTCACTCTGATCCAGTGTTATTATAGTTAAAACTAAAATAATAAAAAAAATACTTAAACTTTTTTTACTTCAGCTAATTGCCAAGAAAACATTTCTTACTTTCAGTTAATTTAACTTGATATACTAAAATTACAAATTAGTAAAATAATAAATTAAAAATAAAAATTAATAACAACTATATTGACATTTAAAATAATAAAAATGACAAAACTCAAAATTATTAAAACTTTAACCAAAATGAAAAAAAAAACAACTATATTTATATATAAAAAAATATAACAAAACATATAATAGCATTTCAATGATACAAAAATAAAACTGGTCCAAAAAAAACACAAAAACATCAGGAAACCAGTCCATCAAAAAAAAAAAAAAATCAAGCTAGACACAGCAATAGATTCTTAACTCAGAGGAAACAAGAGACATCATCATAGAGTCAACCCATGCTTTTATTTTGGTGCATATAAAAACATTTTTATTGGATTTTACCAGTTTTCGTACGTAAATTTATTTCTACAGTTCTATCCAATAGACTGCAATAAACAAGGAGTCCAATAAACAACTACACAGTCTTGTGAAACCTCCAGACAATTTTCTCATTCAATTCACATAACTAAGAAAAAAGTTATCCCTAAATATAATTTGTCAAATTCTGTTTGTGTATTTCTGTCATGATTTAAAAAGAGACGAGAAGGACACACTGATTCCCATCCATTCAGGGTCATTAAGAATCTACAGTATATGTGTCAAAATGAGTCCCAAATTGAGCGTTTGGGTTTTTTGTGAAGGATGCTTCAACCCCTCTCTGGATCTGGAAATCAAAATGCCCTGTTATCCCCCAACAGAAAGATCTTCTCTCTCATATTGCATGAAACGAAAATGCTTTTCAATGTTTCAGTCAGACGAACACAGCATAGACGGAAATATGATGGACTTACAGTTGGTCGCAAATCCAAACCCACCACACTGGCCTGCTTCTACCCTGTCCAGTGAGGTCTGACAACTTTTGTCTATTTTTCTTTCATTCTTTCCTTGGAGCATTTATGCCACATAAACAGGAGGAACACAACAAACACATCTAGGTCAGTTTCCAGCCAGTAGTTTCTTTAGTGCAGCAAGAGGATAAAAACTAAAGAGCTATCTGTAAGGCACAACCCTCAGGCCACAGAACCACTTTCTTTTAAAAAGAAAGAATGTAAAATAAACACAGTAATGACTATAATTTGGCTTTCCCCGTTCTCTACGCAATCTCTCTAGAGACACATATCAATGGGATCATTACATACTAAGAATAACAAACATTCTCTCAGTAAGAGTTCCATAATACAACACCATCACCAAAAGGGATGATATAATAATTTACAACATAATAAGAGCGACAATATGTACTGTACAGCACAATAAATATATGTATGTAAACAGATAGAAATAAGAAACAATGTAGTGAATGGAGACAATTAAAAAAAATATGAACTACTCATTAAAAAAAACTTGGCAACAGAATGAGTTTTAAATAAAGCAATGAAAAAGGGCAAGTTTCAAAAGGCTTCAATATCATACATAACCTTTGATTAGATATATTTACTGCATATGTATAATTAAAACAATTTATTTAGGAGAACTGACTGATAAGCCTGCCTTGCTGATGCTACAGTTTGATTAAAATGATTTAATGTGCTAGAAGCACATCCAAGAACATTAATAAATAATACTAGTATGAAAATAACAAAAAGAAGAGGATACAGTAGGACACTTGACAGAGATGAGTAAAGCAGCAATTAAAACCATTACCACTGGGAATGTTTGGCGATGTCAAAAATGACCAAAATAAATACAATCAACAAAAAACAAAATGACATGAAAAGGTGCAGTGCAACTAGATTCACACTCACAATGAGGCTTTGCACTAAAGCTGATTGGCCTGTGATCATGTGACAACAGAAACCAGAACATTGAGCTTCATCATTAATGTCAGTTGTTTTCTGTTTAACTGGCCAGAGACATATGGCACCAAACAGCTATTTTTGAGCAGGCCAATAATAATCATTATTATTAATAGCATTATTATTTATTAATAATAATAATAATAATTGCTATTATCATTATTATTTAATTACAATACAGTATCTTATTGTTAATGCATGAAGTGATACCCAGGATTCATTTTACTCCATTATTAGCATGTTTTTGTACATTTTTGGTTGGCACCAAAAATATTTAAGGCTTAATCAAGCTATTGTTTTATAACAAAATCATGAGATTTTGTTCTTGGGGGAATATTGAAGTTGAAATATGACCATGTATTATCAAACTAAGGAGATATGTTTGAACTCATGTATTCATTTAAATCAATTATTTTCATTTTTGGATTGGGAGCAACAAATAAAGGTCGGGAAAAAAAAGATGTGCAACATTTTACCACATTTGCATATTTACCCCAAATATAGTGATTTAAATTACGTGAAAATGTTGTTTTTACATGTTTTTTTTTTCACTTTGGTACCATATCCGTTCACTTCAAATAATGCTTGATACACAAAAACAAATAATGCTTGATACACAAAAACAACAGCCAACTGAATCCAGATTAATAACACATTCAAGGCATCAGGAAGACGTGAAGTTCAAAGCATTTGTCTGCTAAAATACTTCGAATTGCAGGAAAAAATAGTGTCTTGTTGGTGAAGAAACAGCTGCTTTTTAAGTTCAATGTCTCTAGAATACTGCTTCAGTAAAAAAAAAAAAAAAAAAAAAGTACCTCGAAACCGGGAATAAAAGACAAGCTTTAAAACCTTTCATTTGTTTGTATAAATGACAGGTGGGAGTGGAAAAGATATTCCTGAGTGTAAAATGGTTGAAACAAACAAAAAAAAAAAAGAGTGAGGAATGAAAAAGAAAAACATGTTAAAGTCGGACATTAAAAAGCACTTCTGATATGCAAAATAGACAATGAAAAAACTAATATCTTAACCATAAATAAGTGTTTCTCATGTCTAATATAAAAAAGTTCAGGTGCCGTTTCATACTGTGTTATGTGTTGGCAGTGTCCCCTTCTTCCTCCTCCTCTTCCTCTAAAACACAGGGTTCTGATAATTCCCGTTCCTCCTCGTTTTCGTCCTCCTCGTCCTCCTGTCCGTCCCCCACCTGCTCGTCCAGGGGGATCTCTGTACATTCGGAATCCTGTGTGCAAAGGGTTTTAGAGTCACTGCAGCTGTTTTCCTCCTCCTCCTCCTCCTCCTCCTCTTCCTCTTCATCAGGAGGGCTGCCGCTGTCCTTCTCGGTGTCGGATTCTCCGTCCTCCTCCAGAGTCAGTTCAAACTGGAACTTCTCCTGTCCGGCGGCGCGCCTGCCCTCGCTGCAGGTGTCCAGTGCTGGAGAGGGGCTCTGGGGGATGGTGCTCTGGTACCACTCCCTGTTGTCCTCCAGTGTGTCCAGGATGTCCTGGGCGTCTGGATGCACGAGGTCGGCCCACGTCTCCCACAGTGGGTGCACGATGTAATCGATGAAGCCCACCTAGAAAAAAAGATTTTGAAAGATGCATATTTATCAGAACACGCAATATATGTTGTTGTTTTTTTATTTTGACATCAATTGTGCTATTTGAAAGGATTTATAAAATAGTTGGCATATACACTTCCAGTCAAAAGTTTGAAGTCAGTTAGATTGTTTTTTTTAAAGATATTAATACTTTTATTCAGCAAGGACATTATATTGATCAAAGTGACAGTAAAGACATTTATAATGTTAAAAAAGATTTCCATTTCAAATAAATGCTGTTTTTTCGAACTGTTAATTAATCAAAGAGTCCTGTAAAAAAATTATCACAGTTTCCACAAAAATATTAAGCAAAATATTTCAACTGCTAATAATGAGGAATGATTCTTGAGCAGCAAATCAGCATATTAGAATTTTTTCTGAAGGATCATGTGACACTGAAGAATGGAGTAATGATGCTGAAAATAAAGCTTTGCATCACAAAAATAAACTACTTTTAAAATATATTCAAACGGAAAACAGTTATTTTAAGTATTACAGTATTTCACAGTATTACGTTTTACTGTATTATTGCTAAAAAAAATGCAGTCTTGGTGAACAGAAGGAACTTTAAAATTTGATTGCTTGTGTAAATCATCAAACATGTTAACCCTTTTATGCATGAATTATTAAATCACAATATATATAGTATATACAGTGCTTAGCATAAGTGAACACACCCATGCTAAAGTTGACTAAAAAGAGGAATAAAAAAATCATCTTTTGGAAATTGATCTTAATACCTTAATTAAAAAAATGAGGAAAAATCCAACCTTTAAGGACACCAATTTTCTTTGTGAATGAATAATGTATTGTAAATAAATACATTTTGTAATTATGGATTACTTTGGAATTAAAATAGCCCCACATCATCACATACCCTTCACCATACCTAGAGATTGGCATGGGGCACTTTCCATAACATCATCTCTCAATGCAAATCATACCAGCTATTAGCCTAACTGAAATAAAACCATCTCTAGGTATGGTGAAGGGTGTGTGATGATGTGGGGATATTTTAACTCCAAAGGCCAAGGGAACATTATCAGGATGCATAGTATCCTGGATCCATGAAATAACTGGCCTTTAAAAATGTGCCTGCCTGTATGGGAATTTAACACAGGGGTGTCCTGACTTATGC
The DNA here is from genome assembly GCA_026230005.1 of Gila orcuttii. Taxonomy (NCBI): domain Eukaryota; kingdom Metazoa; phylum Chordata; class Actinopteri; order Cypriniformes; family Leuciscidae; genus Gila; species Gila orcuttii. The sequence continues at coordinate 33,370,592 of JAPDVR010000015.1, forward strand.
ACCCTGTATTTTAAGGAACAACGTTTATTTATTTACGATACGTTATTCATTCACAAAGAAAATTGGTGTCCTTAAAGGTTGGATTTTTCCAATTTTTTTTAAATAAGGTATTAAGATCAATTTCCAAAAGATGATTTTTTATTCCTCTTTTTGGTCAACTTTAGCATGGGTGTGTTCACTCATGCTAAGCACTGTATATATATATATATATATAAATATATATATATATTTAAAGCTTGATATACATTCAATGTTTCTTTATTTTATCCCTCCTGAACTGCCTTACCTGTGACTTCTCGACTGAAGCGTTGTGCTTGTCACACATGGGGCTGATCTCCATGCCGCGCTCACGCTCTCTGTCCCCCTGGCTGAAGAACTCTTCCATGATGCGGTCCGTCCACTGCTTGTACAACTGCAGAGGCTTGGTGGGGTTACTGAGGTCTGCACAGTGCACCATGTTCTGCAAGACCTGAGATACAGACAAAATCAGCCAGTTATGCATGCATATTAATATTTACATTCATTTGCACATTCATAAGTGTATTATCATATTCAAATTCGGGTGTTGAATACTTCAGAGCAGAGGTTGTTAACCTTTATAGACCCAGACTCTCAACCAACCCATGGAGCCACATAAAAAAGTTGTAGAACTTAGCTGTAGTAATTTTTTTATTCTTTATATAATTGTATTACTATATTTTACTGTATTTTATATTACTATATATTAGAGTTGTGCGATATAGCTAAAAAAATTATCACAATATAATGTTTCATATCGTTCGGTATCGATAATTATTGACATTTGTTTTCTAAGACAAGTAGAAAAGTTTGAATTTAAACCAGTTTTTTATTTATGTATCCACATTATTAAGGCAAACAACAAATTATATTAGTTTTACCAGTCAAAAACAAAAAACTGTGAACAAAAATATCTTCTTAATGTCTTATATTAAGATTAAAAAGTAAGTGTTAACGAAACTCTTGAACTTAAATTAAATGTTAGTTTTATAAATGGGGGTAATCTTTGAAGGATGAACAAATAATGTTTTGGTCATCACTTTAAAAATAAATAACATTTAAACATGATAATATTTGAGTTTTGAAGTGCTGGAAAAAGATGTGTGACATACTTGAAAGCATTTTACTATTCCTGCCAAACTTCCATGGTTATATATATATATATATATATATACACACACACACACTCACTCATCGGCCAATTTAATAGGTACACCTGTTCAACTGCTCGTTAACCCAAATACCTACTATGCCAATCACATGGCAGCAACTCAATGCATTTAGACATGTAGACATGGTCAAGATGATCTGCTGAAGTTCAAACTGAGCATCAGAATGGGGAAGAAAGGTGATTTAAGTGACTTTGAACGTGGCATGGTTGTTGGTGCCAGACGGGGTGATCTGAGTATTTCAGAAAGTGCTGATCTACCGGGATTTTCTCACACAACTATCTCCATGGTTTACAGAGAATGGTCCGAAAAGACACACTAGGTGCCACTCATTTCAACTAAGAACAGGAAACTAAGGCTACAATTGGCTAAGGCTACGGCCTCACCAAAATTGGACAACAGAAGATTGGAAAAACGTTGCCTGGTCTGATGAGTCGAAATTTCTGCTGCAACATTCAGATGGCAGGGTCAGAATTTGCCATAAACAACATGAAAGCATGATCCATCCTGTCTTATATCAATGGTTCAGGGTGCTGGTGGTGTAACGGTGTGGGAGGTATGTTCTTGTCACACTTGGGCCCCTAAGTACCAATTTGAGCATAGCAGACCATGTCCATCCCTTTATGACCACAGTGTACATGTCACAAAGCTCAAATCATCCCAAACTGGTTTCTTGAACATGAAAATGAGTTAACTATACTCAAGATGTACCTAATAAAGTATCCGGTGAGTGTGTGTATGTATATATATATATATATATATATATATATATATATATAATTATAAACATATTTATTTTATATATAATTACATAATCAATAACATTTAAATAAAATTGAATTAAATAAAATCTTTTAAAAAGTTTTACACAGATTTTCAAATCATAATCTTTATTGTGATATCTACAGTGCAATAAAACCATTAAGGACGAACCTGTATCCTGTCAGAGTAGTTGTCCAGCAGTAATACCCCTGAACTGGTCACCTTTTTGGTCTCCACCATGGTTTTCAGATCCGCCAACAAATTCATGTGCTTAGACATGTCTGTGGCCAGAACCTGCAAAAAAAAAAAAAAAAAAAAGATGTATGGTCATCCATCAATGTTTAGTTCCATATTACAATTATCAGTGAAATTAAGCTGTAAAAACAGTCAAGTGTGATAAAGGACAGCTAACTTATAGACCAATGATACATCATTGATACATCATGACTCACAATGTCAATGACCATCTTGCGGAGTGACTGTCTCTGTTTCTTGGTCAGGTTCTGGAAGATGTCACAGTTCTCTTCCTGCAGCAGTTTAAAACCTACAGCCAGGTGATGATTCTCCAACACAGACGAATCATTGTACATGAGGGCCAGCTCAGAGTCTGAGAGAAAAGATTGAGAGTGAGGAGAAAAGAGGAAGCACGAATAATTATATACTGTACTAACTATATTTCCTCCGCTCTTTTTGTATTTCTATGTGGACTCCCTAGTTGTAACCTAAATTTTCAGTTTTACACAAAGCTACTGTATGGTTTCAGAAGACTTATGAAGTCATATGAACCATTTTCATGAAACTTTCATGGGGCTTTATTTTTTTGGAGCTTGACCTTTCAGAACAGCGCAAAGGTTCATCAAAATGTCTCATTTAGTATTCCACTGATTAAAAACAGCAGCATGAAGGTATGGAACAACCTGCATCCCTCCTCTTGTGTTCAAGTTGTGACAAGCCCCACTGGCCCCTCTATTAGTCATTGAGGGGATTTTACCGGCTGTGTGGGTGGGACACGTGAGCTTTGTGAATCACAGACACATGTAGCCCACCTAACACATGCATCGATAGCATGTGAAAACCGCCCGATTGACTGTTTGCCGCACGTGACAACAGCTTAAACACGTATTGATTCGTCTTTGAGTGAGTCCGCTACTTTGAACAACATGATTAAGCTAAAACTGGTTCTGACAGCTTTGAAAAACATTGCACAAACATAAATTCTACGAAGAGCCTTTTGGAAGCAACCTGATGTTGCTTTACGGATACAACAGGAAAAGGATTTGCTTTTTTGATGTATGTACATATCAGGTCAAACATTTTGAATAAATATGTTTTTTTTTAATAAGTCTCTTATGTTTATCAAGGCTGCATTTATTTGTTTAGAAATACAGTAAAAACAGTAATATTGTAAAATATGTTTTGTGATGCAAAGTTGAATTTTCAGCAGCCATTATTCCAGTCTTCAGTGTCACATGATCCTTGAGAAATCATTCTAATATGATGATTTGGTGCTCAATTATTATCGGTACTAAATTATTAATAAAGTTCTTGTTATTAAACTTTTAGCTTCTTAATAGCTTTGTGGAAATCTTTGAAATATAAATCTTTTGTACCATTATTAACGTTGCTTTTGATTAATTTTATGCATCCTAACTAAATAAAAGTATTAATTCTTTATTTATTTTTTTATCTTACTTACTCAAAACTTTTGAACGGTAGTGTATCACTGTTTCCACAAAAATATTAGGCAGCACAACTGTTTTTTCAACATTGACAATAATAAGATATGTTTCATGTGACGATAAAGCCTGAAGTAATGGCTGCTGAAAATTTGGCTTTGCCATCACAGAATAAACTACATTTTAAATTATATTAAAATAGTAAACTTTTTTTAAAACTGTAATAATATTTCACAATATTACTGTTTTTACTGTTGATCAATATGAGCATAAAAAATATTTTAAAAAATCTGAATTATCCAAAATATTTTGATTGGTAGAGTAGACTTTGCCCAGTACACTTGTGTGGTTGTCCATCATGTATGGCAACTTTTCATTTATAATAGTTTCATGTTGGTAGAGAGGTAGAGACTTACTAGTGTTAATGAGGAACTGGTTGGAGACGCCAGGATGGTCGACATCATGTATCGCACTGGCAAATATGGCAGCAAGAATTTCAAGGTCTGTAAACACAGCCTGAAAATAACAGACACAGACAGATTTTCTAAAATCTCAAATCATTATCCACTTTCTTTAATACTCAACGATCAGAAGAAATGGCATTCTCGCAGCACTGCATACTGGGACAGCCGTATCGTACCTCAAGGGCAGGGGTTGATAGCAGGACGTGAGTGGACTGTGCGACATCAGCAGCGTGGATGTTGTTGTGATAGGCAACGTCAGCATGGTAATGGTCCTCTAAAGTCATCAGATAGGTGATAAACGTGTCGAGGGGAATTTTAAACGTCTTTAACAAGTCCCTCTCCTACAGTGGAAAGACAACCCACATGGTTTGTCCTTGTTAGCAGGAGCATCTTATAAAAAGACAGTGAAACAAACTTGAGCTTGAGTGAGACAATACTGTAAAGAAAAGTACCTGGAATACTGTGTGCATCATAACCGTTAAAGGTCTGTTCCCAGAAAATTCTCCCACTTTGAAGACATTAAGGCCCCATTTATTTACATCTTCAAGCTCCTGAAATGACATAAAGTGAAACACATGTATTTAGATGTCCTATATTGCAGTTTTCTGTAAATCTCTTAGTTATAGTCTTTAATTATACTAACTACCGTTCAAAAGTTTGGGGTCGATACGATTTTTTTAATGCTTTTGAAAGATGTCTCTTATGCTCACAAATGTTGGATTTATTTGATCAAAATAAAAGAAAAAACATAATATAGTAAACTATTATTACAATTTAAAATATCTGTTTTCTATTTGAATGTGTTTTAAAATGTAATTTATTCCTGTGATGGCAAAGATGAATTTTCTTCATCATTACACCAGTCTTCATTGTCACATGATCCTTCAGAAATCATTCTAATATGCTTATTTGGTGCTCAAGAAACATTATTATCAATATTGACAACAGTTGTCCTGCTTAATAATTTTGTGTAAACCATGAGAATTTTTTTTACAGGATTCTTTGATGAATACAAAATAACAGCATTTATTAGAAATATTTTTTTTTGTAACATTATAAATGTCTTTACAGGCACTTTTGACCAATTTAATGTTTTCTTGCTGAATAAAAGTATTCATTTTAATCTTAATAACTCACTTAAATCTTACTGTCCCCAAATATTAGAATGGTAGTGCATATTTACTTACCTTGGCCAGCTCATCTTCTGTTTCAGTTTTAACCCCAAACCGGGGGATGTTAGAGTTGGTAAGGCTGGAACTGTGCGTTAGTTTTTTTACGCCGCTAATTTGGGACATCGGCCTTTTCTTCTTCTCCTTGTCTTTTTGGGACTGGGGTGATGGCATTTCCACCTCGTGTTGCTTGTCTACAGAAACACAGAAAGTGCTCAGAGAAGGTTCTAGAAATCAGAGGTGCTCATGGGTAAAAGCACAGCATGTGTCATTACAGCCACTGATTTGTAGTTTTGTGAATGAATGGTGGGCTATGGTCATGTAATGGTCTTACTTAAGGCCTGATTATTCAGCTACATATCCGTCAGGCTACAGAGCTGCTGTTGACCTGCTTTTTTGCTCATAATCAGCACTTCATTTGTCCTAGTTCTCTGAGTTACCCCCAAAAATCCACATAGTTGCCCTTCTCCAGTCAAAACACTATTTCTCTTAACTCCATTGTGCATTTAAAAGTGCAATGTATGTTCCCACATTACATACATTCAGTGTAGAACCATAATGTTAAAGGGGTGGTAAAACACGATTTCACTTTTCTAACTTTAGCTAGTGTGTAATGTTGCTGATTGTGCATAAACAACATCTGCAAAGTTACAGCGCTCAAAGTTCAAAGCAAAGGGAGATATTTGCTTTGAAATTTGAAATTCAATTTCTAAGGACTACAGCAAACAGCCGGTTTTGGACTACACGACATTCCTCCGTGTTTGCTGACGTCAGCATATCCCATTATTTACATAAACCCCTCCTCCGAGAATACTTAATAAGCGGGGCGAGGCCATTTTATATTGCTGTTTTGGAGATGAGTTGTCGCAATGCCGTCGAAACGCTGCTGTTATTTTCATCCGGATTGCAGGTCCACTTTGTTCAGCCTTCCTAGGGACGAGGGAGTTAGGGATCAATGGTTAAAATTTATTTTTAACTCGGTCCCTCATAATTATGACCCAAATCTCGCTCTCTGTGCTGCACATGTTACGGAGGAAAGCTTCCACAATCTTCGCGAGCTCAATGCAGGATTCGCACATCGGCTTGTCCTGAAAGATGGAGCAGTTCCAACTTTAAAAACAGAAGCTGTTGTTTACGGGCCACAACCTGTAAGTATTATTTATTTTTCGTCGATGTGTTTTCCTGTAATAGTTCGTATTGTTAATTGTACATTGTAGCAAGGAAGTAAACAAATGACAACGCTGTTTAGCTCTGCTGGTTTGTTAAATGCTCATTCATACTTAACGTTATCTGACAAAGACCTAACGTTACAAACTTTTTTTTAATCTCAACAGCGAACTTGTAATTAGTGTAAATTATTCTTTGATTAGAGCTTTTATGTTTATCTACATGCTTGTTTATCTACAGGCATGCTAAACATGGTTCTGTGTTTGATTTGGCAGCCGATGTTTAGTGTTCGTTTTGGGTTAATAGTTCTGTCACAGATATTTGTCTAACAATCGTTCTAAAAATACAAAAGTAACGGTGGCATACAGTCAGAAAAAACGATCACTATAGATCCGCAGTCTTTACTCAAAAAAATCCCTTTGAGGACTGTAGTATAATTTGTTAGAACGATTATATGAAATTCTTGTTTATGAAGCTTATTTTTTTGTAATTCTATAATAATTAGTACAATTAAATAACAGCGTATCTAAAAAGTAATGAGAGAACAACAAAAAACAAACCTTTCTGAAACGTTGTTTAACAGCCGTTCTTGAACAGGTTCTGCTCGATCATCTTCACTAACGTTTCCCCGGGTCCGATTGGATTTATTGACGCCATTGTTTATAATACACCAAAGCACAAACTACCATAGCAAACGTAGTTAACATAGGTCATAAACATTTAAACATAGTTAAAGGTAAGAGGCGTGTTTCCGGAAAACGTGCACTAGATGGTTAGCGAATCACAACACACTGGGCCAGCTAACCAATCTGAGCCCACTGCGTAGTTTTGAGGGACTGGCTTCATAGAACCAGGAAACCATCAGACCGTTTTTACAAGGAGGGGCAGAGAAGTGTAGAATAAAGGTAAAATATATGAAAAATAATGCAATTTTTAAAAAACGAAGCATGAACACGTTACAGTGCACCCCACAAACACAATCGAGCCTTCGAAAAAATTCGTTTTACCACCCCTTTAACATCCATATTTGATTTTTTTTTTTTTTGTTGGACACTCACCTAAGAATGTACTGGAGATGAACTCAGATACCTGGTTACCAGATCGGCTCATCTCTGAGAGGTGAGTCAATTCTCTGTTCAACATCCTCTTGAACTGTTGAGAGATAAACAATTAAAATGATTTTTTTTTTTTTTTTTGCCATTTAGACCTATGCAAAAGGAAAAAAGGGGGAAAAAATGCTTAAAAATACATTATACATTATACAAAATACTTTCATTCAAAGTAAAAATATCTTATGTGGAGGTTGTGTAATATTTTTGTGCTATTATTTGAAACACCCCCTCTGAAATTCATTGCTGAACAAGTCACCATTTTACCTCTTTTTTTATGATAATTTAATGGATTTTCCCTTGTCAGCTGTGTCGCTATCAGTCGGCAGATACGCCACGATTTCAAGGCTAAGTCCTCCAAAACAACCCAAAACATATGCATCCTCTCACACTGTTAAGAATGTCAGGTCAAAACGACCTGCTGGGTCACACCAGATAGACGCCACATTTCTAACAAGATTTGCAGGAACAAACTGAAGAAAAAAACTGCTGCATTCTCAAAAATTCACTCGCTAATGTGCGCAAACAAACAAGCGATAGCACATGTTGTGCTGGTGCTTTTTATAGTAGTTTGGGTTTAAATAGTGATACAGCCTAGATGAAAATGTGGAAGCAAAAGAATAGGTAAAGAATAGTCTTTTACATACTACAATTATGATAAATTCTGCATTATAAATATATATATATATATATATACATACAAAAAATTACCATTAATTAACAAATCAATTCATTTAAATATCTGCCTGTCATAATCTGTTCTTTATGCAGCCTTTTTTCTTTGTGCAACCACATACTGAACACCAATAATAAACAATAGCAGCCTGTCCAACCCCATTCATTATAAGAATACAGTATTTCATGATTAATTAACTCACCTTTATGTACCCCCAAGAAACTGACAGCAAATAATTTGCCTCAGGCATTTTGATTGAGTAAGTCCAGATAGCAGATGAGATTAGAAAACACTGGCTGATAGCGAAGACAAACACAAAATGCTCAGTATAGATGTCTCAAAGGCCCATTTCTTTTTTAATCCACCTGAACTAACATTGCGATATTAGGCTAAACCCCATCCGAAAAGTCCAGAAATTCCAGGGCATTCCTCAGGACGACATTTTCCATTGTTAAGAAACCTGGCAAGATTCCATCTACGACAGAGGAGGGCGTGAAGAACCCACGGCTTTGTCTGATAGCATCTCTCTCTTCTCGTACGCTGCGCACTCTTCAAACTAAATAGACTGAAAAATGCCTGCGCCTTGGAAGGAAAATATGCCCAGTTAACAGCTTCCAAATAAGCCTGCGTTTCACACAATCACTCAGGTGAGAGTGTTTCTGAGTGCAGCCCTACCAATCAGGCATCTCCGGATTAGAATGAGCTCATCGGTGCAGCCGATTGGCCGAGCTTAGCTGGCATGTAAATCCTCTGGGAGTGCTTCGCTCCCCAAGACCCCTCCCACTTCACCCTCTGGATGTCTACAGCTCAGTTGGAGGATGTGTTTTTTGTACGCGAGCTCTGTGATACAGCAGATAGCTCCCCAAAAGGGCACACAGTCATTATGTGTGGTTTGTATTAATGCGTATTCACCTCATGTTCCACTATGGGCATGTGTGTGCGGACAGATGCGCGTGTATGTGTGGATTGGTGAGGTAATCTTCATGACATGACGTGATGTTTGGAAGTGAACATTGTGTCAACCAGACTCATAAAATATTCAGTAAAGTTCATGCACATAAATCCACAGAGGGTAGTCAATGGAGACCATATGGGATACAAAATAAACTGATGACGCCGTTATAGATTTGTCCTGGTAAATTGGTAATGAGCCCTTGAATAAAGCAAAATGTTTATTCTCTTGATTTGTAACTGAAAAAAAAAGAAGGCTGGCCCAGGCTTTTTACTGCCCTGCCCTATGTACGGTGGCCGAGAGGTGCAAAACAAATCACAATTATAAAAACAAAATAACAAGTCAGAAAACACAACGACAATTCAGAAAACAAAATAACAGTTCAGAAAACACAATGACAAATCTGAAAACAAATTAACAAATCAGAAAACACAAAAACAAATCTGAAAACAAATTAACAAGTCAGAAAACACAACGACAAATCTAAAAACAAATGAACAAGTCAGAAAACACAACGACAAATCTGAAAACAAATTAACAAGTCAGAAAACACAACGACAAGTCGGACAAAACGGAAAAGGTAGGTATATGTGGCGAATGGAATACTGATCGCTGATTGGACGAGACATCTGTCAATCAAGACATGCAGATAATACAGGCAGAAGAAAGATCGATTCGCGTGTGCATGTGTAAATATTAGCTGTATCGTCTACGATAATTTTTTAATTATGTGCGAGGCTGTGAGCTGACATTATCGAATAGGTCCCTCACTTTGCAAAAAACAAACATAAACACTATTAGAATGCAGTTATAATGCCCTAAAAATTCCAAATATTGTGAATTACAATTTGTCGCTCGAGGGAGACTCGAACTCAGGTCGTTCGCGTCAAAAGCTAAACCTGCTGTTCTTCCAACACGCCACTCTCACACCATACCAGCTCGAGTTCTTTTATAATTTTGTCTGACCAAACCAGATAGTGGTAGGAAGATTTTAATTTGAAAAGTTTTGTTCTCCATAATAATCTAACTAAATTAGCCGGTTAAATAGACAGCTCTAATATTTACACATGCACACGCGAATCGATCTTTCTTCTGCCGCAGTCTGCTGTACTTTCTGCATGTCTTGATTGACAGATGTCTCGTCCAATCAGCGATCAGTATTACATTCGCCACATATACCTACCTTTTCCGTTTTGTCTGACTTGTCGTTGTGTTTTCTGACTTGTTAATTTGTTTTCAGATTTGTCGTTGTGTTTTCTGACTTGTTAATTTGTTTTCAGATTTGTCGTTGTGTTTTCTGAATTGTTATTTTGTTTTCTGAATTGTTATTTTGTTTTCTGAATTGTCGTTGTGTTTTCTGACTTGTTATTTTGTTTTTATAATTGTGATTTGTTTTGCACCTCTCGGCCACCGTACCTATGCCTTGATCACAAAAATGACAGATTTTGTACACTTGTACATTAATGAATACATATATTAAATATAAAATAATATTCATTTTTAAATGAATTGTATATATATACAAAAAATTTTTTATTTGCAAATAAAGTAGCCTATATATTAATTGTAATATGAATAAATTATATATATGTATATATACATATACATACACACACACACACAATTATATAATTAATTTATAAATAAATTAACAATATAACAAATGCATGTCCGAGGACTGAATTATTTGGCCAAATGTATGATAACTGAATTACAGACTTCCAATGGCCAACAATCCACAAAACACACTGTGCCCTGAGAGCAAGTGACCAAAAATGTACCTGTAGACCAGGTACATTTTTAGAAATGTCACTGAGGTATTGTAGCAAAACTTGTCTTTAAACTGAGCTGGTGGCAGAAGAACGTACAGCACGGCAGCAAATACAGAGCTGAGGCAGTGGAGCTGACAGAACATGGTCAGGGATTATTTCACACTTCTGGTCCCTGTGTACCACTAGTGGGATGCCGAGTAATTTGCAGCTTTACTGGAGCAGATGAGCCGACGGTAATAGGCTGTTGAGGGTCCATACGGACAGAGGTGACTGTGTTTCTATTGTTGGAACATCTAGAGGGTGTTAAAACACGTCTCCGAGCTAAAAATGGGAAGATATCACACAATTTGTAGCTGTGATTTCTTGAAAATGTGTTTTCTGGGACAGGCCTATATAATTCTTTGTTCCTGGATCCGTCCCCCTAGTTTAATAATACGCCTTGTAGATCAAAAGCAACATTCATTCATTAATTCTTCTGAATTTGCAGGGGGGCTTTGACATCTATAAAATATGATAGTTCCAAATAACATAATCCTTATTCTAATATGAATTGCACATTACCACTGCAGCAGACTAAACTGAACAAAGCCATTAAGCTTTCTTTGATGCATCACTATGGTGTATCAAGATGTGGACTCATTCCAATATCTGTAACACTGTATACAGCTTTAAAAAAGATGCAAATCTCAGATTCAAAGATGCAAATCAGATAAGCAAATAATCATCAATAGAAAAATAAAACAAAATAACAACTAAATACCAGATCATCTAGTATGTAAACTGTACTTTTTTCTAAAGTGACAATGTCCATCATCCACATCAGCAGATCACATGAAGTTGAAATTAATAAAAATGAACAGTACGATGACTTAAAAACACAAAATCATGCCCACTACCTTGAAAACAAGTTAAACAACTTATTGACTAATGGTTCAAAAATAGTGACTAATAATAACGAAATCTGAACTAACAAAAAAAAAAAAATATAATAAATAAAAATGTTGACATAAAATGCTTTTTACTGTATTATTGTAGATATTTTTGAAGCATTAGATTTACTTTTATGTGATTTGGTTGTAGCAATATATAGTTAATATAATAGCATGTTAATATAAACATGCTGTTGATAAAAAATTATATATATATATAAAATAGAGAATTATAAAGAATATAAAATAGTTAATATTACAGCATGTTAATATAAACATACGATTAATAAAAAGTTATACATACATACATATATATATATATATATAAATAAATGTATTAATAGAATGTTATAATATTATATAAAGAACATTATATATACATTAAAGATTTAAAAAATACCAATTATAAAATAATATTTTGTTATAATTATGGTATAGGATTAATTATAGTATACTATTAAAATGATTGTTTGTTGTCAGTATAAGGTCACATGTGCATGTTAATGCATAGTAATTTTTGAGTCTCTCGAAAATCATCCATATTTAGCCTTAAAATATACATACATAAATGATGTATCTGGCCTAATTTGCTACCCAAATCACTGCTGAAGTGTAGTTCTGATTGAAACACTATCTTACAGAGTAATCCCCACATACAGTATAATAATTACACTTTAGAGTTATAAAGTCAGAGTTATAAAACATATCTAAATTGAATTCTTATGATGAAATGATTTCGACAATTGAAAAAGATGATGTATTCAAGCACCTGGGCCAATATGAACATTCTGACAGCTAATAAATCATGAAAACAATGGCAGCTGGACATCTATACACAACATACATACAAAATAGGTACTACATAAAAAACGTTTTTTTCATAACAGATTAGCAGTAGCTATTTCTGTTCCAAAACAGCATGAAACCAGTGTTACTTATATCAGTCGGATAGGATATAACACTTGTGTGGTGACTGTGAGGCAGTTTTATAAGGAATACACCACTATTGCTATTGAGCTAAAGCAACAAAGCAAACTGACAGGCCTTGTGCGTTTCCATGGATACTGGGAAATGGGGGGGGGGGTCGTTCAAGTGAGACATGTGAAAATGTGAGTATTTTACTCTTCTGTTACTTATGTCTAGTCACCTCTGTTGGACCTTTAGACTGGTTGCGTAAGCAATATTAGAAGCATCTTGTATTTTGTTATTTTAAGAGGTGCTGTGGCCAAATGGACTGGACGAGAATAGATACACACTACAAGCTGATTAGCATGCTGTATGTGTACTAGGGCCTTGCTGGAGACTGTGGGCATGCTCAGTGCAGCCTGAATGACGATTCTGCTGCTGTTATTGCAAACAGTGCACTGGTTAAAAGACACCAACTGATCTGAAATCAATTTCACTTCAAAACAACTAACCGCTTTAGTTGTTTATTACATGATCTGATTGCCATTTTAGAATATTAATCATCTGCGGCTCATGTTTGAACCAATGCACAACACTGACATCTAAGGCTACAAACACAGTATGATGGAGTACCAAACACAGTCAGATGTGATGCATATTTATATTTATTTACTGGTGTTCAGGTCTACTGGGATTCAACAAACAACAACAAACATTTGTGATAACATAAACAAGTCTTAAAATAGTAATTTGATCTTGAGGCATTAGAGCACAATATAATATTGTGCACAACTGAAAAATATTCAAAGCCTAAAACTGTTAAAATAAAATAATAAAAAATAAAATAAATCTCAAATATTAAAAAATAAATAAAAAGAATATATAGAATAATGAAAAAAGTTATAAATCGACAATACAAGCCCTAATTGTGATTGGAATATGAACACCTGAGATATCAATAATTGCACTTCATCAACTTGCAGAACCATCCCAGGAAATCCTAAATAAGCGAAAGTGCAGATAAAGACACCTAGAGCTTTTTTACCTTGTTGGATGCCATCTCGCTGACCGAATGCCTGGTCTGTAGGGTCTCGAGCTGGTCGAGGCACCAGTCCAGCTCCTCCAGGGTCTCTGTGGCCAGCTTCTGGTAGGCCTCCTCTGGAGGAAGAGAAGGAGGCAAGGAGTCAGATCTCAGATGCTTTAGGTGTCTAGTTGAGGCTCCCAGCAGAGGGCCCAAACTGCTGTAGACCGCCATGTTGGGATATCCCGACAGAACGCATGGGTGATTCTTCATGCTGTGCTGAAGCCCTCCACAGTGAATGATGGGGCTCCAAATCGAGCCAAAAAACAAGGTTTCCAAAAACAGCGGAGCTGTAATCCGACGAGGCACGAGGAGTGGGAGTCAGATCTCGTGAGAAGCGGGGAACACTATATCCCTTAAGAAAACATACAAAGGAGCCACACAAATCAACACTCTCACACTGCTTACAAACAAAACGAAAACACGCGCTCGACTGCAGAATCTATAGTCCTACATGTTCGAGAAGCCCGGAGTGAAAGCTCTCATGTCGGGACAGAGAGAATGTCATTGCTGTGGGCAGGCCCATCTCTGCGTGACAGATGCCGGTCTGCATCCAAGAGAGCTGAGTAGTGTGCGGTGGCCCTTAGGAGCATGTGATCCGGCCCATAACAAAGCATACAGGCATAGTGTCATAACAATAACACACACGTACACGCATAGTCGCTCATACACGCATACAAAGCATACAGAGGGTTGACGCCAACAGATGAGTGACTAGTCCCTGTCTCCAGTCCTCAAGCTGAGCTGCCGCACAAAAGAACAAAGGTGATCGCATCTGCCTGCCCTCTTTTCTCAGAGCGGTGGATGCCCTGCATGAACACGGGGCAGCCGTGGAGCGTCGCTAGCCGAACGTGAGCCGAGCTTCCTCTTGAAACAGAAGCCTGAAGCCTGCCAGTGCTGCTGCATGCAGGAGAGAGAGGACTACAGCTAAAACCCGGCATGAACTTTACGGGATTTTGTAGCTGAGGAGCTTGGGTCCTTCACAGCTGACGCTTTGAGAAAGGCTGGTTGGGCTTCGGCTTTTAAAGAGCATGCTTTGTGATTTATGTTTATTAAGATAGCAAATCATTTCCTACTGAAATTGTGGTCAGCATCTCAAGTTCGCAGAGATGAGACCATTTATGACCTGCAAAATTTGTGCTATCTTATATCAGACGCTTTTTATGGTTTATGGAGTTTATGGAAATTCGCAAACGTTTGTTGCATGTGCCTTTTCGAAAAGGTTAAGGATGACCATATGAGGGCATAAAAATAAGTGAAACTAAATAACAAAAGACTGACAAAACAGACGTCAGTGCAGCTATGCTAGACATGTTGCTTACTTGACACTACTATGACAAACAAATGCCACATGTACATTGCTTTAACAAAGCAAACATGATCTTATTCATTGTCTGTCTGTGTCTTTCTCTCTCTCTCTCTTTCTGCATGTGTGGTGAAGTACACAGGGCTGGGGTGCCACTTTCTCTGAAAGAGACTGCACTGACGTCAATGACATTCTTCTCGTGCTTAGCGCGACATCATACACCAGCCCATGAGAGGGCACGGGCTCCATAGACAGGAGAGCTGGGGTGAAAAGCAGGACTGGAATCCTTCAATCTGGGTCACAGGCTCTCACTGCCTTGTCAGCCAGAAACTTCTCACCAAAACATCAGCATTTGCTTGTGCAAAAGGATTTATTTGGATACACCACAAAAAAATTACCTTAAAAAGACACATCTACAATGAAAGTCTCTTCTAATCTTGTTCAATCAAGTCTTTATTCCCCCAATGTGAGCAGAATTTGTGTGTTTGTGTGAATTGATACTTAGAGGGCAAACAGATTAATGCTAATGAAAACTGAGATTTTCGGGAAAAATTGATTGATACCTGTTGGTGCAAAAATGCAGTTTCTAGAGTGTTCCTAAAATGTTGCTGTGAGAGTTCTAACGTGTTCTTACTGGTTTTAAGTACTTTGCTAAGTGGTTTATAGGGGGTTCAGGGTGTTTTTTAGCATGTCAGGTTTCAAACAAGGTCATAATATAGGGTCTGTAGGAAATTTCAAAGAAATACATTTTGGGGAAAAAGCTTTTGGACTAATATGTATTGTTAAAGCTGTTATTTAAATACATTTAGAATAATAATGGATACTTATAATAATATTTTCCAGATAATACCGCAATAATGTCTTTACAACATGAATGCCAATTACTTAATTTTAAACAACATGCTCTCTTTATAATGACACTTTATTTTTCTTACACAAACAAAAGGAGTCTTAAAATATATAGCTGCCTTTATATTTTAGAAAACAGGTCCTCTGCAGTTTGATTATACTGTATTTGGGCCCTTGGCATCAAAAAAGTTTAAAACCCTGTTCTATGGTGAAGTTGCTAGATGGTTGCTTACTGGCCCAAGTAAAAAAATAAAATAATTTTAAGTACAATTGACTTGGATTTTTAAGTCATTTCAACTTAAATTACATTAAACTGACTTAGTTGAATCTTGTTTAACTTATAAAAAAAGTTCAAAATTGCTTAAAGGGATAGTTTACATAAAAATGTTAATTATCCCATGATTTACTCACCCCCACGAACACAATCAGAAATATATTTTAAAATATCGTAGCTCTTCCAAGCTTTATGATGTTAGTTAATGGGGGGCAAGATTTTGAAACCTCCAAAAAATGCATCCATCCATCATAATAATTCATAAATAATCCATACTGCTCCATGGGGTTAATAAAGGCCTTCTAGAGCGAATCAATGTTTTTTTTTTAAGAAAAAAATCCATATTTAAAACTTTATTAGCTACAATAACTAGCTTCCAGAAGACGGCATTCCGGCCCCCATTCACTACCATTATAAAGCTTGGAAGAGCCAGTATATTTGTTAAATATATCTCCGATTGTGTTCGTCTGAAAGAAGATAATCATATACACCTAGGATGGCTTGAGGGTGAGGAAATCATGGAATCATTTTCATTTTTGGGTGAACTATCCCTTTAACTTATTTTGATGAGTTAAAGCAATGTAAAAATATAAGTTGTAAATGTATTGATCATAGAATTTTTTACAGTGTTCCCCTATGATATTCTGGTCTCTAAATATGGCTCAGGTCCCTGCTTTAATGTAACTCTATTAATCACTTGTTTTATTGTCTGTGAAAGTCTGATCACCCCTCTTTTTTACAAGCTGCATGATTTTAGGAATTATGCCATAGCAAGCCCAACTAATTAGTCATTTAGTTGGCTCTTTTATCCACAGACATTTACAACACAGTTATTAGAGAGACATTCTCTCTGGTGCAACATGTCTTGCTTTACTATCACCAGAATGGTGAACCTTCTGTTCTGGTGGTGACCAGGTCATATCTTTAGCCACTGGCACTTCCATTCTTATCTACATTATGGTATATGGCCATTGGCAATCCATCCAGTCATCCAACACTCAACACCCATCAGGGTCACATGACATCTAAACTCAGCATGGGGAGTTAAATTGTATAATGTCTTGTATAATGTCTCCATCTGCTCACTGTTTCTAGTACAAATCAATATAATAAATCTATAACACTGGTGCTTTTTATCTCTGCGACTGAACATTCTGCTCACGCTAAACATCCAGCGAGTGCTCGGTACTACAGTTCTAGGTCAAACACCTGCATCTCAAAACAAGCTTTTCTTTCCAAACCTTATAAATAAACCACAAACAGCAGCTAATCAATATAATGAGCAGTGCCTCATGATTATGGCAAAGCGACTGTCACATCCCAGGATGCCCTATAAAGCTGACATATGCATGAACAAACGGTTAAAAGTGAGTATAAAATTATCTTTAAAGCCTTTCTGCATAGAGGGTATTGTGACATATTTTTTCCTTATCGGCTTCAGAGTACATGACATGCACAGTGCGATATGGGATGTCTGGAGGCTGCCCTCATGCTGGTTTAGACAAAACGGAAGGTGCCACACAAGGACATCATCATCCCTCATATCAAACAGTGTCTAACAGTTCTCCACAAAACTAAGCAAATCCATCTGATACAATGTGATCTCAATGATAAAGATCGGTTACGCAGCGTTGAACTGAAAATAAATCA
This sequence comes from Gila orcuttii, assembly GCA_026230005.1. Taxonomy (NCBI): domain Eukaryota; kingdom Metazoa; phylum Chordata; class Actinopteri; order Cypriniformes; family Leuciscidae; genus Gila; species Gila orcuttii. Next base: position 33,388,521 of record JAPDVR010000015.1, read on the forward strand.
TTTAAAGTTGAAGTACTAAAATTACTAATAGTAAAATACTAATAAATTAAAGCAATATAGAAATATATAAAAAACTAATAAAAATGACAAAAGCACATAACAAAATTATTCAAACTTAAAATAAAAACTGAACATGTAAAAAATAAAAGCTAATTCAAAATGTTAACAAATAGCCTACTATAAATCATACTGAAATAGCACTGCTGTTAAGATGGCATGACAATATTCAAAATATAAAAAGCAAAGGTACGACACCTGTGTATGAGGTTTTTGTGATGGGAGGTGGGTTACACATTGGGGATCTCCTGTTTGAGAAAAAAAGGGGAAAAAAGAAAGCGTCATTGTCTATGATGCCAGTAACAGATTAACTGCTATTAGCACATTAACAACAAATTCTGTCAATACTGGGAAAAAAAAGATTTAGTGTGTCAACCAAAGCATTTTTAGCCAGCTGAAAAAAACGCTCTTTTTCTCAGTTGAGATTCTATATGTGCTATACACAAAATATCTGTGAAAGTGTTACTAGTATCTGATTTCACAGAGAGTTTGTTTCTGAATATAAAAATGTCAATACAAATGTTAACTAATTGCACTGGCTCTTGTTTTCAATGATTTTGTTCCGCTGTTGTGCTTCTTGTTGTCTGTTGGTATTGTCCCGCCCCTCCTCCACTGTGATTGGACGTAAATGATGAGCGTGCATTTTACACAAAGTTGAACACTCTTCAACTCTCGGTGAGCGTAAAAAAACACAGCATTCGGTGTGAAATAGACACTCAGCGCCTAATCACGATGCTGCCGTTTAAAAAAAAAAACAGCGCTCCAATTGAAAACAATTGGAAAAAGAAAACTGCTTTGGTGGACACACGGCCTTAGCGTCATGATAAAAATGTGTGCATTTGAATATTTTAAATTGAAAGCAACATACTTGTTATTGGCTCTTTCCTGTTGTACATTTGTTAAAGCAGCAAAATTATTCCGGACAGTCCTTAAACTCGCCAGAACCTGAGAGAAGAGAGAAAATTAGTTCAGTGGTGTTATATAATTGTATTGATTTTGTAATGTTGTCAAACCATCTCCTTTTAAACTTCACATATTTAATATTGCAATACCTGTGCAAAAGGGGTAACAATCATGTCATCCCCGTGTCTGCAAAAAAAAAAAAAAAAACATAAAAACTAATTACAATAGCACTGATAATTTATATAAATGTTTTAAGAACTGTAGTTTAAGGCTATACATTTGTTTGACTATTTAAGAATAAAACATGCGCATTCGTACAAAAAAAAAAAAAAACACATGCCAGTAAACATTTAAAAAGACATTTGCTCACATGTCACTGGCGATGGAGGAGTTTCTGGACATAGACTTTGGTGAGAGGTCATAGTCGCTGTCCGAGCGGTACAGGAAGGACTCTCTCCTCTGGCTGTGCACAAAGTTGGCCTGGAGAATGAGACCTGACCCCGGGCTGGCCATGGGATCCAGCGGACTACGTCCTGATGACGTGCCATTGTCCACATCAAAGCTGGGGAAACAAAACATCAAGACAGTTAGCGCTGATGTCGAATGTGAGAACTGGACCACATAGAGTAGAATGTTACTCAGGTCATTTTCAATGAGAGTTGCCCATTTTCGGCAATGTGGGCATGTTGCTGACCAATTTTATGTTAGTATGTTATGTTAGCCATTTTTTTCAGACAATTTTTTCTCTTTTCACAAGAGCAAAAACTACAAATATAACTAACAATAACTATATTACCAGCGGACCTATATTACCACACCAGCGGACGTCATCTGCCACTTTAAATGCTCAAGCTCTTTAAAGCAGGATGGATTCTGATTGGCTGTCAATGTTTTTATCGTTAATCAGCTGAAAAAAAAAAAAAAACCGTTTTGAAAGTGATTCCAAAACTAAAGTTTATGGGAAATTAAGCAAAAATAGGGTCCAATCTTTTTGCTAGGTAACTCGTAATAGTGACACAAGGTACCCAGCAGTATATTTTCCTTGTTCGAATTTTAAACTCTTTCCCCTGCCAGCATTTTTTTTAAGTTATCAGCCACCACCAGCATTTTTTATGGCCCCCAGAATATTTTGTTCTATGAATTTCTGAAGTAGCAATATTTCAAAAGAAAGAAGACCCTCTGCTTAAAAAACAAACAAAAAAACAAACAAACATGTCATGCATTATTTTTTTATCAACACTTGGATGTGAGTAAGTTTAATAAAAAAGCAAAATTTTTATCAAACAGCTGAGAAAAACGCATCCAGATGGGATTCAGAAAGATGATTAAATCATAGATAGAGTAGATTGAGTCCATCAACACACCCCAACCTTCACAGTCATATAGCTCGTACTGGCTCGGCATTTCATTCAGTAACATTAGGCAGTTTTGATTTCTATTCATGTTGTGGATAAAATTGTGTCAGCGGTTTTGATCAAAATTGTAATTTTGTAATTTTCAAATAAACGTGTAATGAAATAACAGAAAATAAACATAAAACATAATGTTATGTAGTGCAACAACAGCAAAATAATAAAACCCAAATCAACTAACATATTATAAACAACAAAAAACACTTTCAGCAAAGTCCCAATTTAAAGGGCTTCCCCAGACCATCGAGTGTGCTGTTCTTAACCTTCATCTCCTTAGTCCGTAGATCCTCCCAACTGTGTTTACAACAACAAGCTGACCCATAATCCCCAGGGAGCATTAATATAATTGCTCTGGCCTGGGTATTTTCCTGACGTGAGCGGTGACGTGGCAGTAAGTCTTATTCACCGTCATCACCTCCATGCAGCTTCACATCTGAGTCGAGTAACGTGGTGCGGATGGATAAATCCGTATTAGTGGCTCAGTCTGCACCTTGGTGACTTCAGCAGACAGTACTGTCTCACACATAAAGGGCCAATGATTCATGACCCACGTAAATCATGGCATTGAGCTTTGTTTTGACTGAGAATAAATATGTCAGTACGAACCTCAGGCATACAACTTTCCTATAACATTTGGAGTTTGATTCCTGTACATCTTCAACCCAAAACATTGTGACTTTATTTTTGTGTTTCATTGAGAACTGACTTATTCACAGAGCTTGCGGCGAGTCGCCCGCGGGTGTGCTGCCCTCATCTCTCTCGGGTCATATCACAGGAATGCACCAGCTTACCGTCTCACACAATTCAAACTCTAGACATGCATTATGAATGAAACAGTTCTCCTTTTACTGTAACCCACACAAATGCTCTGCTTACACTACAAAGGGGAATATGGGCTTTTATAATATCCATAAATAAGTCAGCATGCATTTGAAAACAATATGTTTCTTTCACATGAAGACACCACCGATTCTAGAGAGATTGGACAAAACATGGCCAGCGATTTTACCTGCTGTTAGTTTTGAAAACTGCAGCTTTTTAACTTTTTCATAAATAAATATTCCATTCCTTTTTACATATTCTATATTTAAAAAGTATATATTATCACTCACTATCCCTAAAATCACCTGCTCAGACCACAAAATATTTTAGACTTATATATACTGTGTATATATATATATATATATATAACAGTGTGTTCTTCCATGTACTCCACGGTTCAAACGTTTTTTCTGTAAAAACAGTAATATTTTTCAAATGTAATTTACACGAAGCTAAAATTTCAGCATTATTACTCCAGTCTTCAGTGTCACATGATCCTTTAGAAATCGTTCTAATGTACTGATTTGAAACATTTCTTATTTTTATCAATGTTGAAAACAAGTTGTGCTGTTTAAAAATTTCATGGAAACTAGGAGTGGAACTCATCGCAGTTGATCCGTGATCCGTACGACCAGGCCCCACGGTTCGGCACATGTGATTCACAGATTAACTGCTAAATTTAACCATCATAGAGTGAAAGTTGATAATTTGGACGCGTTTTGTCTTGCCAATTTACACATTCAAACAATTTTAAACACAGAAGAAGAGACGAAAATCAGGACTCACGCGTTATCGGTACGCACAGCCGCACGCACCCGAAGCACATGCAGAGAGAGAGAGGTGTGTTTCAGATAGTGCTAGAACACCTAATTGATTCCTCTTTCGGATTTCCTTGCTCTTGAACAGACACATTAACACAAAATGATGTCAAAATACCCATCTCGGCAAGTATTCTCTCGTTTATGTCATAAGCGAACAATTGAGAAAGAAACCGGATGTTTGTCAGTTTTTCTGGTCAATGCAGTCGGTCTTAAGTTAAGCTTTAAGTAATAAATGAAAAGCAAAGATAGAAACTCTTTTGACATCAAACAGCGCTGTGTGACGCACAATACATTATACAGCAATTTCTAGATAATGATAATGACTTCCAGTTATTTTATATTATTATGGAGTGGGCTGGGTTGAATCTCTCTGGACAGACACCACTGATAATATCAAAGAATGCAAGCGGAAATCATTTCCAAACTTGTCAGGGCTTCTGGAGAATTTACTGGAGAGTTTACTTTTATTGTTAATTGTACAGATTAGTTTACTTTTATTGTATACAAAGGACCCAAAAAGTATTTGGACACTAATATATATATGAACGTATATGAAATATATAGCAAAACATTTCACACATTTTTATTTTATTTTAATTAATAAAACAATATGTATAAATAAATTATAATTATGATAAATATAAAAAATAGCAAATAACACAAAATTAAATAATAACTGCATGGAATAAATTATAAATCTATTAAGCAGTGTATTACCAAAAGTGCATTTCTTTCTTCCTTTTTCTTCAAAACAAAACGTTGCATCGTAAATTATGTAAGCATGCTCCAGCCTGGAACGTTAAAGGGTTAGTTCACCCAAATTCTGTCATTAATTACTCACCCTCATGTCATTCCAAACCCATAAGACCTTTGTTCATCTTCAGAACACAAATTAAGATATTTTTGATGAAATCCGATGGCTCAGGAGGGGCTCCATTGACAGCTATTTAGTTGTAATGTCGCTTCATAAAATCAAAGTTGAACCACTGTAGTCACATGGACTATTTTAACAATGTTTTTCCTACCTTTTTGGGCCTTCAAAGTGTTAATTAAATAGCTGTAAATGGAGCCCCTCCTGAGCCATCGGATTTCATCAAAAATATCTTAATTTGTGTACCGAAGATGAACGAAGGTCTTACGGGTTTGGAATGACATGAGGGTGAGTAATTAATGACAGAATTTTAATTTTTGGGTGAATTAACCCTTAAAGTGCAATTTGAGTGTAGGCCAGTAAGGGAGGGGGGACAACAAGACAACCGTACCTAGTGTTAGTACACCCTAACTTCAATTATAGTCAAGATAAATACAAATCAAAGTGGTTTGTTATACTGTACAATCATGCACTGCGTTATGCTTTCACAAACCACATAATGACTACGGACGGCGGTCCAATTAGTTCAGTAACGCTTTAGCAAAAGGATTAAGTATGTCTGTCTATACAAATCAATGGGATAATTAACTGTAATCACCACTACACTATCTATGGCATCAGATGTCCAACTTGCACACTCTATTGTAGTGGACGACAACAACAGATACCAGCCTGCCCAATCTCTTTGGCTGTGTAGTTGAAGTCATTTTAATTGAGACTGGCTGTACCTTAACTTCTGTTTTTTGTACTAAACCAGATTTTTTTTCCTGATTAGCATGGCAGTTAATAAATCAATCAATCACTCACATTTATTTATATAGCACGTTTAAAAACAACACACGTTGGCCAAAGTGCTTTACATACAGCCCAGCACATATAATCTAAGATTATAAAACCATGTATAAAACAATTACAAAATTTAATTACAATCAAATGCAATAGAGAAGAGAAGAGAACACTAACCAGGCTCAGAGAGTTCCCCCAGAAACTTAAATTATACTTTGAGTACTAATGTTTAGAATAAAAATAAAATAAACAACAAAAACCTCTTGCTCACAAATGTCTTGTAAAATGTAAGCTAGATGCGAGAACTAATTGAAAACACTACTGTTAACTGAAATAAAGAAAAAAAACTAAGCTAAAATAAATTCATGATTCCAAAAGTAACAAAATAAAAATAAAAAATGGTCTGAAACCTTTCCGTCCTGATTGAGAAAACAATCACCATCACCAGAGTCTCGTCCCGCCGAGACCACCCTTCCAGAGCCTCGTCCCGCCGAGACCACCCTTCCTGAGCCTCGTCCCGCCGAGACCACCCTTCCATAACCTCGTCCCGCCGAGACCACCCTTCCAGAGCTTCATCCCGCCGAGACCACCCTTCTAGAGCTTCACATCAGTTTTGCTGAGCCAGAGACTGTTCACGTCAGTCCTGCCGAGCCAGAGACTGTTCACGTCAGTCCTGCCGAGCCAGAGACTGTTCACGTCATGCCTGCCGAGCCAGAGACTGTTCACGTCAGTCCTGCCGAGCCAGTGACTGTTCACGTCAGTCCTGCCGAGCCAGAGACTGTTCACGTCATGCCTGCCGAGCCAGAGACTGTTCAAGTCAGTCCTGCCGAGCCAGAGACTGTTCACGTCAGTCCTGCCAAGCCAGAGACTGTTCACGTTAGTCCTGCCGAGCCAGAGACTGTTCACGTTAGTCCTGCCGAGCCAGAGACTGTTCACGTCATGCCTGCTGAGCCAGAGACTGTTCACGTCATGCCTGCCACACCTGAGCCTTCGTCTTAGGCAAAGATGGTCGCCACCTCGTCGCCTGAGCCCTTGGCTAAGATGGTCGCCAACACATCTGAGTCTGTTTATGAATTCCCATCCAACCTCCCTCTCATCCAGCCGTCATTAACCTCTGCCACTTGTCAGCCCCATCACTCGTCCAATACACGCCAGTGGAATGGGCTCACTGAGGGGCTTCCAGTCCTCAGCACCATCTTAGAAAGTGGATCCCTGGGATCCAACTCCAGCCACCGCGTCCAGGATTCCACATCGGCCCATCAGTCCACTGGCTCACCCTTGGCTCCTACCTCCTTCATCTACGCCCCGTCCCTTCGTCCACCCGGCTCCATTGGACTCCTCACTCCCTTCTGCTCCTCCCTGGTCCTCAGTCCCTCTGTCTTCACCGCGCCCTTCTGTGTACCCGTCTACACCTCAGTCGCCCGAGCCAGCGGCTTCCCCGTGTCCCTCTGCTCCACCATGGTCCAGCATACCTCCATCTTCTCCCTGTCATCTTCCCCCATAGGTTCCGCCTCTGTCCGTCATCACCCTAAAACCTCCTGCCCTTCAACCTCCATGGCTCCTCCCTCCATCGGCTCCACCATGGATCTTCATCCTTCCCTCTGGACTTATCACCTCTCAACCTAGCCCTTCTTCTCCAGATATTCTGCCTGCCTTCTCAAGCCCTTCGTTGCCAGCCCTCCGCCTGTTCCTCTTCCTCTTCCCAAACCCCCACCTTCATCTCTCTCGTTACAGCGCGAGGACGCGCCTTGCGGGGAGGGGCATTGTCACAGTTGTGTTCTGTTTAGTTTGTTTTCATTGGACTTGTCTGCCTGTCATCACGTCACGTGTCGTCTTCTCTGTCATTATCAGTTCATCTGTATCACCTGTGTTTAGTTAATCATCATCATCATCATCATCTGTATCACCAGTGTTCTGTTAATCAGTGTCATCTGTGTTTGTATTAAGTTCCGTCTGTTCTGTCAGACTTGGTCCGATCGCCGTTGTATTCACTGTGTATTGCTGCCTGTTCTGCTGTCTTGTGTTATATACTTCGTTTTGGAATTATATCCTCGCCTCCGTCTGCCTTCCTGCAACCACCCGTGACAATACTGAGAAATTTAACATTAAAACAATATTTTTACATTTGAGCAGATTACATGTTCAACCCTAAACTGTTAAGAAAACAACTAAAATAAAAAATAAACCCTGAAAAGACTTAAACCATACTAAATAAAAATAAACAGATGGATGTCCTCAGTACTGCTATAATTGCCTGCACACTTCTCAATTTCAAAAAGTTTGATAAAAAACAAAACAAAACACAATTATATATATATAAAACTATTACACAAATGCCTTATATTTAAGTGTTATATCCTCTAGTTTTGTTCTTAATTAGGGTCAAGAAATTATCGAAACAAACAAAGTTTTCGATAATAATTAGAATACTGTTATAATTAAAATACAGTTTTTCCAAATAATACATTAAGAATCACTGAAGTTCTGGTTGTCAGTGAATTTTAGCTAAAGTTTAACATTGATATCTAATTAACTGGTACATGACTGCATGCTCTCCTAAGTTCTATTTAACAGAATGACTGCATGCTCTCCTAAGTTCTATTTAACAGCATGTGGCCCATTAGCGTATAAGAAAGGAACAAAAAAGCATATGAAGTCTGACCATGGGTCATTCAGAAAGTGGAACCCGATTGGATTGAGACACCATGCAAAGAGAATGTACATGTTTCCTCTGGTGATCTGATCACATGAGGCTGTTCCCAAAACACTGGTGGTTTTCTTGTCAATTATGAGACAGAATAGGAATATGCTTAAAATAGACATATAAAAGAGATGTGCAGATAAAAAAAATAACATGCAGGAATAATTCATGAATCAAATCAAGCTTTGTCAAAAGTATTAAAATAACGGTTGTTAAAATGCTAAAGAAAATATGGCAAAGTAAATCAAAAAGGAGAGGTGACTTTTCAATTGTTCAGTTTGGTTCTGAAATTAAAATTCTGTCATCACTACTTCAATTTTTCAATTTGGTTGTAAAATGCGGTTGTCACTCATATAAATAACAAAACTCTTTACAAAATGCGATTAACAAAGATGAGTGACAGACATATTTAACAACTGCTGCTGACAATAGAACATGCACCAACACGAAATACAAATATGGCACTTTGACATCACAGCCACATTATACTGTAGCAACTTGATAGATAAACACATCAAGAGCCATCCAATTAAAACTGCTTTATGTGGCAAAGCTTGAATGACAAGAGAGGAAATGGTCCATCTATTACATCAGATTATGTGTCATACAAGACATAACAACTGCACAACCCTCACTTTTATATAGAAGCACAAAAATGCACATAGATTTACACACACACCATGAAAGATAAAATACCTCTCTTAAAGGAGTCCACCCCAAAATGGAAATTCTCTCATGATTTACTCACCTTCATGCCATCCACAATGCATATAACTTTCTTTCTTCAGATAAACACAAACAAATATTTTGAGGAAAATTATCAATCACAACTTCTCTCGCGTGAATGCTCACATGACAGTAGACCGGAAGCAATGATTTAAAGTTAAAAAGTAAAAAAAATAATAGAATTTTCTTACACACACACCTATTGTTTTGCTTCCGAAGACATTGATTCAACCACTGGGGTCATATGGTTTTTCAAGCGTCAACCGAGCGGCAGCCATTCACTTGCATTGAATTCCTTACAGAGATTGATTATTTTCCTAAAAATCTTCTTTTGTGTTTGTCTGAAGAAACAAAGTCATGTACATCGGAGACGGCATGAGAGCATTTTAATTTGGGGGTGAACTATTCCTTTAAATGCATTGTGAAACCACAAATCCATTTTACTGTTTTGATTTGTGCGCTTAATATAACCATGCAGTTTTTTAATTCAAATTATGATAATATTTTATCAGAGTAACCAAAATGGCAATAGAATGACAGGAAATGAGGTCGCAACTGTCAATTAATGACTGGTGTGTATGACATGAGCTGAGTCACTGTCATGCATTACAATAAAGCAAAACAAACAGGAACCGCAGACAATAGGGTCAATATATAAGGTGAAGGAAGCACATACTGACACACGCACATTGTCCTCCTAAAACTGATGACATCATTAAGATGTCAGTGAGATTTCCTCCATCCTGACCTCTCAATCTTTTTTCATACGCACAAAAATACACAGGCACACACATACACTTGAACATTCTCAAAGCAAGGTCGTGTTTGCTTAGCTGAGAGCTGTTATTCATGGAGACCAAATGGAGCATTCCACAAGCAAAGGTGGGGTAACGTAACCTGCACACTTTTGCTAGCCTACTTTATAAACGTTCAGACAAAAACATAACACCAAAATAAGCCTTTGAATCATCAATATGCAATATCTCACAGTTTGCATGCAGCGACGGATAACCATTCAAATTATACTTCATATGCGCACTGTTCAAACAGACTGAAAAGTGTTGTACCAAAATAATCAGTCCTTTACAAACTATCATCACTCATTTCTAAAATAAGCATATACAAACAGAGAACAAGATGGGACAAGAGAGACTAGGGTGAGGTATCTGCCCTTTGGCACTGTTTGCAAATGTGTGGAAATGATCCGTTTCATTCTTTGCCATTTTACTAGTTTTTAAGGTGATTGCACAAATGTTTTGGATATGTTAATGGTCGACATACTGTACTTTTTTCAGTTATGGGTAATGGCTAAAATGAGCAAATCCAACCAAATTTCATATCACAAAATCATGTTCACTCTACAAAATGCATACATTAGGCTACAAATTAACATTTTTGCATAACTATAATTGTTTTCATGTTTCATGCACTTATTTGCATCTACTATAGGAGTTAGATGCATAAAAGCAACTAAATTCCAAATTATTTACAGTCCTTATGATTAAATAATAATATTATGAATAAAAAAAATCTAAATAAAATATATAGGCCTATAAAAAATGCTTTAGTAAAACGTTTCAATGGAATCAAAATAGTACAATTTGATGAAATCAAATTCTCTACCCATAACTGTCAAGCAACAAATGCATCAACAAATGTTTAAATCTATCCCACAGTTACACTTTAACAAGCCAGTGAGAGACAGAGTAAATGAAAAACCCAGAGGAAAGGCACTAGTGGAAGAGAATGTAAATACAAGAGAAATTCTTTAGGAAGAGTGGAACTCAATTTATGGTAGGTGAGTGAAAAAACAATGGGGGTTAAAACTTAAGAGGAAGCAGAGAATTACACAAGATGTTAAAAAAAGATATCGTCTGGTGTAAGACAGGAGAAGGAAACAGCAAGCACAGGGATCTAACCGAAGGAGATAGTCAAAAGTTCTCCTTTACCCATCTGTGTTCTTAAGTGAACTGGTGGAGCGAGACCGGGGCTTCATGATAATGCTCATTCTGGACGTGGATTTCCCTCTGCTAGCAGCTACAGCTAATCCCAACAGTGTGCATTTGTTTTCAGTCCTCATGTGCGTCTCCAAGCGTGAACATAACTCGGTCGAGACGGCCCTGCCTCTGTTTGTTCCACTGACAGAAGCCCCTCGTGGTCCGGGACTCTCAAACTGACCGGACAGGAGTTCCAGAGTTTGTGTCACTCAGCAACCGGCTGCTATAATGCAGGACAATCTGTCTCTCCCCCTCTTACTCTCTCTCTCCTGAAACTCCCACCCTATGTACTTTTCTCCCTCCCTCCCTTCCTGGCTGGCTGCAAGACTCATTGCTCGGACTCGTGTAGTAATGACGTAGTTGGGGGTAGGGTGATCCTCGTGTTTGAGACGAATGGATGGGGGAGGAAACTTACACCTCAACTTGAGAGGTTTCAGATGACGGGGAAAAATTCATCCCAACAGATGTATACTCCCTAAAAATGGGTGGAAATTATTTGCCCAGTAGTTCGAATTCAAGCTGAGTCAAAAGCACTTAGTGTGAAATTGCATTACTACTTATGTAGTAAGTATTCTTATAACAGTGTACTTTAAGAAAACTAGTAAGTGTACTATTTCAATACTACTTGGCCCACTTTTTAGTGTGTAAATGTATACTTTTAAGTATACTTTAAATCTAACAGTAGTACACAACTAGTTTACAACTAAGTTTTTTGTTTGTACTGCAAATAAATTGCAAGTGAACTTATAGGTATACTGAGAGTTTACTAGACAAATACTTGTAACAATTTTTTTAGTTTATGAAAGTACACTTTGAAGTATATTCTCCGTAAAGTACTAGTTAAATCGTTTTATACTGCAAGTATACTTGTAAGTTTAGGTAAGGTAAACATAACAACATACTTATAGTTTATTATTTATATATTATTTTTGCACTTTAAGTATACTACTGTTTATTTTTAGGTAATTTTTTTATACTTGAAATATACCTTTAACTGTACTTTAACTTTTTCCATTTTTAAAACATTTTATTATATTTTGATGCATCCTTTTTTAACACTTGAATGTGGGTAAGTTTAGTAAAAAAAAAAAAAGCAACATTACGTTTTTGTCAAGACTACTCAAACAAAAGAGTAAACACAACTACAAGCCAAGTATGCTTAATTATACTTTTAAGTGCATCTCGGTGAAAAGATTGAATACAAGAATAGGCCAAATATCCTTAGACTTTTCTGTCAGTAGTCCAGTACACTTCAAGTAACGTATACTTCAGTCAAGTATACTTAAGTCCAATTTTCTGGGAAGTACATTAAGTTTATTTCTGAGAAGTACATAAAATGAAGACTGAAAGTATACTTATTTTTAGTTTAAAAGAAGTATACTGATAACACACTTGAATAAACTTATTTTTCAAAAGGGTTCATGTGCAATGACCAACATGCAATAATATAAGAGGCGAAAAAATAACTAGTACTCAATGTCATTTCAATTAGAGAACTCTTCAACAAAGAAAATCTAACATTCTGGCTGTACTTGCTAGATTGTTTACTGCTGCGATTAACGGTTCACACATTAACCCATGCCAAGGGCCCTCAGAGGTGTTCCAGTGACGCAAGACACGCGTCAACCAATGACAGCAAAGCAGAGAGAATCGCTTACAGCTCTTCCCACTTGATGGTTTCAAAAAAACATTTAGACAACAGGCTTGATTTTATCTTTAGTGAAAGGATTACAGATGTCTGATTAAGAAGCAATTAGTTTGGGTGAGAGATCTGTCAGTTCTAAATTACAACAAACTGAAAAAGACGTGTGTTTGTCTCATTAGGTATTAATATATCAATAATATCACATAGTATGAACAGCTAATCTATGTTTGTGCACATCATTGCCCCCCTGTGTTCACAAGAGATTAAAGCAGATAATAATAAACAAAATCAAGAACATCTCCTAACAAAGTAATTTACTTTTAGTGAAAAAACAACAACACAGAATCTAAAGACAATTAAGTAATAGATAAACACATTTATATTCACTGGGCCAAGATTTTTACACTCTTTTTTACTCCAATGAATATTTCTCAGGCTTGGGTATTTTTATTTTTATTCTTCTATGTAAACAAATACATGTATATTAACAGTGAAACATTTTTTAATTGTCTTCCACACTTAAGCAACTTAATGGCCTTTCACAATTTATTTATTTATTATTGCCATATTCGCAACAATGGCTATTTTCATTAAGCACAGCACACACACACACACACACAAACACACACACACACAGTATTTATATATATATGCTTTAGACATTGTTTAAAAAAAAATACAACATATGAAACACAAGTTAACCCAAAGACAAATTAACCCAATGTAACAACGTGACCAATTTGCCATTTATAAAAAAAATTGAGCCAAGGTTCAATTATATAATGTATCTCAGTGCAGTTTTATACAGATTCGAAATTTAGCTTGGAGGATCTTTAAGACAGTTTTAAAAGACCACTGCAAACAAACTAACAAAAAATGTGTGCAATAAAACAGTTACTGATAGTCGCAACTAGTGTAAACTGTTAACAAGTTAAAAGAGGCATACTGTAAGCCATATATTTCTTTAATATGCAAGTCTGTTTGTACCTGCGTGACTTGAACCAGCGTTTCCTTTTCTTGCCTTTTAGTGAGTTTATATCAAGCTTGCGGCCATTCCAAGCAAAAGTGCTAAGAAAGAGAGAAATAGGAGAACCGCCTGGAGATTCACTAGCCATGGTGTCCTGATGAAACTGACAGCTTGACTGACCTCAATTAAGAGAGCTTCAGCTTTGTGTGAGGAAAATGTCCACGTCACTACTCATCCCATAATCCAATAAAACCTGTCTGGCCTTCTAGCATTCAACTGCCATGTCAGAAACACAAACTTCAGTGCTGGTAAACTGTACATGAAACTATGTCACCAGAAAGCAATCAGCTTTCTGGTCAAGAGATTTATCCTCCAAACATGCAGTAATTATTCTGACTAGTGTGGTTTGGAATTAACTGAATTTCATCAAGAAACGAGAAAGTGCTTGTTTCACAAGACACAACTAAATGTCTAAAAATGTAACAATTTACATTGTTTCACAAACACATTCTGAAATTGCTAAGCTGAAATCAAAACATATTTGAATCAACAAGTTGTTGTTCTTGCACCCAGTATTCAAATGTAACAGAACTAATGCTCTGTTACAGGGCCATAAACACCAACAACGTTTAATATAAAAATAAAAAAATATATATAAAAAGTGGTTGTGTCAAGTGTTGCTGTGCAAGAAGCTCACAAAAAACAAAGAATACTATGAATTGACTTTAACTAACACACAGGATATACACTGGAGAAAATTAAACACAAAAACTTAGAGAAACCTTAGACGAGATTGGACAAGGACTAGAATGAAACTCAGGGTTTCAATACACAGGAACTAATGAAGACCAGCTGAACAAAATGACTAATTAATGTGTTACCTAAGAAACAAACAAGGAAATCATACAAAACAAAACTAGTACACCCAGTACTGACCCCCACCCAGTAATGAGAGAGACACAAATGGTCAGGGGCAAACAAAACAGTCAATGGGGGAACGGAAGGTGGGAGGAGCCAGATTGTAATCCAGAATCCAGCCAGGACGAAGCCTCAGGGCAGAGTCAAGGGAGGGAAGAGCCATGGTGGAGACTTGGATGACCGATGGAGATAGAGCCACCAGAGATGGAGATGCAGGTGGAGCTGACGAGCCAAAGAGCCCACACAACATCAATGGCACTGGAGACTGAGGTGGAGCTGCAACGACGAGCATCCAAGGCGGAGCCAGGGAGCCTGAGGACTGAGGTGAAGCCAGTGAGACTGAGGAGGAAAGCAGGGCCAGTGGGACTGAGGACGAAGGCTGAGCCAGGGAGCCTGAGGACTGAGGCGGAGCCAGTGGGACTGAGGACGAAGGCTGAGCCAGGGAGCCTGAGGACTGAGGTGAAGCCAGTGGGACTGAGGACGAAGGCGGAGCTAGGGAGCCTAAGGACTGAGGTGAAGCCAGTGGGACTGAGGACGAAGGCTGAGCCAGGGACCCTGAGGACTGATGCGGAGCCAGTGGGACTGAGGACTGAGGTGAAGCCAGTGGGACTGAGGACAAAGGCGGAGCTAGGGAGCCTGAGGACTGAGGTGAAGTCAGTGGGACTGAGGACGAAGGCTGAGCCAGGGAGCCTGAGGACTAAGGCGGAGCCAGTGGGTCTGAGGATGAAGGCGGAGCCAGACGTAGCCGAAGGTGAAGGCAGGACGATGTATGACCATGCGGAGCCAGTGGGACGAGGGAGACCGGTGGAGCCGTCAGCACGATGGTTTCTGGTGGAGCCGAGGGTGGGAGGAGCCAAAGCGAAGCCGATAGGTCGACAGGCTGCGGTGAGTCATGGGTCCATAGGCTGGAGGCGGAGCCAGGGGATGCTCCTTACTGGGCGGACTTGATGAACTGAAGCTCTGAGGCAATACCTCACAGAATGGTGCTGGAGATGCAAAAGGTCTGAAGTGAAACAGTGGAGGCGGGGCTGAGGAACTGGCTGATTTGGGAAGAGGAGGTGGGAGAGGGAGGCTGGGTGGGAACTCTGAAGACATGGGAAACTCTAAACTGGACGGCACCAGCAGGGAAACAGGAAACCCATAGCTATATGGGACCAGTGGGGAAACAGGAAACTCAAGAGTTTAGTGGGATCAGCAGGGAGGGGAGAAACAGGGGAATTACCTCCTAATTCCCATAGATATCTACAGCGGCTGAGGTGTGGGCGAGGCCCCTTGAAATCCACATTTAGTCCCTTGGCGACGCACAGTGTTGCCGGCTCACACACCTGGTCAGATTCTCCGTGTGGCTCACGCTAGTGCCGGTGTCTCTTCCTGTCCAGGCTTGGGCTGCAAAGAGGACGGCGGACGGCTGAATTCTGGATCTGTGTACGGAGCACGGCTGTCGACTTCCTCTTTGGTAGGGCAGATGGTGTACAGGGAATCGTTGTTCACCAGCACCCACTCAACGAACTCAGCGAAAGATACACACACACACACACACACACATATATAAATATATATATTCACCGGACACTTTATTAGGTACACCTTCTCAACTGCTTTGATTTTCACGCACAACCATCTCTAGGGTTGACAGAGAATGGTCCAAAAAGTGAAAATATCCAGTGAGCAGTGAGTGAAGAAGCCTTGTTGCCAGAGGTCAGAGGTGAATAGCAACATTGGTTCAAGCTGATAGAAAAGCAACAGTAACTCAAATGACCACTCGTTACAACCGATGTCTGCAGAACAGCATTTTCTGAACGCACAACACATCCAACCTTGAAGCAGACAAGCTACAGCAGCAGAAGACACACCAGGTGCTACTTCCTGTCAGCTAAGAACAGGAAACTGAGGCTACAATTTGCACAGGCTCTCCAAAATTGGACAACAGAAGATTGGAAACATGTTGCCTGGTCTGATGAGTCTCAATTTCTGCTGCAATATTCAGATGGTAGGGTCAGAATTTGCCATGAACAACATAAAAGCAATGGTTCAGGCTGGTGGTAATGGTGTGGGGAATATTTTCTTGGCACACTTTGGGCCAATTGTACCAATTGAGTATTGTTTAAATGCCACAGCCTACCCGAGTATTGTTGCTGACCATGTCCATCCCTTTATGACCACAGTGTACCCATCTTCTGAGGGCTACTTCCGCATGTCACAAAGCTAAAATCATCTCAAACTGGCTTCTTGAACATGACAATGAGTTTACTATACTCTAATGACCTTCACAGTAACCAGATCTCAATCCAATAGAGCACCTTTGGGATGTGGTGAAACAGGACTTGCATCATGGATGTGCAGCCGACAAATATGCAGCAATTGTGTGATGCGATCAAAATCTCTGAGGAATGTTTCCAGAACCAATCAATGCCACGAAGAATTAAGGCAATTCTGAAGTCAAAAGGAGGTTCAACCTGGTACTAGTAAGTTGTACCTAATAAAGTGGCCGGTGAGCATTTATATTTATAATATTTATCATTCCAGCAATTAATTACTTTTTCAAGCCAAGAGAACTTTCCATGCTGTCTGTGTAAAAGTACTACATTGATTCCAGATTGTAAGTGTCGGATAATCGGTGCATCTCCACATGCATTCATCAACATATCACACTCCCACTCGCCTACAACCAATTATTGATGAAAATAAATCATCAGGAGTTAATCTAAGAAAAACAAAGTTATTTTAGAAGTGTTGAATATGTCCTAAATATGATAAATGTGTTAAACCACCAACTCATAATTACTTGGATGAAATAAAATCATGCAGATACAGACGCAAAAATAGTGGGCCGATGCCGGAAGAATAAAGAACACAATGCATACGATCTAAATGGGTCTGTGCCACTATTCTGGGAAAAAAACAGCTGGATAAATATAACTTGATTTTCTTTCTTCATCTACAAAATTTGATTCTATACTGGAATTGAATTTATATTTCATGTTTTCTGACCTGTCCATTCAAAGTCTGGGTTAAATGGTAGTGTGTATATGAGTGTGTGTGTGTGTGTGTGTGTGTGTGTGTGTGTGTGTGTGTGTGTGTGTGTGTGCTTTATTGGCATTAGCATAAGGCACATATCTGATAGCGATTCTCTGTTGCCGAGCATTTGTCTTAGGCCCAATACACACTGACCTACTCTCTTCCACTCACTCACTCACACACACACACACACACACATTCACATTTATCTCAATGTGTACTGTAGTTATTGACACACACCTGCTCATTGTTGGACTGTGCAGATATCAAAACAATGACATTATAGTGTATTTAGTAGTAACACTACTAATATGAATCTTTTTATAAATGAATACACATTTGTTATGTAAGTTCTCACAGTATCTGACATTTGCACAGCACAGGTCATGATTGCCACTCAATTCAACCTATTTATTGCCATTTACCTAACAGATCTACAGATAGGTTTATCGGTGGCGAGAAGCATTAAAGGATCTTTAAGGAAATCAATGGGCTCATAACCAGCTGGTTATCGCATCCTATGATTAACCACAGGCTAAAAAAACATCTGATATATTTACATGCATTTTCTTTTAAATTAAAAATTTAGTAACAAGCTGAAGTATAATCATAGACCATCAGCAGTCACATAATATGTGATCCAAACTGAGTCAAAAAGAAATTGTCTTATTACTTTTAAATCACGTCTTAATACTCATCTTTTAGTTTTAATTTATGGAATTAATTTTGAACAGATGTTGCTTTGTATTGCTGTCTTGTATGTTATGAAGGTAAGTGTTTTAAAAGGCACCTCTAAATAAAATACATTTATTATATTTATATTATACATTTATATTGTTATAAACTGTCAAAACAACGTTTATTAATTCATTAATTAGTCTAGGTAATAAGGATGAACAGTACAAAATACGAAACATCTGTAATTCGTTCCACATAACTCAACAGGGAATCATTTAACAAGCATGACAATTCTCCCAAATTATGATCCAGTCCTAAAAAAACGTAGCAGCTGACTATTCTGACACACATCACACATATAAAGCTTTACCATTTCCTCCTTGGCTTGATGTCAATGGGTTTGTTGATGACATACGGTGAGCCATTGATGCAAGCGCTACGATAACGGGCAATCCTCTCCAGAGAACAAAGTTCTGAGTTTGCTGGCAAACTCATTCTCGACTTACAATCAATGCTGAACAAGACCAAATATAGCTGAGCAAGCCTTCCTGGGTCAGTTTGACCAAGCTTTCAGTACTGTGAGGATAAATGAGCGTGGAGAGATTGAGTGAGGACTGGAGGATGTGCAGAAAGGAAAAGGAGGGAGAATGAGAGAGAGAGAGAAAGCAGCAGGTGGGTGAACAAGAAGCAGGTAGGTGCTGAAATCATTGGCGAGATCAGTAAACTCAATCAGCCGTTAATAAACTTTAATGAAGACCAACCAGAGTCAGCGTGTGAGTGTCTAAGTGTGCAAAATCCCACACGCACCTTTCGTGGAATTCTCCTGATCTGCTCCAATCATACTTGTATTGAATCTGTGCCATTTCTAAAAAGCTTTTATGCCCCGACTCTCTGCCCTTAATCAGACAGACGGGGCTGACGCACATCAAGAACATAGTCTCGCAAACAAGAAGATGCCACAGACACTATATTTCTACTCACAGCCAATTTGACCTATGGTGCAGTGGAACAGCTTTGGCCTGCTAATGTAGTCTCTCCTGTGTACTACACCTAATGTCTTGTTATACACTGTATGTACTATTTCATTTATTCATTCTTTGTTACAGAAATCTGTTTAGCATCTGCTAGTGCATTAAACTGCAACTCATTAGTGATGTTATTACTATCATTCATGTCATGGGTTTGTGGTTCATTCTAAACCTTAATCCAGCCACAAACCATTAAACTTTGCCATTTAACTCACACCATCCGGTAATGATTCCTCCTATTTATTGTCTGCTGTGACTTTTCTAAGCTATCAGATTTATAATTTTCCCCTAGCCGATAATACAACAGGTGAAAATCCCACAGACCAGGTGTCTTCAACCTTTTTTAGGCAAAGGACCATTAAAATAATAATTATTGAAGAAAAGAAATGCACTAAAATACATTCAGAAAACCTTAGCAACTGCATAGCAATGCTCAGTTAACTTCAACCCCATAACATTGTGACCAAGCACTAGTGACAATTTCTTCAGAGAATAGTTGCTAATGTTGTACAACAAGAATAGCAAAATTTAAGAACTTGCAGCATTAATGATCACTGAATAATCCCCTCTAGTGGAACTTAACAGAGTGATAATACTGGAACTAAATAAAACTGACAGAGCAGTGAATTTAATTTTTTATAACCTCTCTTAAATCTCTGTCACTAAAAATTCTACTTTTTCCACTAGATGGCAGCAAACTAACAGATTATATCTGAAGACCGAGAGATTCCAGTATCTTGCAAGTGCCAAAATTTTGTCTGGTTAGCCACTGTTGGGAGATGCTATAACTACACCATTATAGGGGGCAAAAAACACCTTTCTCCATTAACGGCCAATCAAAAATAGGGATTTTTTTTGCAGGCAACATAAAAATGCAAATATTTTATTATATAAATCACATTTTACCAGTTAAACATGGTGAGGTTGTCAAAAGGGCTATAGTTTTGTAACTATGTGTAATTTGTGAATTCTGTCAACTATATAATGAATACAGATTCTAATTGAAAGATTAAACTGTGTTCATGTGACCAACTGAAATTACTAAATAAAAACGCTTGACACTAAAACAATCCGTAAAATCCATTATTGGATTTCCAATATAATCCATTATATGATATTTTAAAGAATGTTGGTAACCAGAGAGTTGACTGTAGCCATTGACTTCCATATAATTATTTTTTCTACTATGGAAGTCAATGGCTACCGTTAACTGTCTAGTTGCCAACATTCTTTAAAATATCATATTTTGTGTTCAACATAAAAAAAAATCATACAGGTTTGGAACAACTTGAGAGTGAGTAAATGCTGACAGAATTTTCATATTTGGGTGAACTATCCATTTAAAGGCTTGATAATAGTTTATTAGACGAATATAAATACATTTTTTAATGGATTAGTTGTACCAGACAGTGCAGAGCTGGAATGTAATAAATTGTGTAGATATATAGACAATTTATTTATTAGAAAATAAATAAAGATTGATATAATAATATAATTATATATAAAAATATAAATATATATTGAATAAATTCTTTTAGTTACCACTAGGGAGCACTCTATCACTAACCACACGTACTTTAACAAGGGTCTCTCACGCAGACTCATCATAACAGGAGGGCGAAAAAAACGTAGTCACAGCGATGGAAAAATATGTCCAAGGCCAAAAACCCATTACCACATGACTCTTATGTAATGATCATGGTGTTTCATAGCAAAAATCTAATTTGCCACAGAGTACATGAATATATTATATACACATATATTGAATGAGTTGCTCTGGAATGAGCTTCAGGCATCCAAGTGTAGCGAAAGCTCCATTTTAACATGCGCATTTATCGTTCATTACCATCAAACGACAATCAAAGCTGCTAGTGATGAATATCCCTTTAAGCTCTGCCAAGTATAGCCTATAAAAAACTCAGCTTATCCAGGCTAACCTGCTATATAATGCCCTTCCTGAAGACAAAGTGTGGGGCTTTTTATGCAGGCAGGGAGGTAGTTCCCATCATCCATCACTGTTCTTCAGTAGAAGGCGAGAAAAAGCCACGGCATCTCTCACTGTCAGCGAGCATCACTGACGTCTTGTGTACCTGGCAGCAACACTTTTCTCCCGTCTCCTGGAAGCAAAGCCTAACATTATCTTGAACCTATTTTCCCAAGAGATGACAAAGATCTGGTCATGATTCCTGTACCTGTATGAATCATTCAGCAATGGTCAGGAACAGGAACTCCCTCTGGAGTATCTTAAAGCTAAATAACTCGCTCAAAGGCATGGGGGTAGTAGAACGGCATTGTAACATCACTCAACGCTTGCTAATAAACTCTCACTTTTTAGTGCCATTGGAGCCAAACACCCATATTTACAGCTGGCACAGTAGAGCTTTTAAGGTGATGTGTGCAGTTTCTGTGCCACGACACTGTAAAAACAAAAATAAAGTGTTTGTAGTATACACAAAATAAAGGCGGAAGTTTGCATAGCATTTTTAGTTTTAATTAATTTATCTAGATATTGCCATGACATAAAATCTGCCATTATTGTAATAATTACTCTGCCTATTTTAATTAACTTTAAAAGCCCACTCTAAGTTCTCTAACCACTCAGCCTTAGGAAGGTCAAACAAATTAGTTGTGGAAAAAACAGCATCTCTTTGACATAGCAGCAGCTCAACCAGGCCTTGTCCACTTTTTTGCAAAATCCGGTGGGCAGAGATTATTTAAATGAGTAACATTATGACTGTATAAAGCTCGTAAAAATCGTGTCGTAGTCCAAATGAGCCGTTTATTGTAGTTCTTGAAAAGTGGATTATATTAAATAAAATATCCCCTTTGGAGTGGACTTTGAGCTATAACCTTGCAGATATTTTTTTATGCTCAAACAGCAACATTACGCACTGACTAAAGTTGAAAAAGTAAAAAAAGCATAATAGGACCCCTTTAAAGTCAAGTGGATTCTGATTGGTTGTCAATGTATCGTTCTTCAGCTGGAAAAAAAAAACTTTCTAAATATGATTCCAACGATATCGTCCCTGTGTCGTTATAACTGTGGTGGACTTCCCTATTCTCACATAATTAGAATATTAAAACTTTACAGTTATTGTTACAGTTATCGTACTTCGTGTGAAAGGACCTTAAGTGTTGAATCAATTTTTTTTGCAAATTGCAAATATCGGCAAATTGCAAATAATTGTATCTCGATATTTCGTCATGTTTTTTTCTATTCTTAAATCATTAATGTTGGTCACCATTACATCTGTCTGTGGGTTTTGAAAATAGTTAACCAATGAAAAGTACTAAAAAGAGCTTCTGACTAGAACAGGAAAACATTTTAAAAATCGCAAATATCACTTTTAACCAATAAGCTTTTAGTAAATAGCAAGTGTAAAGTTTGTTTGCAATGAAAAATGTATTAGCCCTCATCCCAAGAATTAATTAAACCACACAGCTAACAACTATGTGCATGTCTAAAGTTAATTTTCCAGCTGGTGCAACTCAATCTAATTTGTCTTCTCTACAGCCTCAATCAGCTTTGTCTCAATATACACAACTCTATTGAAAAAACACAAACTGCTCATGGCCTCTGTGGTTGCAAGTAATGCCCTGGCTTGTAGACTGTGCAATACCTCTGAAACATGATGGATTTCATGGCCTCCCGAGTGGAGCAGAGGGGTTAAACAGCTTTCTCCTAAGTCACCAGGTGTTCGCGCAGGCCGGCCAGGCTGCACACACACAGCCAGACTGTCGAGAGGAAGAGTGATCAGCTAATTAGCCTGTCTGCATGTGGCCAATTGTCGCACACCTGACTGGCTTATGACGTACCTCACAGTGCTGGCCTTTGGCCAAAGCTGTGTGGGAATCGGTTTACTCTGTAACCTGTGTTTGGTGGGATGTGATTTGTGCTTTGTGTATACGTGAGAGGCATCTTAGTCAATAGGCTCATTATAAGCAAAGAAACATTTCCCTTGAGACTGGTTATATACAAATTACTAGCACTTCCATGTCTATTACCAAGATTTAAACAAACAGTTCATTATTTGCTATATTGTTAAAAGCGCTATATAAATGAAGGTGACTATTTATATACCCTCATATAATTTGTAACTTCTGAGGAGCACAAATAGAGAAATGGAGAAAATACATATATATCCTTATTTTTTTTTATTTGTATTATAAATTTTGAAAAAAGAATATAACAACAATGAAAATAATATCTACCTACATACATATATACTGTACATACAAGACACAAACATTCCCCAAAAATAAAATAATTATTACATATACTTGAGAAACACAAAAGGAGAAATGGAGAAAATAAATAAATATCATCATTATTATTTTTTTTGTTATATTTTTATACAAATATATATATATATATATATACACACACACACACACACACACTTGGCTTTTCTCTTGGTTGCGCTGCTTCCAGTAGTGTATGTTTATGTTAGAGCTTTTATCCAATCATATTTCAGCCATCGAGTTGTCAGGGTCAAAGAAATCTGCCTTGAGGCCTTCAGAATCGATAGTGCGGGCGCCTGTAGCTTAAAATGAATGGCAATGAAACTGTTGCTTTAACCAATCAGATAATCAGTCATAAGTGTAAGTAAATTATGAGTTATTCTTCAAATTTTAAAGTATTGCAAAGCATAAAGGAACACACCTCGGTTTCACCTTGTGTGTCCAATGACCTCAACATGCTCTACTTCGATCAAATCCAGCAGCAGAGAATGAGATTCATATTTCACAACTGCTTGTAGTGGGTTTAAACGAACAAGACAGCTTGAATGCCATATGCGTCTGACCATGAACTCAACAAACAGATGAATTAATTATGGCAGGCACAGTTGAACTGAGCCGTGCATGACAAAACAGACAGATGAAACAGTCACTAACTTCTGTCACTGCTCGATGAACATTCCTCTTAGTGAGATAACACGAATCTGCTTTGTCTCACCAGTTTCAGCTTCAAGACAACATACTAAACCAAGCATGTAAATAAAACCTGGATCATTTATTTAGAATATTCCTATTCATCTCAATGGGAGTTGCTCAACTGATGCAGGTGGTTCGAACCACAGACATTTTTGATGCGTCACCTCAGCCGTAAATGCCATGTAAGTAATCAAGCTGCAAAACCATGAAATCATGACACATCAATGTGCACCAAGCCCTCAGTAGCAACTATCCTGAGCGGTGATGTGTGAAGCTAATATAATCCATATCTGATATATCTAATGATCATCAATGGAGAAAGAAGCTGTTTCAAACCTGATAGTGTGGTTCTAACTGGGCTGTACTAACCAGCAAAACCTTGAGCACTTGTGTATGCTGCTAAAGTTTGAGTAAAATTTCTTTCATTTTTCATGTATTAAAGATGCATTATGAGCCCTAAAAGATGTGAATCAGAAGATCAAAGTATAATAGCCGGCTGCCTTGCATGTATAATTACATTTAAACTCATTTAAACATTAAATAATCAGGAAAATGTTACAGGCTTGTTATCTCATTGGGTGGAGTCAAGAGCTCTCAGCCTCTGTGATAAATCTTACAGTACACTTGAGGAGCTCACAGAGTCTGAAACTTAGATAAAAAAAGGATAAAAGCTCATTTCAATAAAAACATATTTCAATCATCTTTCTCAGATAATACACCATGGAAACGAACAAAGCAACATTTCGTAAAGTACAAAAGTTGTTTTATCACTGAATGTTCATGTAAATATTCTTTAAAATTAAAGGTAAATGTTATTACATCTGTATTCAAGCATAGGTTTCAAGCAACATTGAATAGAGTTTGACCATTTTGTCGCTTTCGAGTCTTTTAAAGATTAGGAAATAAGCTTGAATACAAGCTTATTTCCTAATCTTTAAAAGACTCGAAAACGACAAAATGGTCAAACTCTATTCAACGTTACCAAGGTTACTGGAGTTGCTTTCATATGGAGAACAAGGAAAGTCAAATGCTATGTCTCTGAAAGCACAGAAACAAAGTCTTGCAGAGAGACACAACCAAAGACAGATGAAAAAGCAATAGCCAGCACTATTTATACTCACAATACTATAGGTATTAGGGGTGGGCGTTATTAACCGGTATTAATCTTTTGGACTATCGTCTCTATCGCGGTTACGCACTTGTTTATCACCCACCCCTAATATATGTTGCACATAGGTTCAAATATTCAACCAGCACAGCCAAACATAGCCCACATTTATGTATCTATTTGATTTGAAGCTAGGATACAAAACAGAACACTTAAATACTGACAGCACAACAGCAGACTATACAGCGTCACAAAGCATGAAATCACACAGCCTCAAATAAGCAATCCAACCAAAACTAAAGCTTATACACAGTTTGTCTTGTAGCTGGTGTTTTCATGTGAAGATACTAGTGGCATGTGGCTGTGGTAATAGGATTAGATTAGACTGACACACAGCTGAATGATGTCACATCAGTGATAGTGCAAAAGCATAATGACATCATCAGCACATGCTCTAGAGCAAGACTCTGCAGCTGAAAGACATTTAATAGAGCCTTGTATATCCATATGGTTCTGCCATGCCAAACCATGCACGCAATAACCTATGCTTGCTTTTCTGTTAAAATTAACAGTGGTTTGTGAATTTGATGCTTTAATAACAAGTAATTTATCAGAAGCGTTTATGCTGGGATGTATAGGTTGTGGCTAGGCGACACGTAACTTCATGGATGTACTGAAAAAAAATCTATTTATACTTTTATGCAGGCTTTTGCGGGCGGAAGCGGGACAAAACATGAATGTTGCAGGCGGGAGCGGGAGAAGTTAACATATTTCTGCGTGAGCGGGATAGATATGCTAGTGTACCACTGAAAGTTTTTCTTGCTGGAAAAAAAAACAAAACAAAAATATTGATGACTCATCCTGCACTACACAGATTAAAGTAAAATCACTGACTACAAAAAGTTAAACTGAGTATGCGAATACAGATTGCTTTGACTGGCAAATATACAGGCATTTAAATATACATCTCATTCATTTGCAGAACTTGTTGCGACATCTTTATTCTTCTTCTTTAAAGGGACAATGCACAATAATTAACATGAGCACTCAAGTCCATCATGTAAATGTGCCAGATTTAGCCATATAGGCTAATTTTCATCTGTAGTCCCTGCCAGGTTGATGGTAAAGTCCATACAACATAAAGTCATGTTAAAACACATTCCAGCAAATATAGCCATAACCAGAGCATATTAAAACAAATACAAAATGACTTTAAATAAGGAGACAGAAACAAGCCACTACTCCAAATTATGAAGACATGATTGCTTATCCAATAACCACTGTTTTATCGATGCAGAAGTAGGCTAAACGATATAATATTTCTTAATTCTGTAGGTATAGTATTCCAGGTATGTGCAGCTCTATAAGAAAGGCTGACTGCCCAAAAGCACTTCTTTTATGTGGAATTATACAATCCCCACAACTAGTGTCTCTAGTAGATGAGTTAAGACTTTGTCTAATAAACTCATTAAGAGGGGGTGGGGCCATATCATGCAAAATTTTATTCACAAGTAAAATATCTGCAAATATAATAATTTTCCCAGTTTAAAAAAAAATCATATTTAGTTAAAAGTTTACAATGATGATATAAATTAGAACATCCCTCCC
This sequence comes from Gila orcuttii, assembly GCA_026230005.1. Classification (NCBI taxonomy): domain Eukaryota; kingdom Metazoa; phylum Chordata; class Actinopteri; order Cypriniformes; family Leuciscidae; genus Gila; species Gila orcuttii. The sequence continues at coordinate 33,415,522 of JAPDVR010000015.1, forward strand.
TTATTATCAGTTATTATATACAGTATAACAGATTCAGATACAATATTCTTGCCAGCAATTCAGTGTATTGTCCAGAGCAGCATGTTTTTTAAAACAGGAAAGGCATGGTGTAATTTGATTTAAAAGTCCAGCATGAGTTTGTTTTGAAGCGAGAATGACCCAAAACATGAAAATGGGTTGACAGAAAAGTTAACAATGGCATAATCCATCTACAGCAAGGATAAACTTCCAAAATGTTTTCTTTAAGAATCTGTAAATATAATCAAACTATGAACCAGACTTTTAGTCTTCTGTTAGATATTTGGTCAGCTAAATTAACTGATTATTGACTGATGTGGTTTTATGTAAAAGCACAACAAGTCCTTAGACAACATGCTATCTTTATCTCAAAGCTGCGCGTAATAGAAGGTTTGGCAACACTAGGTGAGAATGAAATATGTAGGATTGTACTAAATCATAAACATTTGAATGTAAGCGTTGCACATTTATTTCCTCATGCAGTCTTTCGCCAAAGCCGTTTTAATAATGAAAATACTGAATGTTTCATTTCAACTGGTGATGCCAAATGTTCTGACTGTAGGATCCAGAAAAGTGGATTAACTTGCACTGTAAACTGTAATTTTCCATTGAAAATCCTTTGTAATTTGTTGCTGCTTGTAATCTGTGTGTGAGAAACTCGCCCTAAGATAAAGCTAAAACGAAACCAGAATATACAGATAACACTCTCTTAACCTCCCCAGGCATTGCAAATCTCATAGGCTTGTGATTCAGATGAAATGACTGAGTTGTGTGGACCTGGATAATAAAAGGCAGCATCAATGAGGAAGGACCAAAGAGGATCAAAAGAAACAGATCCACAGAAATGTGTCATTGAATGTAAATCTCAAAACAAAGGCTTACAACTGCTCCTTCCCTCTCTGTTGAAATGCTTCGCAGAAGTTCTTTCTGAGTCACGTCACACTTACGCTTTATATGCATTGTTATGCCATAAGCATTTCCACAATAATCACACAGGAGTACTGACCTTTCTCTCCCCACAGCTTAAATGGTCTGAGGGAGGATGTTGTGGGGAAAATAGAACACAATTGAAGTTGAACAGGTCAAGGGCAAATTGACATTTCCTGTTAAAAGCTGCTGAATAAAAGTTATATGACTACTCTACTGGGCTTAGACAAACGTAAATGAGACTTGAAAACTGTATATGATCCGGCTGATATTTACTGAATGTTTACATTTATATACACACACACCCATACATACACGTATATGTTCCTCCCTGATAAAACCATGACGTTAGAGTTGATAAGTTTGATTCATTTCTGTGAATGAGTTTAAACTTTGTTTTAATAAATCAAATCAAAATTTTGAACTTTGAATTTTTTTCACATAATTTTACATTAAAATATTCATAGGTAAACATTTAGGCCTATTAGTTTATTAGTGTGTACTATGAAAAGAACATACTTTAAAAATATATGTATGTATAATTTCTTTACAACCAAAATATTATAAACGAAATATACAGTGCTGGTCAGAATTATTTGCCCCCTTGGTAAATATGATCAAAGATGGCTGTAAAAAATAAATCTGCATTATTAATCCTTTTTATATTAGAGGATTAGCAAAAATCTAACCTTTCATTGAAGTAAAAAAATTGAAAGTGGGGGGGGAAGGGGGATCACATTATAAAACAAATGTTTTTCTCCAAAACAAGTTGGGAACAATTATTTGCCCCCTTTTACTTTTTGCAACCTCCTTTTTCCAAGATAACAGCTCTGAGTCTTCTCCTATAATGCCTGATGAGTTTGGAGAACACCTGATAAGAGATCAGAGACCATTCCTCCATACAGAATCTCTCCAGATTCTGCAGATTCACAAGTTCATGTTGGTGCTTCTTCTCTTCAGTTCAGCCCACTCGTTTTCTATAGGGTTCAGGTCTGGGGACTGGGATGGCCATTGCAGATGCTTGGTTTTGTGCTCAGTTACCCATTTTTGTTTTGATTTTGATGTTGGTTTTGGATCACTGTCCACACAAATTTAGTGTTATTACCAGGGATTTTTAAGTTATGGTTTGTAGGTGATTTTGTTTTGGGAGCTTCAAAAAACTTTTAACTCGATTTTTTTCAAAATTGACTTTGCTGACTCTATCGACTTCAAACAGGTTTAGCTCGTTAATTTTTTATCAGATTTCAACCCTTTATACATAATTTATAATGTTTTTAAAATAAATGAAAGCTTTAGCGCAAGTTCTGCCAGGAAGACTCAATCATTACGTCACTCATTACCTTCACATCTAACCAATCATGTTCTAATACTTGCAGTATAAAAGATCGGTACTTACTCGTGTCTGAGTTTGCAGATGCTGATGCAAACAATTACCTCCATCCTCCCCACCACCACCAGGATGGTCCCTTCCCATACCTCCCGGGGGGGTCGGCTGCGCCCCTGCCTTCGTTTTCAGGCAGGAAATGCAGATTCCTTTACCCTCGGATTGTGCGCTACGGACGGGGCCTACGCCAAAGAACTTTATAAATATTTGCTTGCTGAGCTGTTAATAAATATATGCTTTTGTTACATAATTTTATCTCCCGAGACTTTCTGGTAGAACAAGAACTCAAGTTTGAAAATTTGCCCTTTCTGACTCATTTTGCCAGCACGGGTCACATATATCGTTATTGCGAAATAAAATTACTCATATCATGATAAAAGACTTAGGTAATATTGCCCACTCATAATATTTCTCACCACCTAAGATGTTAAATTACGACACAAAGGCTCTTGGTATGGTATTCACACATGTAAGCCACCAGTCCCATTCCTGCATTTGTAGAAGGACTTGGCTCTTACAGTCAGGTGGCAATGCTTCCCAGAATGGATGGAACTTTGGAAAAGCAACAATATTTGCCAGGGGGTGGATGGGAGCTCTGAGTAAACTATTCCTCATAAAATTAAGAGAACACTGGAAGTGTTCCCGTTCATTATTTCAAGTCCATTTAAAATTTTGGGGTTGTAGCCTATTTGTTCCTGAGCAAGCTGTTTTCTGGATTACCTCTATTGCTATGTGAATTGCAACTTAAAAGAGACACTGAAGTGCAAACTGGGAGCTTCCAATATGCCATTAAGCCAACAACTCAGCAGCATTATTAGCAGGGTTTGAAATTAACACCTGCCAACCCACCAAATGCGGGTAAAAAAACAACTGTGGCGGGTAACGCTGTCAATCACTAGCCGTTATTATTTTTACTCACTTTGCAGGGGAAGTTCATGTAAGCCAAATGTGCGCAGATTTAGCGCAAATACTCAACTCGTGAGTCATCATGATATATTAAATATAGCGTATTGCACAGAATCTGCGTATATATGGCTTACTTGAACATGCCCGTCACTACGCAAGAAATAACGGTGCGCTTGTTCATTTGCATTGAAGCTTAAAAAGCATTTGGTTAACAGAAAAGACAGATGCTGTGTTTGAAATCGTCTCCTATACCCTCATTCACTATTCCTTACATTACTCCACAAATATCGTCCACTTGAAGAAGTGAATGAAAACGAGTGAGTGAATTCGGACTGCCGCTCGTGCATAGTTTGTGCTTGCTGTTTAATAATAATCATTTGAAACTGCCATGGAAAATACATTTTTGGTGAAAAGGATGAGGATGAACGAGGAAGGGAGGAGATGACTGGATGACAGTATTTTGATTGAATATGAAATGAATGTATGAAATCCAAATTTGATTATATATTTTCTATAGGCCTATGTACTGTATATTATTATTATTACTGTACTATATATATATATATATATATATATATATATATATATATATATATATATATATATATATATATATATATATATATATATATATATATATATGTAAAGCTGTGACGTAGTTATTTTTAGTTAAATCTTTTGGCTAGTAGAAGTTCTGAATGGCCGGTAACTTGAAAATTTAGTAGCCAAATTGGCTGGTGAGTGAAAAAGTTAATTTCAAACCCTAATTATTAGCATTATTACAATAACCCTGCAATTATGTCGTTTTTTGACTTAATGTGAACAACTTTGTGTGCCTAAAAAACAACTATCGCACAAACAACGTAAAATTAGTTGTTTAGTTGTAAACAACGCCAAAAGTTGGCCGTAAAGTAACAATGCTGTTATTTGGGTTGGTCACGCAACCCCTTGTCCCTTAAAGGGCGTATTTGAAGTTCCTGTCGCATCCGTTAAGCTATCGTCAGTCGCACTAACAGATTGTGTAAGCCTGACTATCCATGTATGAAATGTGGCAGCCCACACACTGGCATGAGAGATTTTGAAACGTACAGGAAATATGACGGCAGCAATGAATCGGGTTAGCATCGGTAGGCCGCTAACTATGCTAGTCGCTTCAGGCGCTATTCTTCCCGCATCAACGGGGCTGGAACAACGGATAGAGCTGATTGCCGCCCGCTGACTGTGCTGACACTGTGTTCTTATTGTGAACTAATTGCGAGACACCCACTCGTTCCTCACTGTTGTCAAGGAGCCCAGCGGCAGATTCAATAAAGCATCTATCAGCCAAGCCCCTCTGCTGAGCTAAAGGGAAGTGCTACACAAGCGCCTGTATTTCCAGGGAAAATCAGAGCCTTGGCAAGTCCACGGTCAGGGATTATGTAATGGGCCTGCAGTGATTCAAGAAAAAATTGTCCCTGTATTTGAAACATGAAAATGTTGCTGTAAAACAGTCATATGAAAGAAAAGGAAGCGGAAGCCAATGCCATTTTCTAAATGTTTGTTTTTGTTATTGATTTTTGGCACAAGAAATCAAAAACATTAAATCTATTTCATTCAGTCCACAATAAATAGCCTAGTGCTGTATTTTTACTTTTTTGTAATAAAACAAATTGCTGTATGAATAGTGAATACATAAGACATAATTTGTCAAATATGTGACTCCCTTCTCAAGTTAAATGTCTATACGTTTTGTGCATAAAATCTTTAACATGTTAAGTTTTGACGAATATCAGTAAAATATTATAACAATTATATTTATTCACACACATTAAACTGATCAAAAGTGACCAAAAGAAGTCCATTTCAAATAAATGCTTTTGAATTTTGTTCATCAAAGAATCCTGAAAAAGAATGCATGGTTTCCACAAAAATATTAGGCAGCACAACAGTTTTTAACATTGATAATAAAAAAAAAATCTTGAGCGTCAAATCAGCATATTAGAATGATTTCTGAAGGATCATGTGACACTGAAGACTGGAGTAATGATGCTGAAAATTCAGCTTTCCCATTACAGGAATAAATTACATTTTGAAATATATTAAAATAAAAAAATGTTATTTTAAATGTTAATATTTCACAAAATTGTTTTACTGTATTTTTGATCAAAGAAATGCAGCCTTGATGAGCGTAAGAGACTTTTAATATCGTAAAAAAAAAGTCTTACTGACCTCAAAGTTTTGAACGAAATATATATGTGTGTGTGTGTGTGTGTGAAAATAATTATGGACAGTAAATAAATAAGAACAGTGTGTCTCACCCTTAAGACTATGAACTAAAATTTAACTACTACTATAATCATATTTGGCTGCTCAGATGTTCTGCTCCGATAGGCTCACAACAATCACTATTCTGATGAAATTAAAACCACCTCCCTTGCTAATCTGCTTTTGATATACACCCTCATCTGTGAACCTGCTCAAGCGTTTAATGCTGGATGAAGCTGCAGGAAATGAGTCCACCATTAAACAGTAAATTTACTCTGAATGGCAAGCTGATGGATGAGAGCTGATGGATGAGAGCCCGGCGACCTGCGACAAAGCATCAGTTCAAATAACAGGCACACACACACACAAACAAACTGAAATGTGCTCTCAATCGCATATGATGCAACTGAAACAATTAGCATGTGAAAAGCACTGCACTTCCTTGACACATTGCTGTGATGTGTACGCCACTCCCCCAGCGGTCAATCAGCTTCACCAGAAACACAAACACACAAACACATATATTACATGCTAAAGGAAGCTCTCACCATATCCAAGAGTGCCTCCGGAGAGGAAGGCTGCTCAAGCGTATCATTCTCTCCTCGCGAACCCTGTGATTGCGGCCGGACTTCATTGAATGACAGACTTTTAAGAGTTTCTCCACAAATCCTTCTCATTGAGAGAAAAGACTATGTGACAACTGTGTCCATATTGTCTCTGTACTTGTTTGCCATGTTTGGTTTTGGATACTTCCATCTACTACTTGGCCACACTTTAATGCTGATAAAAATATATATATAACATTCAACAAAGTAAGACAAAAACAAGCTATTCCAATAAGCGTTTAAGGGAAGACAAAAGAAATCACCCTGAAATGAACAGTGGCTTCCATAACGTCCAAATACAACAGCCTCTGGCGGAGTGTGTCGAGCTGTTCCCGTCTGACGTTCATTGTGTTTATCTGGAAAACGCTTGGCCACATTCCTCCTTCCTATCCACATGACGATATCAAGTCTTTGTTTTTTCCTGTTGCCAGCGATATATTTCCTCTCGCTTTACAGAGGGCAGGGCAGTAGAGTTCGGCAAGTACACTGCCCTAAATTCTTCAGTGTTTTAATAAATGTTCAATCAGCTTTATCCACCTTTTTCCTGAACATTAAAGTTGTTGAAGTCTATTTTTGTTTTCTTGGTATTAGAATTTTAGCCTGACATTCGCATACCACAGGGTAGGGGTGGGCAATATGGCCATTTTTTTTCAGGCAAGATCATGATCTACAATCTTATTATTCTTTTTCATGTTAGCTTTCAATACTTATTTTGTAAGTTTCTGAGCAGTACAGCCAAACTAAGACACCACTGACATTCAAAATATTTTCTTTTGTGTTCCACAGAAGAAAGTCATACAGGTTTTGAAATGACATGAGGGTGAGTAACTGATTTTTGGGTGAACTCTCTCTTTAAATTAAAGAGAGACATCAGGGCAGTCAACAGAAAAAAAAAATGTGTATTTCATAGACACCCCTTCACTTTCACACTATCTGATCATATATTTCGTAATATTTGTGTTTTATTTCTGCACTATAACTCATTTTCTTTTTTCTTTTCACTATAACATTTTTGTTGCATAGGCAACGTCTCCCTTGGACAAAACATCCCTGGTTTATGAGCGTGTATGTGTTTGTGTGGGAGGAAAACACATTGCAGGACCGAGTGAGACTACTGTTCTTGCGTAGATCTCTTTCCCTGTCGGCATGTGGTCATCCTCTTCAACCCCATAACAAGAGCCCTCTTCGTTCCAGCAATAAAGCGTATCGATTCTGTCAGTGCAAGCTGTACTTTTAACACAACAAATGACGCCTCAAACTGAGAGGGAAAGACAACAAGGCAACAGTGACGAGAAGACACTCATGATCTGATTTCTCTTTCTCTTGATCATATACCAACACAGACACACATGGGCATAGAATATGCAGGGCACTTTTAGTCCCCCGCACTTTTAATAAGACGTAAATTCAAGTGTGTTCGCATAGAGGTTTTCATGGGCCAATGTGAATAAATCTAGATTTAAATTCAAAGAGACAAGATAGTCTATGCATGACCTGACACGCTAAACTCTCATGTAATGTATGTTTCATTAATACTGGAAGCCAGAGATCTCCCTTGCGCAGAAAGTCCAAAACAGACTCGTAGAAGTAATAACTTATGACGTTTCCAGAAAATCCCTTATATGGCCAAAGGCATCCAGCTATTATTATTTTTGTGGAAACCTTAATACCCTTTTTCAAGATTTTTTGATGAATAGAAAATAAAAAAACTGCATTTATTTGAAATAAAAATTGTTTTGTAACAAAAATCAATTCAATGAGACTTTGCTGAATAAAAGTATTAATGTCTTATATAATGCCCGATATAAAGCAAAATGAGCTATTATAAATAAATAAGTGAGAATACTGGTTCGGATGCATGCACTTTAAAAACACTTGATCGAAAAAAGCAATCTGTCAACATCAGTAAAAACAGACCGAAAACAAGCATAGTAGAGAATTTTAAAAAGTCTCCAGGGGGAATATTAGCATAAAGAACTTTGTAAAAGAAAGTTTCAATTATCTTCGGCAGGTGTAACTGTTTGAGTTTTTGGTAAATCACAACATAGCACAATTGTGCTAGTCATTATAGAATTTAAGTACCAAAACCTGCACTCTTGTTTTAACATAATGGTTCTCAACTAATTTAACATTGGCCATCAACATCAAGTGGCCAACCATAGTTTAATGAACAAAAGCAAACAAAAAAGTGCTTAAACTCTAAAAAAAAAAAAAGTATTAGTATTATCATGAACTGCACAGAGCCACAATAAGCATCTTCTGAACAGCAACAATAAAATGAATGTCACTCTTTACTTTCTTAATTGTAAATTTGACAATTTTGCACAAACAATAGCCAAAGTGTGATTTGAAAGCCTAACATATGAAACAAACACTCTGCCAACTAATGCATTAGGCTCCTGAACATACGTACAAACTACACAGAATATTGCATAATATATATCAATGATGTGTTTATTGCTGGTTTTATGCTCTCTGCATAATTCACCTCAAAGCGCGGTCAGGACAAACAATGTTTTACATCTTCATAAGCTTTTTTTTTTTTTTTATCTAATTATGCATGATAATATGGTTAGTTTAATTGTTTTTCCTCCCTGCAGTCCACGACCCTAACATAATAGACCTACACCCATTATCGGGTCACAACCCACCACTGCTTTAGCTCAGTGCTCAATGCCATAATATATCTGTCAAGTGCTGATTTATAAAACTGCTTAAAATCATCTCACTGTTCTTCCCTTGAAATGCATTTACAGCAGGTACGCTAGGAGTCACATTTTATACTCTTTATTGCATAACATCCGTTAGGATAAAAGCTTTTAGTGTTAAAAATCCACAGAGCATAAATTTATAGATGCACCACTGAACTGCAACCTGGTTATAGTGTATTATGCAATAGCTTCTTTCCTTTTTTACACATGATCTGTGACCATTATCAATCTCCACCATTTCCACTTCATTCACTTGTTAATTCGACGCACTTACTGACAGTGTGAGCTAAATGAAATGCATTCTGGTATTTGCATTGGGTGTGATCACCGAAGAGTGAGAGGGGGAGACGTTATGACTCCTGAATGAGGGTCTGACTGGGGCTGCTCACACTAGTCGTTCACCCAGCTCCCAAAATAGACTTTCTGCATTGCGCCGGCGGTCCTTATCTCGCTGTCTGATGTTTATGTTATCTCTCTATGGGGGGATCTTTCTCTTTCTTTCAACACTGCTTTACACATTTCATTTTCACAAACAGGGCCACCAGGAATCACATAGCAGCATCTGAAGTCTTAAAGGGACCTATTATGCAAAATTCACTTTTACATGGTGTTTGAACACTGATGTGTGTCCACAGTGTGTGTAAACAACCAGCCTAAAATGGTAAAAATCCACCCACTCTATTCTTATGATACCCATAAATCAGAAGCAGTGTTTGAAAATACACTGATGTCACAGTAGGGACAAGCCCCACCCATCACTGGTGACGATCTGCCCAATAGAGTGGTGCAGGTATGACGTAAATTTGTAGGCCAAAATGTGGAAACGTTAGCAAAATGTTAGCACTTCCGGCTTCGTCGTCCTGAAGTCAATGGGTTTTTGGTTAAATTGATCTATTAAGGTTGGTGGTCTAAGACATAAAATACATTAGTATTACCCCACTTGTGGTTTTCTTAAGCTGTTACGTGTCTTGAAGGCGGCGGTTTGCTAACAAGTGGCTAAATGGGACAAGATGTTGTCGGGGACATTAAACATCACACCGAACAGGTAAGCTCAGTACACTTTTACAGGTTCATTGTGCTTATAACTGTGCTCTTATAAACTATTCAAACTTTTTCTGGGAAATTTTTTTTTTAAATAAAAAATGAAAGTTGTCAGAAGTTTAGTGATGGTTACATTGAAGTTGTGGGACTGTGGTGTAGTTTGTTTGTAGCCTACCTTTAGCTTTTTACTTCTGGCGACTACATTTAGGCTTCAAGATTCATAAACATTGTGTTTTTGTCGAGGGAACCAGAGTGATGTTAACTGTCGGTTAGCGTACAAAGTGACGTCATAACTGCACCACCCTATTAGCATAAATCCCACCCTGAGTGAGCCCCACATAGTCTGCCATGTATATCCTCGCTATAGTATCTATTTCATCAACAAATGGAAGTTTTATCAGAAAACGAATCAGAAAGAAATCACTGGAAACAGCGTGATCGCAAAACAAAGATGATAAAAGTGACTATTTGCTGGCATTTTTGTTGTTTACTTGAATATTTAAAACCCAAGCATCGATGTTTTACCACAGGTTTACAATAAAAAGTGATGCATTGATCATAATGAATTAATTTGTGTCAAAATTGCATATTAGTCACAAAGAAATAAAGTGGTTTAGCCTACCGATAGGTCTATTTCACAAAAGAAAGAGGACACACTTACTTATGCAGTCGCGTCTGTTTCTGTTTATTTGGTAGTTACAGGACATATTTACATCACAATTAGAAAGAATGATACTTTCTACAAATATGCCACCAAAAATACGACCTGAGGAGCTTTAGCACTCTCTCCAGTAGCCTATATTTTATGTTATATTTTCAGTCAGAGAAACAAGAGGAAGCTTGTTTTCTCAAAAGAAAAGTTGCTTTATTTTATGATAGTCCGGTATAAAGAGACGAGACGTAGGCTACTGACAGATAAAATAAAAACATGATTGTGATAGCCTTTATGATTTGTCTGATTTCTTCAAGCGTTCATATTTACCATGTTTACTATGGTAATGGTTAGCGTGCATAGTCTTTTGCATCGCGTATAAAATATTTCTACCTTATACGGTGATCAGAATCCACATCGGATCACATACAGAAGGCATTCAAACATGAAAGTGAGTTTTGAGGTAAATTATTTTAAAAGTCTTTAATGCTGACACAATCATCCGACGCTGCCGTCTCCAGACTCAGGTACACTCCGCTTCTGTTCGTAACCACTCCTCAAGCCCGAGTTGGCCCGCTTTAGACCAAGGTATTCGTCGGGCCAGAAAGCCCTGGTCATTGTCCCTGAGGAAGGCCCAATCAAGCCCCGGAAACGCGACTGGCCCTGGCACGCACTAGCATGCCTGCTTTTGGCCCGACAGTGGAAAAATTCTAAAATTACAAATTTTCTGTTTTTGGATGTACCAATGAACATTAGAGTCTCCATACACTGCCGGCACCTGAGCACTGAGGACACAGTAGATGAATTTGTGGCAAAGAAATTAGGTAAATTCTTGTTGTTTGTGCAAACTTCATCCAGAACAAGTAAATATATCACACTTCATATTTTGTAAATGTTTCCAAATCAAGTTTCTGAAAGTGCTTGTTAGCATGCTGTATGGCTAATGTGGCTAACGATGATTATATAAATTATAACCATAATTAAACAAAGCGATACCTGTTCTATGTCCATACACCATATATTCTCTGGCTCTGTAGGCATTCTTCAGTTCCCACATGAGCACCTGTACAACAATTTATAGATGATCATGACAGAAAATGCTAATCAATAAGTTGAATAATGTTACATGTAATAATGTTACATGTAGTACAATGTTACTCCACAACAACTACATCAATTTATCAACTAACCATTCAGAAACATCCTGTTGCATTCTAAAAGTTGTAACTTCTTCCTGAGTCTCCCCATCAGTGTCCGGCTCCGGTTCGAACATATAAGGCTGCTACTGACCGCTACTAACAATTTATGATATTTTGGCTGCGTGAGATTCTCCATTTATGTTGTTGTCGGAGTATCTGAAGAACAAGCTATAAAGGCTCTGCCCTCTTCTGGAAAAGGTACACATATGAAAACGGCGTGTTTTTGTTCACACCCAAGTAGGGGCAAATTGGACATGCTATTGTAAGACTGGAAAACTAGTTGAGGAACGATCACTCCTCGAGTGGACAAAGGACCCTGCTAAAAATTACCATTTGAACAGAGTATAAGATTCAGAGTAGGCAGAGTATAAGATTCTGGGCAAGTCTCACCCAAGAATCATTCTAATCTACATCTTTTACCTTGACCCCCCATTCTCCCCCCACTTCTTTTCCCTAATGTTGAAATCATCTGAAATTCATCCAAAATATATATGGTTTTAATGTGAACAATTATCATGCAGTTTTATACACGTTTAGTATCATTTAAAATGTCTCAGTGCGACTGGTACAAATGTCCCATTCCCAAAGAAGTAAACCAAAAGGTAATAAAGTTCTTAATAGTTTAGAAATATCTTGCACACAGAAGGGTGTGTCTTACAGACAAATGGTCAGAAGGTGTTAACTTAATGCAAATTTCCACTGATAGCAAATGGTTCAATGTAAATCAACTTCTGCCCCAGTAAGTCTGGGACAGTGTTTAAGGTGAATTCCCACTGTGAACTCATGTTTACATTTGAAATGAGTTCTGGCTACAGTATATAATGGAATGCAGCAAAAAGATCAGGGCCTTTTCTGTACCTCAGATCAGCCCGTGAGGCTGAGAGTTGCCAAAACTGTCAGCTTCATGTATTTCTTGAATGTCGAGTTAACATTTCTCCTCTTTATTCAAGAGCATTGGAAGTTTTGTATTGATTATCTTTGAACTGATTATGAAATTGTTATGATACATTTACCTGACATAATAAATTGTTACATTTGATTATTTTAACTGACTTTGACATTATTTACAGTTAAAATGAATAGTCAAACATTCGCTCACATTTAATGATGCACGGATATCATTAAAACCTTTTTCATTTATGGAGTCAGATGAAATAACGAGTTAATAACATGAGAAAATGTATTGAATTTAATCAAAAATACTTTGCTGCGAGAAAAGACAGTAACACGTTGAGACCTTCCGTGCTGGTCGGATACCGGACCTTGGGCCGATCGAGCGCGAGTTTAGAAGTATAATAAATGATTTGTTTGGTATTTGAGCTGAAACTACACAAACACAGTCTGGAGACTCCAGAGACTTACATTACATTGTGTAAAAAGGGGCATAATAGGTCCCCTTTAAAACAAAAGCACTTCATAAACTGAAGCAGGGCAGCACAGAGGCCCCTAAAAGCATCATCACCGCAGAGTGATCTATTTGACTCTTAGCTCAGGTTTTAAAGGTTCATAGGAGTCTATAAACTACTTCATGGTTTCAGTAAAGTTCCTAAGAGAAATACAAATGCCAGTGCACACCATGTGCTTTCCAACATATCATGGTCTAAAAATCACCCACATCAACACATGGTCCTCAATGACTTATTCATCATTGCTGAAACAAAGCTACTGAATCTACATCAAAAATACTTTGTTGCCTTTGGCTTGCTCAGTTGGGGATATCAAATTAATTAACCAATCATACCATTGATCAGCTCTACCAAACTTGGATGTCTTTTTTCCAGTAATAAACAAACATTGTTAAGTTGTTTTGATTGATACTGTGAAGCAGCTTTGATACAATCTGTATTGTGAAAAGCGCTATATAAATATATTTGACTTGACTTGACTACAGTGCAAAATAGACAGTGTGAGCAATGTAGTTTGATTACAAATGAACAAAACACTCCTAACCTAATCGCTTTAGTGAATCTAACAACATGCAGTGCAACAAGTGACCAAATGACTCTTCTGAACTTGTTCTTTTTAGTGAATCGAAAACAGCACAAACAATCATAGTCCACTTGTTGAACATATGACTCTAATGAGTCGGTTCGTTTTAGTGAATCAACCACATGCAGCTTACAATTAAGCATGGTTGTTCACAAGACAGAGTGTAGTTAAACATCCACATTATGCATTTTGTCAATACTTTATGAAAATAACTGCCTGAAACCACATTGTTTTGCTTAATACTACCACATTTAGTATTGTTTTATAATATATGGCCTATTATTGGGTTACATTTATGGTGATTCTCAACAGACCCATTAAAAGTCTGCATAAACATGCGTAAACAAAATAATTGTTTTAAATTGATTTATTATTGAAATGATCTCATTATCTCGTTATTTGGCAATGGAATTTAATTTATCCAAATATGTATTCCTTAAATATACTAAGAGTCATTAATGTAACCATAGAGGGACAGGAATCACGTGGAATTGGAACTAGAACCATTGAATTCTTCATGATTCCCATCCCTAAATGTGACTCATCCCTAAATAAACTTAAATTACAAAGGAGGTGTACTTGAACTGAATGACAATTACTTCACTAAAATACTGACGACACTATAATATCTGTCTTGCATTTCTGAACATTTTAAAATTGCTGTTCAGGAACAGAAACATAAAATGCTTTCTCATATTTGATTACAGGCGTTTCACTTGACTCATTTATAAAAATAACCATATTTACATATGCACAGGACACCCAGGTATGAGTCAACCTGTAATGACAGGTATGAGCTGTAAAACAAGGCATAATGTTATGTTGTTAATGAAATTCATGTAAATGAGCTCTTAAGTAAATCACATGAAACATAACCTGTCTTCAAAAGTTATAACCCAATTTATGTGCCTGAAAGAGGCAGCAGCCAAATATCTTTGTTACATTGCAGGCGCTAATGAATTACTCACGTCCAGAGACTAATTTGCATAATTCCAATTCTCACCCAAAGGCATTGTTCTGGCTTTTTTATGATTCCTGAATTCTATTACTGTTGTGAAAACAAAACCCCACTGTGTAAAGAAGGTAGGTGATGGTGAAATAAATTCAAAGGGCCAGTGGAAAGAAAGGGAAGATAATATCGCGGTTATCAATGTCATGCGAGCCTCGTCTGCTATCTGTCCTCAGGACTGTGTAATTACTGTCACAATGTAATTAACCTTCACCCTGTCTCGATGGATACTTTGGTGCTCACAGCATATTGGCGCCGACAATGCAAGCAAGTGTACAGCCATGTCCGATAACGGTCTGGGTGAAGATTTGGCGAAGCACAGGTGGTATTTAAATGTCATAGGTCAAAATGCTACATGAGTAAATAAATAAAGCATCATCCTAATATCAAAGAAAAGAATTGGAACCAAAGAAGACAAGGGAGAAAAAGAGGCTTTGTTTATACAAAAATATCTTCAATATATACTATTAAATATATACTTATATATTGACATTTTAAAATGCAAATAAATATGTACATTTAAAAGGTGGAAGGAAGGTACATACGCAAAGTCTGCTTTATGGGAAAAAAAATAAAAATAAAAATATATCCAGACAGCAGATAGAGCTTATGGAATAGCAGAAATGCAGCCGTTACACAGGTAACCCCGTAAACAAGGCAGCTGTGTTACTTTCTGTTTCTTAACATTACTAAAATGTTTTAAACAGTCATTCAGATTTTTGTATTCATCACAGCACTAAACACTTAGACTTATAGGCTGTTTATTTTCAAACTTACACATTTTATTCTGGACTACAACATGCCCTAGATATTGATTGAAAACATTCTGATTATTTATTAATGTTCGGTAACAGATAACAATAAAGCTCCATATAGTTAACATTAGTTAATTTATTAGTTAACATTAACAATAAAAAATACTTGCATTTATTAAATGCAATACTTAAATGCATTAATTACTCTTAGTTATTGTTAGTTTCAAAATGTAATACTATATTATTGTAGCTATTGCTCATTGTTAATGTGAGTTAACCCTCTGGGGTCGACAAACGCGTTTTTTTGACATAGCAGGAAAATAGACTTAAAATACTCTGTCATTTTTGGTCATACACACTTAAGAAATATAAAAAAATAAACTGTTGAATGTCTATTTTTTTATGTGCCCACTTACAATCGAAATTAAACATTGTGCTTTTGTAAAATAAAGAAAATAAACAGGGTGTGCTTTCTGTCTCTCTATCTCCGTTAACCTTTTTTCTGGAGCACGTCTCTAAACTTAAACAAAACTCAGCGAATACTATTCACCCAAGCATGAGCAATATATCTTTATGATCATTTAAGTTTGTACTTTTAAAATATCTAATTCAAAACTAAAATAAATATTCTCTGTTTATGTAATCTATAAAAAAAGAGAGAGGTGTCAGCCGATCTCATTATCGTTCTCTCAGCTCATTATTCTGCTAATGTGACACGCCCACGGACAGCGCGCGCTATTCAGATGCAAATGATCTGAAGCGACACATGCAAACGTGTCAACGCCCCTCATAAATGTGATAACACAACAAATGTAATCATCAGATTATTTTACCTTTTTGTCTTGCCAGGCTGTGACTGTGAGCAGTAATCCTGGGACATTTACCTCAGAACATGATGCTGGTTTATTTTCATTTTGAGGAGTGACCGATCTAGCCGAGAATTGTGAGTAGCCTAAGTTTTTTATTCTTGTGCTTTGTTCTAATGTCTGTAAATGCAAAAAGACTGTTTAAATTTGAATCACGTTTCTGTGTGTGAATGAATTAACGGTACAGATGGGCGCTGTTTATGTTTAGCCTACTATGTTACAGATGAAATATGAATTTTGGATAGATTAGAAAGTTTTTATTCTAAAATATCAAATAAGATTTTGTCATCCAGTTTCTGCTCATATTTTAAATATATAGTAGGCTATGTTCTGTCAAAAATAAACTCATCAACTAAGATGTTATTATAGTGTTTGTTCCAATGTAAGCTATATAAAAACTAATGAATCCTTAACTTTAAAATATGTATGATAATACTGTAGGATAATACTGAGGAATACTGTAGTAAGTTTTTTTCATTCTCAAGTGAATCGCGTTTCTGTGTGTGAATGAATGAACGGCAGAGATGCGCTGTTTACCACAACTGGCAAAAAGACAGTTTAAATTTGAATCGCGTTTCTGTGTGTGAATGAATGACCCGCTTTTAGCAAACTATATTGCTATACTGAGTTGAGTACAAATCGACTGAAATATGTTGAAATAAAATGTATTTGTATAAGCAACGTATTAAACTGCAAATTAACATTTATATTTCTTATATAAACGAACGACCTATGTTACAGACATATGAAAGACAACATTTCGTTGACTAGTTTTGGATAGATTATACATTTTTCCTATAAAATATTTGCCACCTCAAATAAGCTTTTGTTTGCCAATTTTTGCTCATATGTTAAATAGCCTATAGTATGTTTTGTCAAAAATAAAGTAATCAAATAATATGTTATTATGTGTTTGTACCAATGTAGCCTAGGCTATATCCAAAGTAATGAATCCTTAACTTTGACATATGTATGATAAAATGTATACTTTAGTTTTTACAAAGAAAGATTGCACTTGAATTGTTGTTGTAATTGTAACATTTTTAATAAAAAAAAAATATTTACAATGTAGATGTAAACAAACTATTAAAAGGTAAATATAAGCCTTTTCTTTCAATAATTTTTATTGAGTTTTATTAGTGACAAATTTGGGGGAGGATACATATTCCAAAACTGAAAATACAGTATGAAAATGAACTGCACAATTACTAGACATGGAAAAATATTTAAAAAAAATCAGATGCTTCCAACTGGAAGGAAGGAAGGAAGGAAGGAAGGAAGGAAGGAAGGAAAAAAAGAAAGAAAGAAAGAAAGAAAGAAAGAAAAGATAGATAGATAGATAGATAGATAGACACACACACACAAATATATATTGCTCTTGCATTCTTTCTTGTGGCTCAGTGACACCCCTGAATGAATGGCTCATTAAGTATGCGGGCCCCATTGTCTCCTCAGGTGTGAACCACTAAATATGCATGATGGTGTTGAAATCGTTGACACCCCTTGCGCATATTGCCTTTCTAAACAAAAAGTGTCTTACAAAATTTAAATCAATGTATTGTTTTATGTGAATGATTAGGCAGGATGATTTTCACATCATTTTGAAGAAAAAACTCTAGGCAACGACATCCATTAGTCAAAAGTCTTGTGGACACATATTTAGTATGTGTTTTGTGGCCTTATTTCAGAAACTTTATTTTTTATTTTTGTCAATAACCATGCATAAACAATATTCCCTCAAAAATACAAACATGTACATACATGTTGCTCACATATTATGGTAGCCCTGTTTGTGCTAAATAGAGTGTAATTACACCTTTGCCATTAATATGTTTATAAGCAACTGAAAAAGCACAAATGTCAGGGCATGTCAGAATATCTCAAGGACCCCAAAAATCCCTTAGACCCCAGAGGGTTAATCCTCTGGGGTCTGAGGGGGTTTTGGGGGCCCTGAGAAGTTTTGACATGCCATGACATTTGTGCTTTTTTCAGTTGCTTATAAACATATTAATGCATTAGTTAATGGCCCAGGAACGCGTCTGACTTGGCAAAATCAGGACGTGCCCATTGTTTTGAAGGGGGTGGATTGGAATCCACTGCTGCTTCAATGTATATGTAATGAGTGATTAATAATCAAGGATAAGCATTTCTACATAAATCATTTCTATATTCAATGAGTAATTAAAAAAATAATTTTAATCATATGTTGCTGTGAGTGTTTAACCAGCTTCTTTCTAGGCGCATTCTGATGTCTGTGGGTAATCTTTGTTGACCCGAAAGAGGGTCTTGAGAGAACAGGCTCTCTGGAGTGGAAAACATCTATCAGAAGAACTCTGGTCTGGAGAAGACCCTCACTATGTATTGGGCTACATAATTGTTTCTAACTGAGTAGTTAAGGTTCCAGGGGTCAAACTCTACGTGACTTACCTGATTTGATTTATAGAATTGTATCCCTTTTATGTGTAGTTCTCTAATGACTAAGATGGACCTTATCTGTATTTCTTCCTGAGGAGGGAATGTGTTATTATCAGTATGTTTTGGGTAGTTGTCCTAATGATAGTGAGCACAGGCTCTCTCCAACTCTGAGGAAACTGTGATTCTAAAGTGCTTTGTGTGTGCATTGGATGTTCTGTGCAGGTGCTGTATAGGAGTTGTGGGACACTTGGATGCTCTCCAAACAGACCTGAAGACGCCTTTCTCCAACCTGCGAGGTCACCACAGGACTAAATCTAGGAATCGGATGGCAACTATCTTGACTAATGGCGACATACTCTCCTATCTATCCATGTGTGGAAATTAGCTTAGACTATATGTGTTGTTAGCCAATCAGAAACTGCAACCTGAAGCAAGGACGTATCTTAGACCTTGGTGTAGGGTACGGCTGTGATCTTTGTAACTGTAAGCGGGGTGGCCTACAAACTCCTGTGTGAGTCTTGAAGCTGACTTCTGCTGATGAAACTGCAAACTATCTTCAGTAAAACTTTTCTTCAATTTATTATAATTCTGACTTTGGATCTTCTGTCAAATATCAGTGCCCGGTTGCATAAAGCACCTTAAGTTTTTCCCTTAAGTATGGTACTTAAGGGGCGATTTCCCCTTACCTAAGATAATAACTTAAGTGTGTTGCATATAATCTCTTAAACGGTTCTCTTAGGTAAGGGAAACATTTAAGTGTTTCACGACAGCGATCCTGGATTCACGTTATAAAAGTCTGTTGTTGCCATAGATACGCAAAGCACTAACACTAGCAATTTTGCAGTTTCATCAAATAAAGTAGGCTAGGATATCGGAATGGATAAAGAAAACAAAAAAAAGACAGCCTAATTGGACAGAGGAGGAGAAATGCATTATTCTTGACGAATATGATAAAAGAAAAACTATTTTGAAAAGCAAACTAAATCCCAATGTAACTGCTGCAAAAAAACTGAAACAGTGGGAAGAAATAACGGAAAAAAAACAATGCAAGGAATCTTGATGTAAAGAGGACGGTTCAGGAAGTCCTTAAAAAATACGAAAACATCTCTGTGGTCGCAAAAAAAGAACTGAGCGCTTAAAAGAAAGAAGCCAACAAAACAGGTAAGATTAAGCAAGACTACGCTTTTAAGATTGTATGCACCGCAGTGAAGAGTTCGCTTTATTGCTGTACATTGCGCGTCGATCAAATCGGTATTCTTGCAACAATTTTTCATTGCTAAGATGGTCCAAAGGGTTCTCCCTATCCCTAAAAATTCTTCTTTGCACATAATGATCTTCAGCTGGTTCCATAAATTCAGCCATGTCGTCTTATTTTTGTCCGCGTTACTCTTAAGGTTACGATTTCCAAACCTTAAGTTATACTTAGGGAAATGACCGTTAAGGGGTTTTATGCAACACTTAACGCTTTTTAAGGGTTTACTTGGGTGAAAAAACAGCATTTAAGGGAAATTCGAAGTGTTTATGACGTTTCACTTAAAGAAACCTTTAAGTAACACTTAAGGGTTTTTTTCTGCAACACCCTTAGGTTTAAGGGAAACATAAGGGCGAACTTAAGGGAAAATTACACTTAAGGTGCTTTATGCAACCGGGCACTGGTCCTTGGGTCCTAAACTGTAAATCCCCTTACAGTATCCCCCTCCTTACGGATGGCTTTGCTTGGAAACAGATGCGGAACCCACACGTTCGCTGCTCGACACCCTGGAAACAAGCCCTTTGGGTGCTACATGAAGAGTCAACCACTAAGTTTTTCATCAGACTGTCACTTTATCTCACCTCAGTCCATCAGTACCATTTATTTCAATTCATTAGCTATAATCGCACTGAACGACCCTTTATTGAGTTTCCCGCCTCCAGCAGGAAAAACAGGGAGAATTATGGGTATCTTGTGGAAAGCCCAAAAACAGAAGTGATATAAATAGCAGATGGAGCAGAATTATGTAATAGAAGAAAGACAAAGAGATGGGGTGTTCATTCAGGAGACAAGGGGTTCAAACCCACTTGCTCACTGATATTCATGCTGATGCGGCTCTTGCTGTCTGTCACCTCATCAACTTATGGAATGTAGCCGAGTTAACAGAAAAGTTAGTATTTTAATTATGTTTTCCATTTCTTTTTTTTACATTAATAAAGGTCATACAATGCTATTGCTGCTACTCGCAATAACTGAGATGAGATGTGGTAACTGAGAGGACATCATCTAAACACAGGGGAATTGAGTCGTGATGTAGGGCTCTGTGAATGTAAAATCTGCATTGACAGTACAAATGAAAAGCGTACCATATAATGCCAGCTCATACTGGAGCGTTAGCTGTGAGGAAGACCCTGGTAGTCGAGGAGAGCGATGAATAATTCAGTGCTTGCCTCACATAGATCCCCGTGGCCGAATGTGAATAAGCTGTTTTGTAACTTAGGCTGGTTGGGAAGTGAAAAGAGATTTATTACTGATCCCTTCTGTGCACACAGGTGCTTTAATTGACTGGAAAGTATAAAACTTTCTCTCTTCCTTTCTTTAAAACCTTATTTAAAAAAAACTAATAAAAAATGTCTAAATAATAAAAAAATATAAAAAAGTATAAACCATATAAAATATTTATATGAAAACAAATATAAATTGATATAAAATATATATTTTTAAATGCATATTTATTAATAAATACATTTTATGATAAATATATATAACATAAAAATATTTATATGTAATAGATATACACTACTGTTCAAAAGTATGGGGTCAGTTAAAAAGTATGGGGTCAGAAAGATTTTTTTGATAGAAATAAATAGCACATTAAATTGCTCAAAGGTGACAGTAAGCAATTTGCTAATATTCTATTCTATCTCTTAACACTCTTAGCAGTCAGCGATTCAATGGACTCTTAAGAACAGCTATTAAACCAAGAAGGTGCAGAGGCCCATTTCTGCTCCAAATTATTGGAAATAGCATCAGTCAGGGAATTTCACCAAGTGTACAGTGACTTACAGCATTAAGGGTACAATTAGCACAGTGCTTATGGGCTGCAAAGGTGATAAGTGGCTTTCTTTTTCTCTCTCTCTCTCTCTCTCTCTCTCTCTCTCTCTCTCTCTCTCTCTCTCTCTCTCTCTCTCTCTCTGTTACTATTATCAGACAGACAGCCCTAATCACCAACTACTCTACAGATGACTGCTCATTCTCTCATCTGCTCTCAAAAATTAGATTAAGAACCAAATTCAAAGGTGAAGTGTGGAATTTCTCTGCCACTGGTGCCACCAAATGGAATTGTAAAAATAATAACTGTTACCAAACAGATAGTCCAAACTCACGCCCTTGGTTGTGCCAATGATGCTGTGTCAAGCTTCTCAAAAAAACAACAATATTTTTATATATAACACCAAAGTGCCACAGTATTTACACCAGGAAAACACACTTTCTGGGGGTTAATTTACACTTTATTAGGATACTACATTAGGATATTCCAAGTTCAGAACAATTTAAGCTCAGCAGCACTTGTGGCATAATGTTCATTCGATTCAAGAGCATTTTTTGCAAATTTAGAACAAGTAGATTCTAGTGCTGTCAAATCATCTAACATTAACGTTTGTGTTTACATAATACAGTATATGTGTGTGTACATATATTATTAAATTTATATATATCATATATATATGTCTGTGTGTGCGCGTGTCTGTGTACATACACACAGACATAATATATATAAATTTAATAATATATGTACACACACATATGTGAACAAAAATTTTTATGTTAGATGTGATTAATCACGTTTAATTGATTTGACAGCTGTAGTAGATTCACAATAAGATTTGATTCAGTTTGATCAATGATTCGATTGTGCATTTTTAAGTGCATTCATAGAATTATTAAATGCTTCCCCAACAATTGAATGTTTACATATTTTAAAGCATTGAATAACTATCGAATCGTGATTTATTCGATTCTTAGCATTTTAAATTGATTACTGGCAGAAACAAACAATTCACGATTCAAAAATTCATGTATTAAGCTATAAATTGTTAAATTACACATATCACCTTTACAAAAATCAAACAGTGAGAGGAGAGCCAGTGTAAGCATTACTGTAAGAGGAGCAGAATAAAAGTTCAGGAAGAGATAGAATGATGCAGTGGAGTGTGAAAAGAAAACGGGGGTGGGAAAGGGCCACCGCATACCCAATATAGCTGCAAGGCCATTAAAACAGTCTACATTCAGTGCTATGACAGACTAGTGGACACCAGGTGCATTAACGACTGCTCACAAACAGCACACTGGTGATTAAATAATGCAACTGGCTCTAACTGTGCACTCGTTGCATAGAAGTGAGTGCTGAAGAGGCAGATGAGAGACTCGACTCTTCGCTGAGAAGGCAGCATTGTCAAAGGGGAACATTCAGCGGCTGTTGACTATCGATCTGTTGATCTTTCGTGCACTGAACCCTCGCACCTCAGTACTCTGCATGCAGATCTACGCTGAATCACTGCCTTTACGAGGATATTTTTACCACAGCATGATTAACTAAGGAATGACATCTTCCAACTAAACATTTAAAAGCTGCAAAGCAAAACACCTCAGACTCACAGTGTACTTATATAAGCCTGCATATAACATTTTAAACTTATGCTATGAAGCATCTGCCAATTTCTGTTTGCTATTGCAATTGCAAAACCCACCCAATGCAAACAGAAATATTAAAAAGACTAAACCACTGATGCACTCTGAGGTGAATTCGCTAAATTCGGTTGTGTAACACGGTTGTGTTAATCGCGCTACTTTACGGCAACAGTTTAACTGTTCAATTAACTCATCAACCATTTGTAAAAATCAATAGCTATCCAAATGTCATACTGTACATAATTATGTAGTGATTTAGCCTTAATTCATTTCACAATCACAACATTGATTTGACATTGGAAAAAAAACAATTACTTGACTACAAAATATTGATTTTAGATTAAATACAAAAACAACTATGTACTTATCAGTAATTGCCATAATTGTAATACTGTAAGGAAATCTACTGTAGTGATGTTCGGTTTTTGAACGAATCGTTTTTTTGAGCCGGTTGAACCTGGTTCATAGGAAGTAACCGGTCGAGCCGATTCATTAATCGAACTGAATCGAACTTTAGTTCCGGGTTGACGCAAGACCCACAAGCCGAAGTAGCGTGTCTGATTCAAAAACAACCGAATTAGGCGGTTCAACCAACTGTCAAAGTTTGCCGAGGATTACAGACTAATCTGATGAGTGAGTTGGCAATACTATGCAAGCCTGAGGCACGTACTGGAAATATGCTTGTTATGACTCCTGTTATAAAATATAAAAATCCTGCAAAATCCTTTCTGTTGAGAGTTGTAAATAAATTTTACTAGACTTTCTTGTGCATTCAGATCATATTTTAAGTTGTTAAGCGAAATCAAGGAGTTTAAAAGACTGGTTTATTCTTTCTATATACTTTAGACATGTAGAACATATCCACGTTTATGCATGTCTGTGATGAGTGCTGTAGGTGCGAAAGTTTTAGGAATCTTATCCAAGATGTAGGCTACTCAACATTGGTGGTCAGTAATATCTGACATAAAGGATCCATGAATGAAACTGACCACAAATACCATTAACTTAAGTGAATGAAAGGTTATAATCTGCTATATGTGTTCATACAAATAACTTTTTATTTCAATGTTTTAATATGCATTGACACAAATTACTTTATTTGAATGTTTCATTGATATAACATGGCACTGAGTTGAACCGGTTCGCGGAAATGATCTCTGTGAATCCATGAATAATGAGGAGTCACTGAGAACCAATGAACCGTATAAATGAACTGAAACTCAGCGTAATAAGCTACTTGCCTCACAGACATGAGAAATAAATAGAAAGCTTGAAATTTCTACTTCTAAACAAAATTCAAAATGAAAAAGAAACCGACTACTCTCTGCTTATGTAATCCGTATGAAATGTGCATTTCGTAGAGAAGACTTTACTCTGTGTTTTGTCCTACAATAAATCTTTAAAAATCAGCTGTTGTATTGAGGATTTTATAGCTGTTGCTGTTGCTGTTCAGTTAATTATTTCAGTGCTGTTTTACAAGCATCACCCAAGGATTTAAGAGACTTGGGCCCGTATTTATCAAGCCTCTGAGAATTACTCACAAGAACACTGCTAAGAATTGACTTAAGAGTAAAAAAAAAATTCTGCTCTTAAAAGTTAGTTAAGCATCTCAGTTGTAATTTGAGTGAAGTGTGCGACTAAATCATAAGTGTCAAGATTTAGAGTAAATTCACAGGAGTCTTCAGAACAGGCTGGTCCTAGTTGTCAACCTGACATGACAGTGCGCAGAGTTAATTAGCCTATAATGTGAATGTCTTTTTATTTTATTTGGGCTTTCTTTCTTTTTGCAATGAACTGCAATAGGCATTAATTAGTAGGCTAAATAGCAGCATGTTGAAATGATGTGCCAAATTGCGTTTTTTATTACATTACAACGATAAAATTGTACAGTAGCCTAGTCAGGTAAGGTCAGGTTTGCCGATGTGCGTTTTATTTAGGCTATTTATTTATTTTTGTCCCTGTGCGCCGATCAGAGTTCTGGGGATACAACATAGCAGGCTATACTAGAGACTTTAGCCTTTAAATATCTTTGCTGCATTGGATCAGTCTCCTTTCTAGAACGGCAAAGTGCTTTATAGCCTCATGGGAGCAGCACCTTGCATCACTCATAGACCTTAAAACAACCAGCGGATGGCGGGCGACTGCGGTTTTGAAAATTGGTCAAAAAACGTTGGTGCGGATGGATGGCGGACGAATGATGAGTTTTGTGATACGGTTGCGGATTAAATAATAGACCACCCACGCATCTCTAATACAAATGAATGTTATTATGCGTCATGGAATATTGCGCTCCCCAACTTGCAAAAGGTCGGATTTGCTCCATCTTTTGATGAAGTTTTGTTCAGAAAACCTTGAATCCATGTAAGACACAATGTCATTAGACATAATCCATTTCATTAGAATCAATGAATCCATGTCATTAGACACAACGTGCACACATATGCAGGCCAATGTTTTTTTTTTTTTTGCGGTGATGAGCTCAGACCCACAGTAGGCGTCACGTGACCACTGTATTGCGGTAACCGTCCCAGTGCTGGTCGCCAACCACTGTTAAAAACCAAGAAAAACCAAACACAACTGAGACAAATATCAATGCATCCCTATATGTCTGTGTACATTTACTAGCATTTTCACAACTTAGCTCTTTGAATTGCACTGTGAAAAATAAATTCATCATATTTTGAGCATGTTTGCACCATTAGCTTATCTGCATAATTCCTTTAGCGAATTGGGTGCTAAAAGAATGCAAATGGTGCCCTTAAAGTCACCTTCAATCTTTATTTATTTTCAGATAATAATATTTTCTCATAAGCTCAATAAATTACACAAAAAAACATGTTTGACAGATATGAGGCTTTGGATGATATCAATATAATAAGTAATTAAGGTAACACATGGTGTCATAAATATTGTAACCTTGCAGGACTGAAAATTCATACATAATTCATTCATCTCTACGGTGGGGTCTAAAAATAAGGCTCTTTCCTGGCAGTAATAATTCATTGTGGATTCCGTCTCTTTATGGCATATACCCAGGTCAGTGGTGGCATACATAAATCGCCAGGGCGGCGTCAGGTCCCGAAACCTTTACAGGCTGACGGAACGCCTCCTGGTCTGGGCTCAGCACAACCTGCTTTCACTGAAAGCAGCGCATGTGCCTGGTCGCCTGAATCTGTGACCATACAGTCTGTCCAGAAACAATGTCCCAGCAGGGGAATGGTCGCTGCACCCGCAGACGATCCAACTGCTGTGGGAGACATTCGGCAGAGCGCAAGTGGACCTGTCCGCGTCCCAAGAGAACGCTCACTGTCCGAGCTTTTTCTCCAAGAGCAGGGATGCGCTGGCCCACATATGGCCCCGCTGCCCCCTCTATGCTTTTCCCCCCGCCTCGCTCCTGCCTCAAGTGCTGGAACGAATCAGGGAAAACGGATGCCCAGTGCTGCTTGTGGCTCCGCTCTGGACGAACCAGATTTGGTTCCCAGTCCTAATGCGGCTGACCAGCACTCCCCCGTGGCCTATACCGGTGAGGAGAGACCTCCTCTCTCAGGCAAAGGGCTCGATTTGGCATCCTCGACCGGAATTATGGTCCCTACATGCATGGGCCATCAACGGGTACCCGCTAACCTCCCGGAGGGAGTGTTAAACACGATCACGCAGGCTAGAGCCCCGTCTACTAGACGGCTCTATTCCTCGAAA
This sequence comes from Gila orcuttii, assembly GCA_026230005.1. Taxonomy (NCBI): domain Eukaryota; kingdom Metazoa; phylum Chordata; class Actinopteri; order Cypriniformes; family Leuciscidae; genus Gila; species Gila orcuttii. Next base: position 33,442,602 of record JAPDVR010000015.1, read on the forward strand.
TGGTCAGTGTTCTCTGCCTGGTGTCAAGCTCAGGGCTTTTCACCCGTAGACTGCGGGGTCACGGAAGTGCTCTCCTTCCTTCAGGAGCTGTTGGATAAGGGCAGAACCCCATCCACGCTCAAAGTATACGTGGCGGCCATAGCGGCCATATGTCTGGCCAGTCACTGGGGAAAAACGACCTGGTTGTGCGATTCCTCAGGGGAGCTCGGAGGCTGAATCGGGCTGGGCCTCGCCGTCTACATTAAGGTTCCCGCCTTACAGGCCAAGCTGCTGTCGGTTTAGAATTCAGTACTATCTGCCCCGCTGCGCCGGCGCAGAATGCTGAGTTTTGCTTGTGCATCGTTCACTGATCGATAGAACAGCTCCATGGGTGTTGAATAACCCGTACTTATACCCAGTTCAGGCTGAACACGTTCACCCTGTCTGCGTGAAACACTGTTAACATAACTAGCTCCTGTGGGATGCTATTTCATGGGGAATGATGCTTGTAGCCTCTCTTCTCCGACTCTCTGTGAGTCTACGGTGATTATGCACTATATGAGCCCCAGGCTACTGCCCTTGGGACTTTGGTGTCGGATCCCAGTACGCACGGCGTGTTGCATTGTGTTCCCCATAGCGTAAGATATTACGCAGTACGAGGGATACTCTCGTAAGAAAACGTACTCGGTTACTAACGTAACCTCGGTTCTCTCTAGAGAGGGAACGAGTACTGCGTATCTTGCCGTGCATACAACAGCGCTGGTTCCCTTCAGTGATGAAAACCAGTTTGTATCAGCCTGTCGAGCGTATTTATAGGCCAAGGCCATGCCTATTCTGGCGGGACGTGACGAAATTGCGCCCCCATTGGGTATCACGTCACGCAGGGCCTCTCTCGATAGGCTGCTGCTGTTGCCGCAGGGCAGCCAATAGGCGCGCGAGCCGTCTTGCCTATGCCTGCATGCTGCTGCACAGCGTTTTACATTAATTCAAAATTAAGGATAATTTTTGGCTTCAATATCTCGTGGAAAAGAGGTTTTCCCCTGTAGCGTAAGATATTACACAGTACTCGTTCCCTCTCTAGAGAGAACCGAGGTTACGTTAGTAACCGAGTACGTTTTACATGTTTAGTGTGGTTTTCACCACAACTGATATGTAAGATAACTCTCTCAATAACTCCAGATCATCATAGATGTTAAAATATTTGTGCAACCCAGTAAAACAGTTGCCCAACATACATGTAGGCTCAGGCTGACTTAAGTTGTTTTTTCTCCCAGCAATGTCAATGAAAAATCTGAATATATTGTATGAATCTTACTGACTGGTCAATGTAGATTTTCAACCATATGAAAAACATAAATGTTTCCTCTGTCTTTCTCTCAATACATCTGTCTCCCTCTCTGCACAGACCTTCTTACGAATGATAAATACCATCCATAAGCACTAACAGCACTCTTGTGGCTGGAGTCTGGCCCTCTGTTACACTAAACACAGTAATTCAATGTCTTCTGAATGTCTGACAGGGCTAATTAAAAATCTCAGGAATCCAAACCAAACAGCACACAAACAAACAAATTCACTCATACAGACAAAAAAACTGCACAGTGTAAAGCCTGGGACACACCAAGTCAGCGTCAAAGAACAAACAGCAATGAAAATCGACTGTGTTGTCACCTCTCGTCGGCTGTGTCTCGGCCAAAAAGCTGCTCTTGAACACACCAAAAAGACTTAAGGCAACTGTCAACTAGCACATGCATTCTGCGTCTGTGTGTAAGTAAAGTATCTGTCTATATCAGCAGGTATTAATAGTCTATTTTTGTCATTCAAAAAGGGAAACCAAAACTAGGACTCCATATATACAAACCATAAACAAAGCAGTGCTTGCTGATCATTTTGAATATCAATCACCCTGATCGTTTTCTTCATTCCAGTCGGATCATGTTATTATGAAAATATTTGTGCATGTGAATGCGCAGGTAAGATGACGTAAAATTATAACAGCCTTCTGTTTGTCCAATCTTGACTTATTTGCTTGCTTTCATTACTTTCACTTTTATTCTCCTGCACTGACTTGTTTGCTAAGCTGAATAGCATTAAGAGTTCTCTCTCTCACCGACGCATATTCTACATGCAAAAAAAAAACGACGGTGCCCGACTAGAGCCAACGGTGCAGAACACACCGGAAAAAAATAAGCCGACCGATGCTCAAAAACGGCCTGATGTTGCCCGACGGCCAACCGTCGGCTTGGTGTGTCCCAGCCCCAAAGGCTGATTTATACTTCTGCGTCAGACCTACGCCGGAGCCTCTACGCTGTAGGCAATGCGTTTGTTTTCATTTATACTTCTGTGTCGTTGTCCGCGTTGACACGCAATTACGCATGCAGAGGGATCATGTGAAACCCGAGGGAGCTTTTCTAGCAGACCAATCACAGCGCTTGCGTCCGCGTAGAATTGACGTGTTGTTACATTTTTGGAGAGGTGCACGTCAGGGTACGCGTGCTACACACAGCCTACGACGTAGCTACGGCGGGAGTTCGACGCAGAAGTATAAATTGGGCTTAAGACTTTCATCATGTAGTCTAGTATGCAGTAACTCACACTGACCACAAGCCTTCCCAGTAAACTGAAAATATATTTTAAGATATAGTACATTAAACATTTTTCCATAGAAAATGTAATTAAACAATATGTCAGACAGCACTTATAATATTGGATTACATCTATTTCTGATGGCATTAAACAGAAAAAAATACTATTTATTAATAAATTGTTATTAATATTAAATTTAAAAGCAATTATGTCAAGTGAATGTTTTTAATGCATGGCTCTAACCTACTAACAAAAATTAAATTGGAACATTTACTTTCGTCTGGTCTTTCTGTCTTGTGTCTTCTGTTAATTCCTGTGCTCATCAAGATCAGTTTAGAGTTCAAAGCAAACGAAGACATAATTTAAACCATCCCTGACTCAATAGAGATTAATTTTCCTCTAAAAACGTTTGCCAATTTACTGTACTGAACGCAACCACAGTGCATACAGGAAGAGATATTAATACTAATCCAGCATGCTTAAATGAGATCTTGCCGTTTCTGCGAGTGGCCACGAAAGATACTTCATCACAGCTAAAAATAGCCAGACGGCACATTTTGTCCGTTATTTCTGCGCATCATTATTTTGTTTTGATTCGATCGGCAATTAAATCAAGCACTCTGGGATTATGAACACTGTTGCTGCTCACCATGGAAACCAGAGTTAATTCAATATGTGAAGGTTGCTTAAGTCAGTGCAACACTTCTGCAAAGCACATAGCAACACCAGACTGATGGCGGGGTGATGCGGGCCTGTTATCTGTAACCACTAACCAGTAAACTGTGTGGGGGGGGGAAGAAAACAAATCAAGGTGATATCCCTTCTCTACTGTGATGGCAGGCCAACTGCAAACAGATCTAAATGAATTTCTATAAATAGACTTCCTGACAAAAGCGGGGTCTTGGACCTCTCCTATAATGATATGCTGGTGCTAGGAGAGGGGCAACAATTATTTCTGAGCAAATGTTGACTCTGCCACGCTCTGGTGCATATTTATATTGTTCAAAATGTCTGGCATACTTTTGGAATGTAATATAAAAGGCATTTTGAGACTAGACTATTAAATTAGGGTTCATATACATTAAAAGTCTATTTTTCAAGTTAGCAAGTTAGTTAAATATGACAAGATGTATTCAAATATAAAGACAAATATTTAATTAGCTTAGTTATTATTTACATTTTATACTGTGTGAAAAAATGGCAAGTGTTATACTATAAAGACAACATGTTTTTTACAAATTAACTGGGATTTATTTAGTCATTGTATTAAAGCCTCAAGAAATAATTATAATACACTTGTTTTCTCTGAAATTTTCACTATACCAAACTTTTAAAAACCCTGGTCTAGACAAAGTTCTTGCTGCAACACATACAACTTTACGTCATTCCAATGCGTCACATTTTACTGTATGTTAACAAGAAAAATATATTATCTAAATACTAACATTCTACAATGTTACAGATATTGATATTCTTAGCAGTTACCGTCTTTCTCCTGGTGCCTGTCATCCTGAACTAAAATACAGCAAATATAGTTGAATGAAAATGATCCCATTTACAGCATTAATCTTCATCCATTTCCCAACTAATCACTGAATAAGAAAACCACAAGTGTAGAGCACATGTACCTCAAGGCAATGGAGCCATTGCTCAGTTCTGACATAAATCTAATGTGGTGAGCAGGCAGGCAGTCGTAAAGAAGCTGTGATTTGTCAGCGCAAAGGTTATTCTGTCACCCCTTCCTCCCCAAAAAACACATAAGGGGACAGACAGGTTGACGTTAATGTTGTCTCTATTCTTCCTGGATGAGAGTGTCAGTGTCCAGCAGTAGCAGAAATAAATAACCCACAGCACTAATGCAGGGGGCTAATTCTGTGTGTGCAGAGGAGTAAATGTATCACCACACATTTATCAGCTATTCTGAGACAAAAACCCAAAAAAGACTGAGTTGGCAGAGGCCATGAGCTCTATATGACAATTTCAGGTGATTTCCAGCCTTCCACTATTGGTTGAGTGGGAATACAAAAGGGTCCTGGGAAAAGAAATTGCATTATATGGCATAACAACCTGGGGTTATCTGGAAACATGAAAACACACCTGTCAATTCGATTCTGATCCTGCTTTATTTTTCTTTTTGATTTGATTTCGATCAATTACAATTAATTTGGCAAATGAGTCGTTCGTGACTGCACTGGTCACACTTTATGTTACAGATTCACTAAAAAAATTTGTTCATAAGAGTCATTTGATCGGTGATCTGACTGTACCACACTAGGAAGGAAGACAAGAAGCTTTTTAGGGTAAATTCAGCTTCAGGGGCACGACGCAGCAGAAAACAGTAAAAAAACAATCTCGGCATTTTCTACTATATACTACTACAGTAAATGGCTAAGCATAACCCTGACAGGCCGATTTATGCCTCACTTTATGCATTCGCCCGTGTCACCCTAGTGCGCCTACAGACCCTAGCCCCCCACATCTACCCAGAGTCCCAGTGTGGCTTTAGAGCTGGCCAGTCAACTGTAGACATGATCTTCTCACTACACCAGCTGCAGGAGATGTGTCAAGAGCAGCAGATGCCACTCTGCGTTGCCTTCATTCACCTTGCGAAGGCGTTCGACTTGGTTAGCAGAAGCGGTCTATTTAGGCTTAAACAGAAGATCAGCTGCCCCCCACAACTGTTGGCTGTCGTCACCTCGTTTCACGATAACATGCACTGCACAACTTGCTTTAATGGCGCAACAGCTGACTCCTTACCCATCAGCAGCGGAGTCAAACAATGCTGTGTCCTCGTGCCAACACTCTTCTGCATCTTCTTCTCCATGCTCCTCCAGTATGCCTTCAAGGACTGCAGTGAGCGAGTATACATCCACACTAGGGCTGACAGCAAGCTGTTCAACATCGCTCGTCTCCGCACCAAGACTAAAGTCACAAAGGTACTTATACGTGAGATGCTCTTTGCCGACGACGCATCCTTGACGGCCCACACCGAAGATGGCCTGGAGCAACTTGTCAGTCGTCTTTCCTACACCTGCAAGGAGTTTGGACTGACAATCAGTCTGAAGAAAACCAAAGTGATTACCCAGGATATAGACTTCCCTCCAACAATCGCCATTAATGGGTACAACCTGAAAGTTGTTGAGAACTTCACTTACCTCAGGTCCACCATCTCCAGCTCTCTCTCCATCGACACAGAGATAAACTGCAGGACCGCCAAGGCAGTAGCGTTCATGGCCAGACTGAACCAGAGGGTCTGGAACAATGCTAACCTCACAGAGAGGACCAAGCTGCGCGTCTATATGGCCTGCGCTCAGCACACTTCTCGATAGCAGTGAGGCGTGGACCACTCACGCGAGGCATGATAAACTCAACAGCTTTCACTTGAGGTGCCTGCGGCTTATTTTGTGCATCCAATGGCAGGACAAAGTACCTGACACAGAGGTTCTCGAACACGCCGGCATTGGAAGCATGTCTGCCATACTTAGCGAGAAGTGCCTTCGTTGGCTCAGCCACGTCAGGAGAACGGGCCCAGGTTGCATTCCCAAGGACTTACTGTATGGCGTGACTGTAAGGACTTACAGAGGGCTCCCTACTGACTGGACGTCCACGACTGCACTACAAGGATATCTGCAAGAAAGACATGAAGCTGTCTGACATCAGCGTTCGCACGTGGGAGAGCCGGGCAGAAGACCGCTCCGACTGGCAGCTTGTTGTCAGACAGGGTGTACAGAAAGCCGAGGAAACCAGAAATAAAAACCTTGCCACAAAGAGAATCAAGAGGAAGGAAAAGCAACTGCAGCCTCAGCAGGCATCATCTTCACCTGCAGAAAATGCAGCAGAGATTGCCATTCTAGAGTCGGGCTCTATAGCCACTCGCGAAGGTGCAGATAGAAAATCGCAAAAAAAACTTCTTTCTTTTAAAGAAGTTGCTTTTTAAGGACTACAACAAACGGCTGGTAGGCACTACATGAACTTCCTCCCGGGTTAGTGACATCAATAACCCTAAATTTTACATAAACCCCATTCCTGGGAGCGTGATTTATAGATTATCATGACAGAATATGCTAATCAATGACTAGAAGATAACTACACATAAGCTACATAGGACATTTCTGAATGGTTAGTTGATGAATTTGTTGCATTCTACATGTTGTCACTTCTTGAGTCTCTCCATCTTTGTCTGACTCAAACATAAAAGGCTTTAAGTTTTTTAAATTTTCAGTGCATGTCTGTGTGAGGAGGTAATCAAAGCTCTGCCCTCTGTGCCGGGAGCAACAGCTCATTTGCATTTAAAGGGACACACAAAAACGGTGCATTTTTGCTCACCCTCAAAAAGTGACAATTTTAACATGCTATATAAAATATCTGTGGGGTATTTTGAACTAAAACGTCACATACACACTCTGGGGACAACAAAGACTTATTTAACATCTTGTAAAAATGGCATTATATCACCCCTTTAAAGCTGTGTATAATACGTATAATAGCCTGTATATAATACATACACAGAATTTTTTTTTTTACAATTAAAATTAATTTATTCATTATCCAAAAAAAAAGAATAATTTATTATTATTGTAAGAAAAAACATTAATGCTTTATAATACCAAGACATTTAAAATGCATTATAAGCTTCATATAAAAGAAGCATTTCTAAAAACTTTTATTTTTTTGAAAATGTCTGGATTATTTTAATCTACATGATCTGCAGTTTTAGCTACAATATAGACTAGTTTCTTCAACTGACATAACATACAGACAAGAATTATTTGTAATCTTGTAAAATCTCTATGGTTGTAAATAAAGGAATAAAATGATCAATCTCTAAACATTTCCAGGAATGAGCCTTTGAGTGTTTTCAAAAGAAATCGAACAGTTGAAGTGGGAGATATATTGCATTCAAAATGTCATCCACCACATAGCGAGCACTCAGAGAGTGGAGAGGGTGCCGTCTAATATATGACACAGCACGTACTGAGGCGGCGGGCACAGGTCTCATCTGCAGCATTGCAAGAGGATTTTTCCTTTTCAATCGTTACCCTGTGCTCCTCACAATAAACTTCATTGAGCCTTGACTTTAATTTTATGGGATTCTCAAAGCACAGCTGCTCCCATCACTGTTTCTTCTTATGTGCAGCAGGGTTGATTTTAGATTTGGTTGATTTTATTTTTACACAGATATTTGTTTTAGTCATACAATGTTCTTTAAATGTAGTCATTATTTAAACATTTCACAATGGGTTAAATGGCATAATTTAATCAACAAAAAATAAAATTTTAGTTTAAAATATTGTGAAAAAAAAAATAATAAAAACATGCGTCAGGCTCCGTAGTATTTTTAACATTTTTCATAAATATTTAATTTAAACATGTTTTAAAGATTAAAATTCATAAATGAAATAACATGAAAACTGTCCTTGGTTTGAAAACTTGTTGATATATGGGCTAATGTTTTTCTCAATATATTTTCACCAACAGTTTGTTTTAATTTTAAAACATTATCATTAAAGCTACACTACAATCACAATTTAATTTACCTTTTTATCATTATTTTTAATCGATTAACACGAATAGGCCATGACTAAAAAAAAATATACACTTGTTGCATCTGCTGTCAGAAAACATCTTAAACTGCAAAAGTGTAATATATTATTATTGGGCTAAAAATTAAGCAGTCTCTGTTCTGTATTCAACACATGTCCAACGGAACCATATTCCAAAGGTCACGAAATTAATAACAACAATCAAAGACTTTAAGTCCTCTCAAGAATATGGCTGAGTAGGTTCTTCTAAGTACTTCTAAGTATTACATCTGAAATGAGTGGAAAGTGGTCGGTAATGAGATGTAGAAAGTAATCTGAGAGCAAAGATGAGGGTATATTTGTATATTTATACAGTGCAGGGAAAGACTAAAATGTAATGTCTCTGCGAAGGATGACTAACAGGTTTCAAGTACAGCGAGAAGCATGAAGATTGGACGATTAATCAATACCGCAGGCAAAGGATTTCTCTGAGATTGTACATCTACATCCCACATGCACAGGGATGTCACCATGGAGCACCAAAGAACCACTGAGAAAATGAAAGTGGATAAAAAGGAAAACCTTCTCATTCTGTGGGTTTGACATGTGATAGAATCCACATGTTTCACCCCATACATACACTGCAGCATTTAAATATTGAATCTAACAAAGAACACATTGGTGATGTTAGTTTTTACTTTGAAAAAAAGCTTTGTTTATATGTTTGTTGCTTAGGCTTACATCTACAGCTGTACAGTTTGTACTCCTAAAACCTGGAAGAGACTTAGCATTTTCAATGCATAGGCTCTTTAAAACAGTTTTTATAATAGTGGTTTAGATGTATGAGTAAAATATAATCTGTAAAGTAAATTTCAAATATAAAGAAATTACTCACAATCTAAAATCTCTAAAAAGAAAATCTTTGTTATTTATTTGAAGACATTGGCATTGGTTTTCACCTCTCACAGAACTCTTAAAGTCATCTTTGAAGGACACTAAATGTCACACTAGATGTTGACACGGCCGTGACTCCCAGAGATTTACTTTTTAGGATGGCAAGCTGGATGTGGGTGGACTGTGTGGGCAAGTGTGTTTTATTTATTTATTCCTTGCGAATCTTGAATACATGGGCTAGTATGAAAGTATAAAAATATCACCAACACTCCTGCCCACTTTCAGCTAAAAGTACAAGGAAGAGTATATGTTCTTGACAAGGATTGTAAATAAAGATACACCAATACTACATTTCTCCACTGATACGATAGCCGATTATTCAGAATTACATCTACCGATAGTTTTATTTTCATAGGGAACCTCAAACCAATGCCGTAAACTATACCGGGAAGTTCGGGAACCCTCTCATTTCGTACATTGCTATAATATTAGAGCCAAAACTATTATATTCAACTGCCATTTATATTCAGATTAAATAATTACATGGATACACACATAATAATTAAATGTGTGTATACAACCCAGTTGCACATATGCACAATGTAGTTTTCATAAACACTTCATGACAAATATAATTAACAGTAAATAAGCTCCTCTTTATAGTGTTTTTATAGCTAACTAAAGAACCGTGAGATGAGGATGATGCGGCCCTTCTTGAGGGTCTCAGAGGACGAGGAGGCCATCCCGCCCTCTGGTGTTCCCAAGGCCTAAGCCCCAGCGGCCTTGCCTCAGTCTATCCTCCTGGAAGTGTGTAAGCGAGCAGTCGCTCGCCTCAACATTGAGTGGCCGGCTCCACAGAGTGCCACCGACCAGGAAAGGGACATTTACGACAGGAAAGTCGTTGCTTGCTCGGCGGTCTGCTTGCTCCCCCTAAGCCAGTCTTGCCCAACAAAATGGACCGTTTTTCTGCCTCAGTTCACCAGGCCGCTTACAAGTCCTCGGCCTTTGCTATCAGGGACCTGAACGTCTCTTCCCTTCTTTCCGCTTACCAGGCGGAGATCTTGGACGAATTTGGGCAACAGCTGGAAAAGGGAACCCCTTCTCTACCCTTGTGGAAGGAGATCCTTACGGTTAACGACTTCATCCTTCGTAATGCTCGTCATGCCATCCAAGCCTGCGGGCGCTCTATGGCGCTTTCTGTGGTGGGAGAGCGCGTGCTCTGGCTTAACCTGTCAGACTTTCCTGACAGCGAGAAGAGGCGCATTGCGGGCGCTTCGGTAGAGCCCAGCCGGGCTCTCTTTGGCCCCGCCGTCACATTGATGCAGCAACGATGTGACAACAAAAAGGAGGAGGATGAGGTAGGGCTGGACGATAAGGCCTAAAAAAAAAAAATCCCGATTTACGATTTAAATCGATTTTTTTTCCCCCTACTTAAAATCAATCTGCAGATGACAAAGAAATTGTTCAAAACAAGTTTTAACTTAATTTTGTTTTGATTTTCCCTTCTGGGATTTGATTTTGATTCCCCCTTGGGGTTAAAGTGCAATCAGAAACAACAAGCCAAAAAGACAAGATGGCAGGCCCTGCCTTTGTAAACAGTGAAAATGTAACATAACATAACGTAACATAACATACAAAATATCTGGATTGGGATTGGGAGGGATGTAAATTAAAAAATAAAATAAAAATAAAAAAACTTCCATCACAATAAGTATATTATGATTGTCAAAACATTTGGTAACTAAACAGAATTTTATTAAGTTAAGTGACAACACAATGTTTAAATGGTACAATAACTGGTATGCTACTGTTTTTATTATTGTTTGACACAAATTTCACAATTTCAATTCAATTCTTATGATTTGATTCAGATCTTGATTCAATATCGTTTCCTTTGGATAAATATTAAGTACAGTAGATACGTTAATGTGTTATGTTAATTTTTCTCAAAAAAGAAATCTCACCTTATTCTGTAAACATACAGAGCCCTGTCAACTGGATAAAAATAACATCTCAAATTAAATATGCGTTTTTTATAATAACAACGTTATAATATTTTAATGATATAGGTAAAAATATAATAAATATGTAATATAGTTACCATATTTAGCAAAATACTCCTCTCTATAGCAATTTAAGTCCAACTAACATGCTATGGTTAAATGGCTTTCCTGAGATAAATGTAACGTTACATGACATTGTTCTCCAGCTGTTTTATGGACCTCTTTCCGCGGTTGAAAAACACTGATCAATCGATTTCATTACATTTCGGAAAGTTGAACTGTATCTTTCAAATTACCTATATTCGTGTTTATTTACTATTAACTGGTTTAATTTACAAGCACCAAAACGGTGTTTATTGTTTGAATTTTGTAATTAAATTGACATAATCTGAGAGCTGAGAATTTGTTTCATATCAATAGTAACCTTCTCTGTCTTGTCTGTCAGTGTCAGTGTCAAGCCCTGCGGATTCAGTTTGTAAATTTTGTTTGTAAAAACGGATTCAGTTGTCAGGCGAACTGGTCCTGAGTGGGACCTCTCCATGGTGCTGGAGGCTCTGTCTCAATATCCTTTTGAGCCTCTGGGAAGTATTTTCCTAAAGCTGCTGTCTTTCAAGATGGCGTTGCTCTTGGCCTTGGCGTCAGCTAAATGTGTCGGTGAGCTACATGCACTCTCGGTTCATTCCTCGTGCACTAAATTCGTGCACTAAGATAAGGTTTCCCTTAAGCCTAATCCGGTTTTCATGCCTAAATGCTTCCCTGCGTTCACATCAGATGTGTTAGAACTGTCCGCTTTTCACCCTCCACCTTTTTCCTCCACGGAGGATCAGAGGCTGAATGCTCAGTGTCCTGTCCGTGCCTTACAGACATATATGACCAGGACCAGTGCTTTCCGGAAGAGCGACCAGCTCTTTGTTTCATGGGCGCCCCCTCAAAGAGGGAGTCCCATATCTAAGCAACGCCTCTCACATTGGCTTGTGGATGCTATAGCTTTGGCATATGAATCAAAGAGTGTGCAGCCCCCAGGGGACATCAGAGCTCATTCCAATAGGGGCTTAGCCGCTTCTTGGGCTTTGTTTAGGGGAGTGTCCCTGCAGGACATCTGCTCCGCTGCCAGTTGGGCTTCTCCTCATACCTTTGTGCGTAACTACCGGCTGGATGTCACCAGAATTCCGGTAGCACATTCTGTTTTAGGGGTGGGGTCTTCTTAGCCCTTCCCTGCAACCCCATTGGAAGTAAAAGAATAGGGGGTGAATGGGTTGGCAGGCCATGCACATTCCTGTCACCAAGCATGCATTTACATTCCTTCCTGGGTGTATATATTAGGGCTGCAACTAACGATTATTCTAATAATCGATGAATCTGTCAATTATTTTTTCGATAAATCGATGAATCGGATTAAAAAAAAGCATTAATTTCCAACCCTTTATTCAAAAACAGAACTGACAGTGCAAATTCAGTGCAAAAAATGGATTGACACAAAAAACATACACATGTATGCTTTACATCTGCCAAATATATAGGCTTTTTAAAAATAAAGTGCACAAAAAGATGTATATTTTTTTTTAAAGGGACCTGAGCTATCAGAACAATAAATAATTTATAAAAAATAAAGAAAAATACAAATCAGAAAACTTAACAGGATTTGTTTGAACGTCGGAACTTGTTCTCTACATTACACTCGCACACACTCACAAACTCTCACACTCACAGATGCACACACTTACAAACTTGTGTTTTGTTTTGTTTTTTGTCAAAGATGTTATAATAGTGAAAATTATTGCTTTTATTGGCTGATACCGATTATTGGTCGATACATCGGCGCATCCCTAGTTGTCACGGTTTGAAAATTTCAGCATTACATACCAATACCAGTCGAATTTTGTAGTTCTCAATAGGGCTGAACGATTATGGAAAATAATCTAATTGCGATTTTTTTAACCAATATTGCGATTGCGATTTAATATGCGATTACTTTAAGTTCTTTACCTTCTGTATTAGTCGACAAAGACAAGCAATAAATCATTGTACAGTAGGGATGGGAATCTTTAGGCAGCTCATGATCCGATCTAATTTTTTTCTTAATTAATTAATCTTAATAACACTTAAAATATGTATATAATTAGATGTGTAAATGTACATACTTTAAATATATAAGCACATTTAATTAAACTAATATAGCTTCAAAATATAAAAGCTAGTAAATAAAGAGGAACAAAAAAAAAAACAATACAAGCAATAAACAAAGAGTGCTTTCAGTATTTAAAAGTACGCTGTCTGAACGTTTTCCATTCAAGAGCTGGAGTGATCCCTATTTCCCCCTATACTATAAGCTGCATTCACACTAATGCACATATCTCTTTTGAAATTGTAAATGTGGTTTGTCCTGTTGGTTTACGAAATAACTGACCGTGTTTACATTCATTTCGCGTCAAAAGCATTTTGAGATGCAAGTACATTTAACCAATGAGTCGCTCACAGCCGCATGCACGAGCACTCTTCACAAAGCGCGCGTAAGTATTTTAAAATGAAAGCAGCTTTCTCAGTGATTTTCATATTTTTAGTATATAAGCCAACTGCATTCCAAAATACATAAATAATGCCTTTGTGGAGCATTTGTAAGGAAAATTCCGGCGGCCAAGACCGCGCACTGCAAGAGTAACATCAAAGCGGCAAAACCTGTGCAATGAAGCCCGCGACTGTCCTTGTAATTCGCTTAAACCCCGAACTTTATGAAAGCTTATTTTTCGGAAGGTTCGAGCGGTGTCGTGTGTGTGTGTGTGTGTGTGTGTGTGTGTGAGTGAGAGAGAGAGAGAGAGCGCGAAATTAGAAGCAAGCAGAATACGATTGTTTCTAAAGCACGCGCAGCGTCATCACTCATCTGTGTTTAAAAACTAAACTCAGACTCGATTCCGAAATTCTGTGAATCGATCCAGAATTGTTGGAGAGAGAATAAATAACACAATATCACATACATAAAAAATAAACGGTTCTTTCCTGTATGCCATTTCATCATATCGCGATATTATCGCAAATGCAATTAATCGTTCAGCCCTAGTTCTCAATACCAATTCTGGTACCAGAGCAAAAACTGTTTAAATAAGAGAGTATTTTCACTGTCTTCTCTTGTACTGTCTTGTCCGTTGGGGCTTTTCAGCACATACCGAATATACCCAGTACTCCTTACTACCAGTACTGCAGAAATGCTGGCACCGTCAACTTTTTTTTTTTTTTAACTAGTAGGCTATACCCTAAAAATTCTTGTGGTGTTTTGCTCTGTTCAAAAACTACTGAGGTAACTATATGGAATGCATTGTAGAGCATCATTCATGTGAAGCTTACTTCAAAAGGTAGGGCTAATCAATATTATATATGATTACATATTAAAATAGTACATACAGTATAAAATATAAAATATGTGTAATATCCTAATAAATCATGTATAATAAATGTTTAACAAATCAAAGCTGCTATTCGTGAAGCGAATCCTTCTGGGTTGGCCTGCAAATAGACATTATCATGACTGAAGTGCTCTATAACAAAATCTGGTTAACAAGCAAATGTTGCAACACCTCCCAGGCGCAGGATACCATGACACGACTCTGGAATGATGACCAGAAAGCCCAGAATCACTTATGCATCATTTCCATTTCAAACAAAATTTTAACTTCATTTCAGCAGCCCTGTTCAGCTCTGGTCGGTACACGGGGATAAATAAGGAGAATCTCTAGCAGTGAGAGGAACAAAGGTTAGGTTGGTTTCAATCAAAGCCTTGCTTTTCATTTCTGAAATGAAAAGAACAAAGGACCGAAATAGTGGAGAGACACTGCAGCTCATTAGACCACGGCTTAATCAGTTCTCTAAAAAGCTTTGAAAGCGCAGCGGAGCATCTGGGCTGCCAATGCCCTTCCTTTTTCCTGCCCACATTGATTCATTATTTTCTCTTTTCAGGCAGATCTTGGAACCCCAATCTTGCGCCAAGCCCAAACGCATGCACAAAGCCTCACAGTTCCTTCAGAGAGACCTTCAGCTTGTGATAACCACACTGAGAATCGAAATACAGTTTAAGGATCCTTAAAGCACAAAGAAGTGGATGGCGACCTCACAGAATCAATAGCGTTGTTATGGTGTGGCTATGGAAACAGACTCGCTCTCAGACTGTTCATCCGCCTCTGTTTGTTTCAGAATGGCTTTAATTCTATTTGGGATTAAATGATTGGTCTGTGAGTTAATTCAATTGATAAATCATTTAGAAGAGATGTAATTTAGTGTTTCCCCTGCTCAAATCCAAGTTGCCGCTCATTAATGAGCAAATTACACATGCGAAGAGATAGGGAAAATGAAGGAAAAGTAATTTGCATAATTACTGCTAATAAACCCGTTGCACACAGCAGATGTGTGAAATGATCAGCACATGTTATCGCATCAGCAAATCAAAGAAACGCATGTCAAAAGCAATTTCCATCAGATGTGACATTCATCAATACAAGTCCCTTCTTTCCATCCTTTGGAAATGATCTATCTATCTATCCATCTATCTATCCAATGTTTTTTTTATTCTGCTTTTTTACATTAAAATTAAAATTGCAGGAAGGTGATTTAAATTTAAAAGGCATACTCAATCAAGTCTGAATAACAGACCACCCTGCTCAAGAAAAAGCAAAATAGTAGTTTCTTGTAAAGCATACTCTCAATAATCTTGGGGTGTTTTTTACAACTTTGAAAAATCATTATTTAGAGTATATTTAAAATGGCATGTTGGTAAAAAACAGAGCGGAACAAAAAAGTTGTGTGTCTGCGTATCTACAAGGAACAACATTTAAAAAATAACAGACTGACAGATATTCAACAAATAGCGAAACATGTATTATTAGCTAAAAGTATTTTATTGGACAAAACCATTTTTGCAATAAATATTCATATTACTCACCGAAAAAAGAAAAAAGTCTTATGGAATATTTATAATAGCAGATACATCGCTCACAGCAGGCAATTTGAAATCCGTCACTAATTGTTTAGATTTTTTTTTTCTGAAGCCTGTGGATTTGTTACACAGCTGGTGCTTTGCATCTGTGCTTTACAAGGTGCTTCTTTTCATGTACAAATATCCCTTTATACTGTTTATAGGGTGTGGGTGTGTGGGTGTGTGTGTGTGTGTGTGTGTGTGTGATATTATCTGGAAAAAAATACTTTAAGTTGTATTTTGATGTCAGTCAAATTGAATTTGAGATGATAAAAATAAAAAGTTTACTTTATTAATATTTAATTTTATTACTTTTCAAAATGTTTACTTTATTCATTTTTACTTTCACTATATATTTTTGTCATTTCTCCAGACTCATTAGCACCCCCTTGCATCCCAGTGCAAATTTCACTAAACCACAGAAATCCTTGAAAATTTGCGCCTCTAAATTCATTCCCTTTCAAAGCACTGCGGCTAAAAAATACTAAAGCTTTACCTCACTAATCAACTAGTCAGCTGATGAACAACTATTCAACCTTCTTCCTGACCGCTCGCTAACATGCACATGCACATAAGTGTGTGTGCATATAGAACAAAAATGCAGCTGTGTGCACCGACTTGTACTTGAATCAAACAGCCTGCTAGGACAAATCTGAAGTGCCTGTCTATGTAGCTATGCATCAGTTCACGGCATCTCTCATCTGTACAAAAGTATTCGGCTTGTCGTTAACATGACCTTCTGTTTGCTCTGGAGATGGAATGAGGTGACTACCAGCCAGAGACAACAAACGCTTTGATCAAGTTATTGCCTTCTGTGAGTAGAAGCTCAAGCCTCCCACGCATCACTGTACTGCAGGGTGGCTGGCGGAGAGCACTGCAACAATGTTGTGAGCTTGCCTCTTTTTTCTTTTTTTTGGTAATACCTCTGTGTTGCATGTACACCTGCTATCTGCTCGCTGCTGGTTGACTCGGGCACCTCGGGAGAAGTCCATCTCTACCCACCCACACCTTTTTTCCTGCCTCTCCAGCACTTTTCAGACTTTTCCTCAAGCAGGATGCACGCTCAACCCCTCATACATATGGAATCAACGTTCTGGGCGCTACTGCTGTGAAAGCTAACAGTGATTTCAGCAAAGCTTCTTCTGCTGAAATGAGATGCAGGATGAGAAATGGAACATACGGCAGGATAGAAAAATCTGCGTGTAAGGCACTGCAGTGGTCGGTGTGGGAGCTAAAGCTGTGGGAGGGTATTATGGGTGAGCTGCTGGGTTGATTGTGGATCTGTTATGGGAAAAGTAGGAGTTATAGGAGTGGGAGAAGGTCACCTCCCCCTCTCAACCATGCAGGGAGTGGAGGAAAGACGGTACAGAGTCTCATTTAGGTTCTTTCAAAATACATTAAAAGCAAGACAGTTCATTCAGTCATCTTGACAATGGCAATTTCTCTCAGTATTTTCTCTATAGTGGTCCTTGTTTCTGGTTCTCTCTGTTCTGCATGCACTCTTTCTATCTTATCTGCTCAACTTGCTTACATCACTTCTCGCATTCTTTAGTTCAAGGCCACTGGAATTCTCTCAAACCTTTTTTCCTAACTTATTACTAAGGTAACTCACAGCGCTGGAGAGCAGGAAAGAAAGGGAGGTAATGGAATCGTGACTGTGTGTACTTCTGTGTGTTTGTTTTTTGTGCGTTCCTGTGTGAGCGAGAGCATGACTATGCCAGAGTGTGAGGAGGAGAGGGAGCGAGCGAGTGCACAGCGTGCATGCAGTGGTGCTGATGATCTGTATCGTAACACCTGGAATATTTCCTGAAACAAAATTCCTTTCACACTTAACGACATGGTAAAAATAAAGGAAAATTATTTTAAAATTCACCTTATGACCACTTAATTTGAATATTGTGATAAAAGTAACTAACTTCAATCATTAAAAATTGTGTTTAATATCCAATATATTAAGACATAATGTGGACATGAAAATGTACTTCAAAAAAGAAATGACCCAAGTCAGAGAGATTTCTCTCTGAGGCCATCCAAGAGATCACCTATCAAATGGCGAAACCTCGGGCTCCATTTCACTTGATTGATGGAACCATTTTCCTGTGCAGGGGGCAAACTAATGGTGTTAAAAAAAGGCATCTGCAACAGCTGTTGAGCAAAGTGATCTCGTATTCTACCATTTACACAAAACCGCTCCCACACTTCTCAAATGTGGGCCAATTAATCGCAT
Organism: Gila orcuttii; assembly: GCA_026230005.1. Taxonomy (NCBI): domain Eukaryota; kingdom Metazoa; phylum Chordata; class Actinopteri; order Cypriniformes; family Leuciscidae; genus Gila; species Gila orcuttii. Next base: position 33,460,773 of record JAPDVR010000015.1, read on the forward strand.
CTAAAACACAGCAGGGATTTTTCCTCTTGTAGATGGGCAACATTTACAAAGGGATCTCTTGAGAGCAAAAATACAGATACATCAATAATGTCTAGCTGTCTTAGTCAATTGACAAATGGGAAGCACTGTCTGCACAACAAGCAATACCCAATTGCACATGACAAGGGCATATTTCTCATTATTGACAACACCATGTACCTTTGACTTTGGATTCTGAGTATGCGTGTTATCACTACAAACTATGTATGCAGAAAAATTACATATGCATATTATGAGGGCAAATGCACAGGGCCATCTACCTTAAAACAGCTTTAATGAGCATAGACACTGACACCTTGATTACACCCCTGCGGTTTGAATGATGATATTCTCTGGAAAGCCGCCTCTAATCAAACAAGCTGATAGACTTTGGATGAGCGCACCAATTCAGAGGCTTTCTAGAAAGGCCAGAGCGTTTCTCTGAAAAGAAATTCTCGAGGATAGGGATCAATACAAATGATTACAAAATCAGTGAGAATGTACGCTGTGTGTGATTTCATTTTAAAGTCACCTTGAACTCAAAATAAACTAATCTTTTTTTAATATTGTAGTGTTTATTATAAATGACTTATCCGTGCACATAATTTTTTTTTTCAATTCATGTGCCCTTGTAATATTTAATCAAAATCTCCATCTTGCTTCTCTTCTCTGATGATGTGTTTACTGGCGCAAGGGAGGTACAATCTGTCACTCAACATGTGACATCACAGCAATAGCAAACCACAACCATCCAATCAATTTTCTCATTCGAGAAGCAATTTCACTCAGATATACGTCACAATAGGTAAGAAATGTTGATCGCTACTTCCGTTTCGTGCCAACTTTAAAGTCAGCATGAAATACATGCATGTTATAGATCTTAAAAGGGAACAATTCATCTTTACATACCTTTCATTTTTTTTTTTAAATGCTTTGCACTAATAATGTTTAATCAAAATGTGATAACTGGATCTTCCGGTGAAAAAAACAAAGTCGGCTTAAACCCTGTTTCTGCAATCTCACGTTCATTTGCCTCCATTTTTGAGTAGTGCAATGGCCACATTGAAGAAAAAAAAAAAGATAAAACTGATTTCTTTTCCGATAATCCGTTACACAGCAGGGAAGAAAATATCTGTCACTACTTCGGTTTCATCGCAACTTGTGACAAGGCCCTTTATGGCATTCTTTATGAAAATGGCACTGATAACTATTTCCGCTTGGCACATCTCTCTGGTGTTGGATCAGAAATGGTTAAAAGGCTAAAGAATGCTACTGAAACTCTGTTAAATGTATTTCAAAAGTGGCTTGTGACAGTAATCCGGAAAACGAGGGGGCAGCAGGAAAGTAAGTGTGAAATTAAGATTGAAGAAAGCAATGCAAAAATCCTTCCTGGAGCCCAGTAATCTGACATATTCAACAACAATACCAACAAAAAACAATTATTTCCATCATTTCCGCTGGCAAGAAATTGGAAGATTAGGATATTGGAGGATGAACTGCAATACTTTAATTGCTTCTTCTTCCCTCATTGTTTGCCTTAAGGGGGAAAGCTTGAAAGCGCGTTTATGCAGTTATGATTTATTCAATAGTGGCCGAGAGCATCTGCCAGGTGTTATGGAAAGACCAGTAACATCAAAAGAGAACATGCACATTAATATTTGTTTATTTGCGCACCAAAAAGCGTGCCGGTGGGCTGAAAACGGCAGTCACCACTCAAAGTGACGCAGAAACCAGCAGGTGACAAGTACGAAGCATATGGAAATGATACCGAAAGACACAACAAACAGAACACAACTTCTCAAGCATATCAACTGTTTGACAAGAGACTACAACATATGTACAACCACACCTTTTGCAACTCTAACGTCTGACAGCATCCTATAATAAAGCCAAGCCACAAATAAAAATACAAGGACACCAAAAAAAAAAGAAAATGTAAAAAAAATTCCCACATCGACAGCAGGCAAGGTCCTACCAAGTGTGTGCCACGGTGAACCGCCTCTGTTTGTGGCTGTTGTTGTTGATAAGCATCCGTCGGAGGAGGCGCGGGGAGTTCCGTGGCGACAGACGGGGCGAAATGGAGGAGGGCGGGCGGCGGTGCCCGCGGGGTCGCTCCTGCTGCAGGAGGTTCTCCCTCAGGATCTTTACCAGGTCCTCGTTCAGCCCGACGTGCTTGGGCATGGGCGGCACTGCCAGCGTGTCCTGGTGGCCCACGGCCGCTTGCTGGGCCATCCTCACGCTTCGCCCTTCCTTCTCCCGCTGCTGGGGGCAAAAACAAAAAAATGTCCACTAATCCGGCGGAAAACTCCCCAGGGCAGGGGAGAGCAAGGCTGAGCGAACGAACTCTGGGCGTCTCTGCGGACCCCGCACAGGCTGCTCACCGCACAAACGAGTGACTGGAATTAATCTGCGAAAAACCAGGAGAGCGGAAGATTGCGTGCTCCTGACAGGACAACTGCCGAGCTGTGATGGTGTGCTTGTGAGAGAGAAGAGGAGAGAGAGAGAGAGAGAGAGAGAGAGAGAGAGAGAGGGGATGGGAGGGAGGGAGGAGAGACGGAGCGAGCTGTCGATCTGCAGCGCTTCACTAACTGCTGACTGCAAGCCACCACTTCGCTAAAGAGCCATTCAAATTATGTGTGTGTGGGGGGGGGGGCATGGAGCAAGTGGCCACTGCTGCCAAGAAGCAACTTTTCTCTTTTTTTCTCTCTCCCTATTTGTCTGTGTAAATTCCACAAATTTATGACAAGGATGTGTGCATTAATGCGTGTGTGTGTCCAAAGGAAATAGTGTGTGTATTTGCTCATCCTTTGATCACTGAGCAGCTGTTCTAAATATGATTTTATTATGTAGACTTTGTGCTGCCAAACATTTCACAAGAAGAAAAGCCTTACAAGGTAAGGATACACAAAGATTAATGAATCCTGACAGGAGCCGGCTATAAATATTGCTTAAGATCATCATAGCATGATTATTTTAATAACACTTCTTAAAAAGTCTCTGTAATATTTAAATAATTTCTCCTAGAAAACAATGAAATGGAGAGCAAACTGAGACTTTTGCTGAAATTGACAGTTTAAAAAAAAAAAAATCTGCCTTTATTTTGTTCTAAAACTGTATTACTTTTTCTTCTGTTGAACATAAAAGAAGATATTATGGGCAATTTCTCAGTAGTCCATTTCTCCATAGAAATGGTTCCCAACGTTCTTTAAAATATTATTTTGTTTTCTGCAGAAGTCATACAGGGTTGGTCAGATTTTAAGTCTCCAATCAAAAGTCATTATTGTAAATACTTCTTCCAATACCAAATATACTATCAACATAAATTTTTTTTTTTTATAGTTTGATTTCTGTTTTGAGCATTTCCGTAGCTCAAATTGTAAAGCAATGCTAAGGTGATGTTCGATCAACACGTTATCAACTCAAAAAAATTACACAGAAGGGGTCCTGACTAAAAGTTGGGAGTGAGAATATGTTGGTTTAATGAATGAACTGATACAATGTAATGTAACTTTCAATGCAATGTAAAGTGTCTGCCAAATGCATAATTGAAATGAAAATCTCTCCTTAGGAGATCCCAACATCTGAGACAAAATTCATATTCAATCATAACTAGGATCTCCATGTCTCCTTAGCAAGAAAATAGCAAGTATTAGCATCTCTGTAAGATATCTTTACCGTCTGTTGCTTTGTATTAGTGTGCAAATGCTAGTAATATCCAAAAATGACAATTATTTACAAATCTCCTTTTTGTATGTCTACTTGCATTTTTTCCCAAAAGAGAAATTCATTCTCAATAATCCCAAACATAATCATCATCATAATGAATAGACATCAAATGCAACATTGTTTGTGACAATGAGGTCAACAGCACTTCTCTGCCAGTCCATTTCACTCACCTGAACTGGTGATACCATCATTAACCCCTATTTAGTTCTAGTCATTTAACAGATGCTGTTACCCAGAGCACTTTTAACAGGGAGAATCCTCACTGTAGAAGCATCAGGTTACTTCTAAGTGTTTTGCTTAAGGGCACAATGGTAATTCAATGGGTGATTCAAAGGCTGTCAGTTTGCAGTCTATAGATCTTTTATCGCTACAGGACACCACCCCCTGCCGACTGCAACAGACTATCATTGGTTTCAAAAAACAAGCACCACATCACTAATAACTGATAAAAAGTCTGCGCGGGACATTAAGATAACCCTCTGGGCTTTTTGAGAAGAGAGGCGTTTAACATGGTTTCATTAGTTCACATCTGTCTCTGTGCACACTGTCAGCTTGCCAGCTGTTATCAGAGAAAGATGTATTCACCTTTACTTTACTCAGTTTAAAGAATATTGCTTAAAAGCAAGAGACCATTTAATAACAAAAAAACAAATCTTAGACCTATAATATAATAAATAAGCAACAAATAAGAAATTGTCCAAGCTGTTCTTTTCCATACAATAAAAGTGTTACAAAAATTACAAAAATCACCATAAAATATAATAAAATAGTAGGCCTACATCATTGGTTTGAATATACAAACATTCAAAATGTTGGGGTCAGTAAGACTTTTTAAAATTCATTGGTATGTGTATTCAGTAAAGATACATTAAATTGATTGAAAGTTACAGTAAAGTCTTATGTTACTAAATATTTCTATTGTAAATAAATGCTGTTCTTTTGAACGTTATATTCTCCAGAGAATCCTGAAAAAATGATTTACGGTTTCCACAAAAATATTGAGCAGCAACATTGTTTTAAACATTGATAATAAGAAATGTTTCTTGAACAGCAAATCAGCATATTAGAATAATTTTTGAAGGATCATATGACACTAAAGACTGCAAGCAAGCAAGCAAGCAACTTTATTTATATAGCACATTTTCAAACAACAGACACTGCCCCAAAGTGCTTTACAAAAAATAATAATAACATTAAAATCATACAACAAAACAAATATAACTTATTCAAAAGCTAAACAAAATAAATACGTTTTTAAATATGACTTAAAAGTGGCAATTGATGGAGCTGACCTCACATGGAATGGGAGACTATTCCAAAGTTTTGGACCTACCACAGAAAAAGTAAGATCTCCTTTTGATTTTAAATGACAACGAGGGACCTTTAAAAGCCGTTGATCGGAGGACCTGAGAACTCTAGAAGGAGAGTAGGGAATAATAAGATCACTGATGTACTGGGGGGGGCAAGGCCTGATAGGGCCTTGTAGACAAACAAGAGAATTTTAAAATCAATCCTGAATTTAACCGGAAGCCAATGTAAGGATTGCAGTACAGGTGTAATGTGATCTCTCTTTCTCACCCCCGCCAAAAGCCTTGCCGCGCATTTTGTACCAACTGTAGGCGGACTAGCATAGTCTGGGGGAGACCAATATATTAGGGATGTCCCGATCCGATACTCAGTATCGGTATCGGCTCCGATACTGCCATTTTTGCCGGATCGGGTTACTTCGGGTATCGGTCAGACGAAGCCGATCCAAATCCGATATTGTGTGTTTACTATTCTGCGTTATTGTTAAGCCCCACAAAAGCATAAAGCACCGTAAGGTTTTCATGCACTATATTATAAGTGTTCTGAAGCCATACTATAGTATAATGTAAGATAGAAATTAATATTTAAGTCATTAAATTCAAGTTCATGTAAACTTTTCCCTCCGCTGCGGCTGTCAGTCATTCTTCATTCAGCATTTAAACAGCGCGTCGCGTTCGGTTACGACAGTCAACGATGAAACTCTCCAAACTGTTAAAAGAAAAGGCTCAAACTATTGCATAGATAGATACTGTATAATACACTATCAGGGTTTTTCCTGGCTCAAAATCAGGCAGAGGTGGTAAAATTGTAACACTAGGGGGGTCCGGGGGCATGCCCCCCCGTGAGAAAATTTTGTACATTTTAAAGATAAATTCATTAATCTGGTGCACTTTGAGTCACTCGAATCTGTTGTTAAAAATAAATAATAATCCACCCGCCAACCACCCATATTCTTTGATTTAGATATCTGCATCTGATCATCACATTACAATTATTCAATTAAGCATGATAATATGGTAACATATCACACAATTAACATTTATTAAAATTAAAAGTTCTTCTTTTGGCAAAATTACATTTTCTTTATAGCCTAAACAGAGGCTTTACTCCCTTTAAACTTATTGTCAATGTTTCATTTTTGAAAACACTCTTATCGGAACAATTTTTTGTACCTTTATAAAGGGCATTTTCCCCCTAATTTTATTTAATGTATGCTCTAAATTTCATTTAAAATTCTTACATTTTATCAATACATTCAATTAAAATAATAAGACACTAGGCTGTTACCAATCAAATTAAATAATTTACATTGAAAAATTAAACCTCCAGTAGGAGGCGGCAGGCGGCCGTCTTAATGAGCGAGTCATTGAGTCATTAATGTAAACGATTCGTTCAAACGGCTGATTGATTCAGAATGAGGCGGTTTAATAATGGGCAATTGAATCTTTGACTCAAGCGATTAGTTCAAAACGCTGAATGATTCAGTAATGAATCATGGATGAGTGTTGCTGTGAGACGCGATATGGTTCTGTTGTTTGGAACTATTTTCGCTGCTAAAACAGAACAAAAACAGTCTAAAAATGTAAGTAACTTAATTTTAACTATTTGTTTATTGAACTGTTATGAAATTAATATCTCGGTTTCAATCGTGATGGCATTCAGGAAAACAGCACTCTGGTCGTGTGTAGCCTATATATTGTTTCTTAACTATAATTAATGTTATAAATATCTGCGCGAGACTCAACAGCGCAACTTTGTTACCGTCCGTACATTAGGTACCATGATGGGAGTTCCGTGTCTTTATTACACTCATTTAGCTGTCATCCATCCACCCTCGATTGAATGGAATGTTTTTATTACTCGGCCCGCGGATTATGATCCGTGCAGCACTATCGGCAAACTACACGGTTAGAGAATGGACACAAGCGGGAATCGCGACAGAACTGTCACGGTGGAAAAAGTGTATATGAGCACGTGACTGTCTGTCCGAGTTTTGTCGAGAGGCGGAGGCGGCACGAAATTTGACGGAGGCGGCCGCCTCATAATTGTCTATGCAGGAAAAATCCTGACTATGCATCATTATGTCTTTCCTTTGTGCTTTAAACTTTTCAATCCGGACTCGACGCGCTGCGCCTCTGTGTTGCTTCAAGCGCATAATTCTGCGCTCGGGATGCACATAAGCGCTTTGTGCCGCACTGTATTGCAGCCTTTCATAATCATATCATAATACTTTTGCGCAATGGAAGATTATTAATAGCCTTTTTGTTCTGTCCTATCTATCATATGTTGCTGCCTCATTAAACAGCTGTGCTATACATTTAAAATATGTCTTAATTTTATAGTAGACTATATATAAAATAATTGATCTTTTTGATTTTTGTTATCTTGTTTTTCATGAATGTATTTTACAACTATACAAAGAGCAATGTGTAACGTTTTACCAGATTTAGTGCTACACTTGTCTCTTATTTGTTCCCCACTAAATAATGTATTTTTTCACTAAATGTTCAGATTTTATACAATTATTGTGCACTTGTGATTTTTCTAGACTAAATATTACTGCTGAGTTATCCACTAATCTAGTTTATAATATAATTTTTGTCATAGGTTATGATCATATTTTTTTTTTGCTTTGTTCTTTTTCTTTATAATGAAGTTGTCTGTGTTAAGTAGATTGTGTTTAACACACAAAAGAGTGATTATCAGTTCAACACACAGAGTTATAGAAATTCTACTTGATTTAAAAAAAAAACTGTGCTGGTATCGGATCGGTATCGGTCGATACTCAGAATTTTTGGTATCGGATCGGTTCAGAAAAAATGGTATCGGGACATCCCTACAATATATAAAGAATTGCAGTAGTCAATCTTAGATGAAATAAATGAGTGAACCACAATTTCCAAATCCTTACTGGATAGAAAGTGCTTTACTTTAGCAATTGATCTCAGTTTAAAAAAGCTACCTTTAACAACAGCACCAATCTGTTTATTAAAATTTAGTGATGAGTCCATAATTACCCCTAAACTCTTTACATGATATAACTTCATTATAAAGAAAAAGAACAAAGCAAAAAAAAAAGGCTATTAATTGCAGAATTGCAGTAGTCAATCTTAGATTAAATAAATGAGTGAACCACAATTTCCAAATCCTTACTGGATAGAAAGTGCTTTACTTTAGCAATTGATCTCAGTTTAAAAAAGCTACCTTTAACAACAGCACCAATCTGTTTATTAAAATTTAGTGATGAGTCCATAATTACCCCTAAACTCTTTACATGATCTTTAACCTTTTGGGATAAGGAACCTAAATGATCAGGAAAGGTAGGTGAGATGGGAGAGCCTACAATCAAAACCTCAGTTTTACTCTCATTTAATTAACAGTGGTATGAAATACTATACTTCCGATAAATAGTACTTAGAGGAAGCATATACAAAAAGAACAACAAAGGTCCCAAAATCGACCCCTGAGGAACACCACAAACTAAAGGGGCCAATGTGGAAGAAAAGTCTCCCAGATTCACAGAAACTGTCCTGTCTTTTAAATATGAGGCAAACCACTGAAGGTCTGTACCCTGGACACCAACCCAACACTCCAGACGGTTGAGAAGAATCTCATGGTCAATCGTATCGAAGGCAGTGCTTAGATCTAGTAAAACTAGAACAACATGTGATCCTGAGTCCAATGATAATAATATATCATTAGTGACCTTAAGCAATGCAGATTCTGTGCTGTGACAGGTCCTAAAGCCCGACTGGAATGTGTCTAAAATATCAAAAGTATTAAAATAAGAGTATAGCTGTGAGTAGACAACTTTCTCTAGAATCTTGGAAATAAAAGGCAGTTTAGAAATTGGTCTATAGTTGTTATATACTGTTATCATCTGAATTAGGTTTTTTTAACAAGGGATGAAGAATTGCATGTTTGAAACTGTTTGGTACTACTCCACTCATCAAGGAGATGTTAATTATAGCTGTTAGGCTAGAACTCCCAGTATGAAAAACATCTTTAAAAAGATGAGAAGGGAGAACATCCAGTCTGCAGCTACCTCCATTCTTTTCCGAGACGATGTCTTCCAGCTGTACTGATGAAACTGGTTCAAAGTTAGTGAAAATGTTAGACAGTGCGGGATTAATTGATGAATGGGAATGTGAAGGTACAATTGCACTTCTGATCTTCTCAATTTTTTGAGTAAAAAATAATATAAACTCTTCATAAGTCTCTTGTGTGGCATCTCTCATAACATTCCTTGAGGGGTTTAAAATAGAATCAATTGTGTCAAACAGTACTTTTGGCCGATTTGCATTATCTGAAATTACCTTAGAGAAAATTTTCATTTTTTCCTCCTTTACTACCTTCTGATAGTTAGCCAGGGACTCTTTTAACATCTCAAACGAAATCTGAAGTTTATCTCTCTTCCACTTCCGTTCAGCTTTTCTGCACTCTTGTCTAAGAGAGCGAGTAACGTTGTTTAGCCAAGGTTGAGAGGATCCCTTGTGTTTTTTTTTTTTTATTTAAGAGGGGCAACACAATCTAAGGCAAAAGTACATGACTTAGTAAAAGCCTCAACCAGCACCTCAGTGTCCTCTCCGAACACTTTGTCTGTAGTATGTGGTAAATAGAATTCAGAAAAAAGGTTTGCAGTTGAAGAATTAATGGACCTAGCATAATATAAAGGCTGAGAAGAGATTGGATGGATATACGAACAAACAGCATCAAATACCACTGAATAATGGTCGGAAATGCCTACGTCTGAAACCACCAGATTCGATACAGAGATAACCAAATGATAACACAAGATCTAGTGTATGACCTTTCTTGTGAGTAGAACCAGTAACATGTTGTGTGAAATTAAAAGACTTAATAAGAGAAAGAAATTCATTAACCAATGGCCTTGATGGGCAGCATAAATGAACATTAAAATCCCCAAGGATCAAAAGTTTATCACAGTGAGACACCAAACCAGAGAGAAAATCAGAAAAATGCTGGATGAAATCCTTATTCAGTTTAGGAGGTCTATACACCAAAGCACAGAAAAAAGAATCCAGAGTATCAATCTTTAGTAACTGTACCTCGAAGCTCGAATAGGTTTCTGTGGATAGTAATCTGCATTTAAAAGTGTCTCGGAAAACAGTAGCAACACCACCTCCTCGTCCTGCGGTCCGAGGGGAGTTCAAAAAGTCACAGCCTGGTGGTGTCAAATCACCCAAAGCCATCTGATCGCCAGGATTCAACCAAGCCTCAGTAATAAACAAAAAGTCCAGCGAACGAGATGTTAAAAAGTCATTCAAAATAAAAGCCTTGTTTGATATAGAACGTGCATTTAAGAGACCCATTTTTATAGAGGTGATTTCTGTCTTTTCCAACGGGACACTGGCAGTATATTTTAACACGCTAAGATGTTAAATATATTTTATATATATTTTATATATATAATATTTTAACACCCCGTTTTACGTCATTTAGACCATTCAGGTGATGGCGGTGAGAAGACCAGATGACTGGAATGTGACCGTCAGAGGAAGCCGTCTGAAAACTGCTATAACAGCGACGTGATCCACAATGCACATACCGTGGTCGACGCGTAATTCCCAGGGCAGCATATTGATTATAAACTCCAGTTGGCAAGCGGAGCGAAGATTTAAAACGCAGTAAGTCAGATGATGAATAATATAAAACCATGTCGAAGACAAAACAATAGTCTGAGTATGCAGGCAGACAGAAAGAATCCGATTGAAATTGGCGATGATCAGCAGGGAGAATCAAACAAACCAAGACAAATAGCAGGGATAACATTATCAGTTTCCGCTTACGATCCAGAGTTAGTAGACGTTCCTACCAATCCTACCATCGATGAACAAAAGAGAGGAAGGCGGTGTCACCCTGGTTGCGAGTCCTTCATCGCAGATTTTGACGAGAGCAGCAGAAAAAGCAGTTGCATAGTTTCCAAACCATGGATGAACAGAAGACAGGAATCAAGCGATATCAGCCTGGTGCGCGTCCTTCGCAGATTTTAACGAGAACAGCAGAACAAACAGTAGCCTATTTTCCAAACCTATGAGGACAGGTTTTTACTCCTTTTAAGTCCTTTAAATTGTTTAGAATTTCACAGGAAAAACTTTTAAAACTTTAAAAAGTCTAAAAAAGTTCTGTAGTGCATGAATAAAAAAGGAGTAATGATGACTGGAGTAATGACTGGAGTAATGATGTTGAAAATAAAGCTTTTTCATTACAGGAATAAATTGAAATTTAAAACATTAACATAGAACAGTTATTTTAAATTGAAATAATATTTCATAACTGTATTCAAATACATCCAATAAATGCAGGTGAGCATAATAGACTTCTTTCAAAAACATCTTACAAATGAATGGCAGAGGGCGAGTAAAATATCACAAAAATGTGACTCACAAAAAAAAAAAAACACATACACTGCAGTGCATACTGTATTTCACATGTGTTCAGTTAACCCAACGCCAAAGAGATGTTCATAGGTCTTACTTATTGTGCAGTATAAAAAAACTTGAATTACAAAAGCCAAAAGGAAACACTCAAAGCATTACAGCCAATCACAGTCTAAAGTGAGTAAGCATACACTTAAGAAAAGTCTTCATTAAATCATCTCCACGTAATGAGAGCATGACATCAGCGAGCACTTCAAAATGCCTCCCGAGCTGAGAACTGTGCTAAGAGTGACTAACCATGTCTGCACCACAGGAGGAACACCTTACCTGGAGGATCTGAGAATTAACACCCAAGAAGACAGACAAAAATAGCTAAATAGAAAGGAAGATTTGTGGACACACAAAACCTGCAATTTGGTTGAAATGTGAGTAGTCCATTGTCAAATAAGGGTGCTTTCACACCTGCCTCGTTTTGTTCGGTTGAATCGCACTAGAGTTCGTTTTCCCCCTTGGTGCGGTTCGTTTGGGCAGGTGTGAAAGCAGCAATCGCACTCGGGTGCGCACCAAAAGCGGACCAAATTGGTACGCTTTCAAGCGAACTCTGGAGCGGTTCGTTTGTGGTGAGAACGTGATCCAACCTCGAACAGACCCAACTGCCAAAGAACTGCGCTGTCACATGTCTGTCCTGTCTTGTTATGCACATGGGTGTTTTGTTATTTTGAGCCATGTGCTCTTGTCATTGTTTAAATCCCTCCCCCTTGTTATCTGATTATTGGTTTAATTGCTCCACCTGTCTGTCTCGTTACCCTCCTTTGTTTGCCTCCCTATTTAGTCTTCCTGTGTTTGCTGTCCTGTGCTCGTTCGTTGTATTTGTTACGCGTTTTGTATGCTGTGCCTGTTCCTGCCTTGTCTGTTTTTGGATTGCCTTGTCTGTTTTTGGATTTAGTTTTGGTTTGTTTATTTTATGTTTTGTCCTATTAAAACACTTCTCTGCACTTGAATCCACGGAATTATTCCCGGTCCCACCGTGACAGAACGAACGAGCCCATGTGGATTCAGCGGAGCGAACTCTCTCCTGAGGAGAGAGAGAATGGGATTTCTTTGTTTAAGTACCTCTCCATGTGCGCTCAAAGGAATGAGGAGAGGAGGGCAGCAGAGTCTTCCTCACGGGTCTCATCAGGAATGAAGGCATCATCTCTGGATCCGTCAAGCAGGGGGACTTCATCGATGGTTTTAGCCAGCCTCGAGTCTGCACACATCCATCAGAAAAGACGGAGGAGGAGAAAGAGACCTGCGTCTGCCCAGTCAGAGACTGTTCACGTTCCGGCTGCCCAGTCAGAGATTGTTCACGTCACGTCTGCCCAGCGAGAGACTGTTCACGTCCCGTCTGCCCAGCGAGAGACGGTTCACGTCACGTCTGCCCAGCGAGAGACTGTTCACGTCACGTCTGCCCAGAGAGAGACTGTTCACGTCACGTCTGCCCAGCGAGAGACTGTTCACGTCACGTCTGCCCAGCGAGAGACTGTTCACGTCACGTCTGCCCAGCGAGAGACTGTTCACGTCACGTCTGCCCAGCGAGAGACTGTTCACGTCACGTCTGCCCAGCGAGAGACTGTTCACGTCACGTCTGCCCAGCGAGAGACTGTTCACGTCACGTCTGCCCAGCGAGAGACTGTTCACGTCACGTCTGCCCAGCGAGAGACTGTTCACGTCACGTCTGCCCAGTCAGAGACTGTTCACGTCACGTCTGCCCAGTCAGAGACTGAGCACGTCCAGTCTGCCCAGTCAGAGACTGAGCACGTCCAGTCTGCCCAGTCTGAGACAGATCCGGAGATGCCCATTTGTGTGGCCGCCAAGGCAGTTACGGACTATCTGGAGCGTCTGGCTCGGATCCTGGACATGCCCGTGTCTGCTGTTCCTGAGCCGGAGACAGAGCCAGTGCCCGTTCCTGAGCCGGAGGCAGAGCCAGTGCCCGTTCCTGAGCCGGAGGCAGAGCCAGTGCCCGTTCCTGAGCCGGAGGCAGAGCCAGTGCCCGTTCCTGAGCCGGAGGCAGAGCCAGTGCCCGTTCCTGAGCCGGAGGCAGAGCCAGTGCCCGTTCCTGAGCCGGAGGCAGAGCCAGTGCCCGTTCCAGAGCTGGAGCCAATGTCTGTTCCAGAGCCAGTGCCTGTTCCACCGCCAGAGCCAGTGTTTGTTTCTGTGTTTGTGTCTGTTCTTGTGGCTGTTACAGTTTTGTTGTCTGTTCCTGAGCCGGTGTCTGTTCCTGAGCCGGTGTCTGTTCCTGAGCCGGTGTCTGTTCCTGAGCCGGAGGCGGAGCCAGTGTCTGTTCCAGTGTATGAGCCGGTGTCTGTTGCTGTTCCTGTGGCATGGTCGCCCTCGCCCTGGCCGCCCGAGGGGTCTTCCCCGCCCTGGCCGCCCGAGGGGTCTTCACCGCCCTGGCCGCCCGAGGGGTCTTCACCGCCCTGGCCGCCCGAGGGGTCGTCTGCTTCGCCCTGGCCGCCCGAGGGGTCGTCTGCTTCGCCCTGGCCGCCCGATGGGTCGTCTGCTTCGCCCTGGCCGCCCGAGGGGTCGTCTGCTTCGCCCTGGCCGCCCGATGGACTGTCTGCTTCGCCCTGGCCGCCCGATGGACTGTCTGCTTCGCCCTGGCCGCCCGATGGACTGTCTGCTTCGCCCTGGCCGCCCGATGGACTGTCTGCTTCGCCCTGGCCGCCCGATGGACTGTCTGCTTCGCCCTGGCCGCCCGATGGACTGTCTGCTTCGCCCTGGCCGCCCGATGGACTGTCTGCTTCGCCCTGGCCGCCCGATGGACAGTCTGCTTCGCCCTGGCCGCCCGATAGACTGTCTGCTTCGCCCTGGCCGCCCGATGGACTGTCTGCTTCGCCCTGGCCCCCGGCTAAACCATCACCCCCTGTTTCTGTTCCCTCTCATGGACCTGGCCCCCCATCCCTCCCCCTGATCCTCCACCATTCCACCTCCCTCCTGAACTCTTGTGTTGTGTGTTTTGCCCTGGTCTGTCTCTCCTGTTCCCCCCCTGGCCTGTCCCTCCTGTCCCGCCCGGGTCGGATGGAGCGTCTGGTAGCCGCTCCGTAGGGAGGGGGTTATGTCACATGTCTGTCCTGTCTTGTTATGCACATGGGTGTTTTGTTATTTTGAGCCATGTGCTCTTGTCATTGTTTAAATCCCGCCCCCTTGTTATCTGATTATTGGTTTAATTGCTCCACCTGTCTGTCTCGTTACCCTCCTTTGTTTGCCTCCCTATTTAGTCTTCCTGTGTTTGCTGTCCTGTGCTCGTTCGTTGTATTTGTTACGCGTTTTGTATGCTGTGCCTGTTCCTGCCTTGTCTGTTTTTGGATTTAGTTTTGGTTTGTTTATTTTATGTTTTGTCCTATTAAAACACTTCTCTGCACTTGAATCCACGGAATTATTCCCGGTCCCACCGTGACATGCGCATTTTTGGACTAAACCAGCTGCCGTAGTCAAACAAAATGATTATTTAGATTGTCAATAGCGCTCCCTTTAAGCAATGACTGACTTACCGCGTTCTGCACTCTCACTAAAATCTCATCATAAACACTTAAGTTTTCCGCACTGCACAGTGAATTTCTTATTTATATCGCGTGTAGACTTTGTTGTTTATGGGGGGATTTGCAAAAGGATAAAGCTCGTGCTGATTTTGAATATACATTTTGAGCGAATTCTCCGCATGTCTGCCGGATTTTCCTCTTTGTTTACTTCAGGGAGTTCTGTTGGAATTTTCCCGCACGTTAATTCTGACCAATTTAAGTGCAGTTGTGGAAATATGTTCAAGACACATCTGGCCAACGAGTGATGTGGATGTTGTCACGTGACTGCATTTTGGTTCGTTTCATCAACTCATCAACTGATTCGGATAAGAGCAATCAGTGTGGTGTGAAAAGGAACCAAAATGCCTGAAAATTATACAAAGTATAATTTTTCTCCCTTAGTCCCGACCAAATGAACCGAATTACAGGTGTGAAAGCACCCTAAGATATGTTCATCCTTCTGGTTTATGAAATACCACCTAAAACTATATATAATTCATGTAAACACATGTACAATATACAGAATTTGTACTGCAAAATTCTCCAAGAAACATATTAACAGTGTGAAGGCTCAAATTTTAGTCTTCCCAGATATATCAACATCTTCAGGGCTTTAAGTGGTGGTCTGTGGAAATACCACATTGGATGTAATGTTAATATTTAATCGATTCTTTTTCTTGTTAAGAATTATTAATGTGACTTCAGATCAGTAGATTTTGTAATATTAGTTGCGCTCCAATTAAATCTCTCCAATTAAATCCAATTAAATATCATGTTATACCAGAGAGCGCACGACACACCTCTCCGCATAAACTTGCACTGGTTGCCAATTGCCGCTCGCATCAAATTCAAGGCACTGATGTTTGCCTACAGAACAATCACTGGCTCTGCACCCCTATACCTAAACTCCCTACTTCAGACTTATGTGCCCTCCAGAAGCTTGCATTCGGCAAGTGAACGTCACCTTGTGGTGCCATCCCAAAGAGGCACAAAATCACCACAGAAAAATGTTCCAAACTGGTGAAATGACATGCCTAACTCAAACCGAGCTGCTGAATCTTCAGCCATTTTCAGCATTTTTTCCATCAACACCTGACCCAATAATACTAACACTCACTATGCTATATGTCTAGAAATGTTTTTTGTTTGTTTGTTTTTATTCTGAGCCTCTGGATTTCAGCTCATTACTTCAAGGACACAGGACATAAACTCTCACCAGCTCTGGTTCAGGGCTGTCAATCTCTCATCTAGTATATAGTCCACAGAAAAAGCGTAAAACATAAGAAAAAGACAATCAAATACACCATCTAGCCAGATATTTGATCTTTGCTTGCTTTTCCTGGGTTAAAAAATGTCACTATACACTCATGACTTGAGATTTATCAAGGGATATAGAGATTTTATGATTTTAACAACTGATTTGGTACCCCTCACCATCAGTATGCACATTCAGCATCAGTCAACCTCAATGCATGCATGTTCTTTAGGTTGTGTCATAGTAACTGGTAGAACACTGCATTGTGTGTTCACTTCCCCCTCCCCACTTCTCCCTGCATGACGTCTGTGTGTGTTTCTCCACTGTTACCCTTGGCAACATGGATGGAGAGAGACAAGTGTGTGTGTGGTAAGAATTGACTCAGAGCTAGAGATTTAACAGAGGAATGAAAGGAGACTAATCTGCAGAATGCAGCTCCAAACCCATGCTGGTGATATGCATACATGAACGCCTCATACAAACACTCTCTAGGTGAACCACACAGAACCGGTCCAAAAAAATTGAAATATTTAGTTAAAAAAAAAAGAAAGAAAGAAAGAAAAAAAAAGAAAGAAAGAAAGAAAGAAAGAAAGAGAAGAAAGAAAGAGAAGAAGAGAAAGAAACTTTTTTTCATTGTGACCAATTTAATCAAGCATAATTTAAAATTCTTATTACTTTATTTTTATTTTCAATACTGTGATGCAAAGTAAATGAATAATAATACTAATAATATAGTAACAATAAAACTGTTATACTAATAATAATAATTATTATTATATTAGTATTACTAAATAAAAGTACTGTTTATTATAATTATTATTTATTACTGTTATTAATATATTGATGTTATTTTATATTTTTATTAATAATGTATAAAACATTAGTAATTTAATAAAGTATTATTCATACCAATATAATAACAATACATAATCATACCTATATAATAATAATATTTTTATAAATATATACACATTATATTTATTAATGATTTGTCTTTTAATGTTATTTATTTATATTTTTATTCATAATATTTTATATATAATTATAGCTATTTTAAAAGTTTTAACCTGCCTATTGTGTGATGATAAATTATATTGTATAAATATATATTTTTAAATAATGTATTACATCAATAAGAATCAAATGAAGAATCAAAAATAAACTGAAAATCCTCAAACCAAACTGGCTCCTAATTTTATTGCCGTTCTTTTCTCAGACTTGAATCTAATGAAATCACTATTGGGAATAATTTCAAAATTACATAATCATAAGTAATACTTCTGGATGCATTATGTAATAAGAATTTGGGAGGAAAATGTGCTTAATAGTTGCAAAAACACATTTAATTTCTTATTTGTAGGGTGAAATGTAATCATGATATTTATTCCTCTAGCCCCAACCATGCCAAGTTGAATACTCAGAAATATATTCCTGATTCAAAATGCATAGACAGTCAAGTATATATTGAACATCCATAAATGCAAAGTGTCTCTTTGTGTGCAGAGTTGATGAGGCTGCACGACCTCTATGGCCATTTAGCAGTTCATTCGCACTGACTGACTAACTGCCTTCCAGCTGATAAGGGAGAACTCGGTTCCAGAGCACCTTGTGTGAATCATAGCTGTGGCACCCTTCAAGCACAACAGTATAAAAAGACCCTTTTTAAAGTCTGACATGCTGAGAGAACGGGTGTATAAAGGATGTCCTCAAACACTTTCAATCAAATGTGAAGAAGTGACATATCTTTCACACACATTGTGATTTTATCATTATTGCAGCAAGGCTGTCATACCTTTGTGTTGTCAGCACTTTGAAAATCAAGGTATAAAAAAAACATCAACTAAAATTAGATTGCACTGTTGTGTGTTGGCTGCCAAGTATTTTAATTGATAAATGGAGCAACTTTAGATTCTAAAATAAACTGTTTCTATTTTAGAAACAGCGAAAACAAAGTAACTACACATTTGTATATGGATGGACTAAAATAAAATGACAGGAACGGTCAACTTCTGACACTAACAGATGTGGTCACTACAGTGGCTGTTTCATATTTCTAAAATGACACATTTCATTTTTGGGTGAAATATCCCTGGTGTACACTGCACACACTTAAGGAACAGCATTAGAAAGCTTGAGTTCCATGGACAGAACACCTACAGTGAAACATCTCCCTCTACTGGATAACTGGATTCAAACCATGATATCTTAAGGTTTACTGTTCTTCATTTTCTCTTTAGGGTCCCAGGTGATGAGAATCCACTCTATGTTGTGTTTATGTCACTGAATAAAGATACTTCAAACTTCTTTGTTGCCTGCCGTTTCTTTATTTTCTGCCTGCATAAATGAGAAATAAATGTAAATATGCATTTTCTGTGGCTTTCTCTGCATTTAATAACACCATTCGATGGCTTGTTGAGCAAGCTATTTTATATACGAACGCACATTTAGTTAATCTGCTTACTATAATACTAACATTACACAAAATGGAACAAACATAACACAAAATTAATCACAGTGTCACAGAGTCTGCTACACAACACAGCCCCAATCATCACCCAATCACCAGGACCCGCCTACTTGTTCACAATCACCAGATTACTGACTCGCTGCACCTGCACTCCCTCATCAACACAACCTATATATTTCACAGTTCACCATCCACTCATTATCTGGTCTTGTCGCAGTATACACTGCTTTCTGTCAGACTCCTTACCACTCTACTCACCTTAGAGCGTCTTGTCCTGTAGTGAGGCAAAGGATTGCAGCGGGTTTCTACAACAAAGCTCATTGTATTTTGAGATGCAGCCACAGCTTTTCTCCACCGAACGGGTGTGTATCACCTTCATGATCTCACTGTTGTCTGGACGAGTGCTGCATTGGGCGCAATCCACCTGGCATTCCAACGGCCCGGTCATGAGTTCCTTGGCATCCTTCAACCACTTTAAAGAAGTCTTCGGTCAAACTGCATCAGTATTATTCGTCCATGATCAGCTGTTGAAACTCTGTCAAGGTAATTCTTCCATCAATGTATATTCTCTTCAGTTCCGCACTTTAGTGGCATCTAGCGGCTGGAATGAGAAGGCCCTGTTGATAGCCTTTTGCCAGGGTCTCAACCCGGAAGTGCGCCACAAGATGGTCATTTATGACGACACCATCGGTTTGGAGGGTTTCATTCGGAAAGCTGTGCACATCAGCCTGTTCACTGGATAAACCCTCTCTGCATCCTCCGCTCACCTCACCATCTGTCTGTCTTTCCAGCACCTGAACACATGCAGGTCGATGCATATCATCTTACCAACGCGGAGCGTCAAAGGAGGCTACTACAGCACTTATGTCTGTATTGTGGGGGAGAAGGTCACATCCTCACAAACTGCCCGATTCGACCACCACGCCCAGTGGTGAGTGCTATCAGTTTCTTCCAAAAGTTGCACCCCTCACTCATACACCTGTCCAAATTCTCACCCCTAAACTTCTCGTTTCAGCGCAAGCACTCATCGACTCTCAACTTCTCCAAAAACTCAACCTCCAGAGGAAACGCTGCTCCCAGGAACTAGCAATCCACACCATTCTCGGCAAACGTTTCATCTGACCATCAACGCCCCCTGCCACTTCCTCATTCTTCGTGGCCAAGAAGGACAGAGGCTTGCAGCCGTGCATCGACTACCGGGCACTCAACACTCAGACCATCAAGTTCAGTTATCCTCTTCCTCTGGTCCCTGCCACATTGGAACAGCTCTGTGGGGCTCACATCGTCTCCAAACTGGACCCGTGGACCCCTCATTCGAATACGTGAGGGGGGGGGGTGAATAGAAGACGGCGTTCATCACCCCGACATGCAACTACAAGTACCAGGTGATGCCATATGGCCTGTCCAACTCCCCCTCCATATTCCAGGGGTATATGAATGAGGTTTTCTGGGAGTACCTCAAACGCTTCTTCATGGTCTACATAGACAACAAAATGATCTACTCCTGGAACCTGGCTGAACATCGCCAACACTTGAAGCAGGTCCTCAAAAAGCTGTGAGAACACCAGCTCTATCTTAAGCTGGAGAAGTGCGAGTTCCACACACCATCCACCCAGTTCCTCGGATATATCAACCAACAAGGTATCCAGATGGACCAGAGGAAGGTGGACACCATTCACAACTGGGCCCAACCTGTCACTATAAAGGAACTCCAACGCTTTCTAGGCTTCGCCAACTTTTATCGAAGATTCATCCAGAACTACAGTCTCCTCAGCTTACCTCTCTCCTCAGAAACCGGCCTAAGTCTCTGTCCTGGAACCCCTTGGCCACAGAAGCCTTCTAACGCCTGAAGAATGACTTCATCACTGCTCCAATTCTGGTACACCCTAATCCAGAACTCCCATTCGTGGTCGAAGTTGATCCCTCTACAACCGGGGTTGGAACGGTACTATCGCAGCGGCAGGGTGAGCTTCCTCGACTCCATACATGTGCCTTCTACTCCAAGAAGCTATCCCCGGCGGAGCAGAATATTGGAAATCGTGAGCTGCTGGCGATCAAGCTCGCCTTGGAGGAATGGAGACACTGGCTGGAGGGAGCCCACCACGACTTTTAAGTAATCACAGATCGCCGAAACCTGGAATATCTCAGAGAAGCCAAGCGACTCAACCCAAGACTAGACTGTTGGGCTCTGTTCTTCACACAGTTCGACTTAACCGTGACCTACCGACCTGGTACCAAGAATTGCAAGGCGGATGCCTTGTCCCGTTTATAACATCCTGAACCTGAATCGAGTCCTCCAGAACCTGTTCTCCCTCCAGCCATGGTAGTCAGTCCGATCCAATGGTCCCTCGACGATCAACTCATCCAAGCCACCCTCAATGAACCTGCTCCGCCGGGAGGTCCTGAGGCACGGTTGTATGTACCATCCGCCTGCCGTATGTCCCTCATGGACTCCGCACACACCTCTCTGGGCTCTGGACACCCAAGCAGCCAGCGAACCCTCTCGATCCTACAAGATCGCTACTGGTGGCCCAACATATCTCCCGGTACATCAAGGGGTGCTCAGTCTGTGCCATCACCAACACACAGAGGAAACTACACGAGGGAAAGTTGGTACCTCTGCCGATAACCAGACGCCCCTGGTCTCATCTAGGCATTGACTTTATGACCCCCCCTCCCCCATCCATCCATCCAACCATCCAACCATCACACTTGTGTTTGTCGACGTAGACTGGTTCTCCAAAGCCTGCAAACTCATCCCCATCAAGGTCCTGCCCCACACCTTTTGAAGCCGTAGAACTAATACTACAACAAGTATTCGGTCATTATAGCCTACCAGAAGACATCGTATCAGACCAAGGTCCCTAGTTTATCTCCCAGTGGCAGGCCTTCTTCCAACTCCTCTGCGTCTCAGTGAGTCTATGCTTAGGGTACCATCCGCAGACCAACGGCCAGACTGAGCGCAAGATCCAGGAGATCGGGAGATACCTGCGGTCATACTGCCACCAGAACCAGGACAGCTGGAGCCGCTACCAGAGTCCATACCATCCTTGACTCACGGTGACGGGGCACCCGCCTAGAGTACCTGATCGACTGGGAGGGGTACAGCCCAGAGGAACGTTCATGGGTCTCTCGAGATGATGTCCTGGATCCGTTGCTACTCTCCCAGTTCCATGAGGATCACCCTGACCGTCCAGCCACCAGAGGTCCAGGCCAGACCCCTCACCCAGTCCGTCAGCCGTCAGGAGCCGGCCGTGGAGGAGGGGGTAGTGTCAGAGTCAGCCACACCGTCACAGCCCCAATCATCACCCAATCACCAGGACCCACCCACTCGATCACAATCACCAGATTACTGACTCGCTGCACCTGCACTCCATCAACACAGCCTATATATTCACAGTTCACCATCCACTCATTGTCTGGTCTCATCACAGTATACACTGCTTTGTCAGACTCCTTACCACTCTACTCACCTGAGATCGTCTCGTCCTGAATCCAGTCTTCCGTCTGTCATCCTGATCCAGATCACTTGTCTTCGTGTTCACTCATCACCTGCACAGAGAATCACTTCAGTCATCGCCAGCTAAGTCACCACCATCATTCAGCAAGTCACCATCCTCTCACCATCGTCTGGTACCCACTGCTCACCACCACTCTGCTTCAATAAACACTGTTTGCACTTTAACACCTGTCTGTCTCCTTCTGTGTTGTGACACACAGATTGTACATAAAGACATGGTTTCACAGACAGGGCTTAGATTAAGCCAGGATTAGGCCTTAGTTTAATTAGGAAATCTAAGTAGCTTTTATAAACGTGCCTTAGAAAAAAACATTACTGGTGTGCATCTTAAGACCAAACAATGGCACTGACATATTTTAAGATCTGTCAGTTCAAATTGCTTTCAGTTAAAACAGCTCAAACATGCATTTTAGTCCAGGACTAGGCTAAAGCCTTGTCTGTAAAACAAACTGAAAATAACATAACATACCTGCATAAATAAGAAATATGTAAACATGCATTTTGTGGCTTTCTCTGCATTTAATAGCATCTGTCGGCAAACAGAGTAAATAAGCCATGCTAATACCATCTCTAATACAGTCACAATCAGTCAAATACATTTTTATAATCCCACATCGCAAACTATGTTTAACAAACAAAGAAACAGTTCAAATTCAAAACCTATCAAATATCAGCAATACCATTCGGTGGCTCGTTGAGACTCAGCAGGAAGTGAACTGAGCGGAGCGAATGCCAGAACGTGTATACTCTTAAGTGACAATGCACTGCTTTAACAAATCTTTAAAAAATCATACATCTTGACTTAAAACAAAATAAAATAATCCATAAAATTGTATCAAAGAATCGAAATTACATTTAAATTCAACAGAAAAAGAATGATTTTGAGTGAAAATAATTTAGGGGCTCCCATCATGGGATCATTTTATGGATTTAGTTTTCACTAATTAATTTAGTTTTTTATTATTTTTTAAATGTAATTTAATTGTATGAATTAAGCAGCTTGTAAACATACTTTATCACTGTAAAACAAAGTATAATGCAATTATTTAAGACATTTCTCCTTATATAGAACCTTTTAGGCATAACTGTATTTACCATGGCATAGTTGAATAATAAGAGTTCTGTACATGAAGCTGACATACCGTGAGCCTCAAACACCATTGTTTCCTCCTTCATATGTAAAATCTTGTGTTTGCAAAAGACCACTGAAAAACGGGCGAATCCCAACATAACACCAACTGTGACGTTGCAGTCGGGATCATTCATATTTGCGACCCCAAAATGTGCATATTCTAGCCCATGTTCTAGGCCAGGCAGTATTAACTTGGACCTGCACAGCAGAATCATCAGAAGTTCTGCAGGTATTGTGAAAAAGCAAGCAAGGACGATAGCGAAAATGGCAGATCGTGGATATAGATGTTTCGGTTCCAGGGGATGTAAGCACTTTTCATACCCTTCCAACAGAACAGAACTGTCAACAGGCATGGTTGATGTTTATCTACAACAGGATACCGCACCACTTTGATTCAAAGTTGTTTGTTTGCTCTGCCCATTTCACCACTGACAGTTTTTCTAACCTGGGACAATATCAAGCATGCTTTCGCTTTTCCCATTTTAAATCGAAAGTTTCTTAGTTGAGCTAAGAACATTAACGATAATAATTTACCCTTTGTTGTCGAGATTGAACGCAAGATGCTAGTACAGTGCCGTTAACCTTAGCTAACTAGCAAGCTCCAAGTAACAAGCATAGATAACTAAATAGTATAACGACCTATTTACATGGAGGTTAATATTATTTCCAGCCTGTGCTGTCATATAAATACAAGCAATCGACAAAATACAACTATAGATACATTTATGTCAATCCCTTGTCGGGTAGTATTATAATTTAGCCTATATTTCATCAACAACACATAACTCAGGAGCAAACTAGGTTAATTTGGTTGCTTACAGATAGCTCACTCGCTTCTTCTAGCTAACATGACTTTCTCCACCACTTAAGTTGAAACGATTGTCATTTGACAATGCATCTAGTCAATTTGTTAAAATATTTTTCTGTTTGAGAAATGAAGTATGATTATTTTGCAAGTTTGTATTTCAGAGTACATCACAGCTCCTACGTACAAATCTGTGAAACAGCCAATCAGAGCAGAGCTCAACATTATTATTCATGACCCTTCCAAATAAGGTAATAACAGCCCATTTCATTCTAGGGTCAAATCCTAGGGTTGTGAATGGACATGTAAAACCGTATCTGGAGAATTTGTGCCCTTACCTAAGCCACATACCTTCTATGTAGATATCAGAGAACAATTTAAAATATTGTATCAATGCATTCTATGGCACCTTTAATATAAATAATAATTTAGTTATAGTTATAATAATAATGTATAATTATTATTATATACATTTTTGCATGCATAAATTACGATAGGACTATATTATTATTATTATTATTAAAGTTTGCTTTGGAAATATACAGGCTGTAATACTTGAAAGAGGTATAACTTATTTTTAACTCTATATATTGTACATTGCAATTCGACTTCTTCCTCAACTATAATTTAACCCTAACACAGCTAAATAATCACAACAGTATGATAAAACCAACAAAAATATTGATCAATACTCCGATAAAGAGAACTACTCATGCTCTCCTTGAACACAAGAGGGCATAATAGTATCAGAAACAAATTCCTCTACAGCATATCTGATTGTGTTTGCATGGTAAAAACTCTCATTTTTATATTTCACATTCAAAATTATAATTTAAATAGCACTGTGCATTTTAGGCAGCTATTTTCACTTCAAAATTATAATTTAAAATAGCACTGTGAATTTTAGGCAGCTATCTTTACCTATAACATCTGAAACATTTAAGAAAGGGCCTATTTGCACTAGCAGTTTATTAATGACCATTATTGGGTTGCAGGCTGAATCAATGCACAAGATAAGTTTAGAATTTTCGTGAAATGCTTAAAAAAATAAGACCTTTAGACACCTCAAAATCCATCCTGTTTCCACTGTTATCTCTTAGCACCATCACAAACACGTTTGATTGTTCTGTGGAAGGTGTGGAAGACCAAAACAAGGCATCGCATTCCCTTATATATCACAGATAATAGAGTTTGCTTTGCACAATTACTTTTCTCCCTCTACCTTTCCCCAGAGCATCATCTCCTCTGTCCACCAAAACCCAAAACTCCTCATCTAATATCAGACCCTTGAAGCAAATTTCCTTTATACAATCCGTTTTAACGTGAAAATGCTTGACTCATTTCTGCTGTCATCTTGGAAATGTTTAGGGAGCTTGTCCTCACCAGAGAGTAACCTTTGGGATCCATCGGCTGATGTCTTGGTCATACAGGTTGTTTTTCTATCACAGGCCTCGCCAGGGCTTATTGTCTCCTTAATGATGCATCTAGCCGCTTTGGCACGGCTAATATTTTGGCTGCGTGTCAGATCTGCTTCTGTTATTTAACTTTCTGAGCCTCACAGTGCCTAGCCTCGTTCACGCTGACACAGTTGTTTCATGTAATACTGTCAGACACTCGCGACAGGCTCCAAGGGTAAATGCAAAAATTGAGATATTGACAGCTCTTTTACACACCCATTAAAAATGCAAAAAGGCACACCTGCCAAGGGACATGCAACTGTAATTGGAAAAACATTTGCTGTCTTAAAATAGGACGACTTACAAAATATGGTGCCACAATGGCTGAAAATATTTTCCTATTTCCACACAAAAAGAAGATCGTATAGGCAAATTGTTCAAGCTGCTTTTTCTTTCATACTGAGAAGCTCAGAAGACATGGAAGTCATATTGACCAATTTTATGATTCTTTTTGATTGTGCTTTTTTGTTCATTTTGGAGCTGTGACACATTAACCATCATGTTGCAAGGAAAATTGCAGCACAGTCACGGTCTAAAATCTAATAAAAGGGTGAGTAAACGATGACAATATTTTCATTTTTGGGTGAACTGTTGCTTTAAGAGCTGCTCTGTAAATAATTATATCAAAGATAATTCCTAATGTGAAAGAAAGAAGTGTTAGAGCAACTAAGTGAATAGTGAAATGTTTAGGAATAAAATAATTGAAAGTTAGATCTGATATTTGTTATGCTTTTATGTCGCATTTAACAGGGGATTGAGTCATCTAGACCAAAATTATGCTTTTGAATGTCGATCTCCATGCAGCGCTCAATACAAAATGCATTTGTAATCAAAATATTCATAGACAGGAGCATTTTTTCACAGCAAGATATGAGCCTTAACGCAATCAAAGTGACACATTAAGATGACAGTCAAGACCAAGGCAGTGTTTATGTTAATCCACACGATGGAACGCTCAATGACTTCTTACAAGTGTACTAGAAAAAACAACAGTAAGCTTCATTACAGCCAACAATAAGGTAATGGGTGTTTAAGGTGGAATACAATATATCACATTCACTGGCATTTCACTATTTAGAAAAATGTTCTCTCACAGAAAAATAAAATAAAATAAAATAAAAGGTTAGTCTCCTTGATTGAATGACCCAGATATGTCAGCAGAACAGGAACAACAGCCCTGCACCCTGCAGAAATTACCCTTACGCTACATAACAGACAGCAGCAGGGTTCACCGTGACCTCATCAGAATGACACAGCCACAGGAGGAATTACAAAACATCAAAACCTGAAAAAGTTTCTCATTAGACGCCATGTTTATATGCAATATAAGTCTTTATTTAATAATAATAATAATAAAAAAAAAAATTCAAAACAACAGACGTAAAAAACACGCACAAAAAAACAACATGTTTCTAAACATGTAGTATGCCATCTATTTATTTAAACCATGACAAATCTCTGAAGATTTTTAGAATGGTATGGATATGACAAATTTAATGTATTTGGTCTTGGCAGAATAGATCTGCTACACTGCTGCTGATGATTATTGCTGTTGTTGTAAATTATTTCTGCTGCTGCAGATTATTGATGCTGGTGCACAGCAATTACAGGAACTTGCTACTGCCAATACAAACGCCAATATGCTGCTGTGAGTACAAATAGCATATATCAATTACCCATAGCAGATCTATACAGGTGGAGCTGGGGAAGGTTCAGAGTTTTAGACGAAGCACGCTGCAAACTGCTATAGTGAATGTTAAACAGCAATTTAAATGTTGAGCAGCAAGCTCATTGGCTGCAGATGCGACTTGAACCAATCAGCTTGTGCCAAGTAGTTAACGCTGTATAAATCATCAGCTTGCGTTAGGGACCCATCAGCCTGCGCCATCTAGAGTTTCATGACAGAACTAGCCATGTAAAATACATCAGAATAAATCTTCAAGTTGGATGTTACCTATAGAAAAAAAATAGGTAGGTATAAGATTTCAAAACATACAAATACTCTGATTCAATGGCTCCTGATTGGTCAAAACAGCATTCCACCCCTGAATTATTAATGCATTTACATGATACTTGGATACTCATAAGCAAAATACAACTAAATTCAGATTATGTAAATGTAGCCAATGCTCTTTTTTTCTCCAAGCTTTCAATGTGTTTCTACATTGGCTCTCCTGCACTAATTTCTTGGCCCATGCGTTTGTCCACTCAAAATGAACGAAGCTGTCTAATCTTTGTTGCTGCTCCTCGATCAAGAATTGGTGTTTTGGAATTTCAAGGTTTGGCACATGGTCAGTTTGGAGCATGAAGATGGGCCCAAGGACAGAGGTCTTACCAGAAGAGAAACAGGTCATGTTTTACCCAGGGAGGTGTGTATAACCCACAGAGCAAGAACTCCTAAAATAGACTAATGGCCTCCAATGTAATCATCATTCAGAACACATGCAGCAATGGCCTTCATTCGGTCCCACTCATTGACCAAGAACGCATGAACAAAGATTGCAGAACTAGGGCTTACATCTCTCGTTTGCTTTTGTTAGGCTTTTGCCCATTTGTTTACAATTTGTAAATATATATAAAAATGCACATACTTGTCTTAATAATCGAAGTAAGTATTAGTATCTTAGTTCGGGAGATTAAAATAAAATGTCCTCTCGCGACAAGAATCATAGCAACGGATGTTAGTAGGTTTACGTATATAGCAGCCACCACACTAGCCATTATTTTTAATCTAAGGAGACGTAGGCGTGTTATGCAAGCATTAATAGCAAGGAAAGCCCCTTATACTTGTTAGCGGCCACATAAGAGGTGTTTCTGTGTGTTTCTTTCTCCTATCTGCTTCCAAGTCTTGACAAATTGTGACATTTATTTGTCGTTTAGAATCCAGTATTCCCGTAATTCTTTTGTCTTTTATGAGAACTCCGTCTCATCTTCTGTCCAAACATACCGTGCCTTCTTTAAAGAATTATCGACTTTTACATAGGCCAGGTGACCTGTAAATGCATAAAAACTTTGCATTGCACTTTTGCAAAATATTCCTTTTTCAAATTGTCTAAAAAAAAAACCCTAATGCGAGCGTAAAAACTTTTTTGCGATATATGGAGTTTTTGCAAAATTTACGTTTCCATTGGGCGTATTTTCACTTTGCAATTTGCGCAATTTGAAGGGTAATGGAAATGCAGCTAAAATCGATTTTTAAAATAATAATAATTTTTAAATAATATAATGCATTTTAATAAAGCATTAAATATAATAAAAATATAACACGTTACATTTTTATTATTTTAAGATAATATAAAATGTTAATAATAATTATAATAAATATTTTGTATAAAAGTTTAAATAAACCATTTTATTTTATTTTAATGTAAAAAAATGTGTCATTTTTTACACTCATTTTAGGACAAAGAAAACTGAGTCAAATAAATGACAGAAAAGGTGAACAACACCAGCACAAATATCTGCCACCGACGGTGAAGTGAATGGGAGGGTGTATATGTAATATCCTTTTATCTGATGTCCTGTGATCTATTCCTTACCCTTTCCGAACACATGGATGTGTCTGCAGGGCTGCAGAGCTGAAAGATTCCCCCTTCAGGGGGTCTGACACTTCAAGGAGATTTGAAAACCAAGGAGGCTAGCAGTGAAGTTGGCCTATCACTTCCCTGGAAGCCATTTCTTCAAAAGCCTTTAGGAGTCACCACAACAAACAGCCGCAGAAGCCAATAACAGCCCGATAAAAACGAAAACTCAACAACAAAACTTCATGCTTCACTGTGGGTTCATTTCCTTCTAAACAATGAAGCAATCTATTAGTCACCAACCTGATTTACGACACCAATATGGGCCAAATGTAAAACTAAATATTTAAGAGATTTTGAGGCACGTCTGTTTTGCCTACCCCCCTGGCATGAAGCAATATTAAACTTCATGTCCAGCAATTAATCTCATATACACCCACGTTTCAATGAGACACAGAGGCTGTGCATTGCCTGAATCTCCAGTAGGGTCCTTTTACGCAGCCAAGCAAAATTGACAAAAAAAGACATTTGTGCAAGACAAACTGAAGTAAGACATTTCATTGCAATGCTCTCTCCCAGTGAACAATTCTGTGAGCCACACCACCTGACGTAAATTAGGATGTCAACATACAAAGAAACAATATAAAGCAGTCTCTATTTGTGTCTGTCAAAGAATGGTCTGGAACTTTCAAACCATGACATCTCATTGGGGCAATGAATCCAGTACATACCAGAACTGTCAGACAGCAATTTATTGCACAGGAGGGACCTTCAGTTCCATTTACATACATTTAGTTCCTTTATATTTCAAAATCTGATATATTTTAATAGGATATATTATGCAACATATATATTGGAAATACCCTAGATACTGTTGCAGATCTCTAGGGGAGCAAGAAAGAATAAACAAGACAGAGGATTCCTGAACGAATCAGCACTCCAAAGAATAATGTCTGTACATACATATATACAGTTAACTATAAACCTTCTGCAATTATTTTACCAATACCTTCTGAGAGATCCTAGAGATCTGTTTGCTGGTCCCAAAGGCAGATGGCATTTTTCGTTTCTGCACAGATTTCCGGAAAGTCAACGCTGTAACGAAACCGGACTCCTTTCCACTCCCCCGTATGGAGGATTGTGTGGATAGAGTGGGGTCAGCTACATTTGTTTCAAAGCTGGACCTGCTGAAAGGCTACTGGCAAGTGCCCCTGACCGCCCGTGCCTCAGAAACCTCTGCTTTTGCCACAACAGACTACTTCCTACAGTATTCCGTCCTCGCCTTTGGGATGCGAAATGCCCCAACCACATTTCAGAGGCTGATGCAAATTGTGTTCGGAGATGTTTCTAACTGTGATGCATATCTTGATGACATCCTGGTCTATAACAAGACATGGGAAGACCACGTTGAAACATTGGAGATGGTCTTTGACAGACTAGCACGTGCTTCACTAACCTTGAACCTTGCAAAAGTGTGAGGTAGGAAAAGCCACAGTGACCTACCTGGGGAAAAAGGTGGGCCACGGTTTTGTAAAAACCAGTGGAAGCTAAGGTAGAAGCCATTCTAAACTTTTATAAACCCTGTAACAAACGTGAACTTCGACGGTTCTTGGGGATGTCAGGATACTACCGGGGCTTCTGCAAGAACTTTTCATCGGTAGTTGCTCCCGTCACAGACTTGCTAAGTACATCAAGAGTTTTTAAATGGAGTTGTGAATGTGACAGAGCTTTTGAAGCAGCAAAAGATCTCCTATGTAATGCATTTTAAGCTGCAAGTAGATGCCAGCGCTTCTGGTGCTGGAGCTGTGCTGATCCAGGAGGATGCTCACTGTGTTGAACACCCTGTATCCTACTTCTCCCGAAAGTTCTTGAAACACCAGAAATCATATAGCACCACTGAAAAGGAAGCCTTGGCCTTATTGTGGGCCCTGCAGCATTTCGAAGTGTATCTTGGGAGCAGTGCAGTTCCAATAACGGTGTATACAGATCATAACCTTTTGACCTTTCTCTCTAACATGTCCTCTTCTAACCAGTGTTTGTTGCGCTGGGCCCTCAAATTACAGGACTACAATATCCAGATTCAGCACATCAAGGGCACTGATAACGTCGTGGCGGATGCCCTTTCCAGAACTGGGGATATGGACATTTAGGGGGTGTGTAGACTTAAGTCTAAAAGCTTGAAAGAATATGTAAGTAGATACTACTTTGGTTCCTGGTCTGTATTCTTATGGTGGGGGTGTTACGTCCAAGGACGTAT
This sequence comes from Gila orcuttii, assembly GCA_026230005.1. NCBI lineage: Eukaryota > Metazoa > Chordata > Actinopteri > Cypriniformes > Leuciscidae > Gila > Gila orcuttii. Next base: position 33,492,200 of record JAPDVR010000015.1, read on the forward strand.
TCATTTATTTATTTATTTATATTATTATGAGTATTTTCTCCTGCACCTCTTTGATTTACTTTATTTCTGAAAGTGTGGGCGTGGTTGTCTGCCCTGTGTTTTTGTTTGCTTGCCGTCCCTCCTTCTCTCTCTCTACTTGCTCTCAGGCCTAATCATCAGCACCTGTCACTCGTTCGTGAGTGTGCCTGAGACGGAGAGTATAATGGTGCGTTCACACCGGACGCGAATAGAGCGTCTAGCGTAAGTGATTTCAATGTTAATGCAAAGAGACGTTACGAGCGTAAAAAATTCCTTCGGCGCGAATGAGGCGTAAAGCGTCTGGCGTGCTACGCGCAAATTATTTATTTAGTGCTTTTTGTGCATTCCCGCGTTTGACACGAATTCGCGTCTACCGCCCGAGTTGAAAAATCTGAACTTCTGCGTCAATTCGCGCCGCGTTAACCAATCAGGAGCCAGCTTGCTGCCGTCACGTGGTGTCAAGTAAATATTTTATCACATAAAAATTTGATTTTAATATATGAGACATTAATTTTGTGTGCTATTTATTCCATATCTAATCTAGATTATATGAAACATTATTATTATTCTACTGTAAAGACAACCAACATACTTTAGTGCAAGAACATAGTTCGTGTCTGGACAGTGTTGTGTGAGGGAAAAAAAAAAATCACTTTTGTAGTAGCCTAGGCTGGCTCCATTTATCATCAAAACAAAAAGAAATTACAGATTAGGTGGGTGAGGGCGAGGGTGATCCTCGCTCCGTTGCGGGACAACAGGTCATCAAACTGGGCGCGGGACAGGCGGAAGTACCGCTGAAAGCGGCCGTCATCCAGGCGCAGCTCCTGGAGCAAATGGTGAAACTCGCCAAACTGGGTTCACCTCTGAAGGGTCTGGTGGACCCAAATACGGCGACGATTATCCCTACGCCGCTCTTCTGCTCTCCAGAGCAAATACAGAGCGGTGACTCTCTCGATGAATGCTCGAACAACATTAGCCGTCTTGTAAAAAGATGGCCGCCAACAGATTTCGCCTCCGACGCGCGTGACACGCGTAAATTTCGCTTCAAACTTTTGTTTTTTACGCGCGTCAAGAGCGAAATGGACGCACGAATGGATTCAAAGTTTACACGCGTATAACTAGACGCGGCAGACGCGAATTTGACGCTCAATTCGCGTCTGGTGTGAATGCACAGTAAAGCCCAATTTATACTTCTGCGTCGAACTCACGCCGTAGCTACGCCGTAGGCTGTGTGTAGCGCGCGTACCCTTCGGCGTACCCTGACGCGCACCTCTCCAAAAATGTAACAACGCGTCAATTCTACGTGGACGCAAGCGCTGTGATTGGTCTGCTAGAACCTCACTCGGGTTTCACATGCTCCCTCTGCATGTGTAATTGCGCGTCAACCCGGACAACGAGGCAAAAGTATAAATGAAAACCAACGCGTAGTGTATAGCGTAGAGGCTCCGGCGTAGGTCCGACGCAGAAGTATAAATCAGCCTTAAGGGTGAAGTCCAGTGTTTGCACTTCTCCCCTGCTCCAGATTGAACCCTGTTGTTAAATGTGTCTGCTTCTGATATTCAGAGACTGTAGTTGGGAGTTTAGCGGTGGCGGCTAACAGAGTTTAGCGGTGGCGGCTAACAGAGTTTAGCCGTGGCTAACAGAGTTTAGCCGTGGCTAACTGCTAACCGAGTTTAGCAGTGGCTAACTGAGTTTAGCAGACCTGTGTATCTTGATCTCACTTTTTTGTTTTATTGTGTTATTGTTAACCTGTTAAGTAACGTTAGTTACTGTTGTGAGGGAAGCTGTAGGGGGTGAGTACCTTTTTCTTTTTTTACTGTTTTTGTCCCTGCTTTTGTATAGCAAGGGAATTGAGGGAAGTTTGTGTTATTTCTTTTTGTTTAACCTTTCTTAGGTTAGTTAGGACTCCTCCCAAAATTAGTTAGTGGGCTGTTTTATTTATTTTAGGGCTTGCTCTCCCTGAGCCATTGGTCCCTAGTAACGTATGTTCTGTCCCTCATTTTCTTTTTTTATAAATAAAATCCTTTCTTTGATTTATCATCTGGTGTCGTCTTCACTCTGGGACAGAGGATTGAAGTGTATTCTCGCCTTTCTTTTTTTCTTTTGTTACCGCCCCTCCCGACCCCTAGACTGTTAGGGGAACGTAACAGCTTTAATGACTAAAGCTGCATGAACTCCACATGATTGTGTGTAACCTTTTGATCACGGTATCCAGGATTATTAGAGAATGATCCAAAGAGCAACGTGTGGTTAAATGGAAGAATATCTGACCATCTGTACAAAGAAGTTCACATGGTTGATGTCTCAAATTTGATTATTTGATTAGTGACCTAGAAATATTTCTTCGTCTATTCATGTCATAACATTTCTTAGTATTTCAGAACATTTAAAACAGACTTTCCATTGATTTCCATGGTTAAATTAGATTTTAAATCCTGTTTTTCAATGCGTTCTCAGACCATGGGATGATGGGACCCACTGCATTTTGCATTTTCAAAATAGGCGGAAGAGACTGTCAAGCTTTCAAATGTTCTGCACGTAAAACATCTCATACATACATACATTTTATTATCAAACAGAACACTATTGAACAAAACTTACAGTTCTAGTCCTGACAGAACTATTCTTAATTGACAAAATGACTGCATACAGATAAAACGGTATCGAAAGTAGGATATAATAATTGTAGGATGTTTGGAGGAATGAACACTATATTTATGCAATACTGGAGGCTGCAGTTCTAGGACCACATTTCTAGGATGCTAGTTTTTTGTGACAACAACACCTAGCCAATTCTACTCCAACAGATGAGACCTGAAATAAACCCCAAACAAATAGATGCAAAGACTAGACCCATGTAAATTATAAAATTATCATCTTACCACCTTACCACCTTCATTATGGTACTTAATGGTGCAAACTGGTATTTGTGATCATATTACTTTAATTTATTAGCATACTAATAAACTAGGGATGCACCGATATCAACATTTTGGCCGATTCGATAACCGATAATTCTTTATATTTATATAAGATATTTATATATTTATATATGATATTTATATATCATGATAACCGATATATTGGCTGATAATTCTAAATCCAAATTGCGCACATCGGAAGTGTCTCAGTTGAAGGAAATAAAACATTATTTATCAGCTTTAAGATGTCTGCCAAATTTTCTTATAGGGCCGATAGCGATAACATTAAAAAATGAACGATACCGATATGGTGGCCGATATATTGTGCATCCCTATAATAAACAATGTACTTTGTAGGGCACTTTGTTAAATCACACATCCGACGAGAAGTGCCATGAAAAGAAAATCTTGTTCATGCACAGATAATATCTTTCTTGCATGTTAAAAATATAAAAACAGAAAATAAAATAATATAATATAAAGGCTCATATATTGAATCAAATTAGGTTAAATATTTCAAGATAGTTACCAATGGTATGTTTATGGTTAGGGGTTGGTTAGGACAATATATTAATTAAATTTAAATAAATCTTTCCTGACGATGAATAATACAAATACAGAATTTAGTATAAAATAGAACATATACAATTACAAACTGCTAGTAATAAGGTCCAAGGAAACTACACCCTACTCGGTGGAACACATGATTGGAAAATGACAAAGCTAGCACAATGAAAAAAAAAATATTAATTTGACAGCCTTTTAAAGTAAAATAATATATATGTTAGGGTAACAGTCCTATTTTCTAAATAAATCAATATTGTAATTGCCAAAGACATTGTCTACCTCACACCTCCCTGTGACATTCCATTATGCTTTAGGCCAAGGTGACCGCTGAGGCGAACGGGGCACGCAGCCAGGCAACCAATCAGAAAGCAGCCTCTCTTGAGGAGTCCCCCAAGCAATCCCATACAACATTACCTTGAGCAAAAGTAAAAGATCTCATTCTGTTGCATTACAACGCTTAAATGGGTATGTCTATGTGTGTTTGCACAAAATATGCTTTGTTCTGACACCAAGGTTTCTTTTCCTACACCGTCAAGCTGTTTTCTTTCCTTTGACGTTGAATGAATATTAATTCACAAATGGAATTAAATAATTTCAGCAATTTCAGATTTGGTGATACATTTTCTCTGGTATGTTTCATTTTTACCTCTCTTGAGCCTCCTGTATTAGGTGTGTGGGTTTCTTAGACCGTTAACCGGAAACTTTGTCTACCTTGCAGGAGATTTTGTATTCCTTTATAAATTGCATGAAGCATACGCAAACAAACAATAAGCATACAGATCTAAAATATATTGCATTTCAGTCACTAGTCCAGTCCTGAGCCAAGATGATGCATGTTCTCTTTTGTTGCCAGGGAAAGCAGAATAGTAAGCCTAGCATGAGTCATAAACACAGGTACAGGCTGCAGGTAGTCTAACCCCTGGGATCAGAGCATTGAGTTTAAGAGAACGGACATAATCCTCCAGAGGTGTCGTGTAACACCAACTCAAAACCTGGGAGAGAAAAGAACATGATTGCATGCATTTGGTTCAAAAACGTCAGTACGGTTAAAAAAAAAATAATAATAATAATTTATTCCTAGTAGCAGTATGGTGGTACTGTATACAAATGTGCCAACTATGTCAGCTACAGTATACTGGTTCATAAAATGGAATACTATAATCAGACATAACACTATCTATCCGTCTATCCATCTATCTATCTGTTTGTCAATCTATCATCCATCTATATTTTTTGAAGAGGTTTCTTATGCTCACCAAGGCTGCATTTATTTGCTCAAACAGTAGGCTAATATTGTGAAATATTAATACAAATTAAAATAACTTTTCTATTTTGATACATTCTAAAAATGTAATCTATTCCTTTGATGTCTAAACTGAATTTTCAGTAGCCATTACATGTACTTATATATATATAAAACTTGGAAAAAATCTTTAAATATTCAAGTAACTATACAAAACATTACTAGATGGAAAATTTGAGTCATACCGCCCACCCCTACCTCAGAGAATCAAAATAATAATTGTGTGTACTCTCACCCAAAATAAACATTTGTGAAGAAAGAGAAGTCAACAAAGTTTCCATAAAACTGAGAATTGTGGGAGGGGTGACCAGCATACGTAAAAACTAGAGCAACATTGGTTCCCCTGAGCGCCTCTGTCCTCTTAATTTCTGACATAAATTTCTTTTCAGCGCCACAGACCCCCTGAAGCCTGATTTTCTATGACTAATAATGTAATTTGTTTCTGCAAACCTTGGGAGTGAAATTTGTCCTTTTAGGAGAAGTGGGTTAGATTATTTTATGAATAGGCACTGTTAAAAAAAAATACTTTACTGATTCTTCTGCAGAATAATTTAGGAGGAAACAGGTAAATTTGCCCTTTTCAAATTTACATTTGAAAAGGGCAGCATATAGGTTCTGCATTGAGATAAGCCTCTGTGAAGATGTGAATTGAAACGCTTGGAAATTATGGATTCACCAAAAATGATCTGATATTCCCATGACTGGAACCCCAGTCCTGCCTTTTTTTTACTTACCATGCATTTACAGATTTTTCACGTTAGCACATGGCACCACAGTTTGATTCACCACATCTGAAATCAATGTGAACACCGATTCTTGCTGCACATAAATCAAACCAGTCATGGGAGAAAACCTATCCCTGTGTTTATAGATAGAACGAATGCTCTACCAGTGACAGCACTCTTCATCACGGGTGAACGCCTGGGTGGCCAGGCATCAGTTATCGCTGCAATCAAATCTGAAGTGTATTACAGAATTTAGACTTACAGAGAATACAAATTTAACAGTATTGATCTGTATTGATGGCAGCTCACAAACTGTAAGGGATGATGATGCCATTTAATCTGCTCAGTATCAGGTAAGACTGGGTATTGAAGCTACAAATATACACAATTCAAAAGCTTGGATCAGTAAGATTTTTAATTTTAATATGTTTATTCAGCAAGGATTCATTAAAGTGATCGGATGGAGGGACATTATTTCAAAAACCATCTTACAGACCCAAAACTTTTGAATGGTAGTGAAACTTACTAATGCCTTTTAAGTTTAAAAGGTTTAACAACTGTCTCAACACTCTCATCCTCATACGTTTCAAAACAACATTTACATTTACACATTCGACAGACACTAATCAGTTCATAGATTTTCTGGAAATAAAACATGCCCAGAAACAAAATTCACAAAAAAAAAAAAAAAGGGAAGAACAAAAAGGAAGAACAAAATAAAATAAAAATTACAAAACTCTTTGTTGCTTTGTCTGCGTACAGAGGCAGTTCTGCACATGATGCACATCAGGTCTCTGAGGGATTTGGCTGTTAGTGTGTGTGTGTGTGTGTGTGTGTGTGTGTGTGTGTGTGTGTGTGTGTGTGTGTGTGTGTGTGTGTGTGTGTGTGTGTGTGTGTGTGTGTGTGTGTGCGCAAAACAGAGACTAAAACTGTGACTACTTTTGAAAACAAATCTATGCTGTCTGACAGGCAGAATATCTGCACTATAAAGATGTCACTGAGAGACAGTATTAAAAAAAAAACAAATTAGCAAGCCGAATTAACTTCACCATGATGACACAATCTTTCCCGTCCCCAATCATTAGCTAATCAGACAAGGGACAGATTTACTAAACAGGGCAAATTAGCGTGAGAGCCCAATCCCATAAAAGTCAAGTCAAGTCAAGTCAAATATATTTATATAGCGCTTTTCACAATACAGATTGTATCAAAGCTGCTTCACAGTATCAATCAAAACAACTTAACAATGTTTGTTTATTACTGGAAAAAAGACATCCAAGTTTGGTAGAGCTGATCAATGGTATGATTGGTTAATTAATTTGAATATCCCCAACTGAGCAAGCCAAAGGCAACAGTGGCAAGGAACCGAAAAACTCCATCCAGTGACCTAATGGTGTCCTAACACCCCATCAGATGACCCAACGGAGAAAAAAAACCTTGGGAGAACCCAGGCTCAGTCGGGGGCCAGTTCTCCTCTGGCGTTTATGAACTAGAGGCCGAATTTACAGTAACTGTAAGATAAAAAATGTATATGAATGCCTGGCTAAATAGATGCGTCTTCAGTCTAGTTTTAAACTGGGAGAGCGAGTCTGAGCTACGAACAATATCAGGAAGGCTATTCCAGAGCTTCGGAGCTAAATGTGAAAATGCTCTGCCTCCTTTGGTGGATCTGGATATCCTAGGAATGACCAGAAGCCTCGAATTTAGTGATCTTAAAGAGCGCGATGGATTGTAAGGCGATAGAAGATCCGTTAAATAGACTGGAGCTAAACCATTTAGAGCTTTATAAGTCAAAAGCAATACCTTGTATTTAATACGGAACTTTATAGGTAACCAATGAAGTGATGATAAAATCGGTGTTATATGATCATATTTTCTTGATCTAGTAAGAACTCTAGCGGCTGCATTTTGGACTAACTGTAGCTTGTTTATTGAAGATGCAGGACAACCGGCTAATAAAGCATTACAGTAATCTAGTCTCGAGGTCATGAATGCATGAACTAACTTTTCTGCATCAGAGACTGATAGCATATTACGTAGTTTAGCAATGTTTCTAAGGTGGAAAAAGGCAGTTTTTGTAACATATGAAATATGCTTTTCAAAAGACAGGTTGCAGTCTAATGTAACACCCAGGTCTTTTACTGTAGCGGATAAAGTAACAGGGCATCCTACTATGTTAAAGTCGTGCTGTGAAAGGTTTTGTGGACGGTTTTTAGAACCGATAAGTATTACCTCTGTCTTGTCTGGATTTAATAAAAGAAAATTACGCGTCATCCAATCTTTTATATCTTTAACACAATCTGTCAATTTGGATAATTTAGCGTATTCATCTGGCCGTGATGAAATATATATTTGAGTGTCATCAGCATAACAATGGAAAATAATGCCATGTTTCCTTAGAATATTACCAAGTGGCAGCATATATATTGAGAATAATAAAGGGCCTAAAACAGATCCCTGAGGCACTCCATAGTTTTCCGAAGTATAATTGATTTTTCTCCATTTAAGTAGACGAAACGGTAGCGGTCAGATAAGTATGACCTGAATCAGCTTAATGCTTGTCCTTGAACACCAGTATAATTTTGTAGTCGATCTAAGAGTATTGTGTGATCTATAGTATCGAACGCAGCACTAAGATCAAGTAAAACTAGTACTGAGATACAGCCTTGGTCCGAAGCTAAAAGTAAATCATTTGTGATTCTAACAAGCGCAGTTTCAGTGCTATGATGTGGCCTGAATCCAGACTGAAACTTTTCATAGATGTCGTTTTCTTGCAAGAAAGAGCCGAGTTGAGCGGACACAACTTTTTCTAATATTTTTGACATAAATGGAAGATTCGAAATGGGTCTGTAATTTGCTAGGTTATTTGGATCTAATTGTGGTTTCTTAATAAGAGGTTTTATAACTGCCAGCTTGAACGTTCTTGGAACAGGACCTAAAGATAAAGATGAGTTAATAATATTGAAAAGAGGCTCTTCCACTATAGGTAACACTTCTTTCAGTAGTTCAGTTGGTATAGGATCTAATAAACATGTTGTTGTTTTAGATGAAGTGATAAGTTTATTTAACTCTTTTTGTTCTATGGTTGCAAAGCATTGTAATTGTTCTTGCGGGGTGATAATTGCGGCCGAATTATAAGGCGCGAGCAAAGATCGAACGTTTACGAACGTGAACGTTTTGATTCTGATGCTTGCGATTTTCTCGGTGAAGAAGTTCATGAAATCATTACTACTAAACTGTAACGAGGTATTTTGTTCAGACGACGTCTGTTTATTTGTTAGTCTAGCCACGGTATTAAATAAAAACCTTGGATTATTTCGGTTGTTTTCTATTAATTTGCTGAGGTGCTCAGCCCTGGCCGTTTTAAGTGCCTTTTTATAAAGTGAAATACTGTCTTTCCACGCGATTCTAAAGACCTCTAAATTAGTTTTTTTCCATTTACGCTCTAAATTACGGGTTTCTCTCTTTAAAACATACGTAGAATTATTGTACCATGGTGCTATACTTTTTTCTCTGACCTTTTTTAATCTAATGGGTGCAACAATATCCAATGTTCTAGAGAGAATGGTGCTCATAGTGCTAGTTAGTTCATCTAATTCATCTGTTTGTTTGGGTTCAGGCAGCAGCTGAGACAGATCAGATAAGCTATTTGAGAAATGATCTATGGTGGACGGACGAATTGTTCTACCTGGTCGATAACGTGGCGCAGCATGACATATTACAGCAGTGCGTAATATGCAAGTTACCAAGTAGTGGTCAGTGACATCATCACTTTGTGGAATGATATCTATATCGGTTGGATCGGTTCCATATGATATAATTAAATCAAGTGTACGATTAAGACGATGAGTTGGTCCGGTGACGTTTTGCTTGACCCCGAAGGAGTTTAATAAATCTGTAAACGCAGCCCCTAACGCATCATTTAAATTATCTACGTGTATGTTAAAATCTCCAACAATTAATGCTTTATCGACGTTGACCAAAAGATCTGATAGAAAGTCAGCAAACTCTTTTAAGAAATTGGCATAAGGCCCTGGAGGTCTATATACGGTAGCCAATGCTAGAGATAATAGGGATTTTTTTCTTACATCTAAGAGCGTAACATTTAGCACAAGCACTTCAAACGAATTAAACCTATGACGAGTTTTCTGAGTAACATTAAGGATATCTCTGTAGATTGTTGCAACACCGCCGCCACGACCGATCAGACGGGGCTCATGCTTATAACAGTATCCTGGCGGAGTAGACTCATTTAGACCGAAATAATCATTTGGTTTAAGCCAGGTTTCAGTAAGGCATAGAACATCGAAATTATTATCTGTGACCATTTCATTTACAATAACCGCCTTAGGTGTGAGCGATCTAATGTTTAGAAGACCTAGCTTTAGAAATTGTTTTTGTTCACTAATAGCGAGATTTTTTGTTTTAATAACAATTTGATTTTTTCTAGATCCCGCAGTAGATTTATTATTTGATCTTAGTAAACGAGGAATAGACACAGTTTCTATGCAATGTTCTAGACTAGTGATCGACCGATGTATCGGTTTACCGATATTTTTCCCGATATTTAACCATTTTCACATAATCGGGTATCGGTTTTGTAAATTCAGATTCGCCGATAAACGGCGCCATCTTGTGGCCGTTTTGAGAATTCTGCCTTTGCAGCAGGCGTCTGAGGAGATTAGTCAACAACAACTCTGTGCACAGGTAAAGTATATGTTTTACTTGCTTTGCTTTAATTATTCAACTTTATTTAACATAACAGACATGCAGAAATGAGATTTGAGACATAAATGCCAGATATAGTTTATTTATGCAGCTTTCAAAAAAATTGAGACGAACTCATGGAGTCACGTATGGTAATCCGTCATGCCCTGCTCCAATAAAGACGTAACTTTACATGAATTAAATAAAACAGACATGAATGAGTGCATGTTGAAAATATAAGTGCTGAATTTAATTCTCTGTGTTGTATTTGCTCACCATTAGTCTCGAAAAAAAGTGCATTCATATTGCTGAGCACTCACTGGGTTGATGATCAGGAATGCTCAAGCACGGCCACTGAATGAAACTTTTGACAAGATTATCTTGTTTAAACACCCTAGATTATATTATAATTTACTACATAGCAATTATTTAGCTAATACACATCTAAATATACCGCTTTGTGGAAATTATTTATTTATTATCTGCACGCGCGATCGCGGTTGAGAGTAGCCTAAGTTATAGTTTTGTGTAAATGCGCGATCGTGGTTGAATAGCCCAAGTTATATTTCTGTGTAAATGCATAGATAAACAGCACTTTGTCAACATACTAGTTGGAAAATGCAATGATGTATATTCTGTTTTGTTTGTTACTTTCTTGACAATGTTATATTCCAGCTGATATTATTCAGTGAATTATTCCTCACTCTTAGTTTAAACCTATTAAATGGCACATGAACCTTCTAAAACTGTTTCAAATGAATTACATTTCTGCAAATGTGATATGACTCCCCTGTCAATTATTTTTTTGGTTCCATATAAAAACAGTAGACTTTTAACATTTATTTTGCCTATTGTTAATATTGCTGCTGATGCTTATAAATTATATGTATAATTTAGATATAAATTAGATAATGTAATAATATAAATGTTTTTGTTGTAATTTTAAGATTTAATTTAACATGAAAGACTGCTAACTTTCAACACTTTTGTTTTGTTTTTTAAGATGACTGAAAGGAAGAAAAAACAGTGAAGTATGGACTTACTTCACTCAGTCAATGCAGGGGTGGCAGTTTGCAAAGAATGCCAAATGAATGCAAGCATGGCAAAAAATTGTGTATCTTTGTGTAAATATAAAGTATTTTTTTTTGTATGCAAGGAGGGAGTGATTGTTATAAATAAAATGTTGTTTTTTTTTTCAGTTCATTTGTGTTGTAATAATTGTGTCAGAAGTATAAGTAGTATAACAGTAAATAAATATCGGTTCTGCATATCGGTTATCGGGCACATAAACATGCAAATAATCTGTATCGGTATCGGTTATAAAAAATCAATATCGGTCGATCACTATTCTACACTAGTATTAATATCAATTAAATTGGTGCAGTAGAGACTGTGATTTGGATTTTTGGTTACTAGTCAAATGGTATTTAACATTTGTTAACATGTATTAACATTTAACATTCTAAAAGCCCCGATGGGAGTGGAAAGTTCTGCACGTGATCTATGTATTGAAATTAAAGAACACAGAAGCAGCCGGATCATTTCCATAATAACCAATGCAATCTACAAAAAGTAGAGTACATTAGCATCTGGTTTAAGACAAGCTTTTTTGGGGCGGTAAATAATGGCGCAAACACCAGTAAATTGACTATAGCGCAAACCTTAGTAAATCATCTTGCATGATTAATTTAAATACTCTCCTCCAATAAATGATGTGGAAAACACTTGAGTTTTGCCACAGACTTGTCCCAGTGTCTAGAACATTCATATCAGAAAGAAGATCGAAAGCACTTGTTAGAGGCACGAAACATCTTTTAGCGTTAGGTAAGTGCCTATTACCAACACAATCCAATCTGAAGTTAATTAATACATCGTTCGACCGGACATAACGGTTTTTTATATATCAATAAAATATAGGTTATATGTGTTTGCGCACGTGATATCAGGACGACAGGAGGGTGATGGCGATGCGCAAATCGAGTTGCCCCACCCACTTCTGCTAGTTTCACTGAGATATCTTATCCCGTGCGAATTGGCCATTAATATTAGAGTAAAATTACATTACAAGGGTCGATGGAGTAAAGTTAATGCCGTCCGAATAGGGCTTTACACACTTCAAACAAATCAAAACGAGCAACGCACAATTTACAATCCATTTTACGTCCTTTAAATCATACTAAATCATTCTTGAGCAGAAAAATGCATTCAAAAAGCATTTCATACATTAAAAGGTAAATGCAATGAACGTTGCAAGTCTAAAATCAAGCAGGCACAGATTTGTTACCTAAACGTTGCTATTTTTGTCCATGCACCTAAAAATGTATATAACCTGAACTTTTCTTGAAAGAACAAAAAACATATTTGCTTGAAGCCGCTTGCATTCAGCCGCTGATCTTCAATATCATTCAACTAATTTGCTCAGCAAGAAAAAGTGGCCCTGGATATTAAAATTGTAATAACATTCACAAAAGTGAGTCATACAGTCTGGTCGTGGTCTAAATGTGTGGGGTTGAATTTCACCCCCTCCACGAGTATCATAGGAAATCCATGTACAGTAATAAGAAAGTGGATTTAAATTGACCTGATGAAGCAATTATCTGTCTAAAGTATAGGACTTACTTTTCTTCCATTTGTGTTTATACTGAACACTGACGTCAGGCTTAAGACACAAAAATGTATTTGTTTTTGCATACATTGTGTAATAAAACATACAAATGGTTTAGAGAGGAAGAAGGGGGCATCGAGGAAAAAGGACCGAAGAAGGGTAAAAAAAACGTCTGTCAAGGTGAATGACATGACCTTTACCACTGTTTATCTAAGAGTGGGTTCACACTTATATTTCGGTTCGCTTGGTTATTTTGGTCCGGACCATAAAAAAAAAAAAGAACTGTTTAGCCCTGGTCCGCTTAGCGTTCACATTGCCATTTTTAACACCGAACCTAAAGGCATAGGGGTATGTTCACAACCTGATTGGTTAGCTTTTATTATATAATAATAATAATAATAATAATACACATATATCTCACCCCTCACATTTCAGCAAACGTTTTAGTAGATCTTCTCAAGGACAATACAATAGAAATGAAACTTGGATATATTTTAGAGTAGTCAATGTGCTGCTTATATAGCAGTATATTTTTACTGTCCTCTGAAAATAACTCAACATACAGCCATTATTGTCAAAATAGCTGGCAACAAAAGTGAGTACACCCTAAGTGAACATGTAAAAACTGTGTCCAAAGTGTCAATATTTTGTGTGAGCACCATTGTTATGCTATGCTTGAGCATGTCCTTTTCAGGGTCGCATCTTGCAACATCATGTCCCGTTTTTGGTTGTTTACATGTCTTTGGTCCGTGTTGCTTACATATTTCATTCCTACTGCACCAGAGTTTGTTTGGAAGTGGACCGAGACCCATCTTTTCAGCATTCACACTTATTCAAATAAACCCAACTAACAGAGCAATCGCACCAGGGTTTGTTTTAATCTAACCAAACTTGCCAAGAGTGAACAAGGTAAGTAGGTACAGTAAGTGAAAATGTGAGGGCAAAACAAAAATACATAAGGTAAGGAAATATTTCATTCCTTTGAAAGGTATGAAGTCTGTGACTAATGGTCTATTATTAGCTTGATTCAAGGGTATCTGCATATTTCTGCCTGTAACTAGGCTCTCTGATAAATACTTGTTTTCCTTCAGGGAATATTTGAAGCGTTGGTCTCCTCTTGCCAAGTACTAGACCAACAGGGACTGGATGTGAACGTCTGGTGTTCCGCTTGCAATGAATTAGCCTGTGATGGGTGTAAACAGTCTTATTTCTCATTCGGTGAATGAAGGAGGAGCCGTGAAGGACAGCAGTTCTCCAGAGGGCTCTCCAGAGAGCAATAGACGTGAAAAGTACTTATGCACGAACTCATCAGGAGAAGCCATGCCTCATGCTCTGGGCTAATTAGAAATATTGATTATAATTACCTGAACATTCGACTTTTTGCTTGGCCATTTGCTAACCGGTTTGTACTTTAACTACAGGCCATTTATACTTAAACCAATTTATATAATATTCTGACCCATATCTGTGTCAGTCCGTTCTGCAAACCATGTTCCAATGCTGTGTCCTAACCATGGAGAAGCCTAATTTCTTTCCGGACTGAAAGCAAAAACCCCATAACAAAAATCAGCACCAGCCAATTAGAAATGCATGTGGATGAATTATCACTTTCACTCACAAAGCACTGCATGGTGTAAAGCACATACCTTGTTGCATGACTTCTGTGATGCATCTCAAGATAGCATCCTATTTACATTTTTTTTTTCAAGTTTATATAATCTCATAATTTAAAGTTTAAGACCTTCATATTCAAACATTTAGTTTTAAATTTTTTTTTTAACATTAAGGCCCCATGACATCAAAATGAGGCAAATGTTATGTACTCAAAAGCTGACAAAATTAACTTATAATTATTAACTAAGCAGATACACAATTGTAAACTTGCAATCTTTCTCTGCTACGAAAACTAACTAAATGTTATTCCCTCTGCCAAAATACCAACTGTAAATGTAAATCAAGTTTCACAGTTTTGAAGTAAACAAAAGACTTGGATATTTAGAGGTACTTATGCTTGTTTCACTGAATTATGTATTATAGGTTAATTAATTTGATAAGCAATTTCATGAGGTTACTGTAGAACTCTACAAAGTAATTTAGAATTAAGGAAATATAATACATTTTCTACTACGTTCAAAGTATTTATAAAGTAGACCATTTATTTTGTTTTGAACATGATGGAAAAATCATAGTCTTACCGTTTAAGACCTTGAAAGGATGATGGCCATGACATTCTGGACTTTTTCAAACCGGGACGGTTACCGGTGTCCACGGCATATGTCCGGTCCATGGTCCTGGGTTTCAGGTACTTTTCCGTATCGGAAAAGCCTCTCTGTCTCACGCGGTAATTCTTGCGCGAGCCGAAAGAGTTCTGGATCTGAAGAGGAACCGGGTTCTGTTGCCTCCAGAGATGTTTTGGGGCATTATCGGTACCGGGAGAAACCAAAGTTGATACATCGCTTCCCGCGTCCATTCTTGCAGTTGTATCCACTCGCTAAAATTCGTTAACTATTTTGTGATAGAATGATTGCAACTAGTTTTGGCGCGAATTGTCCGAAACATGGATAACATTAATAAGAAAGCATGGTGTAATGTACACTATTAATGCCATTTCCAAAAAAAAAAACAATATTCTACGTGAAATCTGCAAATGCATATAAACAGAAAAGTCGTCTTCTTTTTTCTTTTTTTGTACACTATAGTGTATTGACCCATCTGGTCACATCGTCTACTCTAGACATAGCTGCTCGCTTCCATAATAATAACTGTCCATAATACTAGCACAACACTCCGCTTGTCCCGTCGAATTGCTTCCCAAATAAACCAGACAATCTTCGCGGTCCAAGCAACAATATATAAGCATCCCACTTTCGCGCCTCGACTGGACGGATAACGCATCCAAGTGCGTCCCCTCACTCATGTGCACTTCACAGAAGTGATGCTGGGAGGAGATCGATATTTATTCAGCACAGGTTGACTGACAGCTCAGGGGGAGGAGCCTAATGCTCTTTGCACAATGCGGGAAACAACTTTGGGAAGACAAAACTCCTTATTTATTCGTGCTAGTCAGTCATATGACTAAGAAAAAAATACATACAGTGGGGCTATACAGTATAAATTTGGAAACATTAAAAAATATGTTTTTTAAAGAACTCTATTATGCTCACTAAGGCTGCATTTATTTAATCAAAAATGTCAATACAAATATAAATGTAAGATAACCAATTCTCCTGACAGGTCATCATACACTTAGGTTTCCTCACATCTGCTGAGCAGTAGGCCTACTGACAGCAGCCTTTAGGTGTTGATTCAACCTGAGCGAACGATAATCACCAAACAACCACACAGAATCCTGAAGTTACAAGCATGAAATTACTTCTGACAGCCCATCTGTTTTTGAGCCTTCTCTCTTTTATCGAAGATTATTTTTCACTCAAATACGAATGCGAGTCAACCCTCAGTTCAGACACTACAACAAAAGCCTTGTTAGAATGACTGTCTTGCATATGACACAGCAATGACAGGAAGGCAATTCAAAGACAAGTGTGTGTAATAGAGAGGTGTCTGATAAAGCACTCTTACCATTAGACGCAACGGTGGGGAAGAAGAATTGAGAATTTATCCACTAAAGTTGTCATTAGAATATTAACTGAATTGTAAAGAGGGGAAGCATGACCTTGTGAATTACAGTCTGGCATAAAACAGGAAAATGATGCATACACACAATCAAGACGCAAGTCTTATTCAGAGAAGATGACGCAGTTGAATACTGGCCAGTGTGACACTATTGCAACAGTTTCTACAATACAAGTCAAAATCTTCATTTGTGAATGTCTGAACTTCTGTGGTCTGAACTTAAAAAAATTCCAGTCTTCACTGTTGAAGACTGAGGCCTCCTGGGGTGTTGAAAAAAAATGATTTACCATAATCAGATGGGGAAAACAAGCCTTGTGTGCATTCATAAAGTCTATGTGCTGTAGACGGGAGCTGATGTTGCGTATCACAGAGCACTTGATTGACAGTCATGTCAGCTAGAGATAGAGAATCTGTCAATCATCCTTTGCTTTAGTTTAGATAATTATAAGAAAAGTTGCTAGCTATGATGGAGTTGTCTTCGGTTGGACTGTATTCCTTCTTTAGACCACTGAACTTCTCCACTATGTTTCATCAAACATCACAAGGCTCAAGGCCATGCAAAAACCAAAAACCTAATAAAAAAATGAGTACATCTTTGTAAAACTAAAATGTCTAACTTAAACTAAAAACGTAAATTTATCCATACGTCATGTTGACAGTGTCTGTCAACCTTGTTGGCAGAGGCTCTTTTTACCATTTTCAATTTTCCTTTAGTACAAACATTTCACTTCCATTTACCCTGTGTGAATATAGAATCTAACACTATTTGCATTTAGTTTAAACAAAATGCTGTTTGTTGATATTTGCACTGATTGCAAATAGTGTTTTGCACCAAGTGTAAACAGTCTCTACCAGCATAATTATTTTAAGGACATTTCTACTCAACTTCGGTTCAGTGTTGGGTCACCCAATTATTTTATATTTTCTCCAGCAAAATCAGTGGAGAACTTCAATCTGATCTGAAATATTTATATTACCTACATGCATTAAAATGTATTTTCCAAAATTATAACAATATAAACCAAGACATATAGGCTACCGTTTAGAATAGCAATCACAATCAAAGTAGATCTCTGACTTTGACTAAAACAGATGTTCTTGTAATAAGTCTCCAAAGCAAGAGGAAATAAACAGATCAAAAGTCCAATTAGCTCCAACACATCTAGATCGCTAATGTATAAAATCATCTTATAGCAAACAGTGTAGGACAAAGTTACTTTTAAAAGTAATGCATTACTCCCAAAAAAGTAACTAATTATGTTAGTTACATTTAATGGAAAGTAATACATTGCACTACTTTTGGATAAATTTTTCTCCCCTGGCTGAGACTCACTCTCAAGGCCTTGTAGGTGTAATGCATTCACAACATTATAGCCTATAAAATATACACCATTTAACAACAAAAAAAAAAAAAAAAAAACACCACACACAAATTTAGAACATTATAATATTCTGACTGCTTAGAATATTTCCTGACCCATAGAGCCATAGCATAAAAGAGATTTGTATGCATGCATGTAATGTATGTATGTAATATACTGTATGTATATATAGTGTTGTGGTCAGAATTAATGGCACCCCAGATAAAAAATGGCAGTAAAAAATAAATCTGCATTGTTTATCCTTTTGATCCTTCATTCATTTTTTTTTTTTTTGTGTGCAAAAATCTAACCTTTCATTGAAGTAAAAAAAATTAAAGTGCTTGGGGGGTCACATTATGAAATAAATGTTTTTCTCCAAAACACGTTGGCCACAATTATTGGCACCCTTTTATTAAATACTTTTTGCAATCTCCTTTTGCCAAGATAACAGCTATGAGTCTTCTTCTATAATGCCTAATGAGTTTGGAGAACACCTGACAAGAGATCAGAGAACATTCCTCCATACAGAATCTCTCCAGATCCTGGAGATTCACAAGTTCATGTTGTTGCTTCTTCTCTTCAGTTCACTCCACTCATCAGGTCAGGGAACTGGGACGGTCATGGCAGAAGCTTCATTTTGTGCTCCGTAACACATTTTTGTGTTGATTTTGATGTTTGTTTTGGATCGTTGTCCTGATGGAAGATCTAACTACGGCCCATTATAAGATTTCTAGCAGAAGCCGTCAGGTTTTAATTTTTATCTGTTGATAATTGATAGAATCCACAATGCCATGTATCTGAACAAGATGTCCAGGACCTCGCAAATATACCCACAACATTAAAGATCCAACGGTATATTAAATTGTACACATGGGTTTTTTTTATCCTTGTGTGCACCAAACCCATCTAATGTGTTTGCTGCCAAAAAAGCTATTTTTTTAAGTTTCATCTGACCAGAGAATCTCTTCAATTCTCCATCTGTGATCTTTGAAGAGTCTTTGGCCACTCAAACTCTCCTCCTCACCGTGCATTAAGACAATATAGACACACGTCCTCTTCCTGGCAGATTCGTAACATCTTTAGTTGATTGGAACTTCTTAATTATTGTCCTGATGGTCAAAATGGGGATTTTCAATTCTTTAGCTATTTTCTTTCAGCCACTTTCTATTTTGTGAAGCTCAACAATCTTTTGATCCACATCAGAACTATATTCTTTGGTTTTACTCATTGTGATGGATGATTAAGTGAATTTGGCCTTTGTGTTTCCTCATATTTAAAGTCCTGTGAAACAAGAAGTCATAGCTACACAATTTCATGTTCCTAGTCAACATGACGTGTGCTAAAAAAAAAAAAGGTAAATATTAATGGGAATATACTTCAGAGATATTTTACTCGTAAAAATTCTAGGGGTGCCAATAATTGTGGCCAACGTGTTTTGGAGAAAAACATTTATTTCATAAAGTGACGGCTTCTGCTAGAAATCTTATAATGGGCCGTGGTAAGATTATATATATATATATATATATATATATATATATATATATATATATATATATATATATATATATATATATATATATATATATATATATATATATATATATATACACATACATACATATATACACACACACATATGAAAATGAAACTTGGATAGATTTTAGAGTAGTGCTGCTTGCATGTGCTGCTTGCAAAGCAGTATATATATATATATATATTCACTGTCCTCTGAAAATAACTCAACATTATTGTCAAAATAGATGGCAACAAAAGTGAGTACACCCTAAGTGTACATGTCAAAACTGTGTTTAAAGTGTCAATATTTTGTGTGAGCACCATTGTTATCTAACACTGCCTTAATCCTCCTAGACATGGGATTCACCAGAGCTGCACAGGTTGTTGCTGGGATCCTCTTCCACTCCTCCATAATGACATCATGGAGCTGCTGGCTGTTAGACACATGGCGCTTCTCCACCTTCGGCTTGAGGATCACCACAGGTCCTCAATAGGGTTCAGGTCTGGAGACATACTTGGTCACTCCATCACCTTCAGCTTCCTCAGCAAGGCAGTTGTCATCTTGGCGGTGTGTTTGGGATCGTTATCATTCCGTTTGTCCCAGTTTCTGAAGGGAGGGCATCATGTTCTGCTTCAGAATGTCACAGTACATGCTGGAATCCATGTTTCCCTCAATGAAGCACAGCTCCCCAGTACCAGCAGCACTCATGCAGCCCCAGACCATGATGCTACTAAAATGGTAAATGGACTGCATTTATATAACGCTTTAACAGACCCAATGGCCACCAAAGCGCTTTACATATTGCCTCACATTCACCCATTCACTCACTCACTCATACACCGACGGCGGTGTACTACCACCACCATGCTCGACTGTAGGCAAGACACAATTTTATTTGTACACCTTATCAGGGCGTCACCACACATGCTGTACACCATCTGAGCCAAACAAGTTTATCTTAGTCTCATGAGATCACAGGACATGGTTCCAGTAATTCATGCTTTTGGACAGGTTGCTTTCAGCAAACTGTTTGCGGGCTTTCTTGTGAGCCAGCTTCAGAAGAGGCTTCCTTCTGGGACGACGGCCATGCAAACAGACCATACGCCGCACACTGCAACAAGTCGGAGCACTGACAAGCTGACCTCCTGCTTCTGCAACCTCTAAAGCAATACTGGCAGCACTCAGGAGTCTGTTTTTTTTAAGCCAGCTTCTGCACCTGACGCACAGCATGAGGACTCAACTTCTTTGATTGACCATTGCGAGGCCTGTTCCAAGTGTAACCCGTCTTGGAAAACTTCTGTATGACCCTGGCCTGTACTGTAACTCAGTTTCAGGGTGTTACCAATCTCCTTATAGCCTAGGTCAACTTTGTGGAGAGCAACAATTCTAATTCTCAAATCCTTAGAGAGTTCTTTGCCATGAGGTGCCATGTTGAACATCCAGTGGTTAGTATGAGAGAATTGTACTCAAAGCACAAATTTTAACTGCTCTAATACAAGATATACAAATTTGAATGGTCCTGTCAAGCAAGACAAAAACATGAACAAGATGAATAGGACATGGGGCTTTCCATGGCTAAACGACATACAGCTATTATCACATAGGGTGTACTTACTATAGTATTGTCCCTGGAGAAGATAATACTAAATGTTTGCTGAAATGTGAGGGATCTACTCACTTTCGTGTGAGGGATCTACTCACTTTCGTGAGATACTGTATACATACACACACACACACACACACACACACACACATAAAATCTAAGCTGATTACCTGCTTGTATCTGCAGAAGTGATGGCAATGAGGGGGGGTGCTCTCAAGGGGAGGCTGGTGGGTCGAGGCTGGGCCGTCTCGGTCTCTGGTTTCCTCTCACAGTAGTACTGCTCTGCCAGCCTGAAGGCCAAAGGGGGCAGCTGGACGGTCCGACAGGAAAGCCTGCGGACTGCAAAGGGCTCCATGCAGGACAGCGGGCATAAGTCGGGGGATTCTGGGGAACAATCTGAGACCTGAGAGGGTGAGAGCTTGATTAAGTCTTTTTCTCAAATGCATTACAGTTTTAGAACACTTATATGAGACTTTTACTAAAAAATAAAGTCCACTGTTATAAGTAGATCATGAGTCATATACATATTCAATTATGAGAATGAATCAGTATTCACATAAATTCAGACTTTCAGACTACCTTTTACAAAGTACACAAGTACAGATTCTATTCAACAATTAAGATTTTTCAACGATACTCCATTTGTTATCCGACGATGCTCCATTTGTTATTGTTTTAAGTGCAATTTTTTCAGCTTTTCACAAAGGTAATCTTAAACTTACAAGTAGTTAATTTATTCATATAATCTTAATGGACCATTAGCATTTAATTTTATAATGAATGAGTCACCTGTGTGCATTAACCTTGGCCTAATTAAGTGTTTGAATATATAAGACATTTAAATAATATTGAAATCACTGGAATTGCAACTAAAGCCTACTAAAATATATGTGCTCTAAATATCTCAAACTAAAGTATATCAGCCCACGAGACCATAGGTAAAAAGGTTTTACAGTATTTGCATTTTGAAAAATATTATACATACACACATATATATATATATATATATATATATATATATATATATATATATATATATATATATATATATATATATATATATATATTATATTTCTCACAAATGTGTCTAAATCTGTGTTAGTGAGCACTTCTCCTTTGCCGAGATAATCCATCCGCCTCATAGGTGTGGCATATCAAGATGCTGATTAGACAGTATGATAATTGCACAGGTGTGCCTTAGGCTGGCCACAATAAAAGGCCACTCTAAAATGTGCAGTTTTATCACACAGCACAATGCCACAGATGTCGCAAGTTTTGCGGGAATGTCCACCAGAGCTGTTGCCCGTGAATCGAATGTTCATTTTTCTACCGTAAGCCGTCTCCAAAGGAGTTTCAGAGAATTTGGCAGTACATCCAAGTTATGGTGGAGTTATGGTAAGGGCAGGCGTATGTTATGGACAACGAACACAGGTGCATTTTATTGATGGCATTTTGAATGCACAGATACCGTGACAAGATCCTGAGGCCCATTGTGCCATTCATCCACGACCATCACCTCATGTTGCAGCATGATAAAGCACAGCCCCATGTTGCAAGGATCTGTACACAATTCCTGGAAGCTGAAAACATCCCAGTTCTTGCATGGCCAGCATACTCACCGGACATGTCACCCATTGATTTGGATCGGCGTATACGACAGCGTGTTCCAGGTCCTGCCAAAATCCAGCAACTTCGCACAGCCATTGAAGAGGAGTGGACCAACATTCCACAGACCACAATCAACAACCTGATAAACTCCATGCGAAGGAGATGTGTTGCACTGCGTGAGACAAATGGTGGTCACACCAGATACTGACTGGTTTTCAGACCACCCCAATACAGTAAAACTGCACATTTTAGAGTGGCTTCTTATTATGGCCAGCCTAAGGCACACCTGTGCAATAATCATCTAATCAGCATCTTGATATGCCACATCTGTGAGGTGGATGGATTATCTCAGCAAAGGAGAAGTGCTCACTAACACAGATTTAGACAGATTTGTGAACAATATTTGAGGGAAATAGGCCTTTAGTGTACATAGAAAAAGTCTTAGATCTTTGAGTTCAGCTCAAGAAAAATGGGGGCAAAAACAAAAGTGTTGCATTTATAATTTTGTTCAGTACATCTTAAACTTACAATGTATGCATGTATGCATGCATGCATGTGTATATATATATATATATATACCAGCAACAGCAAAATAGTACATATGCGATTTGCTATAATTCATACAAAAAATCCTGAAAAAAGTAGCATGGCTACCACAAAAATATTAAGCAGCACAATCTTTTTCAACAAGTAAAAATAATAAGAAACATTACTTGAGCACCGAATCAACATTTTAGCAGTATTATTTCTGAAGTTTCATGTGACGTATCCATCAATTCATTCATCATTCCTGTTTATTGCGATCATCAGTCCACTCTGCTTTTGACAATATGCTCTGAAGACACATGAGAGAACCATCACTCCCTCTGGATACAACAAGGCGATATCGATTTGATACAGAGAGACCAGCTCTCTCCAAACAGCCTCGGGACAAAACAAAAAACACAAATCACCATTGAGTCACACAAAGAGGCTCCATACTCATTGTCCTTCAGGCACTGATTTTGGCAACCAAAAATGCAATGAAAAAGTTAAATTATCCTGAAAGATAAATTATTTAATAATTAGTCAAAACCCCATTCAGATCTCTGACTGAAGGGTAAATGAAAGAGTACCTTTGCTCAAAGACCGGTCTTCAAAGTATTTGCTGCTTTTCTGACATTGACATTTTCCTTTGTGTTCTGTTTTATAGAAACATCTCTCATGAGGTTTACATTCACCTTATCACCTCATACATTATTAATTACTTAATTGTATACTCAGTGCTGAAAGCCAAAACAAGGTGTCCAATGTGAACTGAAATAATTTAAAATAGTCTTGGCCTTCAGGAACAATGAATTTACCTCTTTAAAGCAAGCAAGTTAGATGCAATGCATTTGAATGCCATTGTGGTTTGGCGGGGGGGGGCTGCAAATGGATATTTCATCTGGATATTTAAAAGATTCATGCTTTTTCGCAGGCTCACCAAAATTGGACAATAGAAGATTGGAAAAACATTGCCTGGTCTGATGAGTCTCAATTTCTCCTGCGACATATAGATGGCAGGGTTAGAATTTGGAGTAAACGACATGAAAGCATGGATCCATCCTGCCTTGTATCAGTGGTTCAGGTTGCTAGTGGTGTAATGGTGTGGGGAATATTTTCTTGGCACACTCTGGGCCCCTTAGTAAAAATTTGAACATTGTTTAAAGAACATAGCCTTCCTAAGTATTGCTGACCATGTCCATCCCTTTATGACCACAGTGTGCCCATCTTCTGATGGCTTCTTCCAGCAGGATAACGCACTGTCACAAAGCTCAAACCATCTCAGACTGGTTTCTTGAACATGAACTCACTATATTCGAATGGTCTCCAGTCACCAGATCTCAATCTAATAGAGATCTGTGATGTGGAGGAACAGGAAAAAATAAATGTCTTTCAAGAGTTGAGCGCAATAAACAATGTCTCACCTGTCTACTTGGATGGCTGTTGCCACATCCCGTGAAAAACACATTAACCACAAGGAAACGGTCACACTCCCTTTCAGGGGAACACCCTAATCTTATTTCACGAATGAAATTCAGCAAACCATCGGCCAACTCATAAATAAATAAGCGAGTAAATACGTAAACCTTTGATCCATTTACCAGTGTTTTCACAGAGGCATTGAAAATATCAACATTTTAATTATCATCACTGATGCTTTGTAGCGCTCCACTGCGTTGAAAGATTGGTAAATGTGATTTCAGAGAGGAATGATTAAGGCGTCACATGGGTAAAGACCGGCACACAAATGAGGTACTTTATCAAGAGAGATTTGATGATATTTAACGAACAGACTTCAAAGCTGATGTTTTTCCTTTCTTCTTTTACTGTATATTGAAATCCAAATGTTCAGAATTGCTCTGGTATTCAGTCGGCGGTTATCTGAAAGGGTTCATAAGAATTTCAGAGAAGACAAATAGCCTAGACAGTTTAACTTGTCATTCAAACACTAAAGAAAAATTCATTGCACATTTAATGAAAAATATTAATTGTGAAAAGGCTGTTTTGAAAATTAAAACAGACTAAACGACCTGTAACTCACACATAAAGGCACTTCTAAATGAGTGCCTAAAATGAGTCCATAAAACAAAACATTTTAGACATCATTAAATCTTGAAATACAGCGCTAAAGCACCAAAAAAATAAAAGCTCTTTAAATGGCATACCAATGAAGCCTCAGCATTGCCCCGGGCTTTTTCGACGTGAGCAGTAATGCGGGTTACAAAGGTGATGACAAGTGATGAGAGTATTCTATCATGTAGCCTAGAGCTACATGACAATAGGTCAATGACAAATCTCAATTCATTAATCTTTCCGATGAAAGACTACACTTCATCTGCCTCCTTGAGACTAGTTCTGTAGGGATATATTTTAGAGACATAGTTCAGATATGTGAGATTAGGACTGCATCAAAAAGAGAAACATTTGATTTTATATTCTCCCAAAACACTAAATGGCAGTCACTGTAAAAAGTTTGGTAACACTTTATTTGATGGTCTCTTTAGAACCTTCTGTTGACTATAAGTAACTTTGCAAGTGCATGTCTACTAACTCTCATTAGAGAGTAAAATACTTAGTTTTGAGGTTCTGAAAATACACAGAAAAATTTATAAATATTTTACTTCGTTTGAATAGCCATCAGCCATTACTCCAGTCTTCACATGATCCTTCAGAAAGCTTTCTAAAATGCTGATTTGGTGCTATATAAAAAAAACTATTAATGTTAACAGTAGTGCTGCTTAATATTTTTGTGGAAACCATATTACATGTTTTTCAGGGTTCTTTGATCAATAGAAAGTTCAAAAGAAAGGCATTTATTTGAAATGGTTTTTTAATATTACAAATCTTAATTTTGAACAATTGAATGCATCCCTGCTGAATAAGTGCATTCATTTAAAAACAAAAACAAACAAAAAAAACTTCAGTTCATGGGTCACTACTTCTGGGGTTTCAATCTTGGACAACCACTGCTTCACAGCTCAGATCATTAATCACTGCCACCAACCTGTTTGTAAGTACTAAATAACCCATTGGGTGCTATTCCATTTTAGTTAATGTTTTTTTTAAAACAACAGTCTCAAACCCTTCTGTAGGCAAGGTTTCAGATGACTTTGTACTACATCACAGGTGAAAGCAGCAATGATTTCCAGTACAATAATGTCCAGTACAATTGATAAAAGTTACACATATTGGAAGTTAATTGTCTGTGCATGTGTATGGCATGAATGATTTCAGTGCACTTACACTCTCCAATTGACTTTCTCCACTGCAGGCATTCTCTTGCATTGTTTGTCCCCCAGATAAAAGTTGAAGTTTCAGTCTCAAAATGTAGAAAGTCCTAGAATAAATTAAAAGTAGATGAAATCCTGCTTGATATCACACAAACCATGAGACTAGTAAAATACAGTGATGAGACACACCACAAGACCGAATGTCCACATTTTGGCTCAAATCCCATTTTGACTAGGAAGGAAACTACCAGAATACAAAAATATCTTGTGCAGTTCTGGCATCAGAAATTGCATTTGAATAAATGTACTATTCTTTTCATCAGTGAGTTTGTGGTCCTTGGGGACAATCTGATAATCTAGGAACCAACGGTTTAAGTGCCAGTTTTGCATGAAAAAAGAAATAATTGCTTTCAGAAGCATAGACTACAGCATGCCACACATACACTTACATACACTGAGCTGCGTCACATATTTCATTACGTTTATGATAATCATTGCAAGTATTTGATATGACCTCGGAATTGTGTACACTTCTTAAATTAGTGCTTCATAAATAATTCATAAGGTGAAACAAACTCTGTCCTATTTAAAGTTGGCCAGTTCTACAAAGTCACTTTCAAATAAGACAAAAACCAAACAGAATCTTTGACACATGCAATAATCTAAAATCTTCAAGTTAGCATTTCCATATTTTCTTATGCTCTGTTTAAATATAAGAATGTAAATTCATCTTTTTTTTTTTTATGTGAAATTGAGATTCCTATAGCTGTGAGGTATTCAAGAACCTAAAACAATTTTTCTACTATAGGGGTGGGTGATTATTCATGTCAATGCATTATTATTTGGCTAGGAAAGGCTTTATTGCAGTATAGTTACATCAGTCAGAATATAATTAAATCATTTTCTCAGTGGATTCCTCTTTTTCCTGCACAAAAGTGAATATAGGTCACCTATATAGGGGTCCAATGGGCTAAAAGCCCCCTAATGGAAAATATAGTCCCAAAATATGTCAATCAAAAATAAAGAGTAAACTTCTGACAAATTTTGACTCAAAAGAAATGCGTCACATTAAAAATTAGGCATCTAGGAGGGCATTTTCCCCCAAATGTGGGGCAAAAGTTCCTCGGAAGGAAGGACTTAGTGATATAGCATAAAGGCAATATGGATAATAAAAATCAAACGGCTCTTTAACACAGTTGTACACAAAAACCAAATACTTTAAACAAGAGTGAAAGGGGGGAAAAACATTTGTTTTCAGTTCAAGCTGAAGTTGAAGTCAACAGACTCAACATAAATATACAGAATGAGATAAGCTAAACCTGCAAAATGAAAACATGCTACATACTAAACCAAATTTTGAAAGAATGCTATAAACAACATTTTGTTACAGAGCATTTCCTTACTCATATTGCAAGTAGCCTTGCAACATAAAACGTCTAAAGTAATACCCTAAAGAAGGGAAATAACGTCCATGGAATGAAAATGCACCCTAAATAGTCTATATATAGTCTTATCACCATCTAGTGGCTGTAATGTGGCAGAATCAACTCGCATACTGTACATTCCCATGCGTTTAGCATGCTGAAAGTGCAGCTAAAAGTGCAAAAAAAATTTATATTATGATTTATAATTAATAAAATAAAACTAATTTCAAATGCATTTATTACATAATATTGCTGTTAATCATGTTAATTAACAGCTATAATTATTGTGCTACGTGCTAATTATACTAATTTATCTAAAAACTTTAATCATAAAACAACTACAGCTCCCTTTACATTGTATTATTTACAGTGGAAATTTGTGTTTTTAGAAAGAGGCCCCATGTCTCATGTAAACTCTCAAACAATTATTTCCCCAGGCAAATATTTGTGAGTGTCACAGGCTAAAATAGGCATATGTCAATTATTGTTTACGGAATATGTACCATGGGAAGCACAACATAACCTTTTCCACATTATTTTTGGCTAAAGTTCGTCAAAGAAATCCATCAAGCACTGGCAGTTGATATGATCACTTACAACCCACGGCATCCTCTAGCAAATAAATGATGAATGTTGATATTTTAATCAAAAGTTCTTCTCCTTGTGATCTCCATGAGGAAGAAGGATATTTGTATGCTTGGGAAAAGTTTACATTGTGAAGGCAAAAGCCATGTAATTTCCTATACGTAATTGCAAATCTATTAGGCTATATACAGAGATAACCATCAACAGGAAACCAGAGGTCTTCATATGTATAATTTAGCAAGATGTGGCTCATAAACCCACATTATGGTCATATATATTAATTTTTGAATATCAACATTGCCTTTATTACACGTTTAAATGTCAGTTATTCCCATGATGCCTTGCCATCTGCGTTTCTGCTGAGGTTATTGAACTATTAATGTGTCATGAGAGAGTTTGAGGAAAATGGCTGCACTGTTTTCCTTTTAATGCCGTTCAGAAAAGGCTTTTCAACCTCTGCTCACAGGATGTTTGAGGAATTATATTAAAACACAATCTTAAAATGGAAAATGACCAAAGGTTTTTCTTATTCCATATATACTGTTGAGGAGGAACGCACTTTAAGACGCAAGTTCAAAAAGGTGTCATAAAAACAAGACGGCCTTGACATATGCTAATAGTAATCTGCCTAAATTTAGCCTGGGACAGATTGTCTAGTAACAAATTAAATGTAAAATGTAAGAGCCATTTCTTTCATTTAGTTTTTTGTAATATTAGGCCACAGTTAATATGATGTCAATAAACTTTTACCATTACAATGTGCAAAAAACTGTTGCATTGAGTTATACTGACACCTAGTTGCATGGATGTGCATCATAACATTTTGTTTGCTGACCATATGCCATTTTAAAATTAATCAGCCATGATTTATTTATTTAGTGATTGAAAGCATCTGATAAAAAGGGGGTTAAAGAAAGAGTGGGTCATATGAAGATGGCAGACTCTATGAGACGACCTGGGACATTAAAAATAAAACAGCTTTAATTAAACTACTGATATGACTAGAGTCCTCATATTTTGTGAGTGTACAGGATAAGATATTTTAAAAGTACTATTAAATTGACAAAACAGAACAGTATTTTCTTGTAAAACATACTCCAATAATCTGCAACGTTTAATTCAGTGTTACTTTATTTTTTTCACGTAATTGCTAGTAAAGTTCTTAAAAAAGCAAGTGAAAAAAAGCTTTTAAGTAAATCCTACTTTAAAGAGCAGCGGCTCTAGGGTTGGGTATCGGTTGGGTTTTATCCGATACCAGTACCTACTCAGTATTTTTTAAACGGTTCCGGTGCTTAAAGGGTTCTTGAAAAGGTACTTAAAGGGTTAGTTCACCCAAAAATGAAAATTCTGTCAGTATTTACTCACCCTCATGTTGTTCAACCCCGTAAGACCTTCGTTCATCTTCGGAACACGAATTAAGATACGAAGGTCTTACGGGGTTGAACAACATGAGGGTGAGTAATTACTGACTAAATTTTCATTTTTGGGTGAACTATCCCTTTAAGAAAACGAAACCGCACACACTTTGTCAAAAACTAATACCCTTTTATTTACAGGGCCAAACTGGACACAATATTAACTTAAAACTTAAAACAATATAAATACAAGTAACATATATGGTAATAATAAATAAACCAATATAAAATAAAAATTCACATTTACATTATATCAAATAAAACAATATTGTATCAAACAATGTAATAATACTGGCGATTAATAGAGATTACTACCAGGGTAATCTAATCTCGACATGGCAACAGGTTCCCATGTTTTGTCAGTTTGAACCAGTCATGCAAGTTATCTGGTCGTTGCACTAGAACGGCAGCGCTTGGCGAGTTTGGTATTTCATTCTCACTGCGTCTTAGCTACACAGCGTTGAGTGAACCTATGAAAGAGAACGTCTCTGGTTACTGATGTAACCTATGTTCTCTGAATAGGGAACGAGACGCTGCGTTCGCTGCCAAACTCCTCGCGCTGCCGACAAGTTTCGTTTTTCACTGCGGTCACGCCATCTGTGCTTCGGAGAAATGCGGTCGCGCCATCTACGCTTAAAAAAATATTGCGCGTCTACACGAGGTTGCGTGGTAGACGAAAGGTTTATGCGCTTGGTGTCGGCAGACCTTTAAACAATGAATAAAATCATATTGTTTTCTGCAAACTCCACCAGATTCTTGTTCTACATCTCACTGACTACCAATGTGGGGATTTCCATGTTGTTATACTGTTTTATTATTTAATAATTGCCTGCCAAAGTCATGAACATTTACATTGCAATACAGTAATATTTTATAAATTCTTAAAAATGTGAAATCAAATTGTTTTCTGCAAACTCCAACAGATTATTGTTCTTCATCTCACTGTCTACCACTGTGGTGATTTTCATGTTGATTTACTGTTTTATTCTTTAATAATTGCCTGCCAAAGTCATGAAAATTTACATTGCTATACAGTAATATTTTATAAATTCATAAAAATGTGAAATCAAATTGTTTTCTGCAAACTCCAACACATTATTGTACTTCATCTCACTGACTACCACTGTGGTGATTTTCATGTTGATTTACTGTTTTATTATTTAATAATTGCCTGCCAAAGTTATCAACATTTACATTGCAATACAGTAATATTTGATAAATTCATAAAAAAATCTAATCAAATTGTTTTCTGCAAACTCCAACAGATTAATGTTCTTCATCTCACTGTCTACCACTGTGGTGATTTTCATGTTGATTTACTGTTTTATTATTTAATAATTGCCTGCCAAAGTCATGAATATTTACATTGCAATACAGTAATATTTTATAAATTCATAAAAATGTGAAATCTAACTGTTTTCTGAAAACTCCAACAGATTATTGTTCTTCATCTCACTGTCTACCACTGTAGTGATTTTCATGTTGATTTACTGTTTTATTATTTAATAATTCCCTGCCAAAGTCATGAATATTTACATTGCTATACAGGAATATTTGATAAATTCATAAAAAAAAAAAATCAAATTGTTTTCTGCAAATTCCACCAGATTATTGTTCTTCATCTCACTGTCTACCACTGTGGTGATTCTCATGTTGATTTACTTTTTTATTCTTTAATAATTGCCTGCCAAATACATGGACATTTACATTGCAATACAGTAATATTTTATAAATTCATAAAAATGTGAAATCAAATTGTTTTCTGCAAATTCCAACACATTATTGTTCTTCATCTCACTGTCTACCACTGTGGTGATTTTCATGTTGATTTACTGTTTTATTATTTAATAATTCCCTGCCAAAGTCATGAATATTTACATTGCTATACAGTAATATTTTATAAATTCATAAAAAACATAAATCAAATTGTTTTCTGCAAATTCCACCAGATTATTGTTCTTCATCTCACTATCTACCACTGTGGTGATTTTAATGTTGATTTACTGTTTTATTATTTAATAATTCCCTGCCAAATAATGAATATTTACATTGCAATACAGTAATATTATATAAATTCATAAAAATGTGAAATCAAATTGTTTTCTGCAATCTCCAACAGATTCTTGTTCTTCATCTCACTGACTACCACTGTGGTGATTTTCATGTTGATTTACTGTTTTATTCTTTAATAATTGCCTGCCAAATTCATGAACATTTACATTGCAATACAGTAATATTTTATAAATTCGATTTGATTTTTTATGAATTTATGAAATATTACTGTATAGCAATGTAAATATTCATGAGTTTGGCAGGGAATTATTAAATAATAAAACCGTAAATCAACATGAAAATCACCACAGTGGTAGACAGTGAGATGAAGAACAATAATCTGTTGGAGATTGCAGAAAATAATTTGATTTCACATTTTTATGAATTTATAAAATATTACTGTATAGCAATGCAAATATTTATGACTTTGGCAGGGGATTATTAAATAATAAAACAGTAAATCAACATGAAAATCACCACAGTGGTAGACAGCAAGATGAAGAACATTAATCTGTTGGAGTTTGCAGAAAACAATTTGATTAGATTTTTTTATGAATTTATCAAATATTACTGTATTGCAATGTAAATGTTGATAAATTTTGCAGGCATTTATAAAATAATAAAACAGTAAATCAACATGAAAATCACCACAGTGGTAGTCAGTGAGATGAAGAACAATAATCTGTTGGAGTTTGCAGAAAACAGTTAGATTTCACATTTTTATGAATTTATCAAATATTACTGTACAGCAATGTAAATATTCATTACTTTGGCAGGGAATTATTAAATAATGAAACAGTAAATCAAAATGAAAATCACCACATTGATAGTCAGTGAGATAAAGAACATTAATCTGTTGGAGTTTGCAGAAAACAATTTGGTTTCACATTTTTATGAATTTATAAAATATTACTGTATTGCAATGTAAATTTCCATGACTTTGGCAGGGAAATATTAAATAATAAAACAGTAAATCAACATGAAAATCACCACAGTGGTAGACAGTGAGAAGAAGAACAATAATCTGGTGGAATTTGCAGAAAACAATTTGATTTAATTTTTTTATGAATTTATCAAATATTCCTGTATAGCAATGTAAATATTCATGACTTTGGCAGGCAATTATTAAATAATAAAACAGTAAATCAACATGAAAATCAACACAGTGGTAGACAGTGAGATGAAGAACATTAATCTGTTGGAGTTTGCAGAAAACAATTTGATTTCACATTTTTATGAATTTATCTAATATTACTGTATTGCAATGTAAATTTCCATGACTTTGGCAGGCAATTATTAAATAATAAAACAGTAAATCAACATGAAAATCACCACAGTGGTAGTCAGTGAGACGAAGAACAATAATGCGTTGGATTTTGCAGAAAACAGTTTGATTTCACATTTTTATGAATTTATAAAACATTACTGTATAGCAATGTAAATATTCATTACTTTGGCAGGCAATTATTAAATAATAAAACCGTAAATCAACATGAAAATCACCACAGTGGTAGACAGTGAGATGAAGAACAATAATCTGTTGGAGTTTGCAGAAAACAATTTGATTTCACATTAAGAATTTATAAAATATTACTGTATTGCAATGTAAATGTTCATGACTTTGGCAGGCAATTATTAAATAATAAAACAGTATAACAACATGACAATCCCCACATTGGTAGTCAGTGAGATGTAGAACAAGAATCTGGTGGAGTTTGCAGAAAACAATATGATTTTATTCATTGTTTAAAGGTCTGCCGACACCAAGCGCATAAACCTTTCGTCTACCACGCAACCTCGTGTAGACGCGCAATATATTTTTAAGCGTAGATGGCGCGACCGCACTTCTCCGAAGCACAGATGGCGTGACCGCAGTCCTTTTTCGGCAGAGAAATCTGAGGAGCAGATGATGCGCGTGCCAATATAATAAGACGACGTGAGCGTCGAGGCGGCGCCCGCGCCATTGGCCAATGGATTGGCGTGATTCTATATGTGCTTCAGACAATCGGCACACCCAGAGGGCATTCTGACGCGTAATTTTACACGTGAAATGCAGCCAAACCTTGGAGCGTTTTGTCTTCGGCATCTTCATTAATCCCCTCGCAATCAGCAGACGTTCCGGGAGTCTCCCGCATATTGATAACGGCTCCCTGATGCCCGCAAATTAGTTAAAATCTCCTGGAATCTAGAGCGAGCGAGCAAGAGTCTCGTTCTGCGAGACAGAACAGACTGTGCTTCAAACAGTATTGTGCGCGCACGGCGGAGAGAGAGAGAGCGCGCGAGAGACCTTGCGTGTGTGCGCCTCATGACACAGAGTCAGGCACCGAAATCAGGCACCGAAATTTTCGTTCTTATTCGGTCTGGTTACTACCGTTTACGTCAGAACCGGTTCCCTATTGGCACCGCGTTTCGGTACCCAACCCTAAGCGGCTCACATATCCTCACATTTAAAAAAACATCGGAGTGCACCTTTAACATAAAAATGAACAAACTAGACTCAGAGATTGTGTGGCCTTTCATAGTTCATTTGTTCATGATGCCGCCTGAGGGTCCTTTGGTTCCTTGCACTGATTTAACAGATGAGGATTATCCAGGTAAATTCTAGTCTGGCCATTTGCCTTCAAATAACATTCATAGGACACAGAAACTGCTAACTGTCAGCTTTAGCACACTGTCAAGAATTCAGATTGACCTTAAAGGGGTGGTAAAATGATTTTTTTTCGAAGGCTTGATTGAGTTTGTGGGGTGCACTGTAGCATGTGTTCATGTTTCGTTTTTTAAAAAATTGCATTATTTTTCATATATTTTACCTTTATTCTACACTTCTCTGCCCCTCCTTGTAAAAACGGTCTGATGGTTTCCTGGTTCTATGAAGCCAGTCTCTCAAAACTACGCAATGGGCTCAGATTGGTTAGCTGGCCCAGTGTGTTGTGATTCGCTAACCGTCTAGTGCACGTTTTCCGGAAACGTCACACCCCGTACCTTTACCGGTAGCCTAGTTTGTGCTTTGGTGTATTATAAACAATGGCGTCAATAAAACCAATTGGACCCGGGGAAACGTTAGTGAAGATGATCGAGCAGAACCTGTTCAAGAACGGCTGTTAAACGACGTTTCAGAAAGGTTTGTTTTTTGTTGTTCTCTCATTACTTTTTAGATACACTGTTATTTAATTGTACTAATTATTATAGAATTACAAAAAAAATAAGCTTCATAAACAAGAATTTCATATAATCGTTCTAACAAATTATACTACAGTCCTCAAAGGGATTTTTTTGAGTAAAGACTGCGGATCTATAGTGATCTTTTTTCTGACTGTATGCCACCGTTACTTTTGTATTTTTAGAACGATTGTTAGACAAATATCTGTCGACAGAAGTAACCCAAAACTAACCCAAAAAGAATGAATGAGCATTTAACAAACCAGCAGAGCTAAACAGCGTTGTCATTTGTTTACTTCCTTACTACAATGTACAATTAACAATACAAACTATTACAGGAAAACACAGACGAAAAATAAATCATACTTACAGGTTGTGGCCCGTAAACAACAGCTTCTGTTTTTAAAGTTGGAACTGCTCCATCTTTCAGGACAAGCCGATGTGCGAATCCTGCATTGAGCTCGCGAAGATTGTGAAAGCTTTCCTCCGTAACATGTGCAGCACAGAGAGCGAGATTTGGGTAATAATTATGAGGAGGCGAGTTAAAAATTAATTTTAACCATTGATCCCTAACTCCCTCGTCCCTAGGAAGGCTGAACAAAGTGGACCTGCAACCGGGATGAAAATAACAGCAGAGTTTCGACGGCATTGTGACAACTCATCTCCAAAACAGCAATATAAAATGGCCTCGCCCCGCTTATTAAGTATTCTCGGAGGAGGGGTTTATGTAAATAATGGGATTTGCTGACGTCAGCAACTCCGGATGAACGTCGTGTAGTCCAAAACCGGCTGTTTGCTGTAGTCCTTAGAAATTGAATTTTTTAAAAGCAAATATCTCCCTTTGCTTTGAACTTTGAGCGCTGTAACTTTGCAGATGTTGTTCATGCTCAAACAGCAACATTACACACTAGCTAACGTTAGAAAAGTGAAATTGTGTTTTACCACCCCTTTAAAGCATGAATTTATTTAATTTATTTCTTAGCATGAAACAACAGCATAAACTCGCGTTTGCCTTGATCCCCAGACATGCCTGCACACTTTCCGACCATTTTAATATGCCTCAAATTATAAAAAAATATATTAACTTAAATGCACATAATGTGGACACAGACTGCACAGTGGAAACTGATGGCAAAAGGAGCAGAACAACAAAGATTTGGATGGGAGATGTGTTCAAATATACAAAGCAACATAGGGAGTCAGACAGCCAATTAAAGGTTACCCATGCACGCACAAGCTTTTGAGGCCTTACATTCACAGTTCATGAGGGAGACGTGTTAGAGAGCAGCTGTTGTCTGTACCTCTTACAAACTTTAAGGCTGTTCATTAATTAAAGCATGGCTATAAATGCAGTGATATTGTGCTTAAAAATGTCATAAGGAACCAATTAGGAGCACAGATGTTTTAGAGGGGAAAGGGTGGCGTCATCAGACATCATTGTCTGGCCTC
Organism: Gila orcuttii; assembly: GCA_026230005.1. Taxonomy (NCBI): domain Eukaryota; kingdom Metazoa; phylum Chordata; class Actinopteri; order Cypriniformes; family Leuciscidae; genus Gila; species Gila orcuttii. The sequence goes on from JAPDVR010000015.1 coordinate 33,528,606, forward strand.
CTTGACATCATATGTCATTCCACGCCCTTTTGAACGTTTTCTTGTTTCAGATTCAGCATTTTTGCACATCGTAAAACTGCATGATGGATTGTTAAACTTCCCGTTTTTTTAAAAATACTGGATTGTAAAACGAACTTGTAATGTTGATTTGTTCAAATGTTCCAGGTCACTGAGTTGGTTTTTGTTTTGTTTTTTTACAATAAAACAAGTTGATGATACATATGAAAACTAGGTATGAAATTGCTGATAAACCAGTGGGATTTTTACAGATCCGTGAATATTTTTCAGACATATCTTGAAGGCGTTCATTCATCAAGCTCAGGTTGAATACTCTTTTTTTATCAAATACTCTTTTTTTTTTTTTGACTGGCATAACAGCAACAGGGGTTAAGGGGAGGGTTTAGTATTACAGTTTGTTTGGTTTGTATAATGTGAAATGTTTTAAGTATCATTTAAAAATCAGTAGTTCAAAAATCATTTTGATACAAATCTTCATCTCTCTGTACTTAAAAACAATGGCTTTTTAAAATGCAAAAATGCTCACTTCATGTGACAAAGTCAGAATCACTCCCACACAGCCATGGGCTCGATTTTACACATGACTTCATTTACGAGGGGAAACACTGACATGTGGAAGGAAAACAGTATTAGTATCATCAATTGGATACGAGCCCTAATAAACAAAAGCGCATGTTGACCATAATGCCTCACTCTTTGCTGTGATTATGATACAATAAGACATTCCAGTTCCCTGTGAGAGCAGGCTGCTTTGGGTGCTCTATTTATAGATTAAGGATGCAAATGCCATCAAAAATGTCTCTTCTAAAAGAACCCTTTGCATGCAGTACAACGATGAGTTAGGTGAACGGGTCAGGTGCCCAAAAGTCACCTTGCACCTGCCTATCTTTTTCCACATGCCTTAAAGCTAAAGACGACACATGCTAGAACAGATGGATGGTGACAACTAGAAAAGCATGAGCAGACATGCTTGTAGGGTACAGAAACATTCTTTCTATGCCTTTGGGAAGTACATAGAGAAGAAAAAGGAAGTGAATAAAGTGTGAATGGGAACTTACTCTTATCCTTGGAGAAAGAGAAAAGGAACAAATGACAGATGCAATCCTCCAGAGACTGATCCCGGTTGTTACTGCGATACAGTCCAGCTGAAACAGAATGAAACATCTAAGTCCCCTTTGCTTCCTGTGACACTGTGCCTCGTGCTGTGATGCTCTTTGGTTTAGGGACTGAAGAATATCAGAGTTCCCAGCCTTTCAGCCAATCAGAGCGCTCTGCTCCATCTCCCCCCACCCCTCCCTAAAGTTCCTCCAGCAGTAGCCAGCAGAGAGATGTTTTAAAAAGCAGGGGCCACTGCAGCATCATAGCGGGATACTTATACATCTCAAATTATCAAACTCAAGAGCAAAAGAAGTGTTTATGTGAACGTCTACCATGGGAATATGCAATCAGCTGAGTGTTTTCTTTTGGAAATGAATCGTCAAAATGCTTGCACTGTTTACCTCTGTAGTCCATTTGGAGGCTATAGTTCTCATTTCACATGCCCTTTGGCTGGTCCCTGCCTCGATGTTAGTGATCTGGGGAGAACGGGGCTAGTTTTCACACTTCATGCTTCTGAAATACAATTTTTATATAAGCAAATACCTTAAAGTCACAGCCACAAAAACAAGCTTTTGAGCATTTCCAGCATCATTACCCTGGGGGAAAAGAGATACACTTCACTGAACACAAGATGATCTTTTGTGACAACGTGCCCCAATGGCAAAAATCAAACAGTAAAGTGTAATGAAACACATTAACGAAAAAAAGAACAATGCAAAAAGGTAACGTACAAAAATCTAAAATCTGTTTGGCAAAATATCACTGAATTTATAAAAAGACATGGGACAACTGTCACAACATTCATGTCCTGAGGAAAAAAAAAAAAAGTGTTTATCCAGCAGCTATAGCAAAAATAAGATATTGGAATTTGGAGGACAGAATTTACAAAATTTAAAGATTTAAATTCGCTATTTGAGTTTTTTCTCCAACAAATAAATGAGGACAGGACATTTTATCAGAGTAAAAAAATATATATATTGCAACTCCATTTAAGACACTGCAACAATATTAGCCTACAGGATGACTGATGATTATTAGCAATAACTTCAGGGTTGAGGATGTCAATTAATGGTATGCTTTTGTTGAAACCCTCATTCCTCATTATTTCAATTAAAAATCGTGTTAAAAAGCAATACGCCTTTGTCCTGTTGTACCTTTGTCTTTTCTTTTTTTTTTTCTCTCGATTTTTTTAAATATTTTTTGCTTCAAATCAAAGATTTTAATGTCGCGATTCACCTCATAACCAGTTGGTTTGGTTCGGTTCATGACTTATAACTCTTTAAAGAAGACTTTTATTACAAATCCCAATGGGAAAAATTAATGGGAAAAATACTTTGGGATCCAAGGCCGCTGAATAAGTGGCCTGGCCATGGGCAATTGTTGAAATATCAGACCACTGAATGCCAAGATCGACCAATCAGAATCAAATACTAAAGAGCACCATATAATAAAACAAACGAATGCCCAAAAAGTCACACATATGGAGTTAATCTAGTCTATATCGTCATAGTACAGTTATCTCGCCCCAGTAGTTTATGTTCTCAGGGTCTAGCCACCTTCTAGCGAGCAAGGGAAGCAAACAAATCATTTTGTAATAAATTACTCATGGATATCTAGCTATGACGCACTTCAAATATACTCATTACCAACATTTTTGTGAGGCACTGTCTGGAGTTCCTATGTGATATGTTTGTTATTGTTTATGAAATGTTTGAAGGGAAATTGGTGTGTGTGTAAATGTAATTCCTGATAACTCAAACGTATTTATAAATATTGTGGACCAAGTACCAAGCTCTGTCTTTCTGACCCATGTCTGTAATGATTTCCCATCTGCCTGGAATGTTTGGACACACAAACAGCCAAAACACAAACATATTAGACAAGTCCAAATGTATGATGCTGATCTCACAGTATGTCAGAGGCAGTTCAAGTGTTGACAACACTTTTATCCATCTTGATGAGGATCAAATCAATACACAAAAACAATGATCTATGGTGAGGTTTAGGTAAAAAAACACTTTTAAAACAATTGCGATTTAATTTGAACGGTAATAACAGCTCAGATGTTCTTTAAAGTCAGACGCTGCGCAATAAATATTTTCTTCCCTATTGTAACGTGTATCCGAACAGCTTCTCGAACAAGAAAAAAAAATACTTGTTTTTTTCCCATCAGGAATTGATTGGATGGTTGTCAAGTCACATTTACTTATATAGTGCTTTTTACAATACAGATTGTTTCAAAGTAGCTTTACAGAGATAACAGGAAAATAATGCAAAAAAGTTTGTTTTCAGAAGAAAATAGCATCAGTTCAGCTTAATTAACTTCAGTGATGTTTCATTTTTGTTTTAAAAATAGTTATTAATTTAGTTAACTTAACATGGTTGTGGTTTGCTATTGCTGTGATATCATGGGAGTGACAGGTTGTCCCTCCCTTGCGCCAGTAAACAGCTCAGAGAAGAGAGGTCATCATTGCAAGAGATTATGAGTGCACATGAATAAAAAAACATAATAATAATTTAAAACCATCTATATGCTATGTTCCTAGTTTTTAGAAGCCATTAAATAGCCTTTTGTGATGTACAGACAAAAATGTGATCCATTATTCTCTGAAAATCTTCTCCCATGCTGCAGCGCTCAAATATCATTCACATTACTAAGATACATTACAGGTTTGGCGTCAATGATCTTCTTATGCCTTAATTATTTGCATTGTGACCAAATTTGAATATAAGACATCTCTATTAGAGGGTAAGATTATTAATGACTTATAACTTAAATTTTAGTCGTATAAAAAGCTATTATACAGCTTCAGAAGACTTAATTCATAACACATGAGTTAACATTTTTACATAAATTGTTGCATTGAATTGAAGGATACGAGTGCGTAAGAATGGATTCATGAATGATTTACACAATTTGTTTCTGCTTGTGTTTCCTGCAATGAAAGTGAATGGTGACTAGGGTTATATTATGCCTAAAATATGATTTTGATTTCTACAGACAAAGTCAAACAGTTTTGAAAATGTCAAGAGGATGAAATTATTTTCATTTTCACCATCACGTTAATAACACTACATTTTGTACTTTGCATATATGCTGAAATACAAGTTTTAACAGGAATGAAAACTTCGTTTAGACCTTAAAATCAAGTGCCAGAACCATCTACCAGAAAGAAAGAAAAAAGGAAAAATGAAGCTGCTGCACCTTTTCTCTTTTCTAACTCGTTAATTACCTAAAATGTCTGTTTATATTGATCATATTTTATGTTGCAATGGAGTAAAGGTTTGGTTAAATTTGTGAAATCTCAATGAAACTTTGTTGGCAAAAAGGTCTATTTTCCGGTGTACAGTGTAGCGAATAGCGATGTAATGTATGAAGCACAGCTCACACAGAAGTCACTTTCAAGCAGCTTTCTGTTGGTCAATGCAGTGAATTCAAGTGACTAACTTTTTTCTTATACCCCCACAGCCCCAGAAGTAACACCCCTTTAAAGGTATAGTTCACCCAAAAGTGAAAATTGTCATCATTTACTCACCCTCAAGTTGTTCCAAACCTGCATGAGTTTCTTTTTTCTGCTGAACACAAATTATGATATTTTAAAGAATGTTGGTACAGCAAGTAAAAACAACTCACCTGGTAAGGAGCTTCCTCTCTCTTTAATGATTGTCCTCCTCAGCTTGTTTGTCTTTAGGTTTCAACAGTTCTGGGGGCAATAGTGAAACATTTTTCCTGAGAAACACCTAATGGCAAACTTAATCATGAATCAAACAGCAAAGTCAAGTCATTTGTTGTCTTAAGGTGGAATTGAAATGGCCTCAGAAGGCATGAAATATCAACAGCAAGGACACATTTATTTGTAAATTCCCAAAATCCCTCCAGACCACTAGCCTACAACAGAGGGTTTACAACCAGATTAAGGTGACATTAACACCTATCAGAATGTGCACATTTCTTACTTATACGGGGTTTTTTTGCCTCCAAACTGCATCTGTTGAATCAGTAATGACCATGCAGCTGTGCAGTCCCAATATGGAGGGTGTTGGATCACCATCAGTAAACAATTTACCACATCTGTTTGACAATCCTTCGGGTCAATAACATTCTTGGCGGCTAAAAAAATAAATAAAAAAAAACTGGTTTGTCTTTTTGTGGAATTGAGTGATTTGGACGAGCATTTAGTTAGACAATGATGTCCAAATATTAAAAACTAGAATATTAAACATTGCAGCATCTCTACAACAGTATTAAAAAGGAACAAAAGACCGAAATGTAGCCAATTTGATTTCTCTAAATAACACCGTTTGATGAAGGGGGCTGTGCAGCATTTAACGTGTTTATTAGTGCAGTAAATGTCCCTGCAGCATTTGTCAGTAGTTTTTATTTAATTCTTTGTGACATTGAGAGGGGTTTCACTTCGCAAATTTATCTAATTAGCAGATCCCACCTCAAAATGCCAAAGTACCAAACAAATGTGAGCATTCTTCACAGCAATCCAAATTTATTCTGACCTGCTGTAGTTCACACATTCTGAGAACCGTGACCTACTTCTAACAGCTAGACCAAAATTACCCATGAAGCACCAGTGAAAAATGCTTTAAGGAGAATTCTGTTTTCCTGCATGCGAGCACGAGGCAACACTCATTCACGTTGGTTCTACTACAAAAGCCTCTCAAACAAATCTCACTTACCATGCTTAAGTTTTCCATTGCACAAGGAGGCAGTTTTAGTTTGAATGCACAAGCTTGGAAAACATTGTATTTTAGATTTCACAGCATCTCAAGACAGACAGAATTAAGATGCATTTACATGGTAATGTCAAATAGAAACACCGTTTGATATTGGTTTCCACCAGTGCAGCTACAATAGGACATCATTATAAATAATACATACCCGCAAATACAAATATGAGAATATATGATTTCAAATACTTGAAAATATGTAAAAAGCATAATTTAGGCATTATTACAATTAGCGGACTTCAAGGAATTAAGCCATTGTGACATTCTTCCTTGCAAAGATAAAGCGAATGGTGTATTTTTTTGCTAAATAAAAACAATGGCAAAAAAAAAATTAAGGTCTCCAATTTTAAATCATGAAAAAACTGCATTACAGTGTCAAACAAAAGTAAAGAAAATATACAAAATAATTAGGGGTTAAAAGCAAATGTTCAGAGACTGCAAAATTCCCAGACGCTTTTACCCCTTGATTGTTACAACATTTTACTCCACATGGGGGAGCTGAGATCTTATGGTAAAAATGAGAATTGGGTATTTAGAATCTTATAGGATGCAAACCAACACAACCCTAAATGGACACACAACAGGATTAACCACAAACTGAAAGCTAATATATACAATTATTTTACTCTGGATGCCCCCAGGTTTTGTGAAATTTAGTTCACTTCTTGGGACAAATTCCCAACGTATAGTCAGCCCATTAAAAGGTGCAGTTATAAAATAAAATACTCATCAGCGAATACAGCATTTATTTATTTTTTTCATAAATATTTAAAACAGTCAATTAACATACTAAATTTATACAAAAATTTCAGGCTCCTGTCCTGGACAATAAAGCCCAGGACATTCATTACGATACGATGTATAAAATAAAAAGAAAAACAAATTCAGGTCCTTCTTCACCAATAGTGCAAGATGAGATCAATGCATCGGTTCCTTCAAGGACAGTTGCCGTACTTGCTACCATTCACCCAATGTCACATGTAGAGGGTGAAAAGCACATAAATATGCATTACGGATATAGCACCAAGTGTTCGTGGTAGAATTTTCTCCACAGTTCTGATTTACAAAGGGAGAGAAGAAGAATAAAAAAAGGCCAACACTTCTCTTATTTACTGATGTAGCCAAAAATGGGGACATAAATCTAAACATAGCAATAAAAAAAAAAAAAAATGGCAATAAAAGTGAAGTGACTGACATGAGTGAGGAGCTGGGAGGCTTCTGACTCATTCACATCTCATTAAACAGGGAGGGGAAACACGTCAGTATGCAGAAAATGATGAGGAAAATGAGTAGAAACATAAGCAGCCCTTAAGGCAATGACCCAGAGTTCAACTCAAATTCCCAGCTGAGGTTAGAAGGCAAGATCCAGCCAAGACTGAAACACACAGTCTGTAGAGTAACATTTTTTTTCCTAGGGCATCAAGATAAACTTTATGGTGTACATATAAATACGCTTATAAAAATGTAGCCAAAAGGCTGTTTTAGGTAGATTGTCACTGCTGATTGGTTTGTCACACTGCACCAGTTATTCTTTCTTGTGGTGTATGTCATTGTTGTTCTGTAGCATGGTTGCGTTTTGCAGGACTTTAGGCAGCCTTTTCCCTTTTGTGTATGCATGGTACCAGAAGTTGAGGAAGAGGAGGAGGAAGACGACACCATACAGAGTAATGAGGTAGATGAAAATGGGATACGGGTAAGGACATTCTTTCATGAAGTAGTACTGGCTAATATGACCGGTTACGATGACAAACTGGATCTGAGAAAAGAGAGCATAAGCAAAAATACAATGCGTGTCAAATTCGATTCAAATCAGTTCAGTTGTTAGTATGAACACCAAAACACCACAAAACAATTTTTTTTAATTCAGATCTAAACCCCATCCATATGCGATTTAAAAAATGTATTTCTATAGCGCCACACACACCAAAAATAAACGAAAAATGTTGTAATATACATACCAGCTGTATTGAAGTTAGATGCTTCTTCCACCATAAAAATTTTTGAAAGGCAGGGCCGAGGGCTGACAGTCCATAGTATGTATACATGATGACATGAACAACGCAGTTTAGGGGGGCGTGAAATGTCCCCAAACCACCTGCAACAAAAAAGCAAATGCATCTTTTAACTCTTTCCCCGCCAGCGTAAAAAATAAAATAAAATAAAAAGTTGCCAGCCACCGCCAACATTTTTGATTATTTTCACAAAAATCTCATGGCCCCCAGAATATTTTGTTGTAGGAATTCCTGAACATGTCAAAAGAAAGAACAGAGTCTCTGCTTTTAAACAAACAAACAAAAGTTTATTCTAGCTTCATGCATTATTTTTTAATCAACACTTGAATGTGGGTAAATTTAATAAAAAAAAATAAAAAAAGCAAAATTGAGCAAAAAGCTGAGAAAATCCAGTTGTCGTCAAAGACTACGTCTGTATCGTATTCAGAACGATGACCAAAACATAGACGGAGTAGATCGAGTCCATCAACTCCCCTAATGCATGCACAGTCCTATAGCTTGTCCTGGGTCGACATTTCATTCAGTAACATTAGGCGGTTTTGATTTATATGTGCTTAATGTTGATGATCACGATATTTTACATATGCATACGATCTCGCTTGTTTCTGATTCTTATTCACATGTGTTTTGATCAGGAGATTCTGTACTCTTTCAGTAGATGTGTCATAGCACCCCCTAGCGTATAACAGTGAAAACACGGAAAGCTAAAAAATACCCTCAATGGCGTGGAAGCGTTTTCTCACAAATGACGGAACTTTCCGTCAATGGCGGGGAAAGAGTTAAGTGTAGTCTTGCAATCAGGGAAAAAGATTAAGACATACCTGGAGAAAACCTGACTCCAAACCACCAAGTGAAAGGCATGATGGAATGATGAAAGACGTGTAGAAAGGACACTTGATTTTGCTTTTTTCTCAGTACAAAGAAGATCTGGCCAGAAAAGACAGATAAAAGACCCGGTATTAACATTTGCTTTCTGTGATCTGAACACCAAGGACAGCTCTATACACTGTTCAGGTTTAAATGGAGTCTAAAATGTTTTTGATCCAATCACTCAAACAACATTTGGTTGCAGTCAGAGGTATTTTGCATGTATAGTTTCAATAAAAATCCAACTGCCCCATGTCTATTAAAAGCACTTTTACTTATTGACAAATGAGTCAAAATTATTTTCTGTGGTAACTGACAGCATGCCATAAATGATTTAAACAGAGCTTAAGTTATATTGCTTCTATATAAGAAAAGCAAGCTTCCAATTTCCCACCCAATAGAATTAGTCTCTCTGACTCACAATATTGCCATTTTATACCATCTAATAATATAGCTGACTGACAGTGTACAGTGCCCTCCACTAATATTGGCACCCTTAGTAAATATGAGCAAAGGCGGCAGTAAAAAAAAAAAGAAATCTGCATTGTTTTTCCTTTTGATCTTTCATTCAAAAACTTCTAACCTTTCATTGAAGTGAAAATTAAAAGTGGAGGGAAACTCACATTGTGTTTTTCTCTAGTTCATGTTGGCCACAATTATTGGCACCCAATTATTGCAATGTCCTTTTCCCAAGATAACAGCTCTGCTCGCCAGCTCTGAACACCTGACAAGAGATCAGAGACCATTCCTTACAGAATCCCTCCAAATCCCCATCTCCATGTTGGTGCTTCTTCTCTTCAGTTTATCCCACTCATTTTCTATAGGGTTAGGTTAGTGAACTGGGAAGGCCATGGCAGAAGCTTCATTTTGTGCTCAGTGACACATTTTTGTGTTGATTTTGATGTTTGTTTTAGATCACTGTCCTGATGGAAGACCTAACCAAGGGCCATTATAAGATTTCTAGCAGAAGCAGTCAGGTTTTGATTTTTTACCTGTTGGTATTTGCTAGAATCCATTATGCCATGTATCTGAACAAGATGTCCAGGAAAAAAGGAACACACCATTAAAGATCCAGCAGTATATTTAACCGTGGGCATGGGGAATATTTATCCCTGTTTGCAACAAACCCATCTGGTGGGTTTGCTGCCAAAAAGCTGACCATAGAACCAGGTCCCATTTGAAGTTCCAGTCGTGTCTGACAACTGAATATGCTGGAGTTTGTTTTTGGATGAGCAAGGAGAATTTTTCTTGAAACCCTCCCAAACAACATGTGATGTAGCTGTTGTTTGATACATTTTTTTAAAAATGACTCGAGACTAATCTCAGTCTAATATCCCACTGATCCTTGGAGAGTGTTTGGTCACTCAAACTATCCTCCTCACCGTGCATTAGGACGATATAGACACGTCGTCATCCAGGCAGATTTCTAACATCTTTAATTGATTGGAAGTTAATTTAGTTGATTCTTAATTATTGCCCTGCTGGTAGAAATGGGGGTTTTCAATGCTTTAGCTATTTTCTTAAAGACACTTTCTATTTTGTGAAGCTCAATAATCTTTTACTGCACATAAGAAGTATATTCTTTGGTTTCACTCATCGTGATGAATGATTAAGGGAATTTGGCCTTTGGGTTTCCTCATTTATACTCCTGTGGAAAAGGAAGTCATGGCTGGACAACTTCATGCTTCTAGTCACCCTGGTGTGCTAAAAAACGTAAATATGAATGAGAATATACTTCAGAGATATTTTACTCATGATCATTTCTATGGGTGCCGGTAATTGTGGCCAACATGCATTGGAAAAAAACATTTGTCAACAATGTTTCCCACCACCTTGTACTTCAATGAAAGGTTAGAATTTGTGAATTTTTTTTTAATGAAAGATAAAAAGGATAAACAATGCAGATAGTTTTCATAGCCACCTTTGCTCATTTTTACCAAGGGTGCCAGTATTAGTGGAGGACACTGTATGTCAAAGATGTGACAGACAACTATTTGCCGTTATATATACGCTGTTTGCTTCAGTAGCAGTAGCAATCCACATGTCATGAAAACAAGGTAATAAATAGGAAACATCACTCACTGTGTCCAACATCTCAATGAACTTGGAGAAGTAATAGAGCCAGCAAGTCCATGCCATCTGGAGAATGAGAAATATAGATAAAGCACAAATGCCCAACAAACTATTAAATACAAAATATCATCAGACAAGGATACAATATTATCACTCAGAAATAAGTGTATTGCAGGAGGTCTGAATGGTTCTGTGGAACATTTAAGTCAAGTGAAGCCAACCACATCTAAGCTAAATACCTAAGCCTGGTGCCAGGTTACATGAGAAAAGAGAAAAAAGAAAAAAAACAGGGCAGAGGTTTTCACACGGCAGGTAAAGCAACATTTCTTCTGCTCTCACCCTCATGGCTTGTGGTGATTGAGAGGGGTCTAACAGATCACAGCCGAATGAATATCCTGTTCCCCAGCCTGACATCACAAACTGCAAAGAAAGAATACACCTGTAAGAGGCTTGTTTGAAATTTAAGAACTTAAGAAATGTACATTTGGCCATAACATTTATAAGGAGAAACTAAATAAAAAAAATAAAAAAAATAGCTCATTATAAATACCTGACAAGGCAAGAAAAACTCATATTTAGCTGAATATCTAATCTGATTTTTTCTATACAACAAAAATGGACTGATTTAAACTAAATTTCCAAAAGGGCAAAAAAGCAACAAAAGCTCTGAAGATTTTCACTAAACAACTGATATTTTCAGTTTGTTCAACACAATTACATGGCTTCAGAATATGTAAAATACAGCAAACAAGTTAGTGCCTGGCAGTATGAACCACATCCACTTTTATTGTATGGAAAGGAGCTGCTTTAGACATTCTGCAAAACATCTTTTGTGAGCCACAAAAAGACAATCATATAATTGTGGAACAACATGAGGAAGAGTAAACTGTAACTGAGTAAACTTAAAGGGATACTTCACCCAAAAATGAAAATTCTGTCAGTATTTACTCACCCTCATGTTGTTCCAACCCGGTAAGACCTTCGTTCATCTTCGGAACACGAATTAAGATATTTTTGATTAAATCTGAGAGCTGGATCACTCCTCCATACTCCTCCATAGGCTTCTTAAGGGATTGACACTTGCCAGCCCCGAAAAGTTATTAAAGACATTGTTAAAATAGTCCAAGTGACTACAGTGGCTCAATCTTAAGTTTATCAAGCGACGAGAATACTTTTTGTGCGCAAAACCCCCAAAAATAACAACTTTATTTCAACTATTCATTTCCTTCTCTGTGGGCCTCGAGTCAGTTCACTAGTGTAACAGCGTAAGTGTTTCTGTGTTGTACGCATAGGTTGTACGTCACACGCATCACACACATGACCAGCGTCGGCCAATAGTGAGCCTACGTGTAACGTAGCTCTACGCAATCACACCACGTTAACTGACTAGAGACCCACAGAGAAGGAAATGAATAGTTGAAATAAAGCCGTTTTTTTGTTTTTGTTTTTGCGCACAAAAAGTATTCTCACCGCTTGATAAACTTAAGATTGAGCCACTTGGACTATTTTAACGATGTCTTTAATAACTTTTCGGGGCTGGCAAGTGTCAATCCCTTAGAAGCCTATGGAGGAGTGATCCAGCTCTCAGATTTCATCAAAAATGTCTTAATTCGTGTTCAGAAGATGAACAAAGGTCTTACGGGGTTGGAACAACATGAGGGTGAGTAAACACTGACAGAATTTTCATTTTTGGGTGAATTATCCCTTTAACTGGGTAGGTTCTAGGTACGAAACGCTGTAGGTAAACTCATTCCACCCATTTACACATTAGCTATATGTGTGAACAGCAGGAAACAAAAAATGAAATGGCTGCATAACTCAATAGACTAACAATACATGTTCATCAAAAAAAGTATCTGTAAACTCTCAAGCAAACACACAACAGGTGTGCCTACCAGCAAAAAGAATGACATTTACCTCATAACACATGTAAAGAGAAAGCGCCACAACGCTGAAATTATAGATGACGAGGACTGGCTTCAGATTAAACGGTTTCCTGTTCTCCATTATCCTGGGCCCCAGTGACGTCACAAAGATGATGTAAAATAAAATAATAGCCGTTTGCAGGATAGGAGAGGGCATGAACAGCCAGTCTTTTGTCCTCGGGTCTGAAATCACATCACAAGAAAATCTGAACTCCGTGTAATGCACAGCAACATCTATTGTAACTGCATTAGGTTGTGCATTAAAGGGTTAGTTCACCCAAAAATGAAAATTATGTCATTAATGACTCACCCTCATGTCGTCCCAAGCCCGTTAGACCTCCGTTCATCTTTGGAACACAGTTTAAGATATTTTAGATTTAGTCCGAGAGCTTTTTGTCCCTCCATTGAAAATGTACGTACGGCACACACTCTTTGTCCAGAATGGAAATAAAGACATCATCAAAGTAGTCCATGTGACATCAGTGGGTTAGTTAGAATGTTTGGAAGCATCGAAAATACATTTTGGTCCAAACATAACAAAAACTACGACTTTATTCAGCATTGTATTGTCTTCCGGTTCTGTTGTTGATCTGCGTTCACGATTCCGCAGTGACCCTGCTGACGTAAGACGCTGATGACGTGTTATCTGGAGATTAGGACATCCGCGACATGCACACCTACGCACCATTTAAAAAAAAAATATAGCAATACAAAAATACAAACAATGTAGAATAGCTTGAATACAGCGCCCGTCTCCCTCAAACTGTAAACGAAGCTCGGGCGCACCAGATAACACGTCATCAGCGTCTTACGTCAGCAGGGTCACTGCGGAATCGTGAACGCGGATCAACAACAGAACCGGAAGACAATACAATGCTGAATAAAGTCGTAGTTTTTGTTATGTTTGGACTAAAATGTATTTTCGATGCTTCCAAACATTCTAACTAACCCACTGATGTCACATGGACTACTTTGATGATGTCTTTATTTCCATTCTGGACAAAGAGTGTGTGCCGTACGTACATTTTCAATGGAGGGACAAAAAGCTCTCGGACTAAATCTAAAATATCTTAAACTGTGTTCCAAAGATGAACGGAGGTCTTACGGGCTTGGGACGACATGAGGGTGAGTCATTAATGACATAATTTTCATTTTTGGGTGAACTAACCCTTTAATCTATGTCCGATATTGCTGTTGTGCACCATAATTCTCTGAGATCGATAAATTACACTGATGTATGAGAAACTGACGTTTCAACAAACTCAGTAACAGAATCAGTCAACTTCTAAAAGAATAAGTAATTTGATGCACTAATGATTTTAAACAGTGTAAAACACGTTTACCAACCCCCTTTTAGCAAAACATTGGTTGCGGAAGTTTTTCCAATAATTTTTCCAATATAGATCCGTTATAGAGTTATACGCCATGAACCAACCCTAGCATTGTTTTTTTTAAATGACAAACTTAGAACTATTCTTTTAAATATGTTGATTATGTATATAGGAACAGTTGCATGTATATAGCCAAATGTAACAAGATATAATATATCCTTATTATATAATAAGATATAATATATTTGTTTATTTAAGTTTAAGAGCGCAGGGAGCCTGACTCTTTCAGTTTACAGTGTTTCATGGGAGTGGTTGAGCACTAAGAGTTCTTTTGGCATGAGGAACTCCACTGTTAAACGTGTTTGTCAAAAAATAAGATGAAATAATGCAGGCTGATGGCTTCAACAAAAGCATATACCATCAATAAACAAGCTCATAGCTCACAGTAGGTCTGTCTGATTTAAGTTATCGCCCAAAATCAATTCCCCTATGGACAAAATTATTTTCAATGGGATTTTTACTTTCAGAATCTGACTGTTGCAGGTCATGCATTGGTGTGGTTTTTTTTCTCTAATGTCAGAAACCTCCTTACCTGCATTTTCGATCAACTTGATCCACTTGTCATACAAGTGTTCAGCTGTGGATGTGAACTCCCAGAATGCCATCACCGCCAATGATCAGAGCCTAAGGAGACAATTACAAAGAGTTAACAGGAGAGAACCCTCAATGACCAACTACTGTAAAATCTATCATTTGTATCCTTTACATCTTTTATTTTATAATTGATCAATCTTGAAATACACCTTCACAGTACTGTTCCCTTCTAGACAGTATGACATGATGTGATATGAAACCTAAATGTTGCAAAAATGATGCAAGAATGGCTTATTTATGGTGGCAGCATGAAAGGTTGTATTGTGCTTAGAAAACACAAAAAGTTTAAATCAGCAGTTGGACCATCCTCCATCCTCTCCAGCAAACTCGGAGCTGAACAAGAGGGTGAGTGTTGGGACACAATGGTCAGCAGTCATTGTACATTAAGGACACAGAAGCCAGGACAGCCCATAAAATAATGGGGGTGGATAAACGAAGAAATGCAGAGCCAGAGAACAATGTACAGTAATATACCACATAATGGTTCAACTCAGAGATGCATACAATGGAGAAACTCAGTTGTTCTTGATACCATTACCAGAAAAGTGCATTTCAAATTGTATTATTCTGTAATAAACGTACACATCTGTGGCTGTGTATTAGGGGTGTGTAATTTCATTAATTAAAGGGATTGTTCACCCAAAAATGACAATTCTGTAATTTACTCATCCTCAAATTGTTTCCAAACCTGTATAAATGTATTTCTTCTGCTGAACACAAACTAAGATATTTTGAAGAATGTTGGAAACCAAACAGTTGATGGAACACATTGACTTCCATAGTATTTTTCCCATACAGTTTGGATACCCATATTCTTCAATATATCTTCTTTTGTATTCAGCATAAGGAAATTCATACAGGTTTGGAACAACTTGACGGTAAGTAAATGACATAATTTTAATTTGAGTGAACTATCCCTTTAAGGACAAATAAGATGAAGAAGGGAAAAGTGCTGAAATTGCAAAAATGGCTTGGATACTTCAAAGATCCACATTATTAATATTGCTTATGGAGTTACAAGATAATTCAAAGCTATAGCAAGTTAAAAACCAAACAAATTTGTATTTTGTGTCTGAAAATAAATAAATGTATTTGACTGATTTTTAAAAATATAATAATTTGAAAAACTGAAATAAATACAAGAATAAAAATGTATTTTTCAGCTGCATATAAAGGTTTAAAAAAAGTGTCTAAAATGCACATAGTTGTTGGTGAGGGTGAATATAAGCAGGTAATTTAATCAATAAATAAAGACCACATTATCACATTTATAATTGGATTTCATACATCAAATTTAAAAACAGCTTACTTTAAGCTGAATGGTACCTAAAAATAAAAATAAAATAAAAAATAAATAAAAAAAATTCACTAACTCGAATGCTGTACATCATTCTGGTGGGGCATCAATCATCCCAAGCGTTCTTTGCCTCCCTTCAATGTTTGAAGAGAAACTAATCAAACATGTGTTTCAGGGTATACTGGTCCAATTATCTGGAGAGAGCTGCCCGCCTAGATACTGTAATCTTTAATGCAGGCCTCGACACGCCTGTTGCCATGAGACAGACTGGTTACAGGTGTGAGAGGAGGACACTACCTTCCCTACACACCGGTGCATTCAGGAACCGCATGGGCTCTTGACAGCTGACCTGGAAAGCCCAATACTAGTCTAGATAACCCTATCATAATATCTGAAGTTTTATGTTTACGTGTGGGATATGCTCTGGATAATGACATTTAAGACAAAAAAAAAAAAAACATACATACACACATTATATATTATATCATACACAGACACTCATCAGTATTCGTAGACGCCACCTGAGCTCTAATAAACTAATTTAGTAACCATACCCAAATCATAAAAAGTGTGATATAAACTCGTAAATAAATAACTATAATTAATTGACTCAATATACTGAGAGAAAATACTGTAACTCACTCCCACGGTTTTAACAGGGAAGGCAGAATATCCTCGTTATTACAAAGAAATTCACAGCAGGTCACATACGGACTTCACACAAAAAAGGCAAGTGCAGGTGCGCGGGTCTTACCGTGACAAAACAGACGAAAGTTCAGATATGTGTGTATTTTCACGCACACCGCGAGGTCCTCCCGCTCTGCGTTCAACGGGACCCTCGTCTTCTGCCTCCGTGCCAGGTAAAGTAGTTTAAAAAGTAAAAATCTAAAGGTCTAAACACACGACCTCCATCAATTAATCTTAAAGACACGAGAATTCCTTCTTCTTTGCAATGAGCGAGCGGTGGGCGGAGACGTTCACCTGATTCTCAGACTGAGAGCTCTCATTGGTCAAAAGTCGCATCAGGACTTGTAATACCCCCACGCTATAGGGTGCGTGAATTTATAAGGACAAAAGTATGGAATCAACTAATTATGACAATTAATGATGCCACAATAATTTATAAAATGTTCCAATAGTTCCTTCACAGTAAAAATGATATAGAGTCAGCATGAATGTTTTATCTTACTACATTCATTGTTTAATTAATAAACCCACAAAAATAAACTTTTCATTGATCATTCCACAAAAGTAAAGAAAAACAAATGTTTATCATAATCACAAAACATACTTTTTACACCAAACCATATGATGATGATTCTACTGATATGAGAACTTGTAATTCACATCAAGTTGAAAGGCAAATCAGCAGGTGCCAACCAATGGAAATACTTGACACCCATTAGACTTTTTTATGTACAGTAACTTTATAGGCACCGATTGATTTCAGTATGCAATTGTATACAATAAGAGCACTTTGACCTCTGAAGGAATGTACATAGTGGTTTATTTGGATAATAAAAAACAGGTTGCTGGTTTCCTTGCTCTGTCAGCCTTCATCACTGCTCCAGGCATCTTCAAAAGCAGGATTGACTGCAGCTTGTGTTCCACCCTGTGAAAATATGTATTCAGAAACATTTGAACATCATAAAAGTCACCATGAATTCAAAATGGACAATTCTTGTTTTTTATGGAATATTGCAGTATTTATTATAAATGATTTATCCGTGGACACTTTTTTTTTTATCATATGCCCTCATAATCTTTAATCAAAATATCAGCCCTTCCCTCCTGCAGTGACATTTCTTCTCTTCTCTGGTGACGTGTACCAGCGCAATGGCGGTACAACCTGTTACTCACATGAGATCACATCAATATCAAACCAAGGATGGACAAAATCAAGTCCTGTCCTAACTTTTTTCTTGTTTCAAAAGCCTTTTCACACGGATATCCGTCACAATGGAGAAGAAAAGACAGTTGCAACTTCCGTTTCATGCTGACTTGATTCGGTGATGTTTGATTACTGTTTAACTTTAGAAGATACAGCAAGGGCACAACAATAAGACCATGTGGTGCATTATCACTATATTGTATGTTCACTGATTTGCACATATTTAAATGCCTTTCAAATATCTGGTTTTCTGTAATATATTTCTGATTTGAAAATCAGTCATTAAACAAACAAAAAAAATAAAAAAATGGATTAGCAAGAAATTCTTGCAATAGTCTTAGAAGCATCAGTTAGAATGGGCTAAAAAAATGAAATATATATACACGTTTATGAATATAGTTGTGATGGAATTATAGCCGATAATTCCCAGCTATAAGTGCAAATTAAAAACCTAGTGATTTTTTTTTTCAAAATGTTTTTCGTGACACATTGGTAAAATGAATATTTTCCAAATACATAGTTAAAACATTTTTTTTATATCACTAAGCCATGGTAATATTATGTATCAGTGATGCCGAATGCAATTCCTTAAACGTGTGCCAGATTTTCTACCAGAAAAACTGGTAGAGCAGGATGTTAAACTCAGCACCTGATAAACTACAAGCCATCAAGACGCGCAACTCAAGCTAATGTGTACATCTCATGTAGATCATGACTGACAGCAGCCGCATCTGAATTTATGACATAATGGGCATAGTGTTTGTCAGGTTATCTGATCTTATCTATTGGCTGGGGAACGTGAGCAAGGTCAAAAAATGTTTACGTGAGCACAAATTTAGACTCACTTTCTGCCCCCACCTAGTCCAAACCTGCAGATCTGCGAGGATTAAAAAACACCTGATCCAGGGGACATTGTAGTAGTCGTTAAAGCGCACCATTAATTGAATCAACCTAATCTTTTCTGAAATCTGGACAAGAGTAGAAAATAAAAAATTGTATTAAAAAAATAAGTCTCAAAAATGTACCCGTTTAGAGTTGTTTTCTTCATTCTCAATGTCAGGCTGTCTTAGCACTGGGACCCAGGCCAGGATGTTACAGTCTTTACCTCCACTGTACAGCTCCTAATGATGCACAAATTAGTCTATGAGTCAATTCAAATCTCATTAAACGATTGTGAGAACACTACTTTTACTTCCTGGCATTGTTTCAGTTTGTTGTCTGATTAGTAATGACTCAATTACTAAGCAAATAATCAGGAACAACATTACCTGATAATCTGTGTGGAACTCACAGCAGTCTACATTATTATAATGTCCTCTCAACATGGTGATCAGCTCTCCTGAGTGAAGCCCGTACACCGCTACCGAAGTGCCACACGGCACAAACACAAACTCCGGACTGCAGCCCCTCGATACGGTAAACTTGAGGCCTTTGCGGCTCTCGTTGACGACTTTTCCATAATTCACCTGTTGATGAGAATTAAGGATTTCTGAACAGTTCCTTGGATTAAAATGACAAAGATTTAAAGATATCTGTGAAATTAACAACCAACTGCAACAGTAAAAGACGTCTGTCTAGCACGTTTACATCCAAAAACAATGGAAAAGTAGAGCAATGAAATGAAAAACGTGATCTGTGTGAATGGCCCCTAATTACTTGACTTTTTTGAGTGTCTGCAGAGCTGTTAAGAGAGGTGGGGACCATGCACACGGGAGGCACCTAGCCGACGCGCAGGCAAGAGACACTGGCGCCGACGTCAGGAGTGCTGGAGGAACTCAGGGCTTTCGGGGAAGCTCACCTGAGGAGAATATCGCACGTATCCAGTCCGTGGAGTGGAATGGCGAGCAAGCGAAGACACCTGAGCGGGTCCGGTACTAGCTAATTGAAGCGAGTACATGAGAGGACACTGGCTCCACTCGGAGATTATAGAATCTGGCGAATGTGTTAGGTGTCGCCCAGCCTGCAGCTCTGCGGATGTCTGTTAGCGAGGCGCCATGCGCTAGAGCCCAAGAGGATGCCACACTCCGGGTGGAGTGGGCCGTCACACCAAGGGGGCACGGTCGACCTTGCTGCTGGTAAGCCAAGGCAATGGCGTCCACTATCCAGTGAGACAACCTTTGCTTGGAGAGAGCCTTTCCCTTCAGCTTCCCACCATAACAGACAAAGAGCTGGTCTGAGGTCCTGAAACACTGCGTCCTGTCTACATAGGCGCGAAGAGCGCGTACTGGACAGAGCAGTGCCAAGGCTGGGTCTGCCTCCTCCGGGGGCAGCGCTTGCAGGTTCACCACCTGGTCCCGAAAGGGAATGGTAGGAACCTTGGGCACATATCCGGGCCGGGGTCTCAGGATCACGTGAGAGAAAGCCGGTCCGAATTCCAGGCACGCTTCGTCGACGGAGAATGCGTGCAGGTCCCCTACCCTCTTGATGGAGGCCAGTGCAACCAAGAGCGCTGTCTTCATTGACAGGAACTTAAGCTCAACTGATTGCAGGGGCTCAAAGGGAGCACTCTTCAGGGCAGTTAGAACCACTGAGAGGTCCCAAGAGGGAACGAGAGGAGGACGAGGAGGATTTAGTCTCCTCGCTCCTCTCAGGAACCTGATGACCAGGTCGTGCTTCCCTACCGACTTACCTTCGACTAGGTCATGGTGTGCGGCAATGGCGGCAACATAGACCTTAAGGGTGGAGGGAGACAGCCTTCGCTCCAACCCTTGCTGAAGGAAGGAAAGCACAACGCTGATCGAGCATCTCCGGGGGTCTTCTCGGTGAGAAGAGCACCAGTCGACGAAGAGGTTCCACTTCAACGCGTAGACGTGTCTCGTGGACGACGCTCTAGCGGAAGTGATGGTAGCCGCCACCGCTGGTGGAAGGGTACTCAAACCTACCTCGAGCCGTCCAGGAGCCACACGTGGAGGCTCCAGAGATCGGGGCGAGGGTGCCACAGGGTGCCCCGTCCCTGAGAAAGAAGGTCCTTCCTCAGAGGAATGGGCCAGGGAGGTGCTGTCGCGAGGAGTGCAAGTTCGGGGAACCAGGTCCGGCCGGGCCAATACGGCGCGACCAAAATGACCTGCTCCTCGTCCTCCCTGACCTTGCGCAAGGTCTGCGCAAGAAGGCTCACTGGGGGAAACGCATATTTGCGGCCCGGCGGCCAGCTGTGCGCCAGTGCATCCATGCCGAGCGTGCCCTCGGTCAGGGAAAAATACAGGGCGCAATGGGTCGAGTCGTGAGAGGCAAACAGATCTATCTGTGCGTCCCCGAACTGGTCCCAAATCAGCTGAACCGACTGGGGATGGAGTCGCCATTCTCCAGGGAGGGGCTGAAGCCGTGAGCTCGTCGGCTGCACAGTTCAGGGCTCCGGGAATGAAAATGGCTCGAAGCGACCTCAGATGCTTCTGACTCCATAGAAGGAGGTGGCGGGCGAGTTGTGACATACGGCGGGAGCGTAGACCACCTTGATGGTTGATGTACGCTACAGTAGCGGTATTGTCTGAGCGGACTAGTACGTGTTGACCCCTGAGCAACGCCCGGAAGCGGTGCAGGGCAAGGCGTACTGCCAACAACTCGAGGCAATTGACATGCCATAGCCGCTGGGGTCCTGTCCAGGAGCCCGCAGCAGCATGTCCATTGCACATGGCGCCCCAGCCCGTGGTGGAGGCATCCGTGGAGACCACAACATGCCGGGAAGCTCGTTCCAGGGGGACACCCGCCCTGAGAAAACTGAGGTTCGACCACGGGGTGAGGAACTGACGGCAGGTCGGAGTAACTGGTACCCGGAGCGTGCCTTGATGCCATGCCCACCTCGGGACTCGGTCGCGAAGCCAAAGCTGAAGCGGTCTCATATGAAGCAATCCGAGCGGCGTGACCGCGGCTGCAGATGCCATATGCCCCAGGAGCCTCTGAAAATGTTTCAGTGGAACCGCATTCTTGCTCCTGAGATGTCTCAGACAAGTCAGCAGTGACTGCGCGCGCGCGCTCGCTCGTAAGCTGCGCGGACATGGCGACCGAGTCGATGTCCATACCGAGAAAAGAGATCCTCTGCACGGGGCAAAGTTTGCTCTTCCCCAGTTGACCCGAAGGCCCAGACGAGCTAGGTGCCGGAGCACTAGGTCCCTGTGTTCGCAAACCTGATCTCGAGAGTGAGCTAGGATCAGCCAGTCGTCGATATAACTCAGGATGCGAACCCCGTGTTCCCGAAGGGGAACAAGGGCAGCCTCGACGACGAAGGTGCGAGGAGACAGGGCTAGCCCGAAAGGGAGAACCGCGTACTGGTATGCCTGCCCCTCGAAAGCAAACCGTAGGAACGGTCTGTGTCGAGGAAGAATGGAGACATGAAAGTAGGCGTCCTTCAGGTCGATCGCTGCAAACCAATCCTGGGGCCGCACGCATTCGAGAACGCGTTTGGCGGAGAGCATCTTGAACGGCAGCCTGTGAAGGGAGCGGTTCAGCACGCGCAAGTCCAGGATTGGCCGTAACCCACCGGTTTTCTTGGGGACAATGAAGTAGGGGCTGTAGAAGCCGGACCTCATCTCGGCTGGAGGGACAGTCTCGATCACACCCTTCGCCAGCAGGGTGAGAATCTCAGCTCTCATGATGGGGGCATTGCCACCGACCACAATGGAGCGGACTCCCCGGAAGCGGGGAGGAGACCGTGCGAACTGAATCGCATAGCCGAGCCTGATGGCGCGCGTGACCCAGCGGGACAGACGGGGAGCTCTAGCCAGGCTCCCAGGAACTGAACCAGCGGGGTCATGCGGGCCACAGGCGTCCCCCCGGGGGGGCAGCGAAGCGGAGTAACTGGCCCAGACGTGGACGGCATAGCGGCCCGGTGTGGGGGCACGGTTAGCACCCGCGCCCTGGCAGAGGGGGCCAGGGGAGGACCATGCTGGTCGTCCCGCGGGGGCCTGCTCTGCCAGGGGTCTGGCGACAGAGGGGGACAGGGGCGAAGCGGTCCGTGGACGGCACACCGTGTCAAGCACCTCTGGGACAGAGGGGGACGAGGAGAGCACGGCTTGTGGGCGGCGCTCTGTGTCGTCCGAGAACTCTGTCTTCCCAGAGACGGGAGAGTCAGTTCTTAGGAGAATAAGGATTTTTCCCCGGCCCTCCACCGGGGAAAGGAGTGGTCCTGCTACCAACTCCTGGAAGAACTGAGTCCCATCTCTGTGGAGCCCGTCTCAGGAGCGCCGCTTAACCCGGCACGTAGCGGGGGGCGGGGCTGGAGAGGGCTGTGGCGTCCGCCCGCGGCTTCCAGAGCCGGCCCGGGGGGGGCGCCTTCGGCAGTGGGCAGACCGAGGGATCTGAGCGGACGGCGGGCCATCGGGACAGAATCACGTCAGTCTGCACATGGGCGGTTGAGAGCTGTTGGGCGAAGTTCTCAACCGCACCGCCGAAGAGGCCGACCTGGGATATGGGAACGTCGGACAGACGGGGACGCGCGACATTCAGCACATCAGACAGGTTCAGCCACAGAATGGTAGGCATCACCTGACCCAGGGAGCGTACGGCCACTTTCGTCGCTCGGAGAGCAAGGTCAGTGGCGGCGCGCGACTCAGTGAAGAGCCCTGGGTCAGTCCCGCCCTTGTGCAAGTCCATGAGCATCTGGGTCGAGGACCAGCAGAATGGCCATGGCCTGCAGAGAGGCGGCTGCCAGTCCCGTGGTGCTATAGGATCTCGCCACAAATGTAGACGAAAACTATAGACCACGGGCGGGTGCTTAGGATTGCGCCGAGAAGAAGCACTCTGAGGACACATAGCATCGCAACAGAGCGTTCAGCCGGGGGAACCCCAGTGTACCCGTGACAGCGGCCCCATCGGTAGCGGTAGACTCGTGGGAATCACCTATTCACTAGCTGGCACCGCCGTTGAGGGGAGGCTGGGGTCACGGACACGGAGTCGGCGCCTTGTTCCAGACCAACACCCTCAGGTCACCCTGGCCACCAGCCGAAGATCGGGGGGTGGATGAGGGGACTCTCACTCTTGCGAGTTCACCGAGTCTCGACCTATATGACGCGATGATCATGTTCCCACAGAGAGAACATGAGTCATCCACAAGCGCTGCTCTAGTATGATCAAGCCCAAACATACTAGACAACGCTCGTGCCCATCAGAGTCCGATACCAAGCTGCCGCAACCATTCGTTTTTTTTTGTTGTTTTTTTTAAATGCACGGGCGAGCCGTCTTTAAAAAGACGTGCCGCGTGCGCTCTTTTAGAGAGAAAACTCAAGTGTTGAAGCGCCCGGGGAAGCACGCACTCTCTGATGAACCACTGCAGAGATAAGCAGGAAGCACGCACTCGCCGGAGATCGCCGTCACACCAACACTCGAGGCACTCGTTCGTGAAGCTGATAATTCAGAGTTGGCTTGTGGAGAGAAGAATACACTTGGCTCCGAAGCGAAAACATAAACTGCTGTTGCGGACTTCCTCCTTTTATACCCACGAGGTGGGGCGGAGTTACGTCATGCAAATTCCGCAGACCCATGGTATTTCTTTGCCATTGGCTCGTTTTGTAATACTCGAAGTTGATAGGCTTTCTAAGCGAAACCCCATTCGTCGTCATCCGACGTAACTCGGAGTGACAACGAAAGGGAACTGGGTCGGGGTTTCTGGGATAGTCCTAAAATGGTTCAGGTCATACTTAGGAGGGAGAGGTTATTATGTGTGAGTATGGGAGACCATAAGTCTGAATGGACATCCATGACATGTGGAGTCCCTCAAGGCTCAATTATTGCGCCACTTGGAGAAAGCTTGTATATGCTCCCACTGAGCCAAATAATGAAAAAGAACCGAATCGCTTACCACAGCTATGCAGACGACACACAGCTCTACTTAGCCCTATCGCCTAATGACGAAGCAATAACTAAATCAGCATACTATCATCTCAAAAATATTGCAAGAATTAGATGTTTTGTTTCCAGTCAAGACTTAGAGAAACTTGTGCATGCTTTCATCACCAGTAAGGTGGATTATTGTATTGGACTCCTCACTGGCCTTCCCAAAAACACCATAAGACAGTTGCAGCTCATACAGAACGCTGCTGCCAGGATTCTGAGCAGAACCAGAAAATATGAACATATCACACCAGTCCTCAGGTCTTTACACTGGCTCCAAGTTACATTTACGATTGATTTTTAAGTATTATTACTGGTATATAAATCATTCAATGGCCTAGGACCTCAATACATTACAGATATGCTCACTGAATATAAACCCAACAGATCAATCAGATTATTAGGATCACATCAGTTAGAAATACCAAGGATTCACTCTAAGCATGGCGAGTCCACCTTTAGCTACTATGCCAGCCGCAGCTGGAACCAGCTTCCAGAAGAGATCAGATGTGCTCCTACAGTATTCACATTCAAATCCAGACTCAAAACATCCGTTTAGTTGTGCATTTACTGAATGAGCACTGTGCCAGTGTTTGTCGACTGTTTGTACTGTATTTTACTTTCTTTTTTATTCTAAACTGTTTTAATTATTCTTATTTCTTTTGATTGTTTTAATTTTTTCTATGTAAAGCACTTTGAATTACCATTGTGTATGAAATGTGCTATATAAATAAACTTGCCTTGCCTTCTGCTGGATGAACATCAGCTCAAAATATAATTTTTGACATTTTTTACAAAACAGATATTAGTAATTAAGTCTAAAGTGTAAAGTCTTCAAACATCCCTAAAAGCTACTCACTAATGTGTTTTCCCCTGTGGCACTATTCCAGAGGCGCATTCGATCATCTGTACCAGTAGTGAGGAGATGGAGTCCGTCAGCTGTGAAGCACAATCCATTTGCTCGCCCATTGTGAGCTGTGTTCACTGGAAGAAAAGTATAATTTTATATTAAAGATTGTTACATTTTATATTACAATATTCTATTTAATATTATACAATACCATTAATAATGACTATATTATTGTATTATATTATATAGATATTTATATTTACAGTAAATTATTTGTATTTTATAATATTTTACTAAATAAATGCATATATACAGTACTGTGCAAAAGTCTTAAGCACGTTAGTATTTTCACCCAAAAAAATGGTTTTAAGCCAGTATATCTTTTACGGTAGTGAGTCAGTAGGAAATATCAGTTTACATTTCCAAACATTTCTTTTGCCGTTAATTGTAATAATCCAGTGAGATTTTTGTATGCACAAGGAGTCTGACAACAGCTCCACACAGAGATCTGATCTCACCATCATCGAGTCCATCTGGGATTACATGAAGAAATAGAAAAACTGAGAAAGACTAAATCCAGAACTGTGGAAACGTCTCCAAGACATATAAAGAAACCTTCCTTCAAAATACAAGTACTGTAAAAAGTTTTAGACACTTGTGTAAAAATGCTGTAAAGAAAAGATTCTTTCAAAAATAATGTCATAAATAGATACATTTTATTTATCAATTAACTTCAATTAACTAAATCAAATCAATATTTGGTGTGACCAGCCAGGTTTTGTACAGGTACACTTGCACATAGTTTTTCAGGTAGTTTTGCAGGAAGGTTTCTTCATATGTCTTGGAGACGTTGCTGCAGTTCTTCTGAATTTAGTCTTTCTCCTTTTTTTTCTATTTCGTCATGTAAACACAGACAGACTCGATGATGGTGAGATCAGATCTCTGTGTGGAGCTGTTGTCAGACTCATTTTGCATACAAAAAATTAGCTGGATTATTACAATTAATGGCAAAAGGAATGTTTGGAAATGTAAAAAGATAAAAAAAATTATAGATAAATAACTGACTTTAAACCATTTTTTTGTGAAAATACTAACATGCCTAAGACTTTTGCACAGTACTATATATATATATATATATATATATATATATATATATATATATATATATATATATACTGTATGCATATATATATATATGTATACCTATATAAAACAATTAATATTATACCATTTATATATAGTATAAAAAAGTTTGTCGTATATATTGCATAATATTGATATATTATAATATAATTTTATGTAGTAATAATAATTGGACCAAATTATTGTGGTAAATTAACAGTTATGTCTTTTATATACTATATGATTTAAACAGTTTCTTCTGTGACAGAAGAAGATAAAAAAGTATAAGTATAACGAGGGTGATTACAGACAAGTTCATAAAGTATATAAACAGCTCTTGTCTGATGCAGAAATAAAACAAAAGCTTTCAGCATCTTTTACACACAGAGATTATTGCTCACATTAATTTCTGCTTGCTGCACTCAGCGCTATGGCAAGTGTCTGGTATCTCTGAATAACTTATCATCTGAACTTACTATAAAACTATCACTTTTTATATAATATTTTTATCCTCATCATGAGGCTTGATGAAACATGCTAAATGTGATTTGACCTGCTTCAGATGAGGCCTTGGATTTGTCCCCATTGTGCTGGTCCAAAGTAAAAAGACTCCCAGAGGCTCTTCTCACATCCCAGACGCGGACCCTGCTGTCAGTGCTGACAGGGAAACCCATTGCACAAGAGTTACTAGCAATAATGCAAGATGAACACGAATAAATCTCTTATAGGTGGTCAGATCAGATTTAGAACTGGCCTTTAAACCAGTAAGATACCTCTTTTCAGGTAATGCAAACATTATTCATCATTCCTATGCACTTCTTAAATAGGCAATATTTAGCAATCTCATTTGGGAAATAGAATATGGTAAGAAAAAACTAAATAGATGCCAAAAAGCCTGGATTTCTTCCAACAATCTTTTATTTTTCATGGAACTTCATGTGCTAGAGATTCTTGGATCAGATTTTGATCTAGTTTTCTGCAGTTTACTAGTAAAATAGATTTAGCAAAATATATTCTTAATTGTTTTCCAGGCAGGAAGGACAGTTTTAAAAGAATATAGAACAACTAAAATATATAAAGGCATCAAATGACTAAAAAATATTATGACTAAAAAAACAGCATCAAATAACACAGGATGTGGCTGTTTCTTGTTATGGTACTCCTCAGCCAAGGAAAGGTGAGTGCATTAACGTTTGTGCAGGTGTGGAAGTGCTTACCTGGCAGTGGCCAGGATGTGCTCATATCGTGGAGACCATCTCACTGAGAGGATCTCGCCCCTGTGGCCTGCCAGGGAAAACTTGTTTCATGACAAACTCATACTTTAAATAACTCTGAAAGTTAATATACACTACCATTTAAAAGTTTGGGTTCAGTAAGATTCTTTTAATACTTTTATTCAGCAAGGGTGGATTAAATTAATCAAAAGTGACGGTAAAGAAATGTATAATGTCACAAAATGCTGTTCTTTTGAATTTTCTATTCATCAAAGAATCCTGAAAAAGTATCATGGTTTCCTCAAAAACATTAAACAGCACAACTGTGTTCAACATTTATAAAAAGAAATGTTTCTTGAGCACCAAATCAGCATATTAGAATGAATTTTGAAGGATCATCTGACACAGATCCACTTGTGGTATCTGAGATGGCAAAATAACTACTAATATGGTCAGGATTCAATAACCCACATCTGCTCAAAATATTGGAGTCTTTGGCTTTTAATGTCCACCTGCAGTCAATAATTTTATCCCTTAAAACTCATCTTTGATCACCAAAATTACATATTTAAAAATGTTTTCCTTGAAAAAAAAATTCTTCATGCCTTAAATTAGCTTGAATGTAACTCTACACCCTTGCCTCATTTAGTATACGCGGTTCTATGAATATGCAAATTGGCCCTGCCTCCACTCACTCACACCAGCTCAGAGATCCACTTGCTGATGATCACACATTGACCTGATTGGTTACAACGTAGTTTGTGACGTCAGAAACACCAGCGATTTCATTATGAATTTGCACATGGTTTGTTTTAAAGCATATTAAAAACATCACATAGACATATAAACAACATTAAAAGCTTGATTTTCACCACAGGGGGACTTTAAAGGAGTACAATATCCCTCCACCAGGGCTGTGTCCATTCAGAAACAACAGGCATTACTCACCCTGTAGGATGTGGATGCACGACCCAGACTTCAGATCACAAAGCTGCACTTTAGGGTCTTTGGTACCAACTGCCAACACAGAGTACAATAGAGCTGAGTGAGAAAATTAACAAAACAGCTAAGACACACTGTTGTTGTAGGAGTTTAGAGCCCACGTGTTAAGGGAAAAACGCATTAAACACAAATTTTGTAAGATTTATGAACTAGAATATTCTAGAAATTCTATACTAGAAATTCTAAGCTTTTGTAAATATATGGAATGTGATCTTTAAAATACTTCTGATTATACAGCTGCAGGAAAATGTATGCGAACAGCATGAACAGACAAATATAAAAACAGTCTACTAACATCATAAAGCATAGTCAAATAAATGTATTGATGAACTCCAGTAACTGAGGTGAGTTAACTTATCAAACCTGGAGTCAAGTGAGACTCACATTTATACTCACATGGTCGTATAAAAACTTTCTGTTTGCAAGAAGAATTGCCTGATGTGAACCATTCATCAAACAGAAGAGATCTAACACCCACGATGAATAATTGTTTACTTGCATAAAGTTGCACAATTCTGTAAAAGCCTTGGTGTCACACTTGATGTAATTTATCTTGCAATTATTTACTCTGTAAGATAATTCAGAGAAGACAAAAAAAATATCTTATTTGATATAAAAATATGTGTGATGGCAGATCCCAACTTATAATAAATATGAGATTATAGAAAAGATTTTATTTGATTAACTGGATATTTAAACTCAGCATAAACAATAACAGTTTACTGCTAACTGTACTATGGAAGATTATTAAAAAAAAGATTCCCTAAAATCAGCATGTTTTGTTTTTCTGAAAAAATGGAGGTGGGGAAATTATGAGTTCATTGAAAAAGAAAAAGAATGTGTGACAAAAAAAGAGACCGAGACAAAGGGCCATTGAGGTGTTCATAACCTGTCGGCCCTGATTAAGAGACGAGTGCTTGGATTCCTCACCCCTCATTTTTAAAGCAGGAAATGTTTAGCGGTCTACCCATTGAGCAATAATGATGATTAAGATCAGAAGTTTAAAAGAACAGCCACATGCAGAAGGGTTGGTTTGGTCAGAGAACAAACCTGCTATAAGACTGTGCTTCCTGGCTACAGGAGACATGTGATGACAGTAGACATTACCATCGAACTGGAACTCCTCAGCTGGCTGAACAAAAACACAATCAATCAATCAAACAAACAATCAATCAATAAATAGAACCTAATGTAAAGATAATGATTTTAAGGAAATGCACAAATATACGCCCATGTTAGATGTGCTTAATGGCACAATATGTATGTTTTTTGGATTAAAATATTCAAAAACCACTAGAACAATGTTATACATTTAGACTTGTGTAC
Organism: Gila orcuttii; assembly: GCA_026230005.1. NCBI lineage: Eukaryota > Metazoa > Chordata > Actinopteri > Cypriniformes > Leuciscidae > Gila > Gila orcuttii. The sequence goes on from JAPDVR010000015.1 coordinate 33,558,848, forward strand.
TGACATTATCCCAAATGTTTCCAACAATGTTTAAATCTAGAGAAATTAGCTATTTTAACCAGTGTACCGGGCCGTGTCATTACGTCGCCTGTCAAATAATGACATAATTTCTGCGTTACCCTCGACATTAAAGAGGCTTTAATATATTATGTGTTTTATTAGACAGGTGAGCAACTGTTTGGATACCTTTATAGACTGAAAACTAATCACTGTTATACAGCTCAACATGGTTATTCTTATGGCTTGAATCTCTTGTTTTCTTGATTTACCATGAGTAACATGTTTGTACCCAAAAAGTAAATCAGACAACACCATTTTGTCAAGTGACTAAATTAGCATAAGCAGAAAGACCTTTATTTGTTGCAACAGTAATACAGCTTTTTCTCCACCATGTTTTAAAATGAATTGCATGCCATTTAGTAACACAAGTCATCCAGTGTCACATACCAGCCACAGAGCTAACGCGCAGAGTAACGTTAACGTTAATGAATTAAAATAATGTGAATTTAAGCGATCAAATGTAACTGCAACAAAGTTCAAGTTCAGGAAAGAAGGAGGTGAACGTTGAATGTAACTTTATTTGTAAAGTATGCATAAACAACAAAATAAAAGTCCCTGAGTCCCGTCAGATTGCTTTCCATTGGCTGTGGAGGTGAAGAAGGAGGCTTCATGATTTCACGCTCATTCATGGTGTAATCAAGCTACGCCCTTGTTATTGTTTTGACTAAGCAGCCTCTCCCTACTGTGCCTTTAAGGGGAGCACTTAGAAAGCATTGAATGTTGCTTGGGCACCATTCTTGTGTGTCAGTTACAATGCAAATACCAGATGTAAGGCCAATAGATAATGGACATTTGACACCACAGAGCCTGTGTTTAAGCAGACTGGTAGTTCCACAATGGCTTGCGGCTTTCAGTTGTTAGACATTTTTGAAAAAAACTATGGGAGCTAATGAATGCAGACCAGAAGTACATATATAATAACAAATACTTAATCAAAAAAAGAAGAGAAAGAAGTCAATGTGAGAAATGTGGTTTTGGTTGAAGGACGTACACGCACCTTCAGAGTTTCTGTGTCCCAAACTTTCATGGTTTTGTCAAATGAGCTGGACACAAACATACCGGTGTCATGAGGGTACCACTGCACCGTTTCAACGCTGAATTTATGCACATGCCGACTGGACCTTCACAGAAAACAGTGAAAGTCACACATAACCTGACAATTAAAATCAGAAAATATCACACTGCCATCTGGTGGTCACTGGATCACTGTGAAGGAGAAGGGAGCCATACTGACCTGCCCACTGTGCAGACTGTTTTGCAAGAGTATTGAAGCTTCTTGCTGTTGTTTTCCAAATCATAGATCACTATTACACCATCAGATCCACCCGATAACATGCTGGAATGCAAAACGGGCCAGTGAATTACTATATTTACTATATGGGGTCATCACAAGAAAATGGAATATTAAGAGCATATCAATGTAATATGTAAATTCTATGATTGTAGTATTCTAGTATTCTTGAACGAGGAGTACACTTACTATCTTCCATCAATAACCTCAATGTCCAGGGTGTTAATTCCATTGCCATGGACACGAGCCACATCTCTGTTGTGGTTTAACTCCAGACTAAGCACCCTAAAAACGCAGAAAGGAAGAGTGAGGTAAGCTGTGCCACTTTTTAGATACATTTTATTTGACTAAACATTCATGTTATGAATTTCAAAAAGTTTTAGCAAAAAAATTGCTGACTAAAAATGCTGTTTGCTAGAATTCTCCCCTCAAAGTAAATGATGATACAGAATGTAACACAAAACATTTTTTTGGTTAGTACATTATAGCATTACACAATATCTCAAAACAATGTTATGAACAATGTTTGAACATTATAAAATTGTAATGTTTTATTGAACTTTGTTTATTTAGATCTTTTAATTTTAGAAATTACTTTATTTATTTATTTATTTATTATGTTTGTTTTGTTTATGTACCCCTGTCTATATTTGTAGAACCAATAAAAATCTCCAAGAAGCATCCCCGTAAATATTAATTAAAATATATATATATATATATATATATATATATATATTATAACATTACCTTCGTGTGGACTCTGCACGTCTCAGACGAACTGGGTCGTCAAGCCCCGACTGCCTGGCATAAAGAAAACTCAGCATCTTTGTAGAGACATCGAGCTTTTGTTTATTTATGTATTGTATGGTATGTTGTCAGAGTGAATTAACTATATTCGAAATCTGTTTACAGTCTTTAACCCTAGCTTTAGAGTGTCGATTATTTAACATGTAGAACCGCGTTTTAAAACTGAAAAAATTCATTCTGTACAACACACTAAATGTAATATGATCTATTTCAGCTTTTAGTTGTGCATTTTTGTTGGATAGGGGGCAGCCATGTTGTGACGTGCTACAACCATAGGCTACAACGCATACTCTGATTGGACTTAGTGGTCGCAAGGACCAAATCACATGACAGCATTATTGCTGCGTAGTTGTCGTATATATCTATGCGTAGTTGTAACCCGACGGCTCAGTGAAGTGAATGCGTCTGCATGTGCAATAGGAGAGAATATATTGACATTTCACATATCTTATAGTAATGAGTCGTATTAGCTCTCTGTTGCGAAGAACATTTGGAATGGTAAAAGAGCATATCGGCACAGATCATTTAGGAAATAAATATTACTGCATACCCGAGCAGAAGTCATGGACAGGTAGGTCATGCATAAGACTTTGACGAGTGTGTTTTTAAACCGAGGAACAGCCGATATGAACGCACACCTTTGTACTTCTATTTGGTAGAACTTCAGGATCAAATTAAATGTAGAGATGATCATATAATCATGTTTATAAATTATGATTATTAAGAATCATAAATGTTTTTGTTTGTTTTATTTGGATCCCCATTAGCTTCAGCATAAGTGTAATAAATGTATTTTATAAACATTTCAAATTCTGGACAACAAAACCCAACCAACCTCTTTTCTTAGCCATTGGTTATAGAAAACTTATCTCATTCTCTTTTTTTTTATCTGGTGGTTTAAGTTAACCTAATACGTTGATCTCATCCCAATTATTCCTTGTCTTTTTCAGGACGGATCATGCGGCCAAGGCGCCTAGTAGAAGCAGCAAATCCAAAAGAGTTTGAGTTCCTGGACGGAAGCATTCCTTCTGAATGGGATGGTAATAGAGAGTCAGTCATGAACCTGACTGTAAACAAATATAATATTTTTATGATAATGTGAACCTAATATTCAAATTCATATTTATATTCTATTCTGTATTAACTGTTTACATTAAAATTATTAACTGTTTGTTTATATGAAAATTGGACACCGTAATGAAGATATTTTATATAATTAGATGTTTTAGCATGTTGTACTTCAAGATCTAAATGTTTTATACCATGTTATCATCAAATGATCTAACTTAGCTCCTTATTTAACAAATCAATATTTCTTGTTTTTTCTGTTTCTTTTAGCTTGGATCAGAGGCAGGCGGAAGCAGCCACCTACTATAGAGGTATTATTTCTAATTACATCAAGAAAACCACTAAGAATATAAACTAAAATCTAAAAAAACAGAAATGTTTTACATTTTATTTTTATTATATCTTAAAATTATAATTTCTATACCTAGAACAATGTAATAAAGTCATCACTTTAAGTGTTACGTTAACACTTGTGTCTTGCCCTCTACAGGAGTTGCTAAAGAATGAACATTACAGGGAGCAGATCAAAATTAAAGCTGTAGAGGCAGGGGAGAGGGATAAAGCCCTGCAGACCAAAGAGTATGAGGAAGGTCTGGTGGCCCAGCCTGTTCAGACTCAGGTCAAAGGTCATGCTTCTGCCACACAGTTTGGGCAGTCTGAAATCAGTGAGGACCCCATAAGCACTGCCAACACATTTCAGCCAGGTTCCTGGACACCTCCAGGAACCAAAAAATAGGACTTTATAAAACCCTTACTTGCCATCTTCAAGTTCATTTTCGGTTTAAATTAATTAGTAGCTGTGCTTGTTTTCATTCTTGACAAATATTCAATACTGGTTTTCTGGAGCCGAATGAGAAACATTGCATGTAATGATTTAGCTTAATTGAAATGGATTGTAAATTGTAAAGGATAGTACTCAGGATTGTTTCAAAATCAAATGACCAAATGTAGAACATTTTGTGCATTGTTTAATTGAAATGACATTTCAGAAGTACTTTGAAATGTCTCAGCATATGGAAAACTTTATATCATTACAGAGACTTTAGTAAAAATATTACAGTGTTGTACATTTCCTTTTGCACTTTATTTATAAAGTAGGTAAATAAAAGTTGCAGCTGCAGTTGATCTCAAATTATTATGTCCAATTGAAACACCTTATTTTTAGCATAAGACTGGCTACTGCAAGGCTTCTGGTGTCAACTACTTTCAGTTATTTTAGCTTTAGACTGCAAAAAACAGTCTTGTGCTGCTTGTGCACGTCACATTGTGCTGCTTGATGTTGCAAACTGGTATTTGTCATATTACTTAAAATCGATAACATAATTTATTAGCGGAATCATAAACCCACTGGTTTGTAGCTAAAATAGTTTTACAGTTTTCTGCACTTTGTTATTCTTCTAGTTAATTAACTATAGTGGGTGAGTCAAAGACACATTAGGAAATAGGTGTAAAAAAAAGGTGTATAATATTCAAGAATACTGTAGTAATCGTACAGACAGTTTTGAGTCAAACTTCCTGTTAAGAATTTTCTTTATTATTAAAAAAATCAATTTAAATGTTGTGGATTCAACTTCAACCCAGTAAAAAATTGAATGCAGAGTACTGCACAATAGTGGATGGCACAATAACGCAGTGCATTTTCCACTGTAGTGATAATATCCTGGAAAAGCACTGCAGTCCTGCTATTGAGATCAATCAATCAACCCTCCCATTATATGTTCCCAGCTTCCCACTAAGGGTTTACTAAGGCTTCCTTCAAGGCCAGTCTTGTTCCAGGTCCCATAAGAACTGTCCAGGGTTAAGAGAAGAGCAATATCAGGGGGATGGACTATAATATTGACCCCTCTCTGTCCCAAGCTCAATCCTTCTTGGCTCTCTTGGCTTTGGCAATGTTCTCTTGTCGTTTTTGTTTCTTCTTCTGCTCACGTTCCTTGGCCTCTATCATCTTGGCGAGTTTCCATGATAACAGGGCGCTGGCGATAAACAGAGGGGTCAAAGCCAGGATAACCGTGGTGAGAAAGCCATAAGGATCTTTGGCTGCCCACTCCACCACATATTCTGCCCATGCTTTGATATCAATCATTGTCCTCGGACAGTCTTCAGCAGCAGATCCTAGGAAGAGAGAGAGTTGTGAAATGACATCACTAGAAGATGCAGGATGTGTTAACAGTTTTAAACCATATTCTAAAGTTTACATTTTAGTTCAGACTGAGTGCCAATATTGCTGCAATTGTCTTTTTATGCTTGCTTATATTGACTCATCATATTGTTAGCTATCTAGTTTAGGAAGCAAAAGTCTTTAGAGTAAATATCTATGCTTGTTCATTCTGTGCAATAAATATATGATTTTATCAACTGATACAATGGTTAAACCAGTTAGTTACGTTTTTCTAACGAAGTTTGATAAGCAGCACTGACATCTATAAACTAGCAACACAAAGCTTACAGCGACTCTTCAGCACCACCAATAATCAATGAAAATTATACTATAATAACTTTGGGTACATATCAGTATGTAGAACATGTTGAGCAATGTGATCATTTTAAACAAAGACGATCACCCACCAGATAAACTGATCTATATTTACCGAGCAGTTATTAGTTGGTAACTGTCGCCAGACGCCGGAAACACCTAACAGCAGTAAAAGCGGAAGTGAAACTCTTAACATTTGTTTGCATTGCAGTGTGGGAATTGTAGTCGTTCCCACTCACTTCTTCTTCTTCTCTTAGTTAATGGCGGATTGCAAACAACTTAAAGTGCATACCGCCACCTACTGCTCTAGAGTGTGTAACATCATATCACTCAACTATAAACCCTATTAAATATCATATTAAGGTGCCCTCATATTCTGTTCAACAACCAAGAAATTTAATTAATGCCTTCCTGGTGATTCTTATCCCCTTTCTTTCTCCTTCTGTTCCCAATATTCCCATCAGATTCCATTCTCGTCCTGCCTCCTGTACCCTATCTTGAAATATCTGGTTTTCCAACTCAAACAATATGCATTGCAAAATGATATGTTCAACATTTTCTTTAATCCCACAGTTTTCACACTTTTCACTATTCCTTTTCCCCAATAAAAACAAGGTACCATTCAGACCTGTATGATATACTCTCAATCTTGTCATTATTATTTCCTCCCGCCTGGTCCTTTCCCTATCATTTTTATATTTTTACAAACAGATTTATGTATTTTATAATAACTCCTTCCTTTCCTGTCATCTTCCCACCATTTCTGCCATATTTCAATACCTTTCTTCTTAGTAAGTGCTTTTCCTTCTCCTTTTCCTAGTGGTATTTGTACTGTTATTTCCTTTAGTAATGCCTCTTTTGCTAGTTTGTCTGCATACTCGTTTCCATTTACTCCCTCATGAGCTGGCACCCAACAAAACTGAACATCTATCCCTCCCCGATGTAACCTTAAAAAGCTGTGAAACATTTCAATCAACAGGTCTTCTCTGACAGATGTCATTGACTGGATACTTTTGATAGCTGCTAAGGAATCTGTGCATACAATCACCCTATACGGTCTGACCGGTCTTCAACCCACTGTAATGCTATGATGATTGCCACTATTTCTGCTGTATATACGGATAGCCTATCTGATAGTCGTTTTGAGATATTTATTTTGAATTCTGGTATATGTATTCCAATTCCCACACATTCCTGTTTATTTTTTGATCCATCTGTATTGTAAGATTGTACTGTAAGATTTTTAGATAATTATAGAAACTGTTTCTCAGATAGCTGCTTGTCCGTATTCCTACTTCCTCCATTCCCCATCCTCTTTTCTTTTCCAATATACTAAAATCTATTTTTACGTCTGGATAAAGCCAAGGTGGAATGTTACTGACTGGATTGGGTGTGGTGAAATTTAATGCTTCCATTCCATATTTCCTTACTTTCTTTTCCCCTGTCCATCCAAACCCATGCCCCCGAAACTTGACATACTCCCAACAATCCTCTGTAATCTCCTTTGCAGGGTTTTCTTTCCCACTTCCTCTGAATCTGACCCAATATGCTAACGCTAGTTTTTCTCTTCTTAATTCCAGTGGTGTCTCTCCAGCTTCTATGATGTGTTAATGGGGGTTGTCTTAATGGCTCCAATGCATATCCGTAAAGCTCTGTATTGTAATTTATTTATTTTTTCCAATGATGTTTTTGCTGCTGCCTCATATACTATGCACCCATAATCTATTGATGACCTCATGCATGCTCTATATATGTCAATTAGTGATTGTTTATCAGCCCCCCAGTCACGCCCAGCCACTGCTCTCAGTAAATTAATAACTTTTTGCATTTAGTTTCCAATTGCTTTATATGTGTTTTCCATGTGTACTTACTATCAAACCACAATCCTAAATACTTAAATTCATTTACTTTTTCTATTGGCTGCTGATATAATAAAAGCTTTTCTACATGACACTTAGGCTTGTTTGTGAACACCATATAACAGGATTCACTTTTTTTATTTTTTTTAAACCCACTTAAATGACCACTTCGTTCCCCCTCACGTCCTCTGAGAACGTATTTGACTGAAATAAAAAAAAGGAAATCGTGAACCCAAAAGTAATAACTAAAAAAACTTTTAGATCTTTCCAAATATATGTAAATTATCATTTTAATTTTATTTCACCATTATTTACCATTGATATTTTATCGCTGTTAACTTCTCTGTATTTGTATTTGTTTTCCATACGTGTTGTGTTGTATATATACATATTCCCGTAGAGCATGCAATGTTATTAAAAAATATGATAATAATAAATAAGTGAAGCTATAACTTTTTCTTTGTTTATGTTGTATTTTGTTTTATTATTCTTTCGCACATTTTTATTTTTAACATTTTCTTATTTCATTGTTTTTATAATTCGACCAGTTACAGGCTATGGTTACAGTCGCTTGTAAAACCTTGTAAAAAAAAAAAAAACACTATAAAAAAACAATAACACTATTTATATACTATACACACACACACACACACACACACACACACACACACACACACACACACACACACACACACACACACACACACACACACACACACACACATATATATACATAGTGTTGTGAACTAACTTTTTTTATCGTTTCTTTTGAGTAAAAAGTTCATCATTATGCAAACCAATATTTTGACAGCCAAATCTGTCATCAAAAAACAACCAATGGCTGTCGCCATATCGATCATGTGATCAAGCATACCACCCAATCATAATCGTCGAGACGTTCGCGTCGTAATTTCAAAAGTGTGCGAGGATCGAAACAACCTCGGATTATCTATCGCCAGCAACAAGTCAGTGAGCGACTCGGCCTGTCGATATATTCATCTTATTAAATATAGCCTACGATCGCATTCATTAAATCAAAAGTAAACTCGCCCGTATATGTAGGAATAATGAAAACGGCTGTATAGGCTGTGGATACATCGTCGTGTTCTTTTCAATGAGTTCTCACATCGTTACCCCAGGTCCATACAGGGCCACTAAACTGGTGAGTCTCTTCTGCCTTATTTGGTCAAATATGGTGTGGAGATGTTATCAGAATCAGCTTTTATTGCCAAGTTCAACTTGTACAAGGAATTTGTCCTGGTGCACAGGTGCATAAAAATAATAAATAAAAACAAGGAATAAAAATAGACATCTATTGGAACTTTTGGTAACGTTACTTGTTAGCTCTAAAAGTGCTTTGTTTATTATTGCGTGTTTCTTCATCTTAAAAAACGAGCAGATTTGTTTGGTATATGAAGTTCGCATTAAAACTATTTAACATGCCTTCATTTATTTTTGCTGTTTATTTATGTATATTTAATACCAATTGTTTATGCATTTTGAAAAAAAAAAGTGACAGATATAAACTTAGAGAAGAATTTTCTTTTGTAACGCTCAGTTGTTGTTTTTTTTGTCTTGGACTGTCTGTCAGACATTTGGTTTTGAATAATCTGATTGCAAGCTCTTCGTGTGACATTATTATTATCTGGTTATTTCCCAGTGGAATGAAGTGACCAAGCTTTTCCGGGCAGGGATGCCTTTGAAAAAGCACAGGCAGCACTTGAGGGTTTACTCGAGCTGCTTCACCGCATCAGCAGCTGTGGACTGGTTACATGAACTCTTGAAGAACAATAGCAATTTTGGACCTGAGGTCACCCGACAGCAGACAATCCAGCTGCTGAAAAAGTTTTTGAAGAACCATGTTATTGAGGATGTGAAGGGTAGATGGGGTATGGAAGACCTGGAGGACAACAGCCAGCTTTACAGGTATGATAAAGTGAATCTTTTAAAAAGGTTTGACTTTTAAAGAATTTTAATGGAAAATATAGAGAGAAACATAATGTTTTCTTGGTTTGAAATTTGTTTCAGGTTTCCATCTACATCTCCACTGAAGCCTATTCCTAACCGTGCCCCTGTTTTAAGGAAAAAGAGCATGTCTATGATGGACAGGGAGAGTTTCTTCAAATTCAGAGGGTCTAAGAAATTTGACAAAGAAATATTGGTAAATATTGTTGCTCCAAATGTGTTGTCAATGAGAAATTTCATTGCAGATGTGTAATATCCACTTGCTATTTCACACAGGAAAATGTGGATCCAGAAACTCAAGAATCTCAAATGGAATCATCCTCAGGTGATACTGAACGCTGCAGGGAGCTCACAGAGGCGGACATTCAAGTGATCTGGAAGAATGTGACACTTACACAGTAAGCCCACCTCCCCCCACACCATCTGTCCCATATAGTTTGTATGCGTTGAAATTTGCAGCTTTGCACCAGAAGTACTTCCTGTTTGCAGTCGCTTAAAAAGAAGTGAGGTATCTAATACTTTGATATATTGCTTGGTTTTAAATGATTGCAATTGCATTTACATGGCACATAAATATATTTTAAATAATACTTTGGTGCATGTCCAGAAATTACATATACACAGCCGTTCTAAAATTTGGGGTCAGTAGAAACTTTTTTTTAAAAAGAGAAAGAGATATAATACTTTTATTCATGCATTCAATTATGAAAGCTTGTTTTTGCCACAGAATAAAAATATGTAAATGATAATTGCGACTTGATCTCGCAATTCTGACTTTTTTCCCCCCACAATTGCAAGAAATAAACTCGCAAAGAGTTATAAGGTCAGAATTGCGGGATATAGCCTAAACTTTCAATTGTGAGAAAGAAAGTCAGAATTGTGAGATATAAACTCGCAATTGCGAGTAAAAAAGTCAAATTATGAGAAAAAAAATTGTGAGTTTGTTACACAGTTCTAACAAAAAAAAAGTCACAATTACCTTTTTTATTTTTTTATTTTATTCAGTTGCAGAATCAAGCTTACATATTAAATCGATCAATAATGAAAGTGTAAAATTTCTGTTTCAAAGAAATGTTGCTCTGTTGAACCTTTTCTATTCATCAAAGAATTCTGAATACAATGCATCACTGTTTCTACAAAACTATTAAGCAGAACAACTGTTTTCAGTATAGATAATAATACAAAAGAAATGTTTCTTGAGCAGCATATCAGAATGATTTCTGTAGGATCATGTGACATTGAAGACTGGAGTAATGATGCTGATTCAGCTTTCCCATCACAGGAATAAACTACATTTATTTATTAAAATAGAAAACTGTTATTTTAAATTATTATATTTCTCAAAATGATTGTTTTTACTGTATTTTCTATCAAATAAGTGCAGCCTTGTTGAGCATTTCTTTCAAACATTAAAATGGTAGCACCACAGACATGGTACTTTTTTGTACGTGTACTGCTTGCTTGTTTTTGAAGTGATTTATATAAGATTTATCTAAATTCAAAATGATTAACAATAGTGTAAAATTGGGAAGGCTGAAGCTATATTGTCTTTTTTGGAGTAAGTTTTCCCTTAGAAAATTCTGTTGCATATGTCTAACTGTTTTATTTGAGGGTCTATGACACAGATGTATGACACATAACATAATCAATATGATGTTCTACATGACTTTGATCATCTTTTGAATGCTCAGTTTGCAGAAGTTGGTGGGATCAGGGTCTCTTGAAGATGTTTTGGATCCAGACCAAGTCAATCCTCAGTTCATTATGGATAATATGACCAAAGTCAATAAACATGGAGTCGTTTCATTGGAAGATAAGACAGGTAGGCTTGATATGTGTCATTTCAGTCTAAATAATGGTGGCAAACATCATATTTTCACATTCTCATTATTTTCTCTGATTTTGTCCCCCTCTGTAGAAGATTTACCACACTGGGTTTTGTCTGCCATGAAATGTCTTGCAAACTGTAAGTTCTGTTACATGTGAAATTAAAATAACATGAGCCAATTGAAATAAGTATTTAAAAATATGAAATCACATTCATATTATCTTTTGTCATGGCATTTATAAGAACAAATGTTATTTTTATATATATATATATATATATATAATTTTGAGGTTTATACCTTTCTTTATAAAAGAAAGGTAATTTAATGGTTTAATTGATTTTATAATAATGCTTTATTTTTAATCCAATCCATCAAGGGCCAAAGTATGACTCAAACCAGTCATCTTACCCAGGATTTGAGCGGGATGTGTTTAAAACAGTCTCTGACTACTTCTATGGACTTTCTCAGCCACTGCTTACTTTTCAGTACTATGAACTCTTTGTCAACATCCTAGGTATGTATGAAGCACACGTTTGGTTGTTTTTCCCCACATAAGATGACACGCATGTTTTGTCTTCAAGTCTCATTTGTCATTACAACAGAAAGTATGTTTGCTTTGAATATTAAATTACATGTACGCTACTTTTAAAAAATTTAGGGTCAGTTAGATAATTTTTTGAAAGATAATTATTTTATTCATGCATTAAATTGATCAAAAGCGACAGTGTAAAATTTGAAATAAATGCTGCTTTTTTATTTTATTATATTTAACTTTTTCTATTCCTTAAAAGAATTCTGAATAAAATTAATCATGGTTTCCACAAAACTAATAACTGTTTTTTACATTGATAATATAATAAATGTTTCTTGAGGATCAAATCGGCATATTAAGAAAGATGTGACCGAAGACTGGAGTAATGATGCAGAAAATTCAGCTTTGCCATCACAGTAATAAATTACATTTTAAAATACAGTATATTGGAAAAGAAAGCATTAAATTGTAATAATATTTGATCAATTAAATGCAGCCCTGGTGAGCATAAGAGACTTCTTTCAAACATGAAAAAAAATCTTACCAACCCTAAACTTTTAAACGGTAGTGTAACCTTTTTACAGTTTACTTAAGTATGGGTCAAATCAGGCCTGGGTTGTTTTAATACTCACACATCATCCTTTCTGGGAAATGCCTCCTAAAAGATTTACTTAAACCTTTTGGCTGTGGGTCTTATTTTATAAAATATTGATGAAACAAATTGTAGTCACACAAAGCCATTTCTACTGACTGCACTGCTTTTGTGGTGTCAGACGATGTTGAAAACTAACCCTGTCTGCTCTGTTTTAAATGTCTCACCTCTTTCTTAAAGTCTTTGCCTGCCTGTTTGTTATTTATGTTCTGTTGTCTGGTCCTTTGCTAGTTATGTGTGGCTACATCACGACACCTAAAACTCAAAGTGGAAAGCGTAAAAGCCAGGAGGAACCCAACTGTCCACATCCAGCCAAAACCGCTGTGAATGCAGCCAACCTGTTTAAATCGACCGAATGCCTCCTGCTGAGCTTAATAAGAAAGGAGGCCTTTGATGAAGCAGATTCGCCCATGAGGGAAGTTTTCAGTTCAAAAGCAGAGACTAAGTTAGAAACCCATAGAGCGCAGCAGCCAGTTTTTAGGGGTAGAAGGGCCAGCGATGGAAACGGGCTGGACGGTAGCTATCTAGAAATTCCTCAGGCTCAGAAAACAGAAGTCCCATATGGCAGGCTTCGGTCCAGAAGTTGCTCTCTGGAGGGAATCATTGATAAGTGTTCAAAGAACAGACTTTTCAGATCATCTGAAAGCCTACAGTCCTGCAACAGCGACAAATCATCCTCTCAAACTGATTCTCCAGTTGACCCAAACCTCAAATTTGAGCTTCAAGATTCTTCAGTGTCCAAAAACCCTTGTGTTCAAACTTTCAGCAACAACACAAGCTCCCATCTCCCTTCACAATCACATCTTCGTCGAACCAACCAGAGGCCCGCCAAGGCCCGGCCCAGAAGCATCGGTAACTTGCTTGACATAGAGGAGAATAGAGAAATGTCTGCTAGCAGCTTTAGCATCCACGCTCCAGTGGCTGAAATTACAATGAGACCAGATTTCACATCCAGCATTGGCCTTAGAGGTCCTGGTTTGCATGGAAGTTGCATGGATGTTAGGGCAGGTCCGAGCATTAGCAGGCGCTGTCAGAGCTCTCTGGACCTGAGCAAACCTGCACCCGCTCGGCCCCCTTCGGCCCTGTTAAAACGCCACCTTGAGCAAAGTAAGAGCATGTGCAAAGCACTCATGAGCTTCTCTGTTTGTGATTGAGCACGTGTTTGTTGTGCCTGCCAGACTAACTAATTCTTAAAGGGACAGTTCACCCAAAAAATTGAATTCTGTTGTGATTACTCACCCACATGTCATTCCATACAAGCATGACTTTCTTTTTGGTGTGGAATTCAAAGGAGTTACTTGAGAGGAGAACGAAGCTACTCTTTTTATTTTCTTGCTAAGTATCTCCTCCTTGTATTTATTTTGGGGTGAACTATCACTTTAATGCTAACTAATTCTATAGCACACTTTGGCTACTAATACATACTTTTGTTATATTGTACTTTTTTTTTTTTGGATAAAAAGTCACGGTAGACTGGTGTAATGTATATTTTATTTATAAACTTAAAAACATATGGGTAACAGAGCAAAAGCTTCTAGCCTCCTACGGATCCTACCTCTATGTAAGTAGGTTATATAATTGATCAAATTTAATTTCAATTTGTGTTTAGTACTTACTGCTTTAAAATAGCAAAATGTAAACATTTCAAGAGTTTTAATGACCCATTTAATGGAATCAGTGGGATGTTTAAGTTAACTTGTTTAACTGAAATATAAAATAAATTATGTTTTAAAGTAATGCATTTATTTATATATATATATGTGTGTGTGTATGTGTGCGTATGTATGTATGTATGGTATGTATGTATGTATATAATACACACACACATCACTAGTCACCGTAATAGAATTCCTTAGATATTCCAAGTAAATGCAATTTATGTGTTTGATTTGATTACATGATGTTTAAGCTGATGTGCATTATGTTCATTTTGTTTGTATTTAAGTTATAGACTGGTAAGTTCTGTGCTGTGGTTTATTTCGGTTACATGTGGGTCACATCACGTTCCAGGTTTATTGCAGCCTTCATTGGAGCGAGTGGCCATCGAGGCCCTGCAGCTCTGCACGTTACTCCTGCCGCCTGCCAGTCGCCGCAAACTACAGCTACTCTTGCGAATGATCTCTCGCATGAGCCAGAACGTGGACATGCCGCGGCTGCATGACATCATTGGAACACGGACTCTGGTCAGGAAAAAAGTCCAAAAAACCTTTTAATCATCCTAATTTCATTAAATTTAAAGCAAATACATGGTTTTATTGTTCTTTTGTGCTCATGCTTATGTCGTTTATGTGTGTGCAGTTGGTGCAGACGTTCTCTAGGTGTGTCTTAAGTTGTGCGGAGGCGGGTGACCTTGACGAGCTCTTGGCTACAAGGCTGTTATCGTTTCTCATGGATCACCATCAGGAAGTCCTGCAGGTGCCTGTGTACCTGCGCAATGCTGTGGAAGATCACATCAACTATCTCAAATCACTGGTGAGTCCTGACAAAAATCAAACATCATTGAACTTACTTTAGCTGGACTGTTACGCTATTTTCTTCTGGAAACAAACTTTGTTGCATAATTTTCCTATTATCTCTGTAAAGCTGCTTTGACACAATCTATTGTAAATAGCGCTATATAAATAAATGTAACTTGACAAACCACATGGAAATTACTCAGTTTATGATGATGTCACAGTCTGTGATGGCAAAGCTGATTTTTCAGCATCATTACTCCAGTCTTCAGTGTCACATGATCTCCTTCAGAAATTATTTTAATATGCTGCTTTGGCGCTCAAGAAACACTTCTATCAGTGTTAAAAACATTGTGGTGCTTAATATTTTTGTGAAAGCCATGATAAATTTAGTTTTTCAGGATTCTTTGATTAATAAAAAGTTCAAAAGAAAATAATTTTGACTCATCGTTCATGATGATAAAATCAAAGAATTTTGAACTTACAATATACGTCTTTAGGGCCATTGTATTGGAGGAATTAAACAGAGAATGTTAAATTGTATTTAAACCAGATTATTCCTGGTAAGAGATGCCTCTGTTTATTCATTCATTTTGTTAATTTGTGGTTATTCCCCTCACATTCATTTGCATGCGCTCCTGATCTCAGACCACATGCGTAGGCCCTGGTGTTGCCATGCCGACATTCTCATTCTGCAGGCAGATCAGCACTCAGGAGTTTGAAGAGCAGAAACTGTCTGTGTCCCAAGCTGCTCTTGCTGACCTCCTGCAAAATCTTATAAAGGACAAGACCATGTCTGTAAAAGAGAAGAAAAAGAAGCTAAAACTGGTATTTATTTACTGAACTTCTCATGTGTCATAAAAATCCTGTTTCCACAAAAGGGTTACAAACAAGGAGTAAAACTCTTAAAAGATTTAATTTTTGTTATTTTATATAGAAGTAAATATTAAACACAAATTTAGTGCAGTAAGCAATTTCTGAGAAACATGGTTGATTTTTGAAATCAACCCAAACAAACACACCCCTCT
Organism: Gila orcuttii; assembly: GCA_026230005.1. Classification (NCBI taxonomy): domain Eukaryota; kingdom Metazoa; phylum Chordata; class Actinopteri; order Cypriniformes; family Leuciscidae; genus Gila; species Gila orcuttii. The sequence continues at coordinate 33,574,865 of JAPDVR010000015.1, forward strand.
CTTCATTGCTCCGCCCCCAAAATTGACAAACATTCAATGCAAAATAATGCTAGAAAGGCTGTCCGAAATCGCATACTCTATTGAGAAAGTACTTATTTTGTACTAACCTAATTACTTCACGACCGCAAAAAAAAGTATGTTCTATATTGTATGAGTGTGTATAGTATACACACTCATACAAGTATAGTATAGTATAGTATAGTGTGTATAGTTCGGACGTACTACATTTGCCATGTTGTCATTATCATGTGACCTACCAGCGTCAGTTGCGTCACTTCACTGCCATTCATAATCCTCTCCCGTGGCCTCATGGGATAGTAAAGTGTGCATCATCTGTGCACTTCAGAATCTCAACGAAAGAAGTAGGTCATCCGGGTACTTTTTTCCTACTCTTTTATGAGTACTGTGAATTCGGACATACTTTTTCTTTTGTCACATAGGCTACTGTTTTTGCCTATTTAGTATGGAAGTATGTGTTTTCAGATGCAACCAATAACACTCAAAACTGTCCTGTTACTATAGCTAACATTACAACAACAGTATATCTGGATTCTGTGAAGGAGCAAAACCAATGTTACTCACATATGGAACAGAAACAATGTTACCTCGGCACAACCTCATATCCCTTCTTTTTGATATTCCTCTGACATTTTCTCTTTTGTGTCTCTCAGCCACCTCTCTTTCTTGTCTTTCTTCAAATCGTCCTCTTGCTCACTCTCTCCTCCCCCATCACGAGGGGACACGCCCCCTACTGCTGATTGGCTACAAGTGTTGTGGTGCTCGGTTTCTCAGAAATTGCTTTCTGCACCTTTGTATGTTAATCATAGTCATTGTATGTTTATTTTCTTATGGCCTAAAAGCAAATAAACTTTTTGTTGTTGTTCTCAGTTTCAGAAGGAATATCCTGACATCTACTTGAGATGTTTTCCCACAACAGAGAGTGAAGCTCAGCTTTTTGCAGATAAACCAAAGATAAAACCGCCAATGCTGTTAAGCATCAAGAAACCAAAAACCTTCAGTATTCGAAACTGAATACCTCTTAAAAACCTCATGAATGAATGATATTTTGGGAGACTGAGTTTAAAGACCTTAAGCTGATCTTTTGCCGTAACATTGTATCGCATCAGTATAATCTGAACTGTAACTTCAATTGAAGTGTTGTTTTTAAGTTTCTTGTGGTATTTCTCTCCCGTGAAGTGACTTTTAATGGTCTGTTCCCCCCAGTTTTAATACAGATGTCAGTTTTAATGTTATTTATTTACGGTGTGTGATTTGTTGTAAGTTATTGGGAGCTTTCAGTCATTCGTATTGTAGTACAAGTACAAAACTCAGAGGACCCACAGCAAATAAACAGCTTGACATACTGTTTACATGGAGTCTCCTTTAAACAAAATGAAGATTTTCTTTTTTTAACATTTAGTCTTGTAATATTGTTTATGTTTCAGTTTTAGTCTCTTGTTTTTCTATTATCACCTTTTGTGTGTCTTCAGGTGTTTTCAATATTCAGGTTGCACAGAATATGTTTACTCAGACTTCTAAAGACTAACAACAATTTTCTGTGTGATGTGGGAGTTCCTGGCTATTAAGCTAGTATGGGCTAATTTGCACTGTTTTTCATCTCAAAATTGGCTAACGTGTTATTTCTTTTATTTTCTTTCTAGTCTGTAATGTAGTCATATTTGCTTATTTTTGTCTGGTATCGGTGTGAATGGATCATCTTACACAAGTCACTGTACTCCGTTTCAGTTGCTTGTGTATAAAGAATGAAAGCCTAAATTTGGATAGAGATTGATTTATCTGTGTCATCATATAGTTTTACTGTATTGAGTTAATGGGCATAAGTGAGCCAAATCTATTGTGTTTTATGTTATTACTTTATTCTAAATACTTTTGTAATACTGTTCCTGATCTATGCAATAAACTTTTAAACTAAGCATTATTTTCTTTGTGCGATATTTAATGTTTTATTATTGAGTAATTGCCCGTATTTGAAAGTTATAAACATTTATGGATATGTCATTTTAGTCTCTGATTTGTTAAGACAGGAGTGCTGCATTGTGGACCTTCATCTGTATTCACATCCAGTCTCCTTTTATGAATGACATGGTGCCCTGACGCCAGAAACCATCCAGGGAAGTAAACAAAGAAAATGTGATGAATGAAATGCCTCTTCACATGCCACATTCCTATGTCTTTTGTTAGACTATAGACAATTGGCAACTTCTTGTATAGTAGACTTGTTTATTTAGGCTACACTTTATTTCAAGGTGACGTAGTTACATTTACTTACTCAAATAAGGTCTAATATTAATTAACTACATGTAGCCTACTTACTATAGGGTTTGGTTTAGGGTACGTTAGTTACTGTTATTACTATAGTAAGTAGGCCTACATGTAGTAACATGTAAAGTAAGCTTAAAATAAAGAGTTAATTTCTTTTATTTAGCTATTTATCTGAAATAATGTGCTTCATTACTTTCATTTCTAATTTAAAACAACAACGACCTCAAAGATGTTCACAAGAAAGATCTCTGCAAACTGACCCAGTTCACCACAGGTATTTGAGCCGTAGTGTCTTTCAGGAAGGTAAACATTAGTGAAAATGTTCTTGGTCAGGAGACACAAAGTGATTTTTGTTTTTGAGCCTTCGGAGGAGGAGTTCTAAGACTCTGTGGCTGTTCATGGGAACGGAACAGTTCTGGTTTACACACACAGGCATCATCTCTCGCTTCAAAGTCAGTTCAACATGGACAGCCGGTGAGTAATGGAACTTTTCCCTCTCAGTCAAACTGCTCAGATTGCGCGAATGTTTTTTGGTAGAGGAAAACATTCTTAATTCATTATAAATGTTTGCAAAATGTTGTATTTAATTTTTTTTAAATGGATGTTTCTTATTCAGTTGTTTCCTTTAAGCTTTGTGGCTTTATGCATAATAATTTATATAATTTAGAAGAATGCTTTAGAAAAATGAGTATATTTGTATAAGTTTAGTTGTTTTGACTTCTTTTCGATGTCACCTCCTTCTAGCTCATTATGCTAAAAATGTGGACATCTGTTTTCATTCACAGTCTTGAACACCCAGCCAGTGGCTATAAAAAAATCTTTGAGTCATGTGAAGAGTTAGCTGAGCCCATTCCTGCTAGTGTCTCAGGTTTGTATGCTTATAATATTATTAATCAAGCATGCTCAAGTTTTTATACTTTTTACTTCTTATTTACTTTATGCTTCATTGAAGGGAAAAATGCTGTTTCAGCTGTGGCTGATTTAAATGCCTGGTAGTCTTTGGTATGGGAGCTGTTTTATAGCCATTTTGGGGTGAAGAATTTGCTTGGTTAAAGGTATAGTCACCCAAAAATGAAGATTCTGTCATTAATTACTCACCCTCATGTTGATCCAAACCCATAAGACTTTCTTTTATCTTTCTAACACAAATGAAGATCTTTTTGATGAAATCTGAGAACTTTCTGTCTCTCCATTGTATGACAGCTACACAACTACCACTTTTCAAAAGTTCATAAAGAGATCGTAAAACTAATCCATATGAATAGAGCGGTTTAGTCCAAATTTTCTCGATCGCTTTATATGATGAACATTGAATTTAGGTTTTTATATTCACATGTAAACTTTAATCAACTCACATCAGTTGGGATAAACGGAAGCTCAAGCATGTTTCTTGATGTGCGAGAACCAATGAGGTTCATTCTCGTGTTACGCAGTACGTTTGAGCTTCCGTTTGTTCTTGTGTGTCAAACAGGTTCAGTTGTGTTTTTGTTTGTGTTTGTGTTCAATGATCAATGTTTATATGTGAATAAAAGCCTAAAATAAATCTGTTCATCATATAAAGCGATCGAGTCTCTTCAGAAAATTTGGACTAAACCGCTCAATTCATATGGATTAGTTTTACGATCTCTTTATGAACTTTTCAAAAGTAGTTGCATAGCTGTCAATGGAGGGAGAGAAAGCTCTCATATTTCATCACAAAGATCTTCATTTCTGTTCTGAAGATGAATGAATGTCTTACAGGTTTGGAACGACATGAGGGTGAGTAATTAATGACAGAATATTCATTTTTGAGTGAACTATCACTTTAAAGTGAACCTTCTCTCGCTCTCTGCAGGCAAAATCCCTGCATGGCTTACTGGTAGTCTGCTCCGCATGGGCCCTGGGCTCTTTGAGATTGGAGATGAACCTTTATACCACCTTTTTGATGGCCAGGCTCTCATACACAAGTTTGACCTGAAGGATGGACATGTAACCTATCACCGCAGGTAAAACCCTCTGTTTATTGTGCCCAAATATATAAATAAACTGCATCCCAAATTGAGTTTGACTACTTAAATGTTTTGCAATAATGGTAGCACTTTGTAGCACTTAGACATTATCCTAACTATAAGTATCTTTCCAACATGTCAACTGTCTACCAGTCATTTGAGTATTAGTTGTCTGCTTAATAACACTTCATTTTGTTGGTCCCCCAACAGACATTCTACTTACTATAAGTAACTTTGCAACTAGGCCTACATGTCAACTTATTCTACTAACCCTAACCTTACAGTGTTCTAATACCTTAAGAAGAGTTGGTTGACATGTAATTGCAAATTAAAGAGATTTAGTTGGCATGTTTTGCAAGTTATAGTTTGAGGAATGTGTAAAGTGGACCATCATATCATAACTGAGTTTAAATGCCTGGACTGATTTGTTTTGTGAAAAGTGATTTATACAATAAAGAACTGAGATTTTACTTAAAACGCATATTAACTGGCATCTTGAACTTCAGGTTTATCAGAACTGATGCTTATGTCAGAGCCATGACGGAGAAAAGGGTGGTGATCACAGAGTTTGGCACCGCTGCGTATCCAGATCCATGCAAAAACATATTTTCCAGGTCTGGAAAGTATTTTATGTTCAATTTGAATTGAGAATAGAATAGTAATGCCATAAAAATATTTACTCTCAATTGTGCATCCACTTTTGGTATAGGTTTTTCACTTACTTTCAAGGCATTGAGGTGACAGACAACTGCCTTGTCAACATCTACCCCATCGGTGAGGACTTCTATGCCTGCACGGAAACCAACTACATAACCAAAGTTGATCCTGATACCCTCGAAACGATAAAAAAGGTAGGATTTTGGGTTACACTTTAAAACGATGATCCCTTTATACTAGTAACGTTGCACCTACATGTCAACTAACTCTGATTAGAGAATTGATTATGTTTTAGTAGACTATTAGGGAGGTTTAGAGAATAAGTTGACATGCTTGCAAAGTTACTTATAGTAGGTAAAATGTCTGTTGGAGGACCACGACAATAAAATGTTAGTTGATATTAAGCAGACAGTCTACTAATACTCTAATGAGAGTTAGTTAACATGGAGGTGCAACATTACTTCTAGTCAACAGAATGCCTAAAAGGGACCATCTAAACAAAGTGTTACCGGCTTTTGTTCTGTCGCCTAGTTTTTAGCCCATTAACAAAAGCATAAATACTGTACCATCTCTACTTGCCCATAGGTGGACCTCTGTAACTATCTCTCAGTCAACGGTGTGACTGCACATCCACATACTGAACCAGACGGAACTGTATATAACATTGGAAACTGCTTTGGGAAGAACATGTCACTGGCCTACAACATTGTCAAGATCCCTCCACCACAAGAAGGTTGGTATAATGCTTTGTTGGGATATAAGGGTCTTATTAATGCTTTACGAGAAGGTGTTTGACTTTTTTATTATTTGTTTAATCAGATAAATCCGATCCAATTGAAAAGTCAAAAGTTTTGGTTCAGTTTCCAAGCAGTGAGAGATTCAAACCATCCTACGTCCATAGGTTGGTAATATAATATAATATTTTCTAAATAATTATATTAATAACTAATATAATGAGATATATTATACAGCTTTGGCATGACGGAGAACCACTTTGTGTTTATTGAGACTCCGGTGAAGATCAATCTGCTGAAATTTCTGACTTCTTGGAGCATCAGAGGGACAAACTACATGGACTGCTTTGAGTCAAATGACAGAATGGGTGTAAGTCCGAGCTTACTTGCATTATATCATCTTCAAATCGTGGTTAATTATATGTTTGGAAAAGGGGGAAAAATGCTCTAGGTATTTTGTATGTTGCCTCATCCTATTTATTTGGTTGCATTCCCAGACGTGGTTTCATCTGGCAACCAAGAATCCTGGAGAATACATCAACCACAAATTCAGAACATCTGCATTTAATGTTTTCCATCATATTAACTGTTATGAGGACCAAGGCTTTATTGTTGTTGACCTGTGCACTTGGAAAGGGTACGATTACTTATTCTGTTTTGTTTTATTATTGAAGCTTTAGCTAACACCTCAAAATGCCTAAATAACAAAATCAATATACAGAAATGAAAAAACAAAACAAACAAAAAAACTCTTTGCACATGCATTTGATAATGGCAGGAAACATGGCCAGAGGAGAGAAAATGTGTTACAGTGGTGATCATCTGTGGTTACCTTTCTTTGATTGACAGGTATGATTTTGTGTATAATTATCTATATTTGGCAAACGTGAGGCAAAATTGGGAGGAACTCAAAAAAGCAGCCATGAGAGCTCCACAGCCAGAGGTGCGGAGATACGTGCTTCCACTGGACATCCACAGGGTAAGAGATACCAGTGTTATATCAGTGTCTTTGAAATACTATTAGAATTTTATTAATAGTTTGAATTAATTTTTATTTATATATTTTCTGTTCATTTTAATTTTAGTATTTTAATACATAAAGTGAAATAAGAGAAATGTTTCCTTGGCAAGTAGATGAAATAAATAAGTTAACGTTTTTTTTTAACTATTTTATTTCAAGTAACAATGTTTTATATTTTTCATTTCAATTGTAAAGTTTTAGTAATTTTGTCATTTTTATTAGTTTTTTTTATGTCTATATAGTTTTTATTTTAGATTTAGTTTAGTACATCAAGTTAAACTGAATGAAAATGAGAAATGTTTCTATGGCAACTAGCTGAAATAAAATAAGCTTATCAAGTAGCAACATTTTGTATGGTTTTAGTTAACTATAATAACCCTGGATATCATAATTCTACTTCACCTCAAGAGCAATTAGATTGACTTCAGTTCGTTTCTTGATATTTTTGTCTCTATCATTACAATTAAAAAATCCATTCCTTTATTTTAAGTCTTTTAATTAGTTTATGCCTTTGTCTTTGCAGGAAGAGCAGGGGAAGAATTTGGTTTCTCTTCCATACACCACAGCCACTGCTGTCATGAGCAGTGATGGAAGCGTTTGGCTCGAACCTGAGGTTCTTTTCTCTGGACCGCGTCAGGGTAAATAATTCAACACAAAATGACACAAGTAACCCCTTAACTGGCATTTTTAATGAATATGGTTGATTTTGGTGTCCATTTAAATTTGAATCATTAGATACACAAATTGATGTTTTTTTTATTCAATAATTATTTTGATTATTATATTGATATTCAATACTTAAAATATGGTCACACTTTAGATTATTGTCCAATTCTCACTATTAACTAACTATTAACTATGACTTTTGCCTCAATAAACTCCTAATTACTGCTTATTAATAGTTAGTAAGGTAGTAAAGTTTGGGTATTGAGTAGGATTAAGGGATGTAGAATAAGGTCAAGCAGAATAAGGTATTAATATGTCCTTTATAAGTACTAATAAACAGACAATATCCTAGTAATATGCATGTTAATAAGCAACTGGTTAACAGTGAGAATGGACCCTAAAGTTTTACCTAAAATTTTGGAATACTTAAATATTTAAGCGTAATTATTAATGAAATATTATACATAATTTAAAAAGTAGATTCAAAGCTTTTTACTCTCTGGGTTCTTTTTGTGTTTCAGCTTTTGAGTTTCCTCAGATCAACTACAGCAAATACTGTGGAAAAAATTACACCTTTGCTTATGGACTCGGGCTAAACCACTTTATTCCAGACCGGGTGGGTGTGACATGGTACAGAAAAACATTTTCACGTCAACGTTTGCTCAGTGTGTGATTTGTTATATTTTTGTGGGGTTTTAGATTTGCAAGTTGAATGTGAAAAGCAAAGAAACATGGATATGGCAGGAGCCAGATGCCTATCCATCCGAAGCACTGTTTGTCCAAAGCCCTGACGCTAAAGAAGAAGATGACGGTATTTCTAATCTGTTACTAAACAAACATATATTTCAGATCTGTTTATGCTCTTGAAATAAACAAGTTTTCTTCTGCTTTTCTCAGGTGTTCTTCTGAGTATTGTAGTAAAACCAGGAGTTTCCCAGAAGCCAGCGTTCCTCCTCATACTCAATGCCGCTGACCTGACGGAAATAGCACGTGCAGAGGTTGATGTCATCATTCCTGTCACTCTCCATGGCATGTACAAACATTAGAGGATCATAAATAGGACTTTGTATGTTGGTAAACAGACTATTTTGTAGTTTACATGTAATATCAATTTCATATTATTGTTGCTATTTTAATTGGGCCAGTTATATGACCTGATATGCTTATAATGCTACAGATTTTTGGTAATGTGTACTGTTTGAATAAACTTGTAAGACTTGTTTGTTTGTTTCAAAAATATACTTTCTACTTCATTTATTTTTTCACAAGTATAATTCCATTTGTACAATTGTTTATTTTACATAAGCCAGAAAATAACAACAGTAAGGCATTGCTGCTGATAACAGGCAAATTGTCATTAAAATAAAGATATGTGTGAGTTTATAACTTTAATAAAAGACCTTATACAAGTTTATAAAGTCCACTGAGGTTTCTGGTAGTGTTACATTCGGAGAAAAGGAGTCCTTATCTTCTCTCTGGACAATTGATACTCTTGTTGCTTAATGATTTTCAGACACTTGCTCAAAACCTAACAAAAGGAAACAGAAGCATATATTTTATAAAGCTTTTATTTTCAAATTCAAGAGTGCAATACATATTTTGAAGAAAATGTATGTTTTATGAAATATTGCAGTATTTATTATAAATGACTTCCCCCTCCCATTTGCAGTGACGTCTTGTTTACTGCAAGAGGACGGGACTACCTGTCACTCACATAACATCACAGCAATAGCAAACCACAACCATCCAATCAATTCCCGATAAACAAAATCAAGTCCCACCCTACATTTATTTCTTGTTCACAAAGCCGTTTGACTCGGATATACTTCACAAAATTGAAGAAAAGACTATCACAACTTCTGAATATCAAAACAAGTGGCATTTATTTTTAAAGAAATATTTTGGTTTATTATAAAAAGTATTAACTAAGAGCATTAGTTTTGCCTCTTTAAGGTATCCAATGCTGTTAGCACTCGGGTTTACTTCAGTGACTCCACTGAAAACCTCAACAGCTGTTATTCATTAAGGCCATCCAGAGAGAAGTCGGGATTCATGTCTGTGCTTTTTGGTCTATTATTTGTAACAGTGAAAAATGCATTACAAATCAATTTGGTTTCTCTTTTCTTTTACCTTTCTGGTGTCTTGAGGTAGAATAACACCATCATCCCACAGTCTGCTGGTGGAAAAGAATGCTGAACTCTCTTCCTCCAACCTTTACATAGACATAAATAATTATTTTATTTTTTTCATACACCTTTAAAAGAGCCAGTTATGGACATCCTGTTACACTGGCTCTTACATCTCATTAATCTGTGTAATTTCCTCTTCAGTCTGCGCAAATGCATCTGAGTGGCCTGGGGCCAAAATCGACACTCTTGCGTTGGGCCACAGGAACAGGAAGTTAGGGTCAAAAGCCCTTCCGCACTAAAAAAAAAAAGTGTTCAGAAAATGTATTAAACTACTCAGTGTGTTAATATACATCAAAATGATGGGTTTACAGACTGACCATAGCATAGCTGTCACCTCCGTGACATCCTCCAATAACCACAGTAATTTTGGGAACAGAAGCACAAGCCACAGCAGACATCATGGAGCCCTGAGCCTTCAGTCTGTTAGTGTTGGGCTCTGCCTAAGAGAGATGGGAAACAGAAAGAGAGGTTTAGAGGAATAAAGTGAGGGAGGGAGAAAAGAGAGCAAGTAACAAAGTAAAACAAGATGGCGTGCGAGCAGGGCCAGATATTCAAAAAAAGATCTTTGTACCAAAGTGGAAACTACTGCAGTTTTCTGTATATCATATGCATGTTTTAAAGTTCCCTTATTTTGCTATTTTATAGGTATCTGATGTTGTTTTGGAAGACTCCTACAATAGGTTTACATGCATCCAAGATAAAAAAAAAACATTTGAGTCTTCTCATAAAACACATAGCAGCATCCCCTCATTTCTCACAATGTCTGAAATGCTTCGATCATGGATCCGGTCTCTCTAAACCCTGTTTCCGAGAGCCTACTCTGCTCTGATTGGTCAGATGGCTCAGTCTGTTGTAATTGGTCTACGACTTGCAGTACGTGTCCGAAACAAAACACCAGTTACCATATATGAATTTCAGCTCTGGACACTTCCTCAGCACTTGTGATACGAACAGTAACGATGGCTTCGATCCAATACTGTATCAGTTTGAGCCAGAGTCCTCATCCTTTGGAAGTGCATGCAAGTGGATTTGTGCATAAAACACATCTTTTCGACATGTTGACAACACAAACCAAACTCTTCCAGGCCTCTCCTACAACTACAGTGTTTGAGGGTGGGAAAAAGTAGACGTTGTTCACAGGCAGACCATATGAAGACCGTAAGCTCGAATTATGTAAATTTGTTACAAACCTACGTAAGTTTGTGCAGGAAGTAAGACTGGGATTACTGATGACTCGTTTCAGGTAATTCAGAATCATTCTTTTTTTTTTTAGGAGACAATAACGACTCGGTTACTAACGTAACCTCGGTTCCCTGAGAGGAGGGAACGAGTATTGCGTAAGTAGCTTACGCTATGGGAAAACTCCTTTTCTCAAGAATATTGAAGTCTTTATGTAAAACGCATTGCAGCTGCACAGCTGACAGCAATGAACGAAGGAGCTCGGTCATTGGCTGTGCTGCGGCAACTTGCTCGAACCAATGACGGGGCGACTCTGAATGCGCGACCAATGAACGCGCTTCGCGCCCGCGCGTGTCAGAGCCCGCCAAGATGGGCGTGGCCAAGCTATATATTGGGCGCCCCGTCATGAGAGTTCTTTAGGTTAAAACGACTGAAGCGAACTAACCAAGCACAAGCACGGCAGCTTACGCAATACTCGTTCCCTCCTCTCAGGGAACCGAGGTTACGTTAGTAACCGAGTCGTTCCCTTTCGAGAGGTCTCTCCTATTGCGTAAGTAGCTTACGCTATGGGAACACCATGCAAAACGCCGTGCGTGCTGAACTTCGCCTTATGATAGCCAGAGGCAGGTGCCTGAGCTAAAAAGCAAAGTTATCATCCAACTAGCCGGCAGAGGCGAGCTTTATATATGGGAAAAAATACAGAGAGGCTAGAAGGCGCTCAGTGTGACACAAGCACATACATAATCTAGATGCGAACTCGCAGTTCAACTAGCATCATGCTGATAGCACATTGGAATGCAATGTCGGGACCTGTAGGTTGTAGAACCTGATAAATGTGGACGGTGAGGCCCAGCCTGCCGCCGCACAAATATCCTCGATCGGTATCCCGCTCGACCGTGCCCAGGAAGAAGCCACACTCCTGGTGGAGTGTGCTTTGACTCCCCAGGGGCATTGAAGTCCCTTAGCTTCGTAAGCCAGCGCTATAGCTTCAACTATCCAGTGAGAGATTCTCTGCTTTGAAACGGCGGAACCTTTCGTACGGTTGCCAAAGCATACAAACAGTTGTTCTGTCTGTCTGAATAGGGCAGAACGCTCCAAATACACTCTGAGAGCCCTAACGGGGCAGAGTAGATTAGCGTCGTGTTCGTCTGCTGGAGACGAAAGCGCAGTTAGGGAGATAACCTGTGCTCTGAAGGGAGTGGTGAGCACTTTAGGAATATACCCCTGTTTCGGCCTAAGGACGACCCTGCAGTCGTTAGGACTGAATTCTAGGCAGGCAGCGCTTGTCGAAAGCGCGTGCAGGTCGCCCACTCTCTTGACCGAGGCGAGTGCCAGCAAGAGCGCAGTCTTGAGCGAGAGCTGTTTAAGGTGCACGGTTCGGAGTGGTTCGAACGGGGGCCCTTTAAGAGCGTCTAGGACAGTAGCTAGGTCCCAGATCGGCACTGAGGGGGGGCGTGAAGGGTTCATCCTCCTAGCGCCCTTTAGGAAACGAATAATTAGGTCGTTTCTTCCCAATGGACGTTCCATTACAGGGTCGTGTGACGCTGTGATGGTCGCCACATATACTTTGAGCGTGGAGGGGGTGCGGCCCGCCTCCAGAAGCCCTTGTAGAAAAACGAGTACATTCGTAATCTCGCATGTCTCAGGGTTCAGGCCCTTGGCATTACACCAGTCACTGAACACTTACATTTCTGGGCATATAAGCGTCTCGTGGAGGGCGCCCCCGCCCTCAGCGATGGTTTTTAGTGCTCCGCTCGCGAGGTTCCTGGGAACCCGTTGAGGGGCCATGCATGAAGGGCCCACAGATCAGGGCGGGGATGAAATATCATCCCGCTGGCCTGACTGAGGAGGTCTGGCCTCAGTGGAATCGGCCGTGGTGCAGATTGCATTTGCATCAGATCTGGAAACCATGTTTGGTTCTTCCAGAGTGGGGCTATCAGCAGCACTGCGTTTTTCTCCTCTCTGACCCGACTGATGACCTGTGGCAGCATCGCGATCGGGGGAAAGGCATATAAGGGGCGGCTCGGCCAGCTCTGGGCGAGCGCGTCCGTGCTTTTCGTGAAGAAAAAAGAGCAGTGCGCGTTCTCCTTGGAGGCGAAGAGGTCGATCTCCGCTTTGCCAAAGGTTTTCCATAACCACTGAATCGTCAGCGGGTTGAGAGCCCATTCTCCTGGGAGAATCTTGTCTCTGGATAGCATGTCTGCCCCCTGGTTCAGGGCGCCTGGCACATGCGCTGCTCTCAGCGAGCGCGAGTTGTGCTGGGACCATAAAATGAGTCTCCTGGCCATTGAATGCATGGAGCTCGACCTGAGTCCACCCTGGCGATTTATGTACGACACTACCGTCATGTTGTCCGTTCGGACCAGGACGTGTTCGTTTTTAGATGTGGGAGCAGGGCTCTGAGAGCCAAAGCGACCGCTTTCATTTCCAGACAGTTTATGTGTAGGCGCTTCTCCGGGTTTGACCAAAAGCCGGAGACAGGCCTGCCCTCGTAAAGGGCCCGCCAACTTATTTTGGAGGCATCTGTCATTATCATCTTTCTCCTTGTGTTCACACCCAGACTCACGCCTGACTGGTACCAGTCGGCGGCTTTCCAGTGCATCAGGGCTTTTATACAGCCGTGGTTCGCTCTGATTAAAAAGTGGCCCGAACGCCACGCGTGAGTAGGGACGCGGCTCTTTGAGCCAGCGTTGGAGAGGGCGCATATGCAACAATCCTAGCTGGAGTACGGCCGATGCTGAGGCCATGAGACCGAGCATCCTCTGAAACCGTTTGACGGGGGCACGCACGCCCGTCCTGAATGATGTTGCACGGCGCCGGATGGTAAGCGCGCGCTCTGATGAGAGACGCGCTGTCATTTGCATCGAGTCTAGAACTATTCCCAGGAAAGAAATCCTCTGGCTGGGAGATAGTATGCTTTTTGCAAAATTGATTCTTAGACCCAGGCATTCTAAATGGCTGATAATCCAAGATCTGTGTGTTATTAACTGACTCTCTGATTGTGCTAGAACCAGCCAATCGTCGAGATGATTCAGTATTCGCACTCCCCTTCGTCTTAGGGGGGAAAGTGCTGCATCCATACATTTCGTGAATGTACGGGGAGCCAGGGACAGGCCGAACGGAAGTACTGTGTACTGGTATGACTGTCCCTCGAAAGCGAATCTCAGAAACGGCCTGTGATGAGGCGTTATTGGAATGTGAAAGTAAGCATCTTTCAGATCCACTGAGAGAAACTAATCTCCTGGGCGTACTTGCGCGAGGATATGCTTGGTTGTTAACATTCTGAACGAGCGAATCATTAGTGCTCTGTTCAGGTGTCTGAGATCTAGGATGGGGCGGAGACCGCCATCCTTTTTCGGGACGAGAAAATAGCGGCTGTAAAAACCTGTCCCGCTCAGAGAGGGGGAAAACAGTTTCCACAGCGCCCTTTTCTATTAGTTTGCGCACCTCGGTGCGTAGAACATGTGAACACTCCTTTCTCACTTTTGTCTCGACCGCAGTCGTAAAACGTGGTGGTCTGCGAGCGAACTGGAGCGAGTATCCGTGCTTTACTATATTCAATACCCATTTCGGCATATCTGGAATGTTTTCCCCTGCCGCTGCGTGTACAGATATGGGCTGAATACAGGCTAGGGGCGGGCCGCTGTGACGTAGGGACCTGGCCAGCGAATCGCCTGAGCTCGTAGCTCTCAGAGGCGCGGGCGCGCGCTGAGCAGCTGAGTGAATGGGCGCGTGTGTGATTACAACAGCGCGCGCTGTGTTTGTAAAACTCGCAGCCTGAGCGGAGGTTGTGTTTGACACTGTAAGGACAGTGTTTATAAGTGGGGGTGCATAAACAGTGTTAGGCACACGCGTCACCTTTATAATGTTTCCCGCTTTTACTGGGGATGAATTTATAACTGTGTGAACAGTGCTTGTGTGTAGTGGTGCGTACATGACCGTAGGCACGTGATCTACATTCATGGGAAGCGCAGCCTGAGCTGGGAATGAATTTGGCACTGTTTTGACAGTATCTGGGAATGCACACTTTGTGGACATGTTAACCCTTAGTGACGCAGGCAGAAAAAGACTATTTTTTTTTTGTATTTTTTTTTTTTGTGCGTCGCCGTAAAAACGGTGTTTGTTTGCAGATGAGCGAGCTCTGTGACTGGCCCATTGACTGCTGTATGGACATATCCAGCCGCCTGTAAGGGGACTGGGTAATGTTTGAGCTTTTGCAGAGAGAGTGGTCCGGCTTTTGCGAGACACGCACTCTATCTTCTCATTTCTGTGGCTAGGACGGCTTTTGAGAGCGCGAGCGGCGTCGAGCGTCAGCCTGAGGCGCGGGCTGAGAGGCGGTGGGAGCTGTTCTAGCCCGCTGCGGCTGTGGCGGTCTCTGTCTGCTCTGCGATGAGCTGGAGCGCTTTGGCAGGAAATGACGCATAGCTTGTGAAGCGTTCTGGGCCTCAGTGAAGCGTTCGGCGAAACCTTTAACCGCCGGTCCAAACAGCCCGCTGGTGGAGATAGGCGCGTCGAGAAATGGCGCCTTATCCGCGTCCTTCATCTCAGTCACAGTCAGCCACAGATGGTGCTCGAGAACAGTCAAATTAGCCATAGCACGGCCAATAGACTGGGCGGTGGCCTTCGTGGCTCGCAGAGCTATCAGTTGCGCTGCGTAGGTCCCTGAAGGCTTCGGGTTCGGGGCCAGACTCGTCCATAGAGCGGAGAAGCTTGGCTTGGAACACTTGAAGTACCGCCATTGAGTGAAGCGCTGATGCAGCTTGGCCGGCGGCGGCGTAGGCGCGACCGGCGAGAGCAGAGGTAGTGCGGCAGGGTTTCGAGGGGTGGGAAGCTTTGGCTTTCCATCCGGTGGTGGAGGGCGGGCAGAGATGATTGGCCACGACCTCCTCGAGGGGCGGCGTTCCCTCGTAGCCTCTTTCCTTCGCGCCGTCCACTGAGGAGAGCGAAGAAGAAAAAGAAGGCTTTAGGCTCGCAGAGTGGGGGGCTTTCCATGACTTGGCGGAGAACACCAATCGAGCCCGAGGTCCTCCACGGCCTTCGAGAGGATGCGGATAATCTCCGTATCCATGGTGGAGCCCGCACTCATGCTAGCTAGCGTCGACGGGGCGGGGTCGAAAGTGGAGCCCGGCCAGTCGTCAGATGCAGCGTCGATGGACAGGCTGTCATCCAGCCAGTGTGGAGAGACCCAGGTCGTCACATTCCGGGCATCCGCCCTTGGTCAGAGCAGCTTCTGCGTGGTTCCGGCCCAGGCAGCGAGCGCAGATGATGTGACGATCCCCGTCCGGGAAAAGGTCTCTGCACGACGCGCAGGAAGGCATTTGAAACAACGCCTCAGAAAATTTGCTCTTTTACAAATGTCGCGGGGCGAACAGATGTAAAATACTTGCGTGTGTGGCGCGCCGGATGGCTCAGTAGGATGGTGTTCGAAGGCGGCTGAAGGTGCCGACGTCCTCGTAGCAATCCCGCTGGTATGCTTTTCCACGGCGGCGAAGGCTTTCAATAATCCGGAGGATCCAGCGAAGAAGGTGTTCGCTGAAGGAGATTAAATCTAAAGAACTCTCATGACGGGGCGCCCAATATATAGCTTGGCCACGCCCATCTTGGCGGGCTCTGACGCGCGCGGGCGCGAAGCGCGTTCATTGGTCGCGCATTCAGAGTCGCCCCGTCATTGGTTCGAGCAAGTTGCCGCAGCACAGCCAATGACCGAGCTCCTTCGTTCATTGCTGTCAGCTGTGCAGCTGCAATGCGTTTTACATAAAGACTTCAATATTCTCGAGAAAAGGAGTTTTCCCATAGCGTAAGCTACTTACGCAATAGGAGAGACCTCTCGAAAGGGAACTCCATTCATCACGCACTTTGATCTTAGAAACTTTGCAGACATTTTACATTCACAAACACACTACAACAAAGGTAACATCTGGAAAAGAATAATAGGGGCACTTTTAAATGACTTCTATTTTAAAGAATCTAATGGAAAGTCTGCATATAAATGCTTTCTGATGCACCTTGGATTGTGAGTGTGTGTGTGCAGGTTCTGGTGCCGTGTTCTGCAGGAAGATGAGAGGAATGTCCCTCTGGTCACACAGCTGAACAAAGTGACTGCCTTTCAGGGAAGCTTCATACGTCAGCTCTCCGTTATTTGCCACAATTCCAATCTGAAATCTGAAGATTGAGGTAAAGAATAAAACCAGCTTTAAATCTAACTATAGTAAAGAAAGAAAAGGCAAAACTGACCCCAATTCTGGCCCCAAGATATGGCTCATTTAATGTAAATTACTCCGATTTATTCACTTGTTTTATTGTCCACTGGGTTAAAATATTATGTCTGATGGCTTAAAAAAACTCTCCTCAACTGGCCACACAATTCTTACACATAGCACAAGAGATGTGGTATAAACTATAAAGTATGAGCAATTAATGCAGTGATGATTGCTATGGCAAGCGCTGCTAATTAAGTAAAGGTGAAAGTATAAATGGCAACACTTTACAATAAGTATAATTTCTTAATATGTATTAACTAACATGAAATGGCAATAAGCAATACATTTGTTACAGTATTAATCTTTTTTAATGTTAGTTAATAAAAAAACAGTCGTTCATTGTTTGTTCACAGTGCATTAACTAATGTTACAAATACAACTTTTTATTTTAATAATCTATTAGTTAGTATTTAGATTAATAAAAGCTTTAAAAGTATTGTTCATTCTTAATTCATGTTAACTAAAGTAGTTACCGAATAAAACCTTATTGTAAAGTGTTAAATTAAAAATACAGAGTAATATTGTTAAACATGACGTAACCCCTGAGCATCTCTGACGTATGTTTATCCTTTTGGTTTCACATTCATTTGGTATGAGTTTCACATTGCCATGGCAACAAAGCAGCTCTCAGAGACGCTCTCTGTTTGATCGAATAAAAGGTTATCGAGGAGATTGGCTCCCCATGATCTGAAACCTCAGTAGAAAAAGATTCCTTTTCTTAATCCAAATCCTGCTCAGATCTGATTGGTCAGACTTGCAGAAGTATAAAATCTAAATTTCAAGTTAACAGGGTTAATTGTTTTATCTTTACATTTACTTTTCTACCATGATACTGTCTAAGCAGTGTACTCTGATTGGTTTTGGTCACCTAGAAACAAGTTATGCACTTAATGTTGTGTTTTAATACTGGGATATAATGGAGATGACATTTTTTTAGTTTGTAGAAAGACATTTAACATGCCACTTACTCAATATTTAAAATATCTCATAAAAAAAATCCAACTACCATTACCCTTCAATTCTGGCAAACCCAGTGAGGAGGGTGGTACCGTAACGGGCCTTGAACTCCTGAAACCGACTACCATCGGACAGGCGACTCACAATCTAAACAGAGTTGAAAGAAAGAAGAAATGAGTAAATGAACACCCACAAACCATGTGAAACATTAGCATGTATGGTGTAAGTCTAAAAAATCATTACCAGTCTGACATCCATGCTGTGATTGTAGCAACGAGGTGCAAGGCCCATGAGATCGTCTGTGCTGTACAGGGGCTCCTCAACCTGAGTGTCGTCTTCCTCTGGGAGCTCATAGTTAAGGGTGGAGATGATGTTTCTGGTACACTCATATGCCTCATTCTCTGCTGTGGCAAAATGGTCCACACAGCCACTCACTCTGGAAATATAGCAAGGAGAAAAGAAATTTACAATAAAAATAGATGCAATATAATTTATAATTTTGTTAATACGCATTTACAATATTAGTATTATGTTCAATTATTATATTATATTGATATCTTATTTATAATTTTCTTATTATTAGAGGAATGCAATTACTTTATTATATTATATTATCAGCTGAGCATATATATACAGGATGGATTTATAATATTGTTAATATGCTTTTAAAATATTAGTTTTATCTTCAATTGTTATATTATATTTTATTTATAATTTTCTCATTATTAGAGAAAAATATATTTATTAATTATATTAGTACAATTATATTAATTGCATAATTAAATTATGCAATCAATTTGTATTTCATTGTATTAATATTATGATCATTATAATATTATATAATTTTATCAGCTCTTTTCTTTTCTCTTTTCAGCTCATCATTTCTTTTTATTACATAATATTATATTATCGTCAGCTGAGCATATATATGCAGGATGCATTTATAATATTGTCAACATGCATTGACAATATTAGTTTTATGTTCAATTATTATATTATATTATATTATATTATTGGAGGTAAGCAATTGCTTTATATATGTTTGAATACTCTATATGTTTATATACTCTATCTTATTATTAGAGAGATGCAATTACTTTTATATTTCATTTTTTGAATATTACATTATATTATATTATTGGTATGCAAATGTTTTACATATGTTTGAATACTCTATTCTGCTTCAACAATCTGACAATCAGTGAGGCAAAGCTGGCTGGTATTGGTCTGTCTGTAAAGCACCACATATTCCTCAATACTCATCAATCAATAACCGTGGTAATACAGCAACAATAATGGTTGTGGAAATACAGGGATTGAGAACCACAGCTCTAGAGATCATCATGTGAGAGAATGCAATCACGCAATGGAAACAGCATACTCTGAGTGTAGCCTGGCTCCTCCCAGGTCCTCTGGAGAAACCTCCTCCCCAGTTGCAGCCTTCACCAAGGGTGGACCCCCTAAAAATATTGTTCCTATCCTGTGGACAATCACCGCCTCCTCAGACATAGTGGGGACATAGGCACCACCAGCTGTGCATGACCCACACACTACTGACACCTAGAGGTAAAGACATCATATTGCATCAGATCAAATATTCAGCATTTCACTTGAGGTCAAGTTTGAGGTTGAGGTTATTTTTTAACGTGCGAAAATTTCAGATGTGAATTTCGGACTGAGTGTGCAAGGACCTTTACACATAATTATGCATTAAAACTGTTTATTCTAAAATATTTTAATGACTATTTGAATACCTGAGGAATCTTCATTGCTGACATAACTGCTTCATTGTAAAAGGTTCGTCCTCCATGGTTTTTATCAGGAAAGATCTCTGACTATTGAAAGAGCAATTGCACAACCATTAATGTACCATAAGAGATTTAAGAGATCTTCATGGCAATAAATGTACATTACCTGAAGAGGCAGAAATGCGCCACCACTGTCCACCAAGTAAACGAAAGGCAAACGATTCTGCATAGCTACGACTTGCGCCCTGAGCTGCTTTTTAACTGTGATGGGATACGCTGTACCTCCTTTCACAGTGGCGTCATTAGCGCTGAACATGCACCAAAGTCCATTAATTTGACCAATTCCTGTGAAAAAAAATAACACTGTCACTAAGGAAGCAGTTTGAGAGGAATACTTATGCACAAATAATTTAATATTAATTAATGTCTAATAAATCCAATAATATTATGTCTAACAAATATAACAATCCTCTGTGTTTGAATGGTGAATTTGAAAAAGAGAGAGAAAAAGGCCATTTTTATCTGATTTTATGGTAACACTTTATTTTACAGTGTCCTTGTTACATATGTTACATGTAACCATAGTAATAACAGTAAATTATGCATAATTACATGCAACTAACCCTAAACCAAATCCTACCCTATAGTAAGTACATGTAGTTGCTTAATATTACTATATTACTACTTAAATATATAATTACACTGTAACAATGATACCTTAAAATAAAGTGTAACCGATTTTATTTATTATTATTAAATTTAATATTTATTTATTTTGATAGCAAAGTTTTAGTCATGCAACCTTAATTTAAATAAAAAAATTCAAGAAGCATGACTGAAATTCTTTTAAGGATTTTTTTTCTTTTTCAATGCCTTGTAAAATTGATTACTTATTTATTTTATAAACCATAACACTTTTCTCTATATTTTGTATCCCTGTACCTGTGAGACAGCCTGCTGCTGGAATGTCTCCATAGGGCAGACCAAGTCCAGCAAAAGGAGAAAGTTCTAAATAATCTTCATCATCCAGCAGCATGCAGAGTCTGTCTCGTACCAGGACCTTCCGATTCCTCTGCGTATGCCGTTCTATGGCGTTTTCACCACCACCCTTCATTACTTTTTCCTTGTGTTCAAGGTATCTGATGAAACAAGGCAACATTACATGGGGTGAATATAACTTGTGATCAATTTTATGATAAGGGAAATACTGTAATGTAAGGGTAAAAATCTTCAATGACCGTGAATCATTTACTTTTGCTGACAGATGAGGCTGTTCCTGAGATTCGCTTCATATACATGTCTGAGAGCTGGCTGAAATGTTCCATCTATAACTGGAAAGGCACTTGGCAGGCGTCTCCTGCGCACAGTGGAGCTCATACAGCGATGTGATGCTGTTGGCTGATGTGTCCTGTGTGTCAAGGGTTGCCACAGACTTTCTGAAACAGGTGAATGTGTGCAGTGGTATACAGTGCAGCTGGGAAGCTTTAATGACGTATCCCATGACTGTGGATTTTGAGAGAATGATGCTCTTGTGAGTTGTATGAATTTATTCCCTTTTATATGGAAAGACCTGGTGGAATAAGAGACAAGCATGTTATTTGTAACTCTTAAATTATACATTGGGCTTGTGAGATAAAGAAGACACCTACGCCTATTTATGATTCATTGTATCATTAATACAATAAAGTTGGTATTTGTTATTACAGAAATCAAAGTGTTTTGAAGTTTTGTACACAAACATGCTAACGTGCAAGAAATATGAATTTGCATGTGTCAATGTTGAGCTGCAAAATTGGAGACGAAATACTTAAGCCCCGCACCAAGTTTAAACGTGTAATACATTATAAATATAGTACTATAATCGTACTATAGTACTATAACAATATCATAAATAGTTTGAAGGAATTATTCAAATCAACAAATCAATACATTTCACTTTGCATTGATTTTCTGTTAAAAACGATTCTTCTTACACTGTTTGCTGCTGTATTGTTCTTTTTTTATAAGTGTGTCAAAGGTCGCTATGAGCTCACTGGGATTGTAAAAGCAAAACTTTCTAAAACTGCGGAGGCAAATTAGTTTACCTTAACATTTAGCAGACGATCTTACCTCAACAAATAACAGTACATGGTGAGACGAGAGGTAGAGGTCTAAAACAAATTGACTCCCTTATAGTGTAACAAGAAAATAAGTATGGACGGAAACAAGCATAATGGAACGATTTGTGATGATTACATATGAAATAATGGCCACTAGAGCGCAGTATATACCAGCACAAACGTTGTTGGCTTTTTTTTAGTCTCTATGGTTTTCATCATAAGCCATGACATACAGTAACAACCAGGTAACAATGCACTGTGGAAAAAATATTTTGTACGAAAGAGGGTTATTGTAGTTAACTAAAATTAAAACCATAAAAATCACTTCCTTAAATTAAAATAAACATTAACTCAAATAACATAGAATAGGCCTATAAAAGAGCTTACACTTATTTTATTTCAGCTAGTTGCCAAGGCAACGTTTCTCATTTTCATTTAGTTTAACTTGATGTATTAAAGTAACTACAACGGAAATAAAATTTACTTTATTGGATATTTTTTTAAAAAAAACATTTAAATAAAATGTTTATTTAAAAACAAACTAATAAAAATGATTTTTTTTAAATCACACAACAAAATTACTAAAACGTTGGCTAAAATAAAAATTGAAAACAGGGAAAAATTAATTTAATTTATTAAATTATTAATAAGAAGGTTATTGTACTATCTCACTGGTACAAAGGAGTTCCAAATTTGTTTCATAATTATGCTTGTGACTATAGTGACTAATTATGCTATATTCCATAAAATGTCCTTGTTTCTATTTCTTTATTATCAATGTGTATATGCGAAAGATGTGTACAAATCACCAACCATGCTTCAAGTAATGCATTTTATTTATATATACTGTATATATATAAATATATATATATATATATATATATATATATATATATATATATATATATATTAAGAGTTATATATATATATATATATATTCCAAATAGGCTTATTCTTTAAAGAAGGAAGCATGTAAAATTGGTCTATTTTGTAAAAACAAATAAACAAATAATCTATATTGCTCTTGGTATAAAAAGTACAGATACAGAAAGACTAACAGTTTCATGCAACCTACAGACTTTGACTAAACGATGGATTTTTAAACAAAAATCACAAGACTATCCACCTTTAACCTAGCTACCATGAAAAAAAAAAGTATTTTTAGACAGTAATTGTCACAAATTTCCAAGACCTTCCAGTTTATTACATTTAATAAAGGCTATACATAGCTTGTTAGTTTTCATAACTGTTCCATTTCCACGAAGAAGACTTACAAGACTTTTAAAAATTTGACCTGTTATGATATTACTAATATTAATTTTGTGCCGCTTTGTTCAAAAGTCAATATAAAAACATTATATCTTGCACATATGTAATATCCAATTTATTACTTCCAGAAGTCGTCTTTCCAATTACAGTTATTAAAGTAAACCACAGTTCAGCATGTGACGTCATACGCACGGTTTTTCTCGCCGCGGCGCGCACACCTCCTCCACGCGAGCACTCAGGCAAAGTGTAAAAATGGCGTCCATCATGGAGGGGCCGCTGAGCAAATGGACTAACGTCATGAAGGGGTGGCAGTACCGCTGGTTCGTACTGGACTATAACGCCGGGTTGCTGTCATATTATACTGTAAGTCTTTCTTGAACGGCTGCGAGATATGAGAGAGGGTTGATCGCTTAGTGGCCCGTTCTATTATCGTTTAATAGGAAGGGAAACGAGCACTTGCAGGCCTGTCAGGAGTTGGGAATCTCAGCTGGTTGGGGCGGGGTTTGCTTGAGTGACTGCGACTTCAGCCAATCCAGGCTTTGCTAGGCAAGCCATTAGCCAATGAGCAGTTAGACTCGATGTGTTGCCAACAGGAAGAACACCTCCCTTGGAAAAATGCTTACAGTAGTTTTTGAAGGGTTTTGAAATTTTGAAGGGTTGAGGCGTCCACATGTGACCGCTGTTGTGAATGCATTAGCTACAGGGTATTAAATGTGTTAACGCATATGTCTAGCTTTCATGTCTAGCATCCGAAAACATCTAGAATGTTCAAACACAAGATAAATAGCTAAGCTAAGAGCTGCTGTTGCTGTCAGTAAATCATCCACAGCAAGAGCTCTCAGGATGGTTAATGTCTACATATGTAAGGCATAGAATTTTTTAGCCATTGATTGGTTAATAACACTGTCAATAAATGTTAAATGGGTTAAAATCATCTCTACTATCTTCCTGGTTAACTCTGACGCTAATACTGCATATAATCAAGACACAACAACTCGAACTGGTTGTCAACTGTCAAACTGTCAGATATAAAGCTGAAAGTGATACCTTCATATTATATATACCTTAACCTTAACACACACACACACACACACACACACACATATATATATATATATATATATATATATATATATATATATATATATACACACACACACACACAATTATATTTATTGTGTGTGTAAATAGTTTATTCTAGTACCCCATTAAGTCTAAGTTTCCAGTGTACTACCATATAATTATATCAATAATTTAAGAAGTATTAGCAAATAATATAAAGGATGTCATATTAAAACGTTAAACGTTCTGCCATTTTTCTACTGTATATTATACAATCCAGGTTGGTTATTATTACATGTATGGTCATTGACCCAACATATCATAAACTTTTGAAATCTTCTTCATCGAAATGAGACTTGTAAGTATTTCAGCACTGTGTTGGTCATTAATCAAACCGCTCTTTTTATCACTCTGTCCCCTCCTTCAGTCCAAGGACAAGATGATGCGTGGCTCTAGAAGAGGCTGTGTGCGACTTCGGGTAAGAAGCTTTCTTTATTGTTAAAGCAGGACTAGGTAAAAACTGGCCTCACTCCTTTTTTCCTGTCCATCATTTCAGTGATTAACTCATGTCTGTGCTTATCCTCATTCTGACTATTATTCTTGTTTGGTTATACTATTAATTTCACCCTGGCTGCCCTTGAGAATCTGCCATCAGGATATTATAGCATGGATGAAGAATTTCTAATAAGTATGTGACATGATTTTATGGCTAATGCATTGTATTTTTAATAGAGGTAGAATGCATCTATTAGTGAGTCCCTAAGGTGTCTAATAATAGGGGTTCAGGTCTGGGTTTCGTGTAGAACTGTCCAGTTCTTCGACATCGGATTTAGTAAAACATTTCTATGTAGTCCTTGCTTAGTATACAGGAGCATTGTGATATTAGAACAATAAAGGGCCCTTCCCAAAAAATGTTGCATAAGGTATTTGTATAGTTTAGCATTAAGATTTGTTTTGACTGGAATTATTAGAACCTCACACAAACCAGGTTTATATGCATCTTGTTCATGAGGTGAGTGAAATGCCTCACCTATTAAACACAATGCTGTGAAAACTCTTCACCAGCAGATGGCACACTCTTTAGCTTAATATGCAGAGGACAGTCATGAAATATGTAGATTTAATGCAGAGGATAATTGTTATAATATACAGAATAGAATTAATGTGTTAAACTTAATGCTATATGGTAAGTATTTTAAGTATTCTAGTCGTAGTCTACTGTTTAAATACAGACTAGAGACAGTAAAATACATTATCACACGTTTTATGTTCCTAATCCGTATAATGCCAATAGTAATGCTTCATTTTAGATGGCTGAAATTTCTGACAAGTGTTAGTTAAAGGGTTTTGTGTATCTCCTGTAACGTCAATGTATTGCACAGCTTTAATTAGTGTCGTAAATAAGATATTGATTCTTGTCTCAGAGCGAGTCAACTTAAATTTAAGCCAGATGTTAAAAATGCTTTGGGCGTTGGCTTATTTTTCTCAAGGCCTGTGGTCTGATCTGCTGTGAGCAGTTATTGCTCTCTTCCTCTCGGTTACCAGTAAAAGCACTGCTTGGTACATCTGTATTTAAAGTTAAAATGTGCGTTTTCTTTAATAAACCCCTGGCATGTTTTCAGGCCACTCTCTTTAATGTTTTATGTTATTATATATTTGTTGTGGTAGTTCATCAGGGATGAAAGAGTTAATAGTTGCTTGTTTTTCCTCTGGTCCTGTAATACAGAATGTGCTGCAGTTTTTCTCTCTCTCTCTCTCTCTGTCCTCCTTTCTCAATTTACATCTCCTTCCTCTTTCTCTCTTTTCTTTTTTCTCTCCCTTTCCTTTCTTTTTATCTGCCTTACTCCACCCATTCTTTCCCACCCCTTTTCTTCTCTCTCTCTTCTCATGTGCGTAAGAGAGTGAGGCAGAGGAACATAGAGAAAGAGAGAGCAGGGAATGACGTGTCCCTCAGTCTGAATGGCTTTCGCTGCGTTTCTTTTTTGCAGGGAGCTGTGATAGGAATCGATGACGAGGACGACAGCACTTTCACCATTACCGTGGACCAGAAGACTTTCCATTTTCAGGGTGAGGTCCCCATTCTCTTGTTCTTCTGGGGCTTTGTCTTGTCCATCTCCTCTCTCATCTTCTGTTCTTTGGCACCTCATGCCGTGATGCTTTTAACCAATGTTTATAGTGCGGCCATCACGTGTGCCTGGTCTGTCTGTCTCTCTCTCTCTCTCTCTCTCTCTCTCTCTCTCTCTCTCTCTCTCTCTCTCTCTCTCTCTCTCTCTGTCTTGCTCTCTCTCTCTTTCTCTATCAGCCTCTCTCTCCATGCTCTTTGTCCCTCCTCTCCTCTTTCCACTCTGTTTATTTTTGCTCTTGCTTACTCATTCTCCCCCACATGCTCTTTTTCATTTTGATTTTAAAGAGGATTATGACATCAGTAACCAGCTTTCTAATGCAAACACGACCCACACTTAACTCGCATCAGTCGTGCGCGCTCAATCCACATACATTAGGCCTGGTGCATTTGTCCGACTTATCTCTTGCGACCACTGACCGGAACGATCTGCAGATTTCATAGCTTAAAGAATTGAGTTCAGAGGCTCTCGGATTTTTTTCAGGATCCACATTGATTTTCTGCTTGGAATTTCCATGGAGCTGGAAGAACTCTTGGAGAAACGGAGTAGAACAGACAGTCTCACCGCAAAGTTACGCAAGGCTGCTGGCTGCTGAGCTCCAGGTTTTTAGCCTCTAGCCTCCACCTTCTCTCACTGGCTCATCTATCCTCCTCCACCCCCCTTCGCTTCCGCCCTGCCGGGGGTGCGTTCACTCTCCCCATGCCCTCACCCACTGCTATGTTCCGACACTGTATGCTGTGGCTTTACAGTAAGAAGGGTAAGGTCACGCTCAGCTGGGACTTGTCTGATTGCATCTTCCGGAGTGACCGTTTATTATTGCAGTTTGCATTGTTTAGTCTCGAGCATGCTTGTTTTATTTACAAATGGAGTTGGCTGGTAGTATTTACTTTGACTGTGTTATTCGCTCTCAAAAGTTACAGGTTTTGAAAATGCGTACCTGGCGGGACCATATAGTATTTTTAGATTATAATTCCTATTCATTAGTGATCATTTTAGGCTCATTCCACCCCACGATCAGTCTTGTTGCTTTCTCGAACATATTGGAATGAAGGTATTCTTTTTCTCTTTATTAATTTTCACTTTGACCTGTAAAATTCATTGCCGACCTCTGGAGTATTATGTCAGTTGTGCTATGATATGCCAATCCAAACCTTTTATTTTTTTAAATTGTGGCATAACATAACTCGAACTGCCATGTCTGATTTCCTGTTGTGTGTTTACATGGTGTATTTCTATGAGTGTGTAGCTCAGGCTTCGGTTTCAACAATCTCCTCATACCATCCACCTCTTTAGATCCTCAGGGACTCATCCTATCAGTTTTCCTATCACTATTTCAGCAGGAGTCATTTACCCTACAGCGGAAATGGTTTTGTGCCTCCTGATCTCAGTGGACCAGAATTGCAGCACAGGTTGCTTGTTTTAGTTATTTATGGCATTTTCTTTATGGTTAGAGTGCCATGTTGAGTTCAGAATGGTATATTCTTGAATAAAGTTGTATATTTTGTTGTGGACATGAGCAAATGGAGATTTGAATATTGTTGTTATTAATATTATTCCTACTACTCTCAGATGGCATGCACACAGAATGATAAATAAATCAATAAATGAAACAGATATCCAGTTACTAGAAGGAATCTTCTGTTAATTTCCCTTTCATTTATTGTATTAAACGTAAATACTCAACAATACATTATACGAATAGAACAGTAAAATATAGGCCGATTAAATGTTTGTTTTTCATAGAAATGTTTTTTTCATTACTTTAAAGTGGCCTCAATGATAGATGTTCTTTCTTACATCGCAAAGACCTGACTTACATTAGCATTATTTTAAAATAAATTAATACTTTTATTCAGCAATGACACATTAATTCCACAATTCCAGTCAATTCTTATTGACTTCACAATCTCTGAGAGTCAGGGTAGGCAGTTCTGCTGGTAAATAAAATTGTGTTTTCTTTTCAAGGTACCAGTTTGCTACAATGATTTCTTCTGAGAAAAGCTTAGATGCTGGATTTCAGTTTGTGTGGTTTGCATGATCTTCTGCTATTTCCTTTGGTGTTGTCTTTACAGCCTTTTGCAGATGGCTGTGCTTACCAGTTTGTTGCACAATGGTCTATTAATGGGAATTATCGATTTGAGGTTAACACTTCCCATGACATTGTGTTGTTTTACGGCCTATTTCAATGTACCGACAGTCATCAGATCACAGTACGTCACTTCTCAGACATTCCAAGACCCAACAAACGCCAATTCAACGTGTTCAATCTGCGAAAACAAGCACAAACCAACCCCAACAGATGCCAACAAGGGTAACACACTGATCTTACAAAACCCGACGTCGGTGCAGAGCTTTTTCTATCTAGATGGTTGTGCTGGTTGTCCAGCATAAGTTTGACTTTGTGACACTAAAACATTATTAACATTATTGTTGTGATTTTGCTGTTTGGGGTCAGTGCAGAGGGGATGATTTGTAAAGTGAGATGTGTTCAGATTAAACCTAAGCAAAACTGTGCTGTGGTTTTCTTGTTTTGACATGAAATATCATCAGGATTATATCAAGCTGCCAACTGGGCTTAAACCAAATAGCATGCTGTTAAATATTACAGTGTAAAAACTCTAGAAATGCACTCTCAGGATGATAAAAGCAATGTAAGCTTGAACTTTCATACCTCCCCATTCAGCAATATACATTTGAGAATTAGCGGTTAGGTTGAACGGTCAGGATGGGTATGGAGAGGTTCACACAATGCAGGCCACAGAGGAACTGTACGTGCTATTTAGAGGACCATCCATAATTCATCATACTCTTCTGTGGCCCAGTATCAGCCCTGCCTGAAAGCCCCATTATTTCCTCTGAGCTAAAAGCCTCTACCTGTCTTCCTCTCAGACTCTTGACTGGAGAGGGGGAAAAAAAACAGACAGCATTTAAAAGCTCCCAGCTTCAGACACTGAGCTCCTGTTGGCGGCGGATCAACATTTGCATTCATGCTCCTGAGGGGAAAGAAATAACAGAGAGGGAGAATAGACGTGGAGCAGTTGAACGGAGGAAGAATGAGCTACTGGTGTGTGTTTTTCTCTCTGTCGTCAGACTCCCGTGTTTCCGCAGGACAGAGCTGGCAGGGGAATGATGCAGGGAGTCACATGGAAGCTGCAGTGAGTTTAGGAGAGACTGCAGGAACGTGCACGCACACACGAGCTCTGATCCATAGGCAGCATTTTGGAGATCTTGACCGACACCTTTTCATACTATAGCTATAAGGCAGCAGCAGCACACTATGTTTTCTGGAGACACAACAAATCGGTACCATATCTGTTATTTTTTAACTTATTGATGTCAGTTTTGGAAATGTATCGGCTAATATTAGACATCAAATTATATTTTCCCTATTTTTACATTTAGATGACCTTTCCCATAATTTTATGCTCACTTGTTGACCTTTAAAATACTAATAGTTTAATAATCATGTTAAAATCAAATCTTTAAAATGAGTGTTCATTTTTTATATGATCTTATAATGGCTAAATTCACTTGTAGCTTTAGTTTGATGATTTTTTTTTTTTTTTTTAAATAGTACACTACCATTTAAGAGTTTAAGGTTACTCAGGTCAGTAAGTGTTTGTTTTTTTTTTTACGTTTTTTCATTAAAGATGCATTAAAGTGACAGTAAAGTCTTTTACATTGTTACAAAAGATTTCTGTTTCAAATAAATGCTGTTCTTTTGAATCCTGAAAATAAATCAATTATTTGAAATTGTAATAATATTTCACAATATTAGTATTTTTACTGTAATATAAATGTAGTCTTGGTGAGCATAAGAGACGTCTTACCAACCTCAAACTTTTGAATGCTAGCATTTATATTATAATTTTAATATCAGCCATTTATTTTTTATTGGCCATGACATGAAAAAAACAATTTGCTTATTTGTGTCGGCCAGAATTAAAAAAAAAAATATCATCCTCAACATGCTCTAATTCTTTTTGGCTCCTCTTACTGTAACTCTTTGTTTCACTGTTCTTTAACATATTATATCTCAGTAGCAAGTCTGGTGGAGGCATCTCGCAGTTTGACAACAGCTACTAGTGCTGAAGAAATACCTTTCAAGTTTATTAGGTTTAAATGGACTTAAATGTTGAGACATTTTGTTTGAGTGCTTAGGATTCTCTCTTTCTTGCATACTGCTGGGGTGTCATTAGAAGGGCGCATTGCATACGGTGCCCTCATTCCATTCTGAAGTCCACCATTGCTCTCCAGAGACACACTCCATGTTTTTCTCAGTATATAGGGTAGAGATAAGGAGGAGAGTATCTAAAAACTGAATTACATTGTGCAAAACAGATGATGATGACATAAGTTAGCACTCACGCATTTGGTCAAAGCACATTCAATTCAAGTAGACAGCAGTTAAAGTGTGCATTTCTTTAATGTTTTTTTGGATTCGATTTGGATTACTTTATTATTAATTTATAACATTTTATTCATACTTTTAATTTCATGTTGTACTCGGGCTGTTTCTGTGGTCTTTAGGTCAGTTTTAGCATGTCCTCATTGCCAAATAACGGACAAGTGCAGTGTTTTGTAATCAACACTACTACCTCTCCTAGTGAAACCTCATTGGCTAGAGAGAGGAGTTAGTTTGGCATCATGTGTCATGTGATCTCCACTCCCGCACCAGTATCCCAGGGAGGGGCCATGTTTGTTTTGGACTGTGAGTCTCACACGGATCTAGTACATTGATTTCAAGCATGTTCCATAGATGTGGGATGGCTTTTGTGGTCCTGTGCGAACGAACGCTGCTGTACTTTACAAGCAGGTAAAGGGAACTGAAAGTTCTCTTATCTTCTTGAAGATACTAATCTACTTGTGTTTTTTGCTATTTTCTGTCTAATGTGTATTGATTATTAACCGATTCAGTGTATGTGTAACGCTGCTGTGCCTAAAGGTTGTTATATCATCTATAAGGGTGCCTCTATACAAACAAATTAGGGGTTTGAGTTGTGATTTTAGATTTTCTGCTGAGCTTTGCACCTTCATCCATCGAAGTGTCTCGTGTTGTCAGTGCTGTTTTTCAGATGGTCCCTGGCGAAATGATTAAATGTATGTTTAATGGCTATTAGACAGAGAGAGATTTAGTCTTAATATCTGTTTATGAACTTTGTGTGGTACCTTCTCATCCCAAACATCAGATCAAGCCTTAGGTTTGATTTGCCACTTGCTGTGAACTAGGCTACATTTTTTTTTAAATTTTTAAAACTGGCTATTTACTCTTTCTCGTCATTTGATGCTTTATTATTTTCTTTCTGTCATGGAGCATAGAAGATGTTTTGAGGAATCTTCACATACGTTTTTACATAGAAAGTGGATGGATAATAGTGGCTCTCAAGCTCCAAAAAGCAGCATAAAAGCAGCAAAAAACTTTTATTTTTATTTTAAGTAAAATAAATGTCATATGATAGCTTTTTGAGAAACAGACCAAATTTAAGTAATTACTACTGAAAATCATCTTCTTTACTCAAGCTCATAAATCTTATTCTTGCAAGAGTATCAGGTAAACAATTGAAGAAAGTTCAATAGAAGGAATAAAATCCTGTTTTGAACAACATAATGATCATGAATGAAGACTTTTCTTTATCAGCCATTTCTTTAATGGTACACTCTATAGTTTTACGCTTGATTAGTTCTTTTGAAGTGCAGAGGCTGTGTGTGTTTTTTAGTCCTGAAATTGTATTCCTCTTTTCTACAAGAAACTCCATTATGAGCATTACCATTTTTCTTTACTCAAGAGGATAGGCTTTAATTTGTGTGTTTAATTTCCTGTTTAACTTGCTACAACAACCCCGTCTTGTCTTCTTGGAACTCTATACCTGTTTTCGTTAAGGAAAGCCGGATACGACAACAGAGCTGTAGTTACCGTTGTCACATTTACAGTTCAACGGCAGAGTCATTCTCCACTCTCCATTTCATGCGCCGTGTGTTTGCGGTCTGTCTGCTTATTACTAATGGATGTGTTTTTGGATATTTTCCCCTCAGCCCGTGACGCAGACGAGCGGGAGAAGTGGATTCATGCCTTAGAGGGGACGATTCTACGCCACACCCTTCAGCAGGTAAGAGCCACATGTACCATGATTACATCTCAGTTAAGTAAAGAATCTTCTCTATAATATGCTTAGACCTCATTTGATTTTTGGGGGATGTTTTGTGACTTTTATTTCATGTCTGTTCATTTTGAGGGCAACTTTGTGCTTTGTGATGTACTCCTAAGATCTGTAAAGTACAAGTTTATTAATATTTTATGTAATATTAGTATTGTTTTTTTTTTTTTTTTTTTTTTTTTACAATGTTTTAAAACTAAAAAATCGATTTTAAAAATGAATATAAAAATGTATTGCCTTTACCAACTCCCAACTGTTTAAGAAGAATTTTGTAATGAAATTTAATAAGTAATGGAATTTTTTTTTACATTTTCATCAATGGCGTAATCCCTCGAGTCTGGTTATGATGATGTCATTTTTTTTTTATTTAGAAGATGAGTATGCATCAGTTTTCTGTTTCAATAAGAAATTGACATTCTGTGTTGACACATTTCTGTATTTTTCTGTCAATTGTGACAGCATGGTCAGTCAAAGGAATGTCATTTTCCTCAAGCACGGAAATGTGTCCTCCCTTTTGAATGTTGTTATTAAAACATAAAATGTTTTTAATTCGAGTTTGTGAAATATTAGCTTTTTTAAGAATCTGAAAACTACAAAAAAGGCCTGAAAAAAGATTTTGAGGGTATTGAATGCAACTTGACGTGTAGACCTGCTCCATACCGACGGTGGAAACCAGAACAGGCTGAGATGAGCATGCGTTTTTACTTGCATTTCTCTCTTAATTTTTTCCTAATTTCTTGTAAATAATTTTCTAATTTTGCAGGCTCACTTTTGTCCTCTACCTCTGTGTTCTTTCCCTCATCCTTTCCCCTCGAAGATCTCTCTGTTCCATTTCCACCTTAGCTCTATGTAAAAAAAAAAAAAACCTGCTGACTGGCAACTGCGTGTACCTACTCGCAGAGTGTGTGCAGCTATCCGGTCACATGATCTCCGACAGCCAATCACAGCTTTGCTTATTCAGGCAGCCCCTGTGCAGCAGATGGCAGATCCAATCACAGCAATGTTTTCTACAGTCTGTAAGGTTAATGCTACTTTTTCTTCTGCTTTTTTTTTCTTATGAGGAAGTCCTCTTCCTGGTCAAGGGTGGTTTATAGAACGGCTCTGAGTTCAACCGACTTAGCCAATAGGTACTTGTTCACCTTATATGCCCCTCCTCTAGAGGGGGAACTTACAGGAAAGGGTGTGTGGACTAATACAGAAAGTGTTTCTCTGAGTTTGGATCAGATTTGAGGAGGAATGTCCTGCAGTGGCAAGAACCGAGTGAGTATCTTTGTTTTGTTAAAGTTTACTGATGCGTTAAATGGGTC
Source organism: Gila orcuttii (assembly GCA_026230005.1). NCBI lineage: Eukaryota > Metazoa > Chordata > Actinopteri > Cypriniformes > Leuciscidae > Gila > Gila orcuttii. The sequence goes on from JAPDVR010000015.1 coordinate 33,608,562, forward strand.
ACACTCTGTGTATGAGTGTGCACAGGTAGGGGTGGGTGTGTGTGTGTGTTTATGAAAGTAGGGAAGCATTTGTTTGTGCAAATAGAGAGGGCAAGGGGGCACAGTTGAATGCGTAGTTACTTTTCTACTGACTTGTGATTTGTAATCTCAGCCATATCATACGTGTACAGTCTGTGTTGCCGTAATAGAGCACATGACTTGTGGGTTTGCTTTTCAAATGTGTCACTGGTGGGTTTATCTCCTATGCCCAAAGATAGTCTATACACCTCTGCTTGCTCAGTTGATTCATATTAAAATACTTCTCTCTGCTGTTGTGTTAGATGTTCAGATTTTCTGCTATGAGTCAGACTGAAGGAGTAAGTCAATGGGAACAGCTTCCTGTCTGTACAATCTGTATTTTTAGGTGTGGGTTAACCTGTTAACAGCTACCATGTAGCTCTCAGCGTGCCGCAGCTTTTCTCTGCCAGGCACAGGATAAAATAATTATGTAATGCTCTTTGAGGGTCGCAAATGCTCGTTAAAAGGTATTTCGGTAATTTGTTCATGCCAAAACAGCAGATTTCAGGGCTGCTGGGAGGTGAGATGTTTATGGTGCTTGTAGGATATGACCAAGCATATGTTCCTGAACTTAACTGGTAGAGAATTGTGGCTCAGTTCCCTGGGAACATGCATTTTGAGAAAAGCAATTTCCAGATACATATCAGTCGAATCACAGATCTGATGGTCCCTTAATCAGAAATGGATCCTTTTGTTGATTTTTGAGTTTAAGTCAGAAATACTAGTTAACCTATGATGTTTTTCTTGGCAATGACTTTCTCATTGAAGGTAACAAACATAGCTGCAAATTGTGGACATTCTGATGTGTTGTGGACAGAGTATGTGAGCGGAGTGGAGCGGCAACAATTTCCCCTCCGCGCTCCAAGCATTTAATAATCACTCCGCTCCAGCTCCGCGCCGGGTTCACCATTTACCGCTCCCGCTCCACTCCTCGCTCACTGATATCAGAAACACCGCTCCGTCTTCGCTCCCCGAGGAAATTGCGAATGAAGTATTTAAGTATGCTTTGAAATCTCACAAAATTTCTCCTCATCATATTATATAGGCATATTAAATAAAAATAAATAAAAAACAACATTAGGAGAATAGTTTCAATGTGGTTTATTGGATAGTGTGCAAACTTTTCCTATGCCATGCTATGCTTATTAGCCTACATGGTTATCAGCATTAAAAGTTAAATATCATTGCTGCTTTTTGCAGAGCACATTTTGTTTGGAAAGAGGAAAATAACTACGTTTTCATCAGTTATTTTATCTACGGGTCGCTACATTTCTTACAGATTTCTGCTCATTCGAAATCAAACAGGCTACCGACAGCACTGTAAGATTACATTTGTTTGAATGCAATGCATTAGTGAGAAAGCGATTGCGTGTGTGAATAAGTGTTACCTGTTTAAAATGTGCTTTCACCCGATCCAGCCTGATCTCATGAAAGTGCGTATCTATAGCACAAATTTTATTTCTTGTACCATTTACAAAAATAGTTTTTGCTTGCATAGCCTATGATAAGCAGTTTTCGCGTGCATATGATACACACTTTATGGCGTGCACGCACTTCACATCCCTAATCCTAACCAAGGGGTTTAGTGTGTTTCATTTGCATGCAAAAACTATTTTTTGGCGTATAAATGGCACGAGAAATAAAACTCGTGCTATAGATACGCACTTTCATGAGATCGTGTTGCCCGATCATATTCAGTAGGCTTGAGAACCTCCCGCAGCCACTCATGTCCATCGGCGTCATCATAACCTTCACATTTTTTTCTGATTTGAGTTATCCATCTGTATCATGCTAGCGTAATGTGTTTAACGTGTGAATCCTTACTAAAAATGCAGTTCTATAATGAGCCGTTGGCATGAATTGTACTCGTGGTGGAGCGGTAGTGGAGCGCTCTCGGAGCGAGTGAAAACTACTCGGTTACTCACGTAACCTCAGTTCCCTGAGTTAGGGAACGAGTATTGCGTAGCTATACGCAGTGGGGAAACTCCTTTTCCTCGATTTACTGAAGCCTTTATGTAAAGCGCATTTGCAGCTGCACAGCTAGAACATGAGCGTCTGGCTCGCTCATAGGCTGCGCTGCGGCAACTGCACATCCAATGGCGCGGGCGCCTCTGACGTGCGACCAATGAGATTACTCTGCGTCATACACGTCAGAGCCCGCCAAGGGGGCGTGACCTCAGTCTATAATAGTCCCCGAATTCGCCATTATAGCAGGTTTAACGACTGAAGCGACAACTTGCCATGTTACCATAGTGCGGCCGGCTACGCAATACTCGTTCCCTAACTCAGGGAACTGAGGTTACGTGAGTAACCGAGTAGTTCCCTTTCGAACGGTCACTTCGTATTGCGTAGCTATACGCAGTGGGGACGCCATGCAAAACGCCGCACTGAGTAACTGGCTGCCACTGCAACTCAGGCCCCTGAGCATACAGAACAAGCCATAACCGCACCATTATGCATAAATAGACCAGACACCGTCCGGTCTAAATAGTACGCATCAGTTAGAATAACCCAACATACTACACCAACGAACCCAGACACTGTCGGGGTTATTAGTATATGAACGTATACCCAGACAAGTGGGTTTATACATGAAATTATAACCGGCCAAAGCGGGTTTTATATATGTATGGAATATAACCGGCAAAAGCGGGTTTTATATCATATAACCGGCCAAAAGCGGGTTTTATATATGTAATTATAACCAGCAACAGCGGGTTTATATATATATATATGTGAATGTGATTGTGCACAGTAATATATGACAAGACCGGCCACAGACGGGCCTTAATCATACCGAAAGCACCTTCGCCTGCAGGGAAGGCACTTCCATATTATAAAAAGTCATAAATGTGGAAGGCGAGGACCAGCCGGCCGCATCACAAATATCACTTATGGGAATGCCAGATGACCAAGCCCATGACGAGGCCATACCTCTGGTCGAATGGGCCTTGACGCCTATAGGGCAAACTTGACCTACTGCGGTATAAGCCATAGAAATAGCATCCACTATCCATCTAGACAGTCTTTGCTTAGTGACTGGATCCCCCTTGGATCTACCACCAAAGCAGACAAAAAGCTGTTCTGATTGCCTAAAAGACGCAGAACGCTCCAGATAGATTCTCAGCGCTCTGACAGGGCAGAGAAGATTAACCTCTCCATCCTCTGCAGAAGGAGGGAGGGCTGATAACGTCACCACCTGTGCTCTGAACGGTGTTGAGAGCACTTTAGGGACGTAACCATGTCTGGGCTTGAGGACGACTCTGGAGTCATCCGGACCCCACTCCAAACATGCAGGGCTCACAGAGAGCGCCTGCAGATCTCCCACTCGCTTGATAGATGCCAAAGCCATAAGGAGAGCAGTCTTCAGCGAGAGGGGTTTTAGATCAACCGATTGGAGCGGTTCGAAAGGCGGACCTTTCAGAGCCCTCAGGACCATGGAGAGGTCCCAGGACGGCACAGATGGAGGTCTGGAGGGGTTCATCCTCCTAGCACCTTTAAGGAATCTCACGACCAAGTCGTTTCTTCCCAGTGACTGGCCTGCCACCAGAACATGATGTGCTGCTATGGCTGCCACATACACTTTGAGCGTGGACGGGGAGCGACCCGCATCCAGCAGCTCCTGTAGGAATGAAAGAACCACAGATATCTCACATGACCCTGGGTCAGCCTGATTTTTCGAGCACCAGCTGGAAAAACCTGACCATTTTGAAGCATAGAGGCGCCGAGTCGACGGGGCCCTGGCTTCAGATATAGTGCTTAAAACCTTCTCAGGAAGGTCTTTGGGTACCCGTTGAGGGGCCACACATGGAGGGCCCATAAATCGGGTCTCGGATGCCACAGTGTCCCGTTCGCCTGTGTGAGGAGGTCTTTCCTCAGTGGGACAGGCCATGGGATTGTGTCCGATAACTGAACCAGTTCCGGGAACCACGGTCTGGTTTTCCAGAGAGGGGCCACCAGAAGGACTGGGCACCCGCTCTCTCTGACCCGTTTGATGACCTGTGGGATCATCGAGACGGGGGGAAAGGCATAGAGGGGACGGTTGGGCCAGACATGGGCCAGCGCGTCCCTGTCCTTCGAGAAGAACCACTTGCAGTGGGTGTTGATTCTCGAGGCGAACAGGTCGATTTCGGCCTCGCCAAACACCTGCCATATCAGACTGACCGTCTGTGGGTTCAGGGACCACTCGCCGAGGGGAGTGTTGCCCCGTGAAAGCATATCCGCGCCCACATTCTGGACGCCCGGTATATGCGCTGCTCTCAGAGAGCTCAGGTTGGTTTGTGCCCATAAGAGGAGGTCTCTCGCCATCGCATGCAGGTTTCCAGACCTGATGCCCCCCTGGCGATTTATGTAGGCCACCACTGACATATTGTCTGTGCGGACTAAAACATGGTGACCTCTGAGGTTCGACAGAAACGCCATCAGGGCCAATGCAACTGCTTTCATCTCCAGACAGTTGATATGTAAGCTCTGCTCCGTGCTCGACCAGAGGCCGGATGCAGGCATGCCCTCGTGCAGCGCTCCCCAACCCAGGTTGGACGCATCTGTAAGAACCACTTTCCTCCTGGAAATTGTTCCCATTGTCACCCCCTCGTTGTACCAGCTCTGAGCCCGCCAGGGAATCAGGGTTCTTAAACAACCGTGATTTACCACGATGCGCAGTTTGCCCGACTGCCATGCGTGAGTTGGCACACGGCGCTTCAGCCAATGCTGCAGCGGGCGCATGCGCAGTAATCCCAAGCGGAGTACTGGCGATGCTGCTGCCATGAGACCGAGCAGTTTCTGAAATTTTTTCAGCGGCGCGTGCTCGCGCGCTCTGAAAGTGCCTGCAAGCGCTCGCACTGAGAGCGCGCGCTCTGGTGTGAGACGCGCTGTCATAGCTCTCGAGTTCAGCACTGTGCCCAGAAAAATCACGCTCTGGCTGGGGGTTAGTTTGCTTTTTGAAACATTGATTGTGAAACCCAGGCATTTTAGATGGCCGAGAATCAAATCCCTGTGTGTTAATAGCTCGATTCTCGACTGTGCCAGCACCAGCCAGTCGTCGAGATAATTTAACACACGCACTCCCTGATGTCTCAGAGGAGAAAGCGCTGCATCCACACACTTCGTGAATGTACGGGGCGCCAACGATAGACCGAACGGCAGAACGGTGTATTGATAAGCTTGGCCCTCGAAGGCGAATCTCAAGAATGGCCTGTGACGAGGGTTTATTTGAATGTGAAAGTAAGCATCTTTCAGATCCATTGTGACAAACCAATCCCCCGGGCGCACTTGCGCGAGGATATGTTTGATAGTTAACATTTTGAACGGCCGTCTCATGAGAGCTTTGTTCAAATGTCTCAAATCTAGAATGGGTCTGAGACCGCCGTCTTTTTTCGGAACCAGAAAATAGCGGCTGTAAAAACCCATCTGTTTTAGCGCGGGGGGGACTAGTTCTATCGCCCCTTTTGCTAATAGATTCTGTACTTCGGTGCGAAGCACGTGACTCACGCTGCTTCTCACCGAAGTCTCGAGAACCGCCTGAAATTTTGGGGGTCTGCGAGCGAATTGGAGCGAGTAACCTCGCTGTATAGTGTTTATGACCCAACTCGACACACCGGGGATAGCTTGCCAGGCTAGAACCCGTGTGGCTAGGGCTTGACACACAGATTGGGGCTGGTCGCCTAATGTAAGGGGACCTGATACCCTTATATTGTGATTTGTGCATACATTGAATATTGGACTGACTGTACAGGCATTCGCGTGTGGGGAAGTCAGTGATACAACAGGGGAGGGGCCACCTAGTGAAGGGGGACCTGATACCCTTATATTGTGATTTGTGCACACATTGAGTATTGGACTGACTGTACAAGCATTTGCGTGTAGGGAAGGCAGTATTACAACGGGGGAGGGGCCGCCTGGTGAAGGGGGACCGTGAACCCACGTGTTGTGTTTGTGAAACATACTCTTTTTGTGCTTTATTTGGGTCGCCGTGAAAACGGCGTTTGTTTGCAAGAACGCGCTTACTGTTGCGGGCCTGTTTGCAGTAATAAAATCCCCAGCCGCCTGAACTGAACAGGGGGCTGTGGGAAGTTTTGTTGACTTCTTTGAGGGTGGTCCGGCTAGTGCGGGACCCGTGCCCTCTCTCTTCCTCTTGCATGCTAGGACGACTTAGGCGGCGCTGTGTGAGGCGCGGCGCTTGGTCTGGGGCCTTGGCGTCGAGGAAGCGGGAAGCGCTTGGTTGCTCTCGGCTGGCGCTGGGCTTCAGCCGCAGGGCGGGGCTGAGAGGCCTGTTTCGCGGGCTTTGCTTGCCGAGGCGTCGACGGGGCTAGCTTGTGAGCACTCGACGCCGAGCTAGAACGTTTTGGCAGGAAGTGACGCATGGCCTGGGACGCTTTCTGTGCCTCGGTGTATCTCTCCGAGAACCCCGTCACCGCCGGGCCAAAGAGGCCGGTGCTGGATACTGGGGCGTCGAGGAACTTCGTTCTCTCCGCGTCCTTAATGTCAGTGAGGGTAAGCCAGAGGTGGCGCTCGAGCACGACCAAACTCGCCATGTTCCTCCCGATAGCCTGCGCTGTGGCCTTGGTAGCCCTCAAGGCCAGGTCCGTGGCGCTCCGCAGGTCCCGAAAAGCCTCAGGGTCCGGGCCAGCCTCGTCCATAGACCGGAGGAGTTTGGCCTGGTAAACCTGCAGCACGGCCATCGTGTGCAGGGCCGATGCAGCCTGACCGGAGGCGGAATACGCGCGTCCAGCAAGGGCTGAAGTGCTACGGCACGGCTTGTTGGGATGAACAGCTCTAGTTCGCCAGCTAGCAGCTGTGTTCGGGCAAAGATGAGCGGCCAACGCCTCTTCGAGGGGCGGCAACGACTCATAGCCTTTTCCCGCTGCTCCGTCCACGGAGGAGAGCGTCGCGTAAACTGCGGGGCCTCGTGTAGAATAAGGAGAGCGTCGTGCTCGCTAGGCCCACCGAAGGAGACAAGGCCCGCCACGTGGGGGGGGCGCAGATCTCCCTCGAACAGGACCGGAGATGAACGGGCTGGAGAGAGTGAGGCACGCGGGGACGTGGCCGGCGTGCGTTCACTAACATCCATGCTCTCCGGATGCCGTTGGCTGCGGCGCTTCTTCTTCCTCGGTTGAAGTAGGGCCGGAGAAGGAAGCGCGGGAAGGGCGGCATCACCGTCACGGGAGAGGGCTAGCCGAGATCGCAGCACGGAGATAGGCATGCTCTCGCAGGCCGCACATCCGCCGGCAGACAGTGCATTCTCAGCATGGTGGAGTCCCAGGCATGGAATGCATTTAGCGTGTTGGTCCGCCTCGTGCAGCTTGCATCCGCACGTGGCGCAGGTATTGACACGAGGCATTTGAAACAACGCTCGTAACAAATAATACACACTATAATACAATTGTGGTGAAAAGGATATCGCCGGATAGCCACAGGAGAGACGGCGTCAGGAGAAACACGATGAATAGTGTCGTCTGCTGAACTGTAGCTCGCTCAGGCTGAAGGCTTGTTCGACGGCGAAGACTCAATAAATGGTCAGAGACATGAAGTTTGTCGCTGAAGGAGTAAAATCTGCTATAATGGCGAATTCGGGGACTATTATAGACTGAGGTCACGCCCCCTTGGCGGGCTCTGACGTGTATGACGCAGAGTAATCTCATTGGTCGCACGTCAGAGGCGCCCGCGCCATTGGATGTGCAGTTGCCGCAGCGCAGCCTATGAGCGAGCCAGACGCTCATGTTCTAGCTGTGCAGCTGCAAATGCGCTTTACATAAAGGCTTCAGTAAATCGAGGAAAAGGAGTTTCCCCACTGCGTATAGCTACGCAATACGAAGTGACCGTTCGAAAGGGAACCACGACGCTCCGACTTTTAAAAAATCCGCTCCGCGCTCCATTCAAAATCACATCGCTCCACTCCTCGCTCCGCTCCCACTCCACTCCGCTCACATACTCTGGTTGTGGAATGTGCTTACAAAATTTCTATTTTGTTTGTTATGATATATTAGTTTGATTCGTATATTTTATCTGTTTAGAAATGGTTACAGTACTGTTTAATAGGGCTGGGTAAAAAAGATCGATTTCTCGATTTTAATCGATTCTTAAATCCCAAGAATCGATTAGTCATCCTGTTTTTAGTTGATGAATGAATGGAACATTGTAGCGCGCATCCCATCCAATAAACGCAATACTATTTGTGCTTTGTTACTATTGATAAGAAACAGTCTCAGATTTCAAATTACGTCCATTTTCTTACGAAATTCAAAAACATAACCATTTTGGCGCTGTGGCGTGAGATCGCTCTGGCGCGCGCAGCTCAGCTCAAGAGAAACAGCAGCGCCGAGCACACATGATCTTCTCTTCCGCCTTAATATTACCAGTTACAGCGTGAAATAAACATGAATGAGCATCTGAAAGTGTGTTAAAAGATAGATTATAACTTATCGAAATCCTTATTGTCACATGGAATCGCTCAATCAGTGTTTCAACCGTGGAAAGACGTCAGTGAAACAGCTTGTAATCAGTCATGTAACGTCACATTTACCTCAGAAAAACCATATCCAGTGACCATGAACTCGTTAGTCAGCTAGAAAAATTAACTCTAGAGAGGAGCATTTAGCTAAATATATGCACCATATTACATATGCATTTTATGTTATTTTATAATTATTTTATGTTCTTCAATATTTAATGCATGTTTGAATAAATCTGGCAAGTTTTTATGACAGCCACCATTTAAATATTTATATTTCATATAACTTTATTATTAGAAAAAGGCTAATGAAACAATTTTAATGATACAACTGACTCCCATAGTTTACAGCATTGGTTATACAGTGTTTCTCAACCTTTCCTGCAGGGACCCCCTGACAGGACATGTTTTTGTTTTAACCCTTAAATGGCACACCGGATTCAATTAGTCAGCTGCACATTAAGCCTTTAATTAATTGAATCAGGTGTGCCATTTCAGGGTTAAAACAAAATCATGTCCTGTCAGGGGGTCCCTGCAGGAGAGGTTGAGAAACACTGGGTTAAGAGATTTGTTTTCCTTGAGAAAATTTGCCATGTATAGAGGGAATGCATTAACGTCACTTTCCCGCCGGAACACGCCCCCTCAGCCGGACTGAGTGGCAGAAGAGCAGCTGCGTGACTGGATTTAATAGGGGAAACTGCGAAAACGCAAGTAAAACAAACGATTATCAGTTTAAACTAAAGATTGGACTCAATATAGTGTTCCTTACAACTTACTAAAGATCCAGTGATCCATGGATATTGACATGCAGCCAGAAATCGTGTTTCCTGACATTTATATGTGCCTGATTTCGACACCGGGGAAATACATACAGCAAATTTGCCTGTGAACGCTTTATATAAATACAATATAGGCAGGTCTAAATCCAGGTGATCACTTATATCAATGTTATATATATCATCATATCGTCTAGACTTAAAACTTGTATAGTTTTTTGTCAGTGTTTATTTAAAAATGTCAAATTATACAGAATATACAGTGGTAAATATTTGATTGATGAGTTGTCACTGCAATATATAACAATACAATATATAGAGAATGATTTTACCACTAAATTCATCAGCATATTGACACAAAAATGATTGCAAACATTATCATATCAACGTTCGCAAAATGTTTTAAGGATATCATTGAGGCCTGAGATGACGGAGTGTTTTTTATAAAACGTTCTTGTAATGTGACGTGTTAACAAAGCAAGAACATTTTATATGTAACATTTTCAGGATGTTGTTGAGGTAAAAGTTTGTAGAATGATCTTTTATAAAACATTGACACAATGTCCCATAATAACAGAGGATGAACATAATCAAATTAACGTTCGTAAAATGTTTTTGACACAAAAATGGTAACTGCAAATCCACCTTTCGCTGCCTGGAGTCCAGTTGTTTCTATGAATTGCAACGATCTATTTGCTTCTCTGTTTAGGTAGTCTGTAAAAATATACCTCATATTTCTTGTCAAATCTAGTAGTACAGTCAGTCTCAAAGCTCTTTCCCGTTTTAGACGCGTTCTGTGTGTTTTTCCGCAGCATTCACACTGAAAACCAATGCTGCCGCTCAGTCTTTCTGCCACTCAGTGAGCGGAACAGCAGCGACTTCCGCTTACTGTGACGTCATGCGCATTCCCTCTATTGTACCTGATATCCAAAATAATCAATATTGAATCGAATCGAATCGAATTGCAAGCTTGTGAATCGAAATCGAATCGAAATGTGAAATTTGTGTCAATACCCAGCCCTACTGTTTAATGAGAACGTGTTCAACAATTTTATTAAAGTTAAAAAGTTGTAAAAAAAAAAAAAAAAATACAGTTTAAAGTCATATGTATTTTTGAAATGTGTGAGAAGTATTAATGTTTAATGTTTTTGTTGTTGTTCTCCATGATTTTTGGTGAATTGTATTGTATTGTATTGTATTGAATCCAATTACAATCCATAACGATCGAACTAAAATTTTTACCATAATACAAGGATAATAACCTTTTGGATAAGTATATTTTAGCCACATAGAAGATCAGCACTGTAGCTGTTAAGGTGCTAGTTTGTCGGAAACATATTAACGAAGGTACTCCAAAGCAAGCATCAATACTTGGCTAGTTAATATGCCTGTTGAGTGTACTTTACCTGCGACCTTGCATTACTGTTACGCTTGCTAACCCCAGCTACTAGCTAGTTATAACTTTACCAGCAGTTTAGAAGTATATGCTATTGTATTCACTAAACTATGACTAGTTTATGCATCTTCCTGCTATATTCCTCTTGTGACAATGTTAAGAATGTAACATACATTTGTGAATTGTGTTACAAGTTGTCACAATATTTCTTTCTTTTATTCCAGCTGTTAATTATTCCTGACTTTACTGCTTAGGGTGTTCGTTTTAGCAGGACTGAATGTTTCATAAAAACACTCCCATAATTCAGGTACAAATGACATGTAGGTTTGTACAATCAGGCCATGCATTCAGAGTGGAACTTGATCTTTAGTTCATTTTTAAAGCTGCAAAACTCTCATTAAAAGCTTTTGTGTTTCCAAATACATGTGTTGGCAGTCGACTCAATGAATCACATTCTGATATTCCACTTAACCTTTGATTTCTGCATGGATTTGCGTCGCTTATGCAGACTTTGACCTTTTTTTTTCTTTTTCTTTTTTTTTTAATTTTGAGCGACAGTTAGCCGCCCATGGCTTTTCTTCATTTTCCCATGCAGTTCAGTTCCACCAATCTCCGCCGTAGGGGCTTTTGCGAGGGTCAACAAGAACCAATACTCACGGCAGTGACCCTCAGACCAGGAAATACCTCTCTTATATAGGCTACTGCCAACATTGCCTGTGCCTGCTGTTGCCTCAATACCACCTGGACTAGCCGCCATTAGCTTTAGTCTTTATTCTGAAAGTTTAACTGAAAGGTCTAGATTAACTTAAGGTTATAGTTGTGGTTATGCTACATGTGAAATAAGGAAATGTGGTTTGCTGTTCTTATAAAATTTCACTTGTTTTACAGTATTAATATGTAAACTGCTTAGTTGGTTCCATGGAAGCTGTTTTAAGGTTTTAGTGTGTAATTCTCTGAATTTGTGTGTGATGTGAGCTTAGAAAGGACATCATGTGTAATTGAAGGGGTGTGATGGCATATAGCATGTGCTGTAAAAAGTGGTTTATGTGTGATATACTTAATGGACTATAAAATGAGCATACATTTTATTTTATCTTATTTTAAAATGCCTACTTTATTTGTTTGGGTTCATGAATCCATGAAAAAATCTGTTAATTGTATATTATCATGGCCATATCATGCCAAATCTGTTGATCATCTTAAATAACTTAAAGGTGCAGTAAGCGATTTCTGAGAAACGCTGTTGAAAATTTTAATCAACACCTAGACAAAAAAATTTGTGAATATTTGCTAGATGTCTGTTCTGTGTGTGTGCTGGGAAAAAAGTGTTTGGACATAGTCCTAGCTGTGTAAATAGGATAAAAACAAAAGTTTTGTTTTTTAACCTTGAATTGCTTGAATCAGTTACATTGAAGAGGGATTAGAAATGTTCTTTTGCAAGATAATGATAATCAGTCGTCATGTCCTTGAAACATCTGACATAACTTGTTGCAGTGTTTAATGTGCTCCGGATGATCTCTCTGGTTTTTTATGTTGTAGGTATATAGTAACAACTATCAGGAACCGATAAAAGCCTGTTCTTTTTATTTTGCAGTTCATTTCAGTCCCTCTCAGGGTCTGATCTCTGTTTATGCCTGTTGTCTAATTGTGTAATTCAGTTAAAGCTGTTAGAGAGAAATGTGAACAGGCAGGGAGCAGTTCTGTTCAGTTCCTCTCGAAAGCAGAACATGACAGCTTAGGACACCATGAAAGCTTTTATACACTTGAATAGGACTGAAACTGATCCCTCTTACTTTCACTTGCAGGAGGCAGAAACAGGATTCGTTCCCAGCGTTCAGGACTTCGACAAGAAGCTAGCCGAAGCGGACGCGTATTTGCAGATTTTGATCGACCAATTAAAAGTAAGGCTATCATAAGACCTCATTATGACTCAAAAGAGCCTTGTATTTTGAGTTGATGCATCATTGTTCATATACATGACTGTCTAGTTTCTGTTTTCGTTGCATCTTCTAGCTCTTCGATGAAAAGATAAAAGACAGCAAGGAAGATGAGTCACGCAGAGTAAGACATGAACATTTTTCCGTATCATCAGTGGTCCATCTTATGTCAGACAGTATATAGCAGAGACGGCCCACTTAAATTACAATGAGAGGGATTGAAACGCCCAATATGGCGGCTCTATTTAAGGATGTCCCTCCCACCTTTCAAATAAAAGAGCTAATCGACCAAGTCATGCAAATGAAATGTAGAAAGTATTGAAAAATCGCGATCTGTTGTGCCAAGCTAGTTAAGCTGTTGGCTTGCTAACTGAAAACACAAAGAAAGGGAAATTTTTAATTTGACAATTTTCAGCCTTGTTAATATGTGATATTTTATTTAAAAGGCATTAAAGGGGTCATCGGATGCCCATTTTCCACAAGTTGGTATGATTCTTTAGGGTCTTCATGTAAAGTTTGTAACATACTTTGGTTAAAATTCCTGGTTGTGTAAAACACCCTTTTTACCACCTCAAAAACAGCTCTGTTCACCGCGACCTGTTTCGGTGCATGTCTCTTTAAATGATAATGAGCAACTGCTCACCCCAAGAGGTTTTCACCATATAAATGTGAATTTTGCATCCGATGACCCCTTTAACATATTTTCATTATTAAAAATAAATAAACTATTGAGTTATTTTCAATCATTACTAATTAGGAACTAAATGAAATATCCATATAAAGTTGTCTGAGCAAATGGAATTGCTTTGGAATGGAATGGGGGAGCAGGTATCTGCTATAAAATGTAAATTTATTGTATATTAAAATTTCCATATACAAATTTCAATTTGTAAATTGTTCACACATAATGAAATGCTAAAGATTCTTCAGATTCTCCAGAGAGTCAAATTTTTAAGCCTATTTAGGGGATGAAAGTCATTTGATCTCAGGCTTTCATTTCTGCTTTTTTTTTTAGGTTTTGTAAAGGTGCATCTTTGTTTATAATCAAAGAGAATTTCACAAATGTAACTGAAACTGTCCTTTTCTTCTCATTGTCCAATACACAGAAAATTGAGAACCTGAAGGACACGACTTGTGTAAGAGCGTCTGCACCTTCACACTCTTAATGCATTTTAGATCTAATTTTGGCAGTGTAATGCATTTTCATTTCTTGTTTTTTTTTTTTTTAGAGTATGGTAGAGTCCATCAAACACTGTATCGTACTACTACAGATTGCCAAGGTAAAAAACGCTTGACTCTTAGGCTCATTATGTGAATGCACCTGTGTTTCGTCTGCCCACTGTGTTAATATTTGTCTTGTGCAACTCACCCTGTAATTTTCCAGAACCCTGTTAATGTTTATTTTGCCAAGATTATGAACATTCCAGCAGGTATCATATGGTTTTGAGAGGTGATTCTCCTACACTAAGGTCACATTCACACAGCAGCAGAAAATAGTTGTCAGTCTTGTTTTACAGTGCTAAATATGGTTATGCTCACGTTGACCTAAACATTTGACGGATAAACTTGCATCTTAATTGGACAAAAAACATTGTTTCGAATGAAAAAATAAGACCATCTGGTGTTGTAGAAGTTGTCATCTTGGAGTTATTTAATTCACTGACTTTTGCAAACAGTATTTGGCTCACTAGTGTAAGCTGTACTATGAATGGACCTGTTAGTAAATACGGTTGACAATGCCAAACGCTGACTGTGTGAACGTAGCCTAAATGATTCAGGAGGTTAAAATACCTCAAGTAACCATTGTTATTGCCTCAAATTAAAGCAGAGACAATTTGCACCGTCTTTTGTGGCTTTCTCCCAGCTGTGGAGTTGCCTTATTTCTCAATTTGTGTTTTCTTTTTAAAATTTGAAGGATCAAAGTAACGAACAGCAACACTCAAACGGACTGATAGTAAGTTTTAACATTCCTCAGCAATGAACTAGTCTAAATCAAACAGTGCTACTGTTTTCTCTTGCACTGAAATCACATTTTCTCTTCAGTAAAATTGAATCGAGATGTGCATGACCTTGATCTGAGGGCTCCGCCCACCACATCTACGTCTCTCTCTCTTTCTCTCTGCTTTCATTTTTCTCACTCTTCCTGTCGGATAATTCTGGGTCTGTCCTTACCTATGGCCACAATTAACAACAAATTTAAACCGCAATAGAGAAATATCTCTGACAGTGTGACTGAACCAAAAGTGTGAAAGACACAGATACTTGCACACAGAATTATCATTGATTTTCCATGGTCATACATGCTATTGAACCATGTAGGACAAATTGATGCTGTCTATTACGACCTACCCAGAGGCTCTCATGAGATCAATAACCACCAAGGCTAGTGCTGGAGTGACGTAATCACCAATTACATTTAACCCTCCTCTTTAGTTTGAGTTGAATTTGGCTAAAAACAAATGTAACATTCATATTTCCCCACAGTTTCACAGACAAGGCTTAAGCCTAGTCCCAGACTAAAATGCACGTTTGAGCTGTCTTAACTGAAAGCAACTTGCACTGACATATCTTACAATATGATTTGTCTGAAGATGCACTCCAGTAATGTTTTTTTTTTTCATGTCTATAAAAGCTACTTAAATGTCCTAATTAAACTAATGCCTAATTCTGGCTTAATCTAAGCCCTGTCTGTGAAACCGGGCCATAAAGTTTAATGCACATCATAGAAGTTGTTTGAGCTTGGGATGCACTGATATGAAAGTTTTGGCCGATACCCTAACCCAGGGGTGTCAAACTCAGTTCCTGGAGGGCCACAGCCCTGCAGAGTTTAGCTTCAACCCTAATTAAACACACCTGATCAGTTAATCAAGTCCTTCAGGCTTATTTGAAAACGGCAGGTGTGTGTGTGTTGAAGCAGGGTTGGAACAAAACTGTGTAGGGCTCTGGCCCTCCAGGAACTGAGTTTGACACCTGTGCCCTAACCGATAATTCTTTATATTTGAAAGCAGATAACCGATATATTGCCCGATAAATCTAAATCCAAATTTGTATACAATTTTTGAGAGTCTGATTACATAAACAAGTGTCACCTTTAAAAAGCCATGTCCCAAGCACACAATTATAATGTTCTCATTATAATTTTATGTAGCCTATATGACAGACTTGTGCTGCACCTGTTGCACTTAACTGTATTTTCCAATTTTGAAGTTATTCCAATCATATTTCATGCAATTAATAACCACTGATGCGCATGATGTAGCATGTATTGTGTATTGTGTGCATGTAGATGCGAACAGTGCGCATCTGAAGTGCGTCAGATGAAGGAAATAATCCATTATTTATCTGCTTTAATTAATAAATTCAATTAATCAATTATTAATAAATTAATTCATCCAAATTTTCTTATCGGGCTGATAATAATAACATTAAATATGAACATATATCAGCCAATACCGATATGGTGGCCGATATATTGTGCATCCCTAGTTTGGGCAAAAAAAGTTAGTTTGAAAATGCAAACCTAAGTGACTCAAAAACAAAATGTTGTGTTCTAT
This sequence comes from Gila orcuttii, assembly GCA_026230005.1. Classification (NCBI taxonomy): domain Eukaryota; kingdom Metazoa; phylum Chordata; class Actinopteri; order Cypriniformes; family Leuciscidae; genus Gila; species Gila orcuttii. The sequence continues at coordinate 33,624,731 of JAPDVR010000015.1, forward strand.
TGTGGGGATTTGAGTTTCTTCCCTCGGAGTCTGTGATTGCTGTCTTTTTGCCGCTGACCTGAGTGTTTTTGCCTCTTGATTTAATCTCATTCTAGTGTTTATGTATTTACTGCAGAACTCTAATTGCTCCAATGAGCTTTTAATTAAGAGCGGCAGCCTCTGTTACGGTACAACAAAACACGGATTATTCAGAACAATAAATAATTGTGATTTTTAAATCCTTTAAAATTCCCTGTGCAGAAAAAGCCCCTCGAAACTCATTTCACTCATTCACCTGCATGTCTTTTTTTTTCTCCCTTGTGTGTTTTCATGTAGAGTTACCTCACCACTGTGTCCTGTGATGTCAGTGTTTCACATTGCATTGCCTATTTAGTGTGTAATACTCGGGATTATGGGTTAGTCTTGTCATCATGGACACAGAGCTTAATAGCTTCATATCTGAGTCTGTGCCGACTGACAGATGCTCAGTGTTACCGTAAGGCAGAGATTGACACATAGTGATTTTTGTATATTAAGAAGATTCAGTGTGGTGGACATGGGCCACAGCTGTGAGGTTTCTCAGTTGGACAATCTGATTCACTAATTTAATTCAAATCTTTCTCTTGAATATTAAAGCCTCATTGATTATTTGTGTCTCTGTGTAGAAAAAATATGGACATAAAATAGTTAAAGACAACATGAAATGGCATATTTGTAATGCATGTAACCTAATAATATGACATATTTTTCAGTGTAATAGAACACTTTGAGGGAAATAATATAGAGGAGATCTTGAGTGAAAAAGTCTCTTATGTTCACCAAGGCTGCATTTATTTGACCAAAACGCTAATATTCAACAAAATTTGCAGTGTTTATTAGATTAGTGTGCTTTAATGTTTACCCAGGATGTTTGTTTTGAAATGCTTTTATTTTGTAAAAAATGGAACATTTACACTTTTGGTGTTCCCAGTCAAAATGACTCGCCTACAAAATCTGCACGTTATGCTATATTATACTTGTGTTCTTTGAAAGAAAATTCTATCTGGGTCAAAATGCAAACACAAATGCATCCTTACTGAATAGAAGTGATTTCTTTAAAAAAAAAAATCTTACTGACCCCAAACTTTTGAACTGTAGTGTAAATGGTGTTAATTTCATTGTTTCATGTTGTCTTTAACAATAAATAATGATATTCCACTGTAGACATGGGGGTTGTTGTTTTTTTTAATAAATATTTTGAATGTCTGAATATATCACTTATTCAGTAACCAAATGGACATTACATTTTTTCAGAACCTTAAAGGGACAGATCACGCATTTACTTCATTTATTTACCCTCGTTTTTTCTAAACCTGTATGACTTTCTTCTGTCAAACTCAAAAGGAAAAAGTGTATCCTGGCCACTATGAAATAAGTTCATTACACTTTCAAAGAGCATCCATCTTTTGTTTTCTATAGAAGGAAAAGTTTTGCAGGTTTAGAACAACATTAGGGTGAATAAATAATGACAAAATTATCTATCACTAAATTTAACTATCCTTTTAAACACAGTAACTGAAATTCAGCCCTTAGTTCCCCTGAGGATTTCTGTGATAGTTGGGTTGGGCATTGAGAGCGAAATGAGCGATATGAGAGGGTGTATTTATAACATGTTTTCCTATGAGAGCTGTGTTTCGTATCATGTTTGTGGTTCTCTGTAGAGCACTATAAACCCAGTGGATGGGTTATTCCAGCCTACTCCTCTCAACCCCTCTGTAGTCAGTGCCATGCCAACGCAGACCACTCTACCCACAGGTGAGCTCTCTCTCTCTCTCTCTGTGCATTTCATTCCTTAATAATGTTGTATGTGCTTATTTTGAACGCCTCTTGGAGAAACTCGGAAATTAGATTTGGTTTGCAAATATTGTGTGCATATTTCGGGTGTGTGTTCATCCATAGATGGAGCTCAGGTGTGTAAAACGGAACAGAGGCCTTCTTCTTTACCCATGGGCCCTGTATTCACGGTGATGGGGAGCCTTCAGACTCCCACTCCCAACAGCACAGGTACGAACCAACAGTTGTGGAAGTAAACACTTAAATCTGGAGGGAAACTTATTATATTAGAAAAAAAAAAGTCAAGTCCCTTTCACACCAAAAGTGAAATGACACAGGAGAAGAAAGTTCAACACTTACTTCAGCAATAAAAAAAAAAAAAACGTAAATGATGTTTAACTATTGTCATTTTGTCTTATTATTATGGTTGAATTGGATCATTGAAGGTCAACAGCACAGACATTAGTTAATAAAATGGGATTAAATACATAAATTATGTATTATTTTACATTTGAATTATTCAGGTTTGCTTAATAGTTCGCATTCCACTGTTTTTATTCATTTTGAGGAATACTGAATCTGTTTTTGCGCAAGTGGGAAGAGTATGCATGCTCACATTTAGTCTCTAGATCTACAATTACCTTCATGTTTATACAGCGCACACAACGCCTTTGCACTTACTCCCACTTTCTCTCAACATGGGGACAATACATGGGAAAACAAAGTAACTTGCGCTACTTATTTGAAAAAGTAACACATTTTTTTGTAAATTTAAAAGTAATCCATTACTTAACTCGTGACTTTAATCAAATAAAAATATATAAATAATCTGATTACATTACCCTGACGCTGTATGTACATTTATTATTATTTTTGTGTGTGTATATATGTATATATATATATATATATATATATATATATATATATATATGTATATATATGAATTGGTATATATATGAATATATAATACATTATATATATATATATATATATATATATATATATATATATATATATATATATATATAATGCCTCCTTTTAATCTGAGTAGAAAGCAGTATTCCCGTAGTATTCCGCTGCAGTGGGGATGCAGTCAGGCTGTTCTCTCTGCAGTCAGGCTGTTTTCCCCTGACTACTATTAGTGCTGGATACAGGGGCTTAGAGAGTCCAGCTTCTGCTGAGGCAGTGCAGGAAGAGCTGAGCATAGCAAAAACACAGCCGATCGGTAGCACTCTAGACAGCAATGCAGGAAAATACACATAAAACAGTCAAGAGCTCTAAAGTACAGACTGTGAATCAGGATTTCCATTTCTATTCATGCCGAAAGTGCTTGCGTTGTAGGCAGGGCTGATTTAATTGGACTTAGTTTAGCATCTGAACAGTGTTAGTTCAACACAACCAAACATTTGATTTATTAGCCTGACAGCATCGCAATTATTTGCATGTATATTGTGTCTTACTAGCCATTTTCTGTTTTGTTTTTACATTCCTGAACTACTTACAATTGTATTGTAATTATTAGCATTTTTAAAGATGTTTTAAAGATGTTAATGTCCTTAATTATTCCAATAATAAAAATAAATAAATGAATAAAATCTAATAAAAACAAATTCCTATAATATGTACAACTATAAAATCTAATAATACTTATAAATCTAATAATAATAATAAATGCATGATGATAAAATATTTTTTTATTATTATTTTTAAATTAAAATGTATAAAACAATTACATGTTTTTCATTCATATTTAGTGGCACTTTATTCTATAATTGCATATTAACATGAAGAATATTAATATGTAAAGTGCAACCATATTTTTTTATTTACAAAGTGTCATTAGTGAATTGAGGCCGATGAGAGTGATGTCATTGGTGGACATTTAAGTATTTGCATAAGAGTGATTGACATTGAGGGTGGGCATGAATTTTTTCTTTAAAGATTAATTGAATATGCATGTTTTGTGGCAAACAGCAAAAGCAGAGTCATTGTCTTAAATTGAGTTTAAAAATCTGTTGCTTTTTTGGGTCCAATAATTAGGCCTAAACTAAAAAAAAGTCTATTTCACACTGTCAATGTGATGTGTACAGAGTGTCTGGCATATTGGCATTTTTAACAATCAGAGCCTGTGCTTGTGAAATCAGCTTAGTAGTATATTACTAAGCGTGTAGATGAGCTTATCGGCCATGCTGTTTATTTGAGGCCCACATGCCAGCCACATATGCAAAAGCATAAAACCTCAACCCATTACAGATGCTATACTGACCGTCGGCTGTGGTGTTGTTTAAATGAGTGTGGTTAGTCATAGTTCCTCAGCACATTCATATTTATTCTCACATTTATTGGTTTAATTTCCTTCCTGTGGTTTTAGGGAGTGGTCCTTCAGCTCCCAGCAGCAGCGTGACTTCTCCCAGTCACATGAACGTACCGCCCCACACTGTTCCTGACTTCTCCTATTCCAGCAGCGAAGATGAGTTTTACGACGCAGATGAGTTTTATCAGAGCAGCACCTCACCGAAACACTGCACAGAGTGAGTTAAACACACCACACTGAAACGCCTAATAGTATAAGTAGTGTACATTACACAATCCCCACTTCCTTTTTCAAAGGTGTGTTAAACTGCTTAGAAGCAGATCTCTTAGAAGTGGTAAATTCCTCACTTCTCTATGGGACTTTTCCAAAGTCCCTTAACACTGCAGTTGTCAAGCCCCTCCTGAATAAGAGCAATCTGGATAGCAACATATTGAGCAATTACAGACCAATCTCAAATCTTCCTTTCATAGGCAAGGTCATTGAAAAAGTTTTCTTCAATCAGCTGAACAAATTCTTAAGCTCGAATGGATACTTTGACAATTTTCAATCTGGTTTCCGACCGCACCACAGCACAGAGACCACGCTCATAAAGATAATTAACGATATTTCTTTTAAATACTGATACAGGGAAATTATCAGTGCTGGTACTACTCGACCTCAGTGCTGCATTTGACACTTTCGATCACAACATACTTCTTGACAGGCTGGAAAACTGGGTCGGGCTTTCTGGGATAGTCCTAAAATGGTTCAGGTCATACTTAGAAGGAAGAGGTTATTATGTGAGTATAAGAGACCATAAGTCTGAATGGATACCCATGACATGCGGAGTCCCTCAAGGCTCTATTATTGCGCCACTCCTATTCAACCTGTACATGCTTCCCAATGAGCCAAATAATGAAAAAGAACCAAATTGCTTACCACAGCTATGCAGACGACACACAGCTCTACTTAGCCCTATCGCCTAACGATTACAGCTCCATTGACTCCCTCTGCCAATGCATTGATGAAGTCAACAGTTAGATGAGCCAAAACTTTCTTCAGTTAAACAAAGACAAAACTGAAGTCATTGCGTTTACAAACAAAGATGAAGTTCTCAAGGTGAACGCATACCTTCAGTCTAGGGGTCAAACAACTAAAAATCAAGTCAGGAATCTTGGTGTGACTCTGGAGTCAGACCTTAGTTTCAGTAGTCATGTCAAAGCAATAACTAAATCAGCATACTATCACCTGAAAAATATTGCAAGAATTAGATGTTTTGTTTCCAGTCAAGACTTAGAGAAACTTGTGCATGCTTTCATCACCAGTAGGGTGGATTATTATAATGGACTCCTCACTGGCCTTCCCAAAAACACCATAAGACAGTTGCAGCTCATACAGAACGCTGCTGCCAGGATTCTGAGCAGAACCAGAAAATATGAACATATCACACCAGTCCTCAGGTCTTTAAACTGGCTCCCAGTTACATTTAGGATTGATTTTTAAAAAAATCTTTGGGTGCTGACTGATGGGGCAGTGAACCCAAGGTTACCCCGGGAGTCAGTCCTAGAACTCCTCCTGTCCGATTTTAGGGAAAAATTGTGTCTATTGGAGACGTCAAATGGAACTATTAGGCGCGCCGAATAAACACCACAGACACAGTGTCAGAGTAAAACTATATGCAAAATAAGATACACCGGTGTTTTGCACAGATGAGAAGTTTATTCTATGTATCATCTTTTTACTACTTTAATTAATTTCACTCTAATTCTCTTTTAATTCCTTTTATAACTGTTTTAATTTCCCTTTTATTTTGTTTATTTTCTATGCAAAGCTCTTTGAATTGCCATAGTGTGATTATTTTTAATTTCTTTCTATGTAAAGCATTTTGAATAACTGTTGTATCCTTGCTTTTATTTTGTGATTATTTTTATTCCTTTCTATGTAATGCACTTTGAATTTCCATAGTGTCTGAAATGTGCCATATAAATAAACCTTGCCTTGCCTTACAAAAACAAACATACTGCATCAAAACAAAACAAAACATGCAAACACACACTTATATATAATTAAACTCATTGAAATACTGCTGCACAAGTAAATTATAGTAGCACCGGCCCACACACACATTAAGTAACACTGCATGATGTGAAAGCAATACTGCTTAGAGATAAACAGACTCTCACTCCCCCGCACTATTTACTGTAAACCATAAGAAACACACTGACCGAATTAAAACCGTACACAGACACACTTACAATACACACACAAACACTGTCTTACATCGCTACATCATTTATTCTGGAATAAACTGACATTATTCTTGTGTCTCTGTGCAGCCCAAACAGAACAGCTGCTGTGAACAGTAAAGACACCACAGCCCTGAAACGGCCAGACACCAACGAATCAATTAACTCCTCCATGTCGAACGGCACCACTGATGCAGGTACACAAAACACACACACATATCCTTCACAATTAAGTTTCCCAAAATGAATCAGAGCAAATATTGTGTTTTGTCTTTTGACTTTTTGTTTGATGCTGGTGTTAAAAGTGAAAATATACACTTCACTTTATATATAAACACACAGACACATCATATAAACACATATGCCTGTGTATTGTAATATTATATTTAGGACTGTTAAAATTAACATGTTAACGTATGCGATTAATTTAAAAAATATATTTAATGCAATTAACGCAGCATCTGTTTTTTCTCGTCATCCTTAGGCTAGTGTTACATTATATGACCACACTCTTATTCATGCAAATGCTTTTAAACCATTGAAGAGTAATAAGACACAAAAGAGAACGCAGTGCGGTACGACCACGTGTCTGTGAATCTCCTGTCTGTGTGACACACACACGGCTCGTGCGCACAGAAAGCCGCTTCAGACAGAACGAACAAAAACACACAAAATTATGCCAAAATGCCAGTTTTGTCGAGTATCCTCGCAAGCACAGTCTTAAGTGAGTTAAATAAAGTCTTAAATGAACGTTAAGAGTTGTGAGAAAATGGGATGCGTGTCAGATCCGCATCATGTGCTGCAGGTCTTAAAGTGACAGCAGCCTAATAAACCTGCTGCTGTCTGTCATTATTTCAGATAATCAAGGTCTACACTCTAAAAAATTTTTTATTTTATTCTTGACTGAATAAGTTTTGTAGCTTTAATAAAGAATAATCTATATTTCATTTATAATGAAGATTGTGAAGTGTTTGATAACTTTATTCAGTTTCTCTATATCCTACATGTTAGACCTACCTGAAGATCGTAAAGCACTATTTAACAGGTTACATGGGTCAAAAATGTCGAAAACAATAACTTTTGTGCATTTTAACAGGGCAAGTAAAAATCTGAACCAGTTTGACTGGGCCTTTAGAAATAATGTATCCCTGGTATAATGAATTTATTACAATTGGTTTAGGTAAAGATTGTTTTAAGTTCACTTAAATTAAAAAATTTTATATATTTTTTAAAGCCTAATAAATATTAAAATTGAGAGCTTTTAATTATACTGAAATCCTGAATGGCTATAATGGTTAATTTTGAGGAAAAAGAAAAACAGTAGCAGTATTGGTGATACTGGCCTTCTTTCAAAAGATGCCATTAAACAAATATTTAAAATATAGGCACCTGTCTTTTTTGTTTCTACATTAATTTGGAAATTAAATGTGAAATTATTACAATATAAACATATATTAAAACTTTAATATTTGGTGCAATTAATTACAGAAAAATGTGATTTATTAATTATTTTTAATTGATTGACAGCACTAATTATTATATTATATTTTCAATGTTAAAGTCGACATGAAATGGAAGTTGAAGTAGTTTTTTCTTCCCTATTGTAAAGTAAATCTCAGTGAAACCGCTTTCTCGAACAAGAAAAATTAAGGACGGGACTTGATTTTGTCCATTGGGAATTGATTGGACCATTGAATCATTGTCGTTTGCAATTGCTTGGATCTCTTGTGAGTGACAGTTTGTCCCGCCTGAAAAACATGTCATCAGAGAAGAGATGTCACTGCAAGTGGGAGGGGAAGTTATTTTGATAAAAAATTAATGATGTGCACAGATAAATCATTTATAACAAACACTGCAATATTCCATAAAAGAAAAAATACAAGATTTGTTCATTTTTATTTCATGGTGACTTTAAAATACTTGTATCCCAGCTGAACTATAAGTGAAATATACATATTTCGAGTAGTGTAGTGTTTGTGAAACCTGTTTGAAAAGAGTCATTATTTACTGTTTAGTTTGGTGACGCTTGTGTTTCCATAATGACACTTCACTTTAAATGATGTCTTTGTGTTTCACTATTTGCTGTTTGCCAAGTTCATTGGTTGCTGTGTATTTTTCTTAGATCAGTTTGACAGTCACGATGAGAGAGATGATGACGGTGAAGGTGAATCTGTTGAAGAACACAAAAGTGTCATCATGCATCTGCTGTCTCAAGTGCGACTTGGCATGGATCTCACCAAGGTAAACAAACAGCCTTCTCTCTTTCATAATCTCTCTTTTTTTTTTTTCTCCTGTAATTCCTGCCTACAATACATCTTTGTCATCCTCAAAGGTGGTCTTGCCGACATTTATCTTGGAGCGGAGGTCGTTGCTGGAAATGTATGCAGATTTCTTTGCACACCCGGATTTGTTTGTAAGGTAATGCTCGACCTGTCTTGTAAAGATCTCACATCTGTTCTACCATATGGACTAATGATTCTGATGAATGATTACAGCGGCGCTGTCATTATTGAGTGGGGGGGGGGGGGGTTCAACCAGAAACGGAACAAGCATATTTTTGCTCTCTGAAATGAAAGTATGATTACTTTTTAGCAAGTTGATTGTTTCGGACTATTCATTATAATAAACTGCTTAAAAATGATTCAGTGATTCATTTTAATCATCACTCAATTGTGAGTCACTTTACATAGTCTTTTTTTGTAGAGAAATAAATAGTTTAATCTAATCTAATCGCTTATGTACTGTATTTAGCTACCTTTTGTTAAGTTATTGAAGCTAATGACTTTTAGTAAAGGGAAGCTTCTCTATAATTGAACTACTATAAATTATGAGCAGCTTGTGGTTTGACAAGCTACAGTTTTAAATAGCTTCCGCAATACCACTAGTTTCACCTGGGCTGCAGCTCGCAACTCATTTGATTTACTACTTTTACAAGTTTTTTTATGAAGCACTGCTAAGTTTTTGTCCTTATAAATACTAATACTTAAGCCCTAATCTTGTGATTGATTTCTCTGGCATGTTTTGCAGTATTGCAGAGCAGCAGGATCCAAAGGACCGCATGGTGCAGGTTGTAAAGTGGTACCTCTCTGCCTTTCACGCTGGTCGGAAAGGATCTGTGGCCAAGAAGCCCTACAACCCCATTCTGGGCGAGGTGTTCTTCTGTCATTGGGACCTGCCCTTCGAAACAGAAGACCCTGCTGCTTCTGTGAGTGTGTCTGTAGGTCTAAAAATACGAGGATGCATTACATTCTATAACAGATTTGTATTGAAATTTCCTTTTGCTCACTCTGTCTTTCTCCCTCTCTCACTGTCTGTCTTTTTAGGAGTCTGTATCAGATGGGCCATTGCCGTGGAGTAGCAAAAACAGTGTGTCATTTGTGGCAGAGCAAGTTTCTCACCACCCTCCTAGTAAGTGCTCAACTAACTAATCACTAACTTTATCCCTGAGAGCAATAGTATGTCTAACTAATTTAATTTATCGTCACCAGTGGAAGAAAATAGATCCAATGTACAAGTTACCAGAGATTTCCTTAAATCTGTTTTTGGTACTAAAAAGTAAAATAATTACAATTAAGTCATTCTAAAAAACAGTGTTTTTCCACACAATTTTATAATTTGTTATAAAATGCGATAATCGGTTGTGATTTTTGGACATTTGTCTGACACCATTGTCCTTTTGCAGTATCTGCGTTTTATGCTGAGTGTTACAGCAAGAAAATCCAATTCAACGCCCACATCTGGACAAAATCGAAATTCCTTGGAATGTCAATCGGTGTCCATAACATTGGTCAAGGTAGTCAAGGACATTGTCACGTTCTGATTAATAAACATCAGTTCTATTGCTGTGCTTAATTGATCTCTCCTGTCTGCTGTAGGTTGTGTGTCTTGTCTTGAATATGATGAGCACTATATTCTTAATTTTCCCAATGGCTACGGGAGGTAAGCATTTTTTGATTCTATCGCTTTTAACAAACTGATGTATTTGAGATTTCTAGAGGACGAAGGAGGCATCTCACCCATCTCCCTGTGCTCCTATAGGTCAATCCTCACTGTTCCTTGGGTTGAGCTGGGTGGGGAATGCAATATTTCCTGTTCCAAATCTGGCTACAGTGCCAATATAGTTTTCCACACCAAACCCTTCTATGGAGGAAAGAAGCACAGGATAACTGCTGAGATATTGTAAGTCACAGTGTTACTTTCCATAAACTTGCTCACGGGCTGCTATAAAAGCGGTGTTTATGAGTGAAAGTCAACCGGTTTTAAATGAATAAATATCACTTAATTAAACCACCTGATAAATTTCAAATTAGGACATGAATTTCAGATTTTGAAAAATCTAAGCACAAAAGCGGAAAAGCACAGTGTTTTCTTTAGTTATTATGATAAGTTAATGCAGAAAGAAATCAAATTTGTATTCAAATGCATTAAGCATCTGATATGTGAAGATTAATATCCATATTAGTAGAGAATATTTAATAATATCCTCATTATTATTGTTTTTCTTTTAGTGCTCCCAATGATAAGAAGTCATACTGCTCTATAGAGGGAGAGTGGAATGGTGTGATGTATTCAAAATGGGCCACCGGGGTAAGTCTGAACCCTAGAAAACAAGAAAAGGAAGTACATTCAAGGATAAAAGTAAAGTAACATAGTGGCTTTCCTCTCAGGAAAATGCCGAATTCATTGACACAAAGAAATTGGGCATTGTTAAGAAGAAGGTGCGGAAATTGGAGGACCAGTTGGAGTATGAATCCAGAAGGTGTGTAGGCCAGATTTTCCTCTGCTTTCTAAATGTTGTCTTCTTTATAGAGACTCTGAAACAGGATTTGCTGCAATGTGAAACACCTCCAAAGTCCATTTTCTCTTAAACCACGTTGCAGATTCAAACACTTTTTAATCTTGGGCTTGAGTCTGTGACAAGTCATGGGAAACCAGCCTTAAAAAACGCATTTGAATTTTGCGTATTTAAGAATGAACATTAATCCTTCTGGTTTTTAAATCTAATTTGTATTACTGAATAATGTTTCATATTTTTCCACTCGATCTGAGAGGGATGTAAAGTGATTTGAAAAATCTGTGGTTGAAATGTAAATCCTGGCTATAGACTCTTTTTTTTTCATTAAAAGTTATTGTGTGTAATAAGACATAATATTTTAAGTTCTGCACCATTTCTAATCAAATAAAGTTGATGTGTGATGTGTGAATTCAACTTTATACTAAAATTGTTATTCTAATAATAAAATTTGTAATGGAATAAACTGCAATAAATGAGAAAAATGCAAATTACCAGCATTTTCACTAATGGATTTTTGGACCCCACAGTATTTAATTCCCGGTTGCACTTTATTTATTCGCTGATCTTCAAAAGGCTATTTTTGTGATACGGCTCCTCTGGGGACCTGCTGAAGTTATGTTTTTTTCTGCTTGGGTACCTCTGTGAGATGATCTGATGCAGACCGTTGTTTTTTCTCTGTCTGGCTGTCAGTTTGTGGAAGGACGTGACAGTGAACCTGAAACTCAAGGACATTGATGCTGCGACGGAAGCCAAACACAGGCTAGAGGAGAAACAGCGGGCGGAGGCCAGAGAGAGGAAGGAGAATGAAATGCAATGGGAGACGAGAGTGAGTGTGCTAATGTACACACACATTTGGAGGGGAAATATGCTGTGAGAGATAAAGAAATTGAAATATGACTCTGATAAATGGTTCCTGTTACAAATTACAGCATGTTCTTAAGCTGAGCGTTATGATGCAAATAGCTGGATGTTTATAGAGCCCAACAGTGCCTGACAATTTTTCAAATTCATTTACTCTAAACATATTTTTTATTTTTACCAAACCAACTCAGCAATTAAACACATTTTTTTTGTAAAATGAAGGTTAAAATCACATTAACTTATGGCTTCTATAGAAGCATATACTTTTGTTTAACATTTGAGCTCATGGTAGGCCCGTCTGTTGTTGCCAGACTGGATGGAAACTACTTGTTCTGAGCTGATTTTTGGGTGAAATCTGGGAAATGGATTTAAAGATTGCAAAATGCGTTTAATTCTTATTGGTGCCTGAAAGCATAAGCAAATCAATCAAAATGTTTCATAAAGGAACATTCGAGGAGCATTCTGTTCATATCTAGAGCCGTACTATTGAGCTCTAATCAAATAATAAGGATGTTGGCCTCATTTACAGTTACGAGATTGTCTAACATGGGTTTTCAAACTGGGGGCAGAAAAGGGATGTTAAAGAGAAAGTAAATATTTTTTGTGTAACTTTTGGAAATGTATTAATATTTTAAATATAATATAATAGACATTTATAAAGATACATTATATCGGTAACACTTTACAATAAGGTCTCATTTGTTAATGTATTACCAACTTACAATGACCAACACATTTGTTACAGTATTAATCTTTGTTAATGTTAGTTAATAAAATAGTCGTTAATTGTTTGTTCATTTTAGTTCACATTGCATTTAGTAATGTTAACAGACATAACTTTTGTTTTTTCTCTTCTGACATTACATTTTAAAAATGTAATAGTAATGTTGAAATTAACATTAACTTTAATACATGAAGTTTAACAACTAAAATGAAACCTTATTGTAAAATGTTAACATTATATATTTTCTGTATATTATAAAGATAATGTGTATGTATGTGTGTGTATATATATATATATATATATATATATATATCTATATATATATATATATCAAAATTCTTCATCCCCCTTGACCTGCAAAACATTTTGCTGCAGAGAACAAAATTTTATTAAACAATTCGACAAAGGCATCAGTAAACTATTATTGAATATTGAATAATTTTGATTGCAACTGTTTATATATATATATATATATATATATATATATATATTATATTATATTATATTATAAGGAAAATTATACATTTGTGTGTATATGTGTGTATATATATATATATATATATACTGTATATATATACAGATACATAATTTATAAATTTATAATTTTCCTTATAATATATTTTTCTTGCATATAATAAATGGGTCTATATAAATTTATATATGTTGTTGTCTTTTTGTTTTAGGAAGGGGCTCACTCATAGGCAATTATCATATTTGAGGGACAAAAATGTTGAATGTTAAAATGAAGCAGATTTGGATCTTGTTTTTTAGCAGAAACTATTTTGATGAAATGTTCTCTGAAGATATTAAAAGATGCTCTAATGTAATGTAAAACACCTGAACCATCTTATTTCATAATTCACATGAATTGAAGTGAATTGCTTTCAGATCAGTGCTTATGTGCTTAATGTGTGATTTGCTTGTTTCCTTGCAGCTGTTTCATGAGGACGGTGAATGCTGGATCTACGACGAGCCTCTCCTGAAGCGACTAGCATCGCAACGACACTGAGGCCGTTTCCAAAACCAGAGTCTAGAAAACAGAACTCTCTCGCAAACCACTTTTCTTATTCAGCCTTGGAATGACTGATGAATGAACCCTTACAGCTTTGCATTTTCAAAGTTTGAACGAATAACAAGAAGAAAATACAAACTTAAATAATCTATACAAATAAAAAAACCTCCCTGCTCGCTAGTTCAACACTTGCACCTCTCTACCACCCCTTGAAGAAGAAAAAACACCACGAACACAAAGAAGACGTGATCGGAAGCCCTTCAGCATCACAAATCAAACAAGCGCTCTTGTCTCGGCAAAAGAAGAACGATCCCACTGGACGTCTGTCTCTTTCACTTCTGATAGGTTGGGGTGTTTCTATCGAACAAAACTGAAAACTACAGCGTTCTGTATCTCAGGGAAGCAGCGGACTGAGGATTGAAGGCTGTATCTTAATGTTCGAAAAGCCTTAACGGTGGAATTACAAAGTAAACAAAAAGAGAACTTGGTTCACATACTGCTAGCTCCAGCTATTTATATATAGAAGATATGATATATTCTTGTTTTCCATTTTTCTTCTTTCTCTAGGGCAACAATAGTAACTGTTGAAATATACATACTTGACGGCAACCATTCCCTATATGTTGTACTCCATCATCAGCCTTTTAAGAGAAAAGTTTTATGCTACAAAAGCCACAATGAGCAAAAATGTACCATTTACAACATGGGGCTGAAATTTGAGACTCCTTTGCCATGGTTATAATCCATTCCAATAATTTTTGTTTTGTTTTTGGGAATGATTTGATATGCTTTTTTATAGAATGCTGCTTGACTGTCCACATAATTTATCAACTTAGTATAAACTAAGGCTGTCCAGTAGGAAATCGCAATGGTGCAGAATAAAACCATTCGACAAATCTGTGCTTCTACCGCTGAGGTTAAGCAACGTTATCACAAATTGCCCTTCAATCTCTCTTTCTGTGAAATGTCACGTTTTAATCCAAATAAATATGTTTCATATAGTCATGTATCATGAAGATTTGATTCTCTTCTTGAAGGTAAAATGATATAAACAAGTCTGTAGACACATCGAGTCACTCAGGACAGCTTTTACTCTTGATGAATACGTGGAATGACATCTATATACATGGTGTAACACTTGCAACAAGCGAAATCAAATTGTATTATCCTTTTTTTTTTACATGCAATATGAGCAAAACTGGCAAAACATTAACACTGTTATAGCTTAAAAAGCCATTTGCTCTTCATCTTATGTAGTAAATCTGAGGCCTTGCCATATGCAGTAAAGTTCACTTTCGCCTAGTATTGCTTTCCAGAGGCAATCCCAAAAAACATTTTCTTTGCCTGACAATTGATTGTACCAGATTTCCATGTATCAAAATATAATATTAAATCTCAGTGAGACCAATTTGTGTGAGAAGGTTGAATGCATTTCTTGTTCCAGACACCCAGAGTCGATTGATGCTGTAGGTGTTTTTTATTTTAGGTGTAGGTGCTTACTTTCACTTTATTTCATTTTAAAAACTTTTTTAGAAATTATGTAAATTAGAATGACTTGAAAAGTCTTTGGTCAAAATGTGTGGAAACCTTGCAAGTCATACATATGCAGTACACCATTTTTCCCAGTAACTTTTCTTGTAGGTTATAACATTTACCCTTATCTTCTCCTCGGGTCATTTTGACCCAAAATTAATTATTAAAAAAAAAAGTGTTCATCAGAATGGTCCAAGACCTTAGGACTTGCGCACACAAAAAATTTACTAGATTTGAGAACTTTACGTGGTTGAAATTAAAAAAAAAGTAACAAATACTTCACTCGCAGGTCATTTTGATCCCTATAGGAATGAATGGAATGTGAGGTTGTTGTTTTTTTATTTGTCAAAAAAATAAAAAATTCTACCACAATCAAGAACAAACACACAAATTAAAGCATGAGACTATAGAACATCCCTAATGCAGAACACACACGTACACGCACACATCTAGAAATTCCCATTAAAATGAATGTGGGGGGGTTCTAAATTGTTTCACCCCACACAAATGGAAAATATAAGTTGAAAGAATGTGCTTAAATTATTTATTGATAAAACTCTAGTGAAATAAAGGTACATAAGAAGAAAAATAACAAAAATCTTCAAAAAATTTCATTCAAAAATAGAAAAAATTCTATAAAAATTTTATAATGTAAGCTTTCTGGACAAAACAAAGTATTACAAAACAAAGTAGTAATTTTGACCCGCTAGGGAAGGATTTGTTACAGTTACGGGAGAAGGAGGGTTAATTACCAAGAGATCTCATGTAGTCTACACCTATGCTGTATACAAAACTTCAGTGGTTGTTCTCAAGATAGAAATGTTCATGGAAATTTGTTCTGTACACAAACAGAATGGGTGAAAAATAACTCTCATGCAGGTGACCAACATTGCAAACATTTTGCTTTGTTCTAAAATATTGGCTAGAAATTGGTCTTTGTGGATGCCGTCTTTTTAAAGTGCTTTAAGAAAAAATATTATCCAGTTATTATAAAAGTAATTGAAAATTATCGGAGTTTATTGATCAAAATTAGTGACTATATTATGAGATCCATTAAAAGGACCATTATCTGACTGTCATTCTCAAGATTTGGCCATTTAAATTGGTTAATATAAATGTTTTTTTGTTTTTTGCGTTAATCCGAATTCACGTAATATACATAATGTGCCAGTAAGAAGTTGAACTTTGGTAAGAACCATAGACAGTAAAAGAAAGAACTCATTGAACGCAAAAGGCACCATAGCGCCATCTTGTGTCAATAGGTCAGTATAAGCAAAGGAATTTCCCAGAAACCATTGCGCTGAAACAGTATAAAATGCAAAACGACGCACTCATTCGGTCTCATTCTTCCGCCTCGCTCCTTTGAGAAGGTAATGTTGTGTTCACTTCAGCGCAGTAACGCACTTTCAACGTTTATGGTGTAAATTCGATATGGATTTGTTAATTTAGTTTATAAATGTGTTTTTGTTTAAATGCATACAATAAATGGATACAAAAATAGCTTGTTAATTCGAAGTGTGATCCACGTGGTATAGGCCTCGAATGAGCATTGAAATGCTTCTAAATTGCGTTTTTTTTCGTAAATATGCTTCAAGGAAAACGTGTTTTGCATGACGATAACAATTAACTAAGGTTTAATTCGTTAAAACGAAGTTTTAAACTGCGTTGACATGTACATCATGACCTCGTGTTTTCTTGTATGATGAAGATTATGTTGGTAGGGACATCTGATAATAACTGATGAATGCCAACTCTTCTGACATGTATAACTGTTGTATTTGCCTTTTAAGTGTTCCATGCAAAGACTTTTAAAATAGATTTTTTTTTTCTTTCCAGGCCCAGTGTCCTGAAGACTTTTGCAAAGGCCGGAGACAGCAGGTATATCAACTTTCAGTCTTGTTATAAACTCGTGAATATTTGTCTTGCCTATGATTAATATAATTGTATAAGAGTAGTGGACAGAAATGATTTCTGATAATTTTTACGCTGAGGCATTGTAAGGTTTTTATTTGAGACTTCAATGGTAGTTACAGCGTTGTGAGATGATATGTTTTTTTTTTTGCTTGCAGTAATTTGGAGCGTATCTGGACTGAAGCAGTTCAAATGTGTCCAAGGTATTTTTTTTAATATGAAGTGTTTTCGCATTTATAATAGTGTGAATGATGACCCTATTTGCTACTCTTGAGTTCATACTGATGAAATTGCAACCACCAAGATATCTTATCTGAAGCACAGTATATGAATTTTAAGTTTGATGTTCTTTTGTACATTATTTTAACCCTTTTTTTTTTTTTTTTTTTTTAGGAACATGTGCAATGCATTTGAACTCAAAGGTAAGCCCTTTTTTAAGCCTTTACAAAGTGCCTTTAAGTTGTAGTCATACACAGTTTATGATGATTGTTTTATAAATCAATGGGAATCTCTCTGAAAAAGACTGAAAGATATCAGCGTACTGAAACAGTGCTGGTTTAAGACCTCATCCTTTCATTTTTCTTTATTCAATGCTAATAGTGTTTGCATTTACAGGTTTCTCAAGAAGCTGGAACAAGATTATGAAGATGCTATCAGCTGAGCATGGTACTAACTTTTGATTTTATAATGCACATGACTTCCTGTGATGCAAATGATGACTGCATAGTTCAGCAGAATTTCCATGTAGAACAAACCAAAGTCTTTCACCCCTAGCTGATGCATCACCAGTGTTTTATTTCAATACTGCATTAGTTCTTGCTCTTGTTTTACTCCGGTTTCTCTTTACAGCATGAGAACTGATGGACTCAATCCTATCTGGTGAGTTTCAGATTGACATGACTGCATTAATACATGATGCAAAAACGCATGGTTCAGCAGAAAATCCATGTATGACACTGCAGTTTCTTTAGCTCCTAGCTGATGCATCATGCAAAAACTGATTTTGTGTCTTTTTTACAGTAACTTCTGGTTGCAGTTCTTTTACTCTACTTACTGGCTGTGGATAAATCGGGAGCTATCTGAGTGGTTTACAGCGTAAGTGCATTAGTGCTAAACTTTTTTTTTTACTTTTTTTTTGTAAATTTTATTTGCATAATGCTTTGACTAAGTGTATCATGACCTTGTGTTACTTGTATGATGAAGATCATGTTGGTAGGGACATCTGAGAATAACTGATGAATGCCAACATTTCTGATGTGTGTAACTGTGTATATAGCTAAGTGTATGTGCAAAACATTTTAAAAAAGATTGTTTTCTTTCCAGGCCCAGTGTCCTGGAGACTTTTGTAAAGGTGGCAGACAGCAGGTATATCAACCTTGAGTCTTAATTTAAATGCATTAATGGATTTGTTTTGCCTATGATTAATAATGTATAAGAGTAGTGGACAGAAGCGATTTCTGAGAATTTTCATTCTGAGGCATTGTAAGGTTTTTGAGACTTCAATGTTAGTAAGAGCATTGTGCTAACTTTATTTTGTTTTTGTGCTTGCAGGAATCTGGAGTGTCTCTGAACTGAAGCAGTTAAAATGTGCCCAAGGTGTTTAATGGTTTCCCATTTAAAATGGTGCTTATGATGATTCTATTTGCTACTCTTGAGTTCAGGCTGATGAAATTGCAACCACCAAGATCTCTTATCTGAAGCACAGTGTTTGAATTAAGTATGTTAATATTCTTTTGTTAATCTCAACCAATTGTATTTGTTCATAGGAAGGTGCAAAGGAGTTGAACTGAAAGGTAAGCTTTAAAAAAGAGCCCAAATTGTGTTTTTATGTGCTAGTCATACACTGTTAGTGATGATTGTGTTAAACAATGGGAATCTCTCTGAAAAAGACTGAAAGATATCAGCGTACTGAAACAGTGGTTTGAGACCTTGTACTTTTTTTTTCTTTTTTTTTTTTTCTATACTAATAGTTTTAACTATTACAGGTTTCTCAAGAAGCTGGAACAAGATGTATGAAGATACTATCAGCGGAGCATGGTACTAACTTCTGATATAAAGCACATGACTTCCTGTGATGCAAATGATGACTGCATAGTTCAGCTGAATTTCCATGTAGAACACAATCAAAAGTCTTTCACCCCTAGCTGATGCATCACCAGTGTTTTATTTCAGTACTGCATTAGTTCTTGCTCTTGTCTCACTACTGTTTCTCTTTACAGCATGAGAACTGATGGACTCAATCCTATCTGGTGAGTTTCAGATTGACATGACTGCATCAATACATGATGCAAATGAACCTAGTTAGCAGAAAATAATGTAGGACACCGCAAATCTTTCGCTCCTAGCTGATGCATCAACATTTGAAAACTCTTTTTCGCAGTTGTCTAATTTCCGGTTTAAATTTCTTGCAGTTCTTTTACTCCAGTGACTGGCTGTGGGTAAATCAGCAGCTGTCTGTGCTTTTCTGTGTAAGTCTAGTTAAAGTGACTTGAGGGGCAACCAAAGTGGTCTCAAACTGATGAGTTTGAATCAGGTCTCTGATCTCATTGAGGACATGAATAAAACCTTCTGATTAAGACAAAGAAAATGTTTTTTTTGTTTGTTTTTTCTCAAGATAGACTGTTAATAGAATTTCTCATTTAGGACTGATGCCCTGTGACATGCCGGTGATTTTCATCACCCATGAGTATGTAAGTGTTTTAAACATTTCATGGCTGACTTGATTATTGACCATAATGATGAATTGAATATCTACTGACTTTTGCCATGGAGGATGGATATTAGCTCTGGCTGATCTGGTCACATGACCTGTCATGATCGTCATGGTGGCAGTTTTCTGTTCTAACAGGTTTCTGGTCATTGACAGGTACAGCATTGAAGGCTTTGTGGTACCATTTGGATGTGACGTGTGTTTTTACAGGTTGGTTTGTTTGCAAATGTGCAATATCTTCCATAGTTGGGTTTTGTGATGCTTTGCAAATGTCTGACCTGAACACACAATGTGGATAGTCTTTAACTGATTAAACCCAGGTTCTAGATGGGGCCAAATGTTGAATTTGTGACCAATTAACGGTTTTATTTGGTTTTTTTTTTTTTAAGGGTGTTGAAATGGGTGGCTGAAATATTTGATCAGGTATGACAATCACATGTTTTTTCTTGTTTCTTGCAACCTATGATGACATGATTCTGCCAAATGATACTGCTGATTATACCCCTTACCGTTCCATATGGTCTGAGGTTGACTGACATCACTTGGACCTTTATGTTTTTCTTTTCTATTTTTAATCTGCTTTTCTTTCTCCCCCTTACAGAATGGTGTTGACTGCATTGCCATTCTCTTCTGGATTGCTTTTTAACAGGTTGGTTTGTTTGCAAACATGTGCAATATCTTCCATAGTTGGGTTTTGTGATGCTTTGCAAATGTCTGACCTGAGCTCTGTGGATAGTCTTTGGCTGCATTTACATGGCATAGTACAAGTTCATTTAATATAACGTAATTAAACTCTAATTTAATATCAACCATGTTTTCAGTGGTGTATAAAGACCTTAATGAACCGTTATATTTGTATTACCTTTGAGCAGTTTCTATCTAAATACACCGTGGGTCCCCTTACATTGAAATGCATTGACATGTTTCTACAGTAGCCCTAAACCGACAAAACACATTTCGTTACTGTTGCTCTTCGTGCAAGGAAGCAAGCTTAGTTCAGCGACTAAAACTGACACAATGATGAACTAGTAACCATATTCACAATAACAGTTTTACTGAATAACTCAGTAAACATAACTTCTATCCTTGCAAACCTCATTGCTGAACTGGACACTCTCTGCTGTCTCAGACAATGACAGTTTCCTGTCGGCCACTAACTTTTGGTTGCAATTCGTAACCTCACCACTAGATGCTGCTAAAATCACACTGCACCTTTAATTGACAGTACCATTTAAGTTTTCTTAACAATTGTGTAAGCCTACTTGTAATAAGATTTTATGATTATATATTCAGTGGCATAACATTTTTAAGTGACAACTTGCCTTATTTCTGAGACTATATATTCCCCCAACAAGTAGCAATGACAGGCCTACGGGCAGTGTAAATGCAGCCATTGACTGATTAAACCCAGGTCCTAGGTGGGGCCAAAGGTTTACTGACCAATAAACTGCTGGTGTGCTGTTTTTAGGAGCTGAAAACCATCCTGGATTGCTCTGGGGGAAATCATGGAATCATAAGGTATAACTTGTCTTAAGCATTTCTTTATGGTTTCTTGCAACCTGTGATGAGACGATTCTGCCAAATGATTCTGCTGATTATACCCTTTACCGTTCCATATTGTCTGAGGTTGACTTTGACACCACTTGGACCTTGATGTTTGTGTTCTTTATTAAATCTGCTTTTCATCTTCCCTCTTTCAGAATGGCCGTCTGCATTGATGTTCTCATCTGAATTGTTCCAGAGCTTGAGTTCTTGTGTCGTTAAATCTTTACAAAGATTTTTTTTTTTTGCCAGTTTGTAAAGTGTCTACTTCAATAAAGGTGTTAAACCAAAGTTCATTTTATTTTTTTTAAATACTTTACTTGCAGGGTCCGAAATTAACACCCGCCAAATGCGGGTAGATTTTCCGTTTGGCGAGTAAATCTTAAAAGGCTATCCGCCACACTGGCGGGTGAATGTTCCAGACATCGCAAGTCTCCCCATATTGATAGGGGCTCCCTGATGTCCGCAAATTAGTTCAAATCTCCTGGAATCTAGAGAGAGCGCGCACATACTGAGCTCAAAACCGTGTAGCGCGTGCACGCCAGAGAGGGAGAAAGCGAGAGACCTTGCGTGTGCCTCCCTCAAGAAGCGTGTGTGAACCTTCACACCTAAAATAGACCTACACTAAATATATTTCTTTAACTTAAATAATTAACAAATTAAGATGACAAAAAGAAAACACTGAATCAGTTTGAAGCTTTAAAAATAACTGCTTTGTTTCATCAGACTACGTTTTTTTTTTTTTCGTCAAATAAAAATAAACCTACCTCAATCCACAGCTTGTCTAGGTTTTACTTAAAAAAAGTAACATGTCTGCATGATGTGGGGTTAGTCTGGGTCTCCGATGGCACAGATGTCCCAGGAATACAGAGATAACGTCTCGCTAGAGTGGCCAACTTCGGAAAGCGCCTTTCATTTGCTTGTGGATGTTTGCATCGCAAGTGATATTGCATTGTAGCCTACTTGCACTAGGCCTACTGCTTTATTTTAATACCGCGTAGCATATTTTCCAAGTATTCGTCGATCTTTCTGTCGAAATGGTGCCACAGTAGCTACTACTTTTTGCTTGGTTCATTTTGCTTGCGAATTGCGAAATATGTCTTTAGGCGCCTGTTGTTGCGCGTGTCGACGGACGCGCCCCGTGATTTAACAAATATAGGCTATACTGTTTTTTTTTTTTTAACCATGCAACAAAGAAAGCTAAATATATATTTATAGTAATATTATTAATATTATATTATATAGTATATACATATATATATAGCTATATATACTTTTAAACCGTTTAACTGATAGTATTAATCGGTAATTTTTTATACTTTCTGTAAAGTATCTGATAGTTTTACAAAACCTTCAAATGTTCTGTTATGAGCACTAGTTCGATGCTCACATCTTCCATGTCTTACTATTTGTTGCTCTGTTTTGACTTCTACTCTAGTCATTCAACATAATACCTTATCTCAATTAAATGTACTGAAATGAATGTATATGTGACACAAAAAGGCCGTTTATTATTTTGGCCGGTAAAAAATATGCTTGGCTTGTGAATTTTTTCAGTCCCTGTGGCAGATGAGCCGAAAAGTTAATTTCGGACCCTGTCTACTTGTATGATCTATATGTGGGTTGATTGACCTTTTCATGGATTTGAAAGTGTGCAATATGATACAGAATGGGGTTTCTATACTTAAGATGAATTCTCTTAGTTCCAAATGATTGAAGCTTAAGTTTTACCTATGAGAGTTAATTGCTTCTAAATGGGAAATAATTTAAGTCATTATGATAGTTTTTGTTAACTGACAAGGGTTTGTTAACTGACAAGTCAACTATCTAAATGTTGATTTTGGCTTCATGTCTGGATTTGCCCATTTGAAATAAGGCAAAATAAAAATACCAAGGCATTTTTCACATTATACCGAGCATTGACCCGTAGCTGGACCTCTGCATACATGGCAGAAATAGTAAGCTTAGTATGCGGACCGCATGAAATATCAAGTTAACTTAAACTGCAGCGATTGCTCCGGACTGCTCAGCGCTTAGAATTTGAACGGTTACCACGTGAAAACGTCAACGTGCTACGAAGTTAACTGAAATTACACTTATTTTTAATATTGGAATAGTCCTAATTTAGTTTAGTCATTGGAGTGATAAAGAAATGAAGGATAAAATAATTTTTTACCTTATTTTACTGGGCCAAGCACCGCCCACTTTAACCCATTTCATTCTACCCACTCATTCCACTATTACAATGAAGACACAGTGACGTCTCGTTTCAGTTCTCGTCTCATTTCTTGTGCGGCCTGCGGTCAATGAGACTCCAATGTATATATAAATGGACTCTACAGTTACATCTAATAGCTCAATGATACAATCTTCGCAAGATCTATATTTCTGTCGGCACCGATGTTTTCAATCGTAATCTTGCTCTCACTCCTGGCTGTTTCGGCTGATGCCGATTTTTTTCAATTCGACAGCATTTCAAATGTTTCTACCTATTATTTCAATTACATCTATTGCAATTTATGGGAAGGGGACTGCCAACCACACCAGGATGATGCGACACAACAAGGTAAAGCTATAATATAGGTTCATATAAAGATATTTGATGTGTTATAAATTACAATATGTTATATAGATTAGTGTATTTAGCTTCAAATCATTTTCATAAATACATGTTTAAATTTCCTATCTGTACTTAACAGAATAGTGTATTCATTATATATATCATAGTGCATGAATCTATTAATAAATAATGAAATATATTTGTATGCATTATAATAAAAATGCATTTTATGTTGTATTCCTTTTAGAGTCTCGTTTTGAATAATGGCAGTATTTGTAATGACTGTAATGTAACCCACTACAGACTTGTGTAACACACTCTTCTTTTAAGTGCCTACTGGCAACATTTGGTCAGGGTTTCCCCAGTACTACACTGGCATGCTGACTGCTTGGTACTGCAGCCTGGGTCAGTGCTGTGATTCAGGGGACTGTAGGATTACAAATAACATCACAGGTAGAGCCATCAGTGTCGTGCATGCATTATTTTTTAGCAATATTACAATTGTATTACACACACACACACATATATATATATTGTTTTATAATTATTTTTTGTGATCTGGTAACCACAAACCAAAATACACTGGTCAAAACCGAGAACCCTTAACATTACATTTTTGAACAACGGATAGAACTTTTTGTGCATGGAAAATTTGCTATATAGCTTTGATTTTGATATTGCTTTGATTTGCTATATCTTGTTGAATACAAAGAAACATTTTTTCTTTTTTCCTTGACCTATGCATATGGATGTGTGTTCAGGATTGGAGAGAGATCTACAGGTGAATCTCCACGGGCAGCACCTGGCCCAGTCTGTGGTTCTGAAAGCCATTCAAGGATTCATCAAAAACCCTGAGTCCAACAAACCACTGACTCTGTCCTTTCACGGCTGGTCTGGGACAGGCAAGAACTTTGTGGCTCGGATAGTAGCTGACAACCTTTACCGGGATGGTATAAAGAGTGAATGTGTGCGTTTGTTCATTGCCCCATTCCACTTCCCTCACGCGAGATTGGTGGACGTGTACAAGGTGAGCAAAGTTTCAACGGTTAACATCCACATGGCTGCCCAGGTCATTTGGTCTGATTCAGTAGTCGTTTATTGATTTAATCCACTTATTACAAACAAAGTTTTAGTCTTTGGTTACATTATAATCTTAAACATTAGTATAATGTTTGCTGTTTTTACTATAATTAATCTGCTTGGATATATTTAGTTTGTAAAAAACTAGGTTCACGTAAGCAGGGGGCAGGGGTCCAATACAATCACATAATTTGGGCTTCTGGGAAACGTTTATTGGACCGCTGCCATTAAAGCTGTGGTACGATTGTATGTTTATGCAATTCAACCTTGATACACTTGGATAGTTCAGTTAGAAAACCTGATTCAGCGAACAGAGAAATTACATTGTGTACATTACATAAATTGATTCTTTCCTGTCCAAATTTTGAAATATGCACGTACGTGTCTGGGAATCCTGAAATTCATGGTCGGTGTTTGTATTTGTGTGGGTGTGTTTGCTATTAGGGCCAACTGAGAGAAGCCATTCGAGACATGGTTCTGCGGTGCCCACAGACTCTCTTTATCTTTGATGAGGCAGAAAAGCTTCATCCAGGACTCATCGACGCCATAAAGCCCTACATGGACCACTATGATAATGTGGATGGGGTCAGCTATAGGAGAGCCATATTTCTGTTCCTCAGGTTGGTGTGTTGGTTTCATTCAGCCATTAGTTGTCCATGGAACTCATTTATCTTGCAGTTCTTAAGCATGGATCTTCTAGGAATGTAGGCAACTGCCCACATAAATAACAATCATACGTTTACTTACACCTTTCAGAAACTGAAAAAAATAACATTTTCCAGGTTCTGCAAGGTGTATGTAGATGTATGATATACAGTAGTGGCCAAAAGTGATGTCTGGAGGGGATAGTTTTAATAACATTAAAGGTTTGATTAAACCATCAAAATATGAGGAAAATATTTTAAATATGAGGGAAGAACAAAACACTAAACTTGGCAAAAAGGTGTTGATCTGACATTTATTTAGCAAAAAAGGCAAACAAACTGCAGCTACAGGTTTAATTATACTATGCAGAAAATGCATAAATTGACTATAACATAAATGTTTCTGCATGTTCATAATGAATTTGTATTACAGCCTGACCAAACATTATGTCCGCACAATTTGGTTTGTGTTATTAATGTGTCCTTAATGTCATGCTTTAGCAATATCGGTGGTGCAGCCATCAATGAGGTGGCACTGGATTTCTGGCACTCGGGACAGAATAGGGAAGATATCGGCATGGAAGACTTGGAACATCTTCTGCGGGCTGAAGCCTTGGAGGCAGAAGGTAGCTGCACACAGTCAAACACATCATAACAGAACATATCAGGTTGCTTCATTTCCACATATGATTTTTTTTTTTTCACTATTGTGTGAGATGGGGTCACCATTTT
Organism: Gila orcuttii; assembly: GCA_026230005.1. NCBI lineage: Eukaryota > Metazoa > Chordata > Actinopteri > Cypriniformes > Leuciscidae > Gila > Gila orcuttii. The sequence continues at coordinate 33,651,165 of JAPDVR010000015.1, forward strand.
TGTATTTTTTATATTTTAATTAGCTGTGCTGTTGGAAACTTTACATGGACAAATGTTATTTAAATTCATCCCCTTTTACAGCTATATACATGCAGATCTTTGTCTTTAGTCTGAAATTTTCGTTGTATATGTTTTTAATTTTCATTATAACTGCTTTTCACCTGTGCAGGGGGTTTTGCACAGAGCGAGCTGATGTCAGGCCATCTTATTGACTTCTTTGTACCATTCTTGCCGCTGGAGTACCGGCATGTGAAACTGTGTGCACATGATGCATATGCAGCTCGTGGCCTTCAGCCAGATGAGGGAACGCTGGATGAAGTGGCCAAAGCCATGCTGTATGTTCCTAAGGAGGAGAAACTCTTCTCTGCACAGGGCTGCAAATCCATTCCTCAAAGGATCAATTTCTTTCTACCATAACAGAGCGTTACACAAAATCACAGATTAAAGAAATAGAATATACTTGAATGAAGCAGAAATGACTGCTGATATCGGAAATGCAAATTATACAACACTGACAATGCAGGAAAAAAAACACAGTTTCAACTCTATATCTTACACTCTGAGAGAAAGGACAGTAACAAAGAGCTTGCTCATGACAAACCCTACTGTAATGATATTTAAAAAAAAAAGTAAAGTGGGAATTGATTGGATCTGCTGGGCTTTCCATGTAAGTATTATTGCCAAATGTATTTTAGTTTGTTTTCACAAACTGAAAGACTATTTTAAGTTATTTTCTGTGGTGATTGACTGTATGCCACTAAGAAGCTACATTTTTTATTTAATCTGGAATGTTTCTTTAAAGTTGCTGTTTAAGAACATTGTACATTTTTGGCATATTTAAGTAATCATTGTCTGCATTAATGATCACAATTTCAATACATGTCTTGAAATTAACAAAAAAAAAAATGTGTTTAATACATTTATTGCATACTTTTTTGTGTGTGTTGTGTATCTTAAGGTGTTTTTTTTTTATTGGAACTCAATTAATTGTCACTTGTGTTTTTTGTTTTTGTTCATTGATGTTTCCATTTTTAACACATTCTGAATTATTTGAGTTGTTGGGGAAAAGATAAAGATATGCCACTGAAATTTATGTAGGTAGAAAAAAGTTAGAGTGACAAGCTTGACAAACTTGAGATTGAAGAAATCATTGCTTTACATTTGAGGCTTGATGTAATGCAGTATTTTCCCCCTCACAGGCCTGTATGTATTTTTTTGTAGTTTGCCCATTTTTTAAATTAACTTATTCGCTGTACTCAAGACAGTTGTCATGCTATAGTAACATGCATCTTTTGTCATTTCCTTAGCACATTAGCTTTTTGATTTTACTTGTCAGCCCTGATAATGTTATTGAAAGAACTAGATTTTATGTCACCAGCTAAAATTATAAACTTTTGTAAAGGTTTTGTCTACAAATAATATCAGGCAAGTGATATCAAAAAGGTGCCTATTGTCTGTTATTTTTGTTTGAGCAAGCTTAAATTCTGCATTACCATTTCCCATTTATAACACCAGTGGAAAATTGTTAAATGCCCTTGTTACTGATATTCGAGGTGAAAAAAAGAACAAAATAAAAGTTACATGTGCCAAGCTCTCAAAACTTGACATTATTTCTATATAGATTTTGCAAACAACTAAATCACTTGCTTGCTTTAATAAAAAACTGAAAATAAAAATCCATAACATTTACAAGTAATCTTGTTCCTCTTATGATCATATTTCTATAGGGTTTAAGCCTGAGGGTTTAATCTTTTTAATGAACGGGCTGAACCTGAGTCAGAAGCAGACTGTAAAAAGGTCAGAAGTAATTCTGAATCAACTATTTACGAATCGAACTGTACGATTCGTTCATGAATCGAGCTAAATCAATTTTCGAGTAAACAATTCATAGAACCAAGTACCGTCTCTTTAATAGCAGAAATAAAGCTACTGGAAATATTCAGTAATATCACAACTTGATTATATGACAGTTTCATCAACATACATACGACACAGACTTGGTTGTAATAAATAATATTTTATTAAAACGTGCAAAAACAGGGTAACGCCTAACACTTAACCTAAAACCGCGTATAACTGGTTTTCAAATCTGCACAACAGTACCTGCAATCTGTACCTACATATGGCTTAATTAGAAGATTTTATATCTTATAAAATACAACTGCTTAAGGTCAAGAACGTAAGAAAAAAACGTAAGCAAGCACTGAATCCGTTTTCTAAACTGGTTCATTGAACCGATTCGCTTAAACGAGTCTTTCCAATTCCCATTACGTTTCCCAGGAGTCTGCCAAACGCGTGGTCAGCTGGCATTGGCCAGAAAGGACGTTCCACGGCTTTCCGCAAATTATCTGATTGGCTGACCGGTGTGACGCTATCGTCTCCACCCGCCGTCCAATCAGAGCCAGCCATCTGTTCTCAGTCTAGAGGCGAGACTGTGCGAATGATAGCAGCAGCGCACAGTGATTCTGCAGCAATGTTAAGATCCAAACAGAGCTCATAATATACAAGCCTAATATTTCTTTTTAAAACACATTTTCTTTATATTTTACTATTCCACCCCTAAACGGGGAATATATTTTACTGCACAATGACAACGTTATCCCTACTGTTTATGGCCGTGTCCATCGCTTTGATAGCTGCAGAATCATCTGTTTATTTCCGAGAGCAATTTGAAGACGGAGGTGAGTTTGAAAAAAAAATAGTTTTTATGCTTTTTGTATATTATTTATGCTCTCTGTGGCTTTCGAGCATGTGATGGATTCACCATAGACTTGAGGTGGAGTCACCATATGCTATCACAATGGCTAGGCAACAATGGTGGGTTGTATTCATTAAATTATAACAACACCAACAACAACAATAATAATAGCAATAGTCATAAATTAAAATCTTAAAGTATTGGTTTAAATAGGTTAGCTTATAACAAATAGTCAAGGCAGCAAGTGTGAATGACGGTCGTTTGAGCAAACGTCCTTGATTTAATCAGGTTTTACTCATAATTATGCATGTATACATGCTGATAATGGTTTTAATTTCATATTCATGTCACATGCACATTTCAGACACCTGGAGGAGCCGATGGATGGAATCCAAGCATAAATCTGACTACGGCCAGTTTGTGCTCTCTGCAGGCAAATTTTATGGCGATGCCGAGAAAGATAAGGGTGAGTGATGCTTTATTTATTACAGGTATGAGGTAATTTACACTGCTTTGCTTGAATGTGTGGTTTCCTCATTATTTTACGCACTGTATAATACGCGGGGGGAGGGGCTACGATATGTGACGTAATGCCCTTGCTCTACTCAGCTGCAGACAGGTCACACCGTCTGATATTTACAGTTTCAAAACATTACAAAGCCACGTGTAGTAGGGCCAGTTGCCCTGCCTCAGATTAAATCTAGTCCAATTTGTATAGCCAACTTCCTGATTTGCTGAAATTGAGGAATGTGTGCCTTGTCACAAGATTCATCATGCATTTAAAGACCACATGAAATCAAAACAAAAAGAGTTTTGTGGGTTTTAATCCATGTGTGTTCGCATAGGAGGCCATTCTAGTGTACTCCTAAACATTGACATAATTGACACTAAGCAGATATTTCACATTTAAAATGTCATGCAAAATATTGATGACTCATCTAGCACTACACAGTACTTGTCCTTCCCCTTAATACCACCTGCAGCCAAGAAGGTCTATAATACCTGAAAAAAGCAGGAATACCTCAACACAGGAAAGAAACTGTCCTCACCAGTAGGGCTTGTCAATAAAATCTCTAATGAAAATAATCGTCAACGAATTTGATTATCTATTAATCGCATCTGCGGACTGTGCATAGAGCGCAGTAGAATGAGCACAATAATTCTGACTAAAATATGCATTTTTCTTCTTGTTAGACAGTAAATTTTACATGTAGAATTTTAAAGCTACAAGAAATTGTGTTTTTTATGAAAGCAGTTACAGTAAAGAGAATATCATAATGGAGTAAAAATGTAATATGTTCAGATAATTGAATGTTTCTCCTACCTTGAGTCATGCCAGTTAACATTTAATCATTTGTTTTTCTTTATTGTCATTTTTAAGGAGTCAATTTAAATTTTAGCCCATTTTTGCACAACATGTTTAATTCCACACAGCCTACATAGTACATGGATACATTCACTATATTTGTTTTCATTGCATTTGAATTGCACATTGTTTGGAGGACAGCATTGGACAGAATGTGGAATAACAATTCTGTAAATTATGTATTAAAATTATTTTATTTAAAAAAAAAGAAATTCATATTTTTTTTTATTTTTTTATCAGATTAACTGAAGAAATAATTGACAGATTCATTATCAAAATAAACATTAGTTGCAGCCCTATTTGTCAGATGATTTCAAGGGGTTTTAATAACTGAAATCTTTGAGTTATGGTTGCTGTTACTCAGGTATCATATTGTGAACTTTCAGGTCTTCAGACCAGTCAGGATGCGCATTTCTACGCGCTTTCATCCCGCTTTGCTGATTTCAACAACAAGGATCAGCCCCTCGTGATCCAGTTCACTGTAAAACATGAACAGAGCATTGACTGTGGTGGAGGCTACATCAAACTTTTCCCATCAGACCTCAAACAGGAAGATATGCATGGAGATTCCACCTATAATATCATGTTTGGTGAGTATTTCATTAATCACTTGTCTCTATTGATGATCATCTTAAATCTGATGTGAAATCAGACCAGTCATCAAAACATTTTGTGCATTTGGACGCACCAGATGATTTAACCCACACGTTTATCTATTCTAGGTCCTGACATCTGTGGCCCTGGCACCAAGAAAGTACATGTAATCTTCAATTACAAAGGCAAAAATCATTTGATCAACAAAGACATTAGATGCAAGGTAATTCTATTGTTCATTTATTTTTTGTCCCATAATGCACCATGGCACCACTCCTACTAGCTCATATACCATGTATTTTGTCATCCAGGATGATGAATACACCCACCTGTATACACTGATTGTCAATCCTGACAACACTTATGAAGTCAAGATTGATAATAAGAAGGTAGAGTCTGGATCTCTGGAAGAAGACTGGGACGTCCTGCCCCCCAAAAAGATCAAGGATCCCGAAGCGAAAAGGCCTGAGGACTGGGACGAGAGAGAGAAGATCGATGACCCTGATGACAAGAAACCAGAGGTAAGGACTTGGTGTTTGTCAAGAAATCAAACCGATCTTGCTTGTTGCAAAACAGATTAACTGCTTATATAAGCCACTGTTTGGGATAAATATACACACAGATCACCAAGTAAATCATTGCAACAACAGCTGTTCTGATATACAGTATTAAGTTATATGTTCTTGCTAATATGTTCCAGCTTTGTGAAACTTTGCCTGTGTTTTTCTGTAGGACTGGGACAAAGCCGAGAACATCCCTGATCCTGATGCCAAGAAGCCTGATGACTGGGATGATGAGATGGATGGGGAGTGGGAGCCGCCCATGGTCACCAATCCTGAATACAAGGTACTGGTGTTTCTTTAATCGTGCCTCCCTTAAAATACTTAGTCACCAGGTAACGGAAGTTGCGACAGATCTTTTCTTCCATATTGTGTTGTACTGTATATTCGAGTGAAATTGTTTATCTAAAAAAGAAAAAAAATGTAGGACTGAGTCTTGGTTCTATTGCTTGGATGGATGCAGAAATTAATGAAAGCTTGTTTCCGCCACAAATTTTTTTTTTTTTACTTTTTATCTCACAATTCTGACTTTTTTCCTCACAATGGCTAATATATATCTTGCACTTCTACCTTTATAACTCGTAATTACTAGTTTATACCTCAAAATTTGGACTTTATAACTTGCAATCGCAAGTGCATATCTCGCAATTCTGACTTTTTCTGAGAATGTCGACTTGGGAATTGCGAATTATCCACACAATTTGGATTTTTTTTTCCCTTGCAATTGTGAGTTTTATATCTTACAATTCTGACTTTAAAACTCGCTGCTGCGAATTTATATCACAATTCTGAGGGAATTGTGAAAAAATGTCAGAATTTTTTGTGAGATATAAACTGAATTTTGAGATTCACAATTACTATTTACAGTATTTATTTTAATTTGCGGTAGAAACAAGCCTCCATAGATCTGAATGTGAGCTTGAGGTTCAATATGTCAGAAGAACTACAATTAAAAAAAAAGAAAATTAAATGACAAGATCTTTTTTTTTAATGAAATACAAAAATGGATAATTAATTCAGAATAAGATCAATAGCATTTAGAAAATAGGGTGAATTTCCGCTTCAACCTGACTTAAATATTGAACAAAGATGCAGATAATACCTAAAAACATGGCTTTGTCACAGTGAATACTTGGTCTGTTGGCTGTTTTATTTTCGAAATTGAGTTTTTAATCTTTTTCAGGGTGAGTGGAAACCCAACCAGATTGACAATCCTGTTTACAAGGGGAAATGGGTGCACCCTGAGATTGATAACCCGGAGTACACTGCTGACAGCGAAATCTATAAATACGACAGCATCGGAGTGATCGGACTGGACTTGTGGCAGGTACATAAGCAGTATTCTTACTTTGGGTCCCAAAGACAAATACAGTTTTCAGATATTTAATAACTGTCTATTGATGTGCTTTAAACCAACTTTCCTTGTATTTTATTTTATTAGGTGAAGTCTGGCACAATTTTTGACAACTTTCTCATTACAAACGACCCCAAACTGGCAGAAGAGGTTGGCGATGAGACTTGGGGTGCCACAAAGGTACGCTGCTTCAATTATTATTGCTCTCTATTAAATTATTTTCCATGTAATTGTCGTTTTTGATTGTAATTTCTCATTTTTATGTTTTGTTGTTTTTGTTCCTCTCAGGATGCTGAGAAGAAAATGAAAGAAAGTCAAGAAGAGGAAGACAGAAAGAAGCGTGAGGAAGAGGAAAATACAAGAAAGGAGGAGGTGAAAGATGAAGGGGAAGATGAAGATAAGGAAGAGGAGGAGGAGGAAGACGAAGAGGAGGAGGAGGAAGAAGAGGAGGAGGAGGAGGAGGAAGAGGAAACAGACTCTAAACTCAAAGACGAGTTGTAGATTTCAACAGGAACTTGTGAAGAAATGTCCCATGACTAATGGGGTACAATACAGAGAACTGGACTAATGCTGGACATTCCTTTTTGTTGTGTGTTGGATGAATCTGGCAAGATTGTTTTGTCCCTTTCCACTACTACAAACCTATTTATAGATTAACTTTTTTCATAATTTTCATTTGCATGATGTCAAGCAAAGTCCCAAGCGTTTTCAGTCAGGGAGAGTTGAAGGGAACCAATATGAAAATCTTTGTGTGTAGTGTGAGATAAGATCCATAAAAATTCAATGCTCATGTTTACATATGTCAAATATCCTAAGAAATTCTGTAACATGAAACTTGAATCATAAGAGTCATCAACTGGTAGCTACAATTCTCAGAAACTAGTATGATTACCTCAAAGAACATTTACTATATTTCATTGATAATGTGCAGCAATTTTTAGGGACCGTTAGGTACCATTATTTTGTTCTCATTTCACTTCTGTTAAAGAATACGGAATAAGTTGTTTCTCATCTACAGCATTTTGGCTTGACACTTTTTTACGTGTGTGTGTGTGTTTTGGGTTTGAGAGAGTCCTCACTTTATTGCATGTTTCATCTTAACCCAAACCTCAAATTCATAACCACGTACTTGCTCTTAATATTAATCTATTAGAGATCAGGTTCTTGGTTGAATACTTTTCTGAACACACAGTGGATCTCACAAAGCTGATATGGTTTTGATCTGGCCCTGGTCAGCAAGCGAACTTTTATACCGAATTAAGAATTTGAATGTTTCACCGAAAGTATGGCGAAAGCGAATCAAGGTTAACAATGGTTTCTCTCAGTTGCTGTAAATTGTTTGCTTGGGAATCAAGGTTAACAATGGTTTCTCTCAGTTGCTGTAAATTGTTTGCTTGGGTTCAACTGAGTTGCTGAATGATTTATTCAGTAAATGTGGTAATAAGGGCCTGGCTGAACCTGTGGAGTAAGGAAAATTAAAAAATGTGTGTAAGATTTCAAGGGTGATGCAAGGTAAGTCTTCTATTATTCTAGTAACACTTCTCACAGATTTCACAGCCATTGTGAATATTGCACTGCTGTACTGCTTCAATCATACTTCTCCCAGCAAAATGGATTGTGACCTTTTTTTTAAAGATATATTTTGTACTTTTTGTGTTTGAAGGATGTACCTTGACATATTGAGAAGTAAAGCTCTGGTATGACAGTTGTTGTCCAATAATAAAACTACAAAAAGAGTAACATACTCAAGTGTCTTTTTTTGAGTGTAAATTACATTTGTACATAATGTAAATTACATTTCTTCAGTACTATTTTATCTAAAGTGGCAAAACTCCATTTCAGGGGTTTTCAATGTTTTTTGGAAACTGAATTTAAAAAAAAAAATCACTTATTAGTAAAATAATGAAGTGTATTACATTTCAAAACATACATGTTCATTTTTTAGAATGTCGGTTAGAGGTTTATAAGTAAAATAAGGTCTGTGGTTAAAAGTACTTCTATGTTTTGTATATACATTCATGCTTCATGAATATTGAATCTGTTGTGTGATTTGTCAAGTATGGAGGATTATGAGTGACACTTAAAAGTAAAATGGAGGAATATGTTATCAATTTAATAATTCAAACATTAACATGTAAATTAATCACTTTTAAATTCACAAATTAGCAGACAAATTTAAAGCTATTTAATGTATGTTTTAAAATGTAGTTAAATAAAAATGGACATAATAAAAACTGTTTATTTAATTCATGTTTTAAAATTCACCAGCACAAGTCTCTACAAGTTAACCACAGACTTTATTTTACTCACAAATTGTGAGTAAAATAAAACTCTATTATGAAAATCTTGAGGTTGAGATCTTTTAGCACTACAAACTGAACAGCTCGTATTAGTTTATTTCGCCTCCTCTTCCAATGATAAGTCCCGCACCAGGTTTTGGTGCTCTGATCCACCGAGAACTCCAGTTCAGTGTCTGTTGGTTTTGCAGTGCAGAGCCATGGGTGGAGCGTGAAGTCCAGCTCCCCCTCTCTGGCTGTAATTGCGTAATAGGTGTAGCTAGAAGGTCCAACCACACCCTAACCATAACTCTATCCGTCCACCCATTACACCCACAGAGGTGGAGCTGGACATCATTTGGCTACAGTGAGCACCAGTGACAAGAGAACTTGGAGGAGCCATCAGCCGTGACCCACCGCCTACAGATCCACCAAAGTGTCCAGCGCCGGGTTTTATTTAGCCTCAATCCACAGAGAAATCCAGCACCACGTTTTGTAGCATCCCTATATTGCCCATTGCCTATCGAAACGCAAGATGAACTAGTGGGAACTGAAACACTATGGCTGCCAGTCTCTCCCTGACTCAGGTAACCTCCCTTTCTACACAAATATAACACTCTCCAAATCACTTTCCAGCTCGTTTCACGCGCCTTTCAGGTCCGTTGAGCTTTATATTTGCGCTTTAGGGCGAAAAACGATCACACCCTGTTGTCTGGTCGCAGCTATTTAAAGTTGATTTCAGCCATTTGCTTTGGGAGAGAAAAAGTTTCAGTGTGATCTTTTAGGCACTTGCGTAAGGGCGTAGCTTAACGTTAGTGTGTCAGTGTTGAACTAGGGTGGATAAAACTTTATTTATTTTCCAGCTTTTGCATGTCTTAAGATGATCTAAAGTGACTGTAATTCTTTAAAGAACAGCTTGTATTTTTACACATCTCGGCTATGAATCTGTGAAAGTCCTTGTAAAATGTGTCTTTGCCTATATAAAAAATTAGAGATGCTGCAGTGATGATTACTTCTTCGATTTATGGCACTAACTTTTAAATTACAATATTAAGGGCATATTTCGCTGATATCTGACATCGCTATTTTTGGATTAAATTTGTGTTTTAGTACACTAAACCATGTAGGCTATTTCTAGTGGCATCGCAAAGCAGCAGGAAGTTTTGCTACACTGCTAGCTCACTTTTACTCTCTTCATCCATTAATATACAGGAACTAGCCGTTATCGTATGCAAATATGGTGTGTACTACCCTATTTCAGTAATAGTGTGTACTTTTCCCTTTTATGTATTTATTTATTCTACCCATTACAACTTTTTTCCCTCTTGGCTACAGTCTGGAAACTAATTAGCCAGCTAGCTAAAGCATATTTACACTCGCTAGCTGGCTACACAGACTATTAGCCTTCAAAAAGTTGTATGCTATAGTCGATTAAAATCAGCCTTAATAGGACTCTTAAATAGTCAGAAATCTCAATCCAGTTAAGTATGAACTTATTTCTGATGTGGTCTTAGCATCCTATGAGCAAATATTTCAAATATAAGAAAAGAAAAGGGGGATCTGACAGCATATGCATTACATGCATGGACTCACTTAACTGTTTTAATAGTCCAGAGGGATTCATGCATTGATTAGATTGATGGTCTGAAATGTTCCTCACTTTGCATGTTGTCTTTTTTTTATTGCTTTATGAATAACACTGTTCTCTAATGGCAAGGGTGGTTGAATAGTTGACCACATTCAGCTGATAGTATGCTCTTTTTTTAGAAGCAAGGCACACATGCATGAAATATGCATTGCGCTATTACTTCTTTAGGCAGAGGAAGAGACACGTCTGACATATCTTCGTTCTGTTCTGCTTTCTGTTAGGGGTGGGTGATATGACCAAATTCTTATTTCACCGTATGAGTAATGTTATTTCAGGATAAATATATATATATCATGATCTAGTTATTTTGTGTTGTTTTTTTTTGTTAATTTCTGTTATTATAAATAAGAAAAAAGAAGCAAGTTATAAACAATAGGACAAATACAGTAGAACATAAATATGAATTAGAACAAATTAAGTTTTTCAGGTACAATAGGTTTATTTACCATGTAGTTAGAATTAGTACAGAAATGTAATAATCAAATGTAAAAAAAAAAATATTGCATAGTCTTCAGTGTATGAATTAAATATAAATGTATTCTTATTAAAGCTAAAAAAAGGTTTTTCAGTCAAGAGCAGCAAGTTATTTTCTCTTTTGTTTGATTAACATTAAAGGGCATAGTTCACTTTCAAATGAAAATTAGCCCTTGATTTACTCACACTCAAGCCATCCTAGTTGTATGTGACTGTCTTCAGACGAATACAATCGGAGTTATTTAAAAAAATATCCTGGCTCTTTCCAAGTTTTATAATGGCAGTGGATTGCAACCAACAGATTGAAGCTCAAAAACCATTTCATCCATCCATTGTAAACGAACTCCAAACAGTTCCAGAGAGTTAATAAAGGCCTTCTGAAGCAAAACGATGAGTTTGTGTAAAATATGAATATTTAAAACTTTATAAAGTAAAATAACTATAATATAATAAAAATAGCCAAACGGACATATGGATTCTGCTTAAGTGTAAAGCGCAACTTATGCGAGTAATGCGACGTACTGTTGATATTTACGCTACAACATGACGCACTACGCTACTTATGACATCATAAATTTCGTAAGTTGTGCGGACGGAAGCTAGAATTTTACTTTGTAACGTGTTAAATATGAATATTTTTCTTACATAAACTCAAAGTTTTGCTTTAGAAGGCCTTTATTAACCCACTGGAGCCGTTTGGAGTTTGTTTATGATGGATGGATGCACGTTTTTGAACTTGGAAGAGCCAAGATATTTTTTAATATAACTCCGATTGTATTCGTCTGAAAGAAGAAAGTCATATACACCTAGGATGGCTTGAGGGTGAGTAAATCATGGGCTAATTTTAATGTGAAATGACCTTTAATGACCAAATGCGCGGATCCATTATATTGATACACATCCGGTTTACACCAAACTGTTTACTTTCATTTGAGACAGAACTGATTACATGAATACTCCACATAATGGCCAATTTGACATGTTGCGCTTGAATGGTCGACGAGTACACAGTCAATTAAGACGTGAAAGAGAATGGATTCGCGAACGACTTCTTAGAGAGGCAGCTATATATTGATATTTACATACCACAATATACGATATAGTAAAATCTCTAAAGATCTATACCGTGGTAACGATATATATCATACCGCCCAGCTCTACCTTCTATGAAGCCAAGGGCATAGGTTTAGTTTGGGACATACTGAAGGAGGCAGGAGACAAGCATGATGTTATAATTTTTTTAAAGAATCCAGTGAGTCATAGAACCTTGATCATATTACACCAAAATGTTGGTTTTAAGAAAATGTAATTTTGTATATCTTTCTCTGTCTAACCGTAATATGACAGCTGATGTGATCTGGTTTCTGATATCTGAGACTATTTCACTCTGATTTTTGCTGTAAAGAAGGTATTATCCATCTCTGTAGTCTGTCAATGTCTGGTATGCACACATAATTTGTGTAAATAAAATGCTACATTAGTGCAGCCTTAAACCTGTCATTGTCATGACAGAATATATATATATATATATATATATATATATATATATATATATATATATATATATAATCTTATTTTTTTTTACAATTACATCAAATTGTATAAAAAATAATCATAAAATTCCATAAATCAATTAGAGTTTAATAATTTTACATTTGCAGTATTAATTTGACCACTTTATTTCTACAATTGTAATTTGTGTAAATCTATGTGTGCAGCATTAAACAGTCTGTAAATGCACTTTCTGTGGTATTTTTATGTAGCTTCTCAGCCGACTTTGCGTTGTAAAGACAGCCTGAGAATAGGATTCCAAGATAGTTTTGTAGATTTAGTAGATGATATTTTTTCACTGTATGTTTAACTATGGTTTACTAAGACTTCACTCTGTAGGAGTGTGGTAATTGTAAGAAGAACATGCCAGAATAAGTCTCAGGAAATGAGTTGGAATCGCAACAGCCTGAAAGGCCAAAATGTTTTTTTTTTTTTTTTCTTTTAATAAGCGTTACAAAAACTCCTACTTCTTTCTCAGCGGGACAAGGAAATGTTTGGTGGCACTTTGCTGAATATTGTGTGCCAGCATCGCATTAGCATGCACCAGTAACCACCTGATGGGAGACAGACAGAGCTGTTGAACTACAACCAAAAAGCAGTTGGGATCTTGCAGAACTTCACCTAACATGACCAGAAAAGCAAGTTGTTGCTTATGCATCATGATGATGCAGATGTCAAATAAGTAAGATCAAATGACCCTCTAATACCATCTGACTGGCAGAGGGGTTGACGTTTACTAAAAACACAATTTAAACCATCGTAATTTGGACTATATAATGCGTCTCATTTCACTTGATCCGTCCATATGGTATAAATTAGCCTTTTGGCCGTGACTAAACCTAATGTCGATGGTTTGGCTTGCGGTCAGCTGCACTAATGTGTTACTCTGCTCTACCATTGTGAATCCCAACTCAACAAAAGCTCAGTGTTATGTTGTGAATGGTAGGAGACTTAAGAAAGCCTCCGTTAATGTGTGCATGGGTGTTTAATCAACATCTTTATATACGGCTAAGGTGTGTGAGGATTACTAAAGTCATTGTGAGATCGTTTGCTTTCACATTGCCATTCAATAAATGTTCACCTGGTGTCCAGATGGTTTTAACATTTTCTTTTTCAGAGGTCTGAATGCATCAATGCTGCCAAGAAAGACAACAGTTTAGAAGAATGTGCTCTTTAATTGGCTTATTTATGTATTGATTAAAGGTTTTATCAGTTTAACCTGTTTTAGAGAGATTAAACAATGTATTTGGAATGACTTTAACTAGATTTTGTTTTATTTGGTTGCAGCTTTCAAGTGGAAATCCTGTCTATGAGAAATACTATCGACAGGTATGCGTTTAATCAGCTTTTTCTGTTATGTCTCACTTTGGCAAATATAGAGCACTTGGTGAAAGAAAAGAAATAAAAACCTCACCGCATTGTCAGTTTGAGCTAAAAGCACTCTGAGGCTTCTGCCTACCGTAAGTGTCGTTCTCTCAGTAAAAGGATCCCGCTATGAATTAGTGATGATTTTTTTGCAAACTGAACAGGACCGGGTGAGTGAAGCAGCCTGTTTGAACTAGCATATGGTTTAAACATCTTGCTGCTGGTTTCCTATTTGAGTGAATATCTTCAGTTCTATTTTTTGGATTGTGTTTGAATGATTCGGCCATCAGTTCTAGAATATTTATTGAAAAATACACTACCGGTCAATTGAGTCAGTAAGAATTTTTCATTTATTTATAGACATTAATACTTTTATTCAGCAATAATGCATTAAATTGATCAAAACAAGTAACAGTAAAGACATTAGGCCTATGTTATTACAGAAGATTTCTATTTCAAATAAATGCTGTTATTTTGAACTTTCTGTTCCTCAAAGAATCCTGAAAAAAAATGAATCATGGTTTCGACCAAAATATTATGCAGCAGAACTGTTTTCCACATAGATAATAATAAGAAATGTTTCTTGTGCAGCAAATTCTCTGAAGGATCATGTGACACTAAAGACTGGACCAATGATGCTGAAAATCCAGCTTTGCCATCACAAGATTAAGATGCATTCTAAAATACAGTAGTCAACATTTGAAGTGGATCAAAACCATTCATCAAAGTTATACATGAATTTTGAACAATACCCGTTCTTGTCTTAGGACAACTTTGATTAACTTTTTTGATGTACTTCAAATGTTGACTACTGTATATTAGAATAGAAACCAGTTATACTTAATTGTAATAATATTTCACAATATTACTTTTATACAGTTTTTTTGATCAAATAAATGCAGCCTTTGTAAGCAAAAGATCCTTTCAAAAACATTAACAATCCTTACAGACCCCAAACATTAAATATTTTTAATGCTTTTTTCCACCACAGGTAGATCCATCCGGCAGTGGGTGTGTAGGAGCTAATGATGCGGCTTTATTCTTAAAGAGATCTGGCCTTGCAGACCTGGTCCTTGGCAAGGTAACGTCAATAAGCAATAGCATGCGTCCAATATAGCAGTGTGGGAAATGAATTGATTGACGAGTGCTGGAAACATCAAGATGACTAAAATAGAAAATAAATAGAATAGATGGTGTAATTTACTTACCTTCTTAATATCACTATATTGATTTTCTGCAATCTGCCGTGTTACTACTTTTTGAATTACATTCATTTGCAAAAACATTTTTAGAAATACTTTCTACTGAAACTTTCTTCCTGAAACTACTTGAACATTTACAACTTTCCCTTCTATAGAACAGGTTTGTTATGCACATGCAATATTGTGTCATGCCGTATTTTACGTAAAGCACTAAATGACTGATTTCTGATTTGACTTGCTAATTTGTTCCACAGATATGGGACTTAGCAGATTCCGAACGCAAAGGCTCGCTAAACAAGCAGGTATTTTCAAACATTATGGCTCATTATTAGAAAAATTGTTTGAGCTATACATTCTCAACTGTATTTGTCTGTTTTTTGCTCCTCAGCAATTTTTTGTTGCCCTCCGTTTGGTGGCGTGTGCTCAGAATGGACTTGAAGTGTCTCTTAAGAGCCTAAATACTGCTGTCCCTCCCCCAAAGTTTGTAAGTTAGATCTTAACTTCCTCTTCTTCTTCACCAGACCAGGAAAACAACATCACATGTCCTTCATTAGCCAAGGAGAACTGGGAATACAATTACAAATGACTTAAAAGCTGCTGAGTTGGTGATTTTATTTGCTTGCGTGGTGGAAACGCTCTATGTCTCTCATGAGTTAATGACTGTTCTTCTGTTGTCTGTCTAGCATGACACTAGCAGTCCTCTTCAGTTTGGCCCTGTGCCCACAGACTGCCCATGGATTGTCAAGGTATCCCCAACAGATGTTTGGTTATTTCGAATAAAGTTGCTCAATAAATGTTGTATTTAGAATTAGTCATAAATTAGATTAAGCTTTCAGTTTATTGCCTTAATTGCTCATTTATGAATGTGTTTGTGTGTTGTGCGTGTCATATAGGCTGATGAGAAACTGAAATTCGATGCCATCTTCGAGAGCCTCTCTCCAGCGGGCGGCATGCTCACGGGCGATAAGGTCAAACCAGTGCTCCTTAATTCTAAACTCCCTGTGGACGTCCTTGGCAGGGTAAGACGAGCGCAGTGGCAAGCAGGTTTATAATGATAGTGCAATGCAGGGTTTCAATATGCAACTTTTACCTAGTCTTTTATATAAAGGTGCATTTTTAGGCCTTACCACCAGAATGCACTCTTGAGCCATAGCTTGAAAGTATTGGGGTCTTTTGAAAGGCAAAAACCTGAAGTTTAGCTAGATTGTCTATCCCACTTCAAAATGTATTGAAATGAAACTACAGGTAAATAATTCTGCACATCAGTAATAATGATTTAATGGACAGAAACGATCTGACATCTCTTATTGGAATTAATGTTCTAGGTTTGGGAGCTCAGTGACATTGACAGAGATGGCATGCTGGACAAAGATGAGTTTGCTGTGGTGAGTTCTGTGGGTCATAAACCACAAATGGGTTATTAGTATCTTGGACTTCACCCTGCTTTTTACATAGATCAGGCTTTCATAAAGATGACGTGAACTTCTTGTTTCCTGTTTGAGAAAAGCTGCCCTTTACACTACTCTGATTTTATACTTTAGGAGTAATCTTAAAGGTGCATTGCGCAACAGTTCATGTTAAAAATACCCATTTTTCTAACCCATACATGCATAAACAATTGCCTGATGGGCTGAATGAGCCCTTCTCTGATCACTGTGATAGCCTCTATAATCCTGTACAGTAAAATAAATAAGAGGGATTCGGGTCGGAATTTGAGGCTGGGCGTGACGTCATGCGCGTTCACGCTCACCTGGCTACGTCTGGCAGGTTTGTGTATTTGCCGCAATTCTCAGTATCAGCGAAGACAACTCGCGCGACAAAAGTAGAAGATGGATTCAAAGAGACCGGCTTGTAGTCCATTCAAAACCCCAACGCAAACTCCACGTAAGACAAAGAAAACACACTCTGGTTGCAGTTTCGCTTGTTGCCAGAGGGGGGCATAGTTCTGCAAAAACTCAGACACTTGCACTATGCACCTTTAAAGGAATAGTTCACTTCAAAATTCTGTCATCATTTACTCACCCTCAAGTTGTTTCAAACTGTATACATTTTTCTTCTGCTGAACACAAAAGAAGATATTTTGAAGAATATCGTTAACCAAACAGTTGATGATTGACTTCCATAGTATGTTTTCCTACTATGGAAGTCAATGGGGCCCATCAACTGTTCAGCAGAAGAAAGAAATTCATACAGGTTTGAAACAACTTGGCGGTAAGTAAATGACACAATTTTCATTTTGAAGTGAACTATTCCTTTAAAACTGAAGAAGTTTGTCCAGTGTTAATGGTTCATATATTTTGTGTGTTTTAGGCCATGTATTTGGTATACAGAGCTCTGGAGTCCGAGCCGGTTCCCATGTCTCTGCCTGCCGCTCTGATTCCACCATCAAAACGGAAAAAAATAGCCACGCCTCCTGTGATCACTCCTGTGATCACGCCCCTCCTACCATCTCCAGCACAGCATAAAGAGAGAGGCTCTGCCCACTCTGGATCTAAAACACTGCCAGCAGTACCTACAGCACCACAGGTCACATTAATTTCACATCAGTTTTAACAGCTTACTGATAATTTAGTTATGAATAACTGCAAATGTAGTTTGAAAATGTCCCAGAGTTTCGTTAACAAACATCTATGTATAAATGTGTGTGTGCAGTGGGTGGTATCTCCAGCAGATAAAGCCAAATACGATGACTTATTCATTAAGACAGATAGTGACATGGATGGCTTGGTATCTGGTGCTGAGGTCCGAGATATATTTCTGAAGACGGGTTTGCCGTCTGCTACTTTAGCCCGCATTTGGTGAGATGCTGCTGCTTGGATTTAAAGTTTATTAATTTAATTTTCCATAAATGCTCATGCAGAACTAATTAGACCTAATCCATATCTTGCAAACATTAAAACTGTATGGATTTGTATTGTAATGTTACTTTGGCTTGCCTTTTCCATAGGGAGCTTTGCGATATAGGTGACGTCGGAAAGCTGACCCGGGATCAGTTTGCATTAGCTCTATATCTAATCAATCAGAAGCTCTCAAAGGGAATAGACCCACCCCAGACACTCTCTCCAGAAATGATTCCTCCTTGTGATAGACTGGCACGACAGGTACAGTGCTCATTAAATCATATGTGGAGATTTTTTTGTTGTTGTTGTTTTGAATGTGAAAAAAATAGTAGAAGATGCCAGAATTTTTTTTTGGTTCTGACCAATCCTTGGCTTGAATCCATTTAGATGTTATCTTTTTTTTAATCTAGCTTGCTGCTTTCTGTCTTTATTTTGTACGTTTGTTTCTCTCATAAACTACAGTTCATAAGTTTGGGGTCAGTAAGATTTTTAAAATATTTAAAGGGGTCATCGGATACCCATTTTCCACAAGTTGGTATGATTCTTTAGGGTCTTCATGTAAAGCTTGTAACATACTTTGGTTAAATTTCCTCAATGGTTGTGTAAAACACTCTTTTTACCTTCTCAAAAACAGCTCTGTTCACAGCGACCCGTTTCGGTGCATGTCTCTTTAAATGATAATGAGCAACTGCTCACCCCTGACACTCACTGACAGTCGGTCAGTGGCCGTGGGCGGTGCATGAGCAATATGACATCATATTGCTCAGACAATCCAAACGGCTTGATTATTGAGTGTTTAGACTTTTTTAGGATTAAAAAAAAGTGCGACTCGTAATTGTCCTCTAAACCATCAAAAAGCAGCAGCGAGAAGTAAGGTACACACGTGATGCTTTATTACTTCACCAAACCCACGCTACTAAAGAACCAAATAAGAATCCTGTGGAACCCAGTAAACCTTGAGATTATTACTTGTGACATTACAACAAAATATATGGATATGAGAACATGTGCATAAAACTAAATTAAACCACAATCTCTTAAATATTTTCTAATTTCATTAAATATTTGTTTTATTTCATGATTTTTTTTTAACCTTTATTTACAAACGATTTATTTACAAAACGAGCCTACAATAGCAAAAATAAGCCTTTTTAATGAAAAAAAAAGCTTATTTCTGCTATTGTAGGCTCGTTTTGTAAATATAAGCAATTAATTTAGACAAGCGCAAACAGTGCCTTTTACAATGCCGGTACAGACGTACCTACTCTGCCAGAATTGCCTCAGGAAGTCATACATCTTTTGAAGCGGAGCTGTGCGCAAAGTAAAAAAAAATGCTGTGCACACCACCATGCAAAATGGGTTCTCGCGCACGAACGCCCACCACACCGCAATGAAGTAATTTTTGTCGTGTGCACTTTCGCACTCACGTGGAGGCAGCAAATATAAAGCGGGCTTTGTGCTAAAGAAACATTTCTTATTATCAGTGTTCAAAACAGTTGTGCTGCTAATATTTTTTATTGTAAATTGTAACACTTTTTTTTCCAGAATTCTTTGATGAAAGAAAGTCGAAAAGAACATCACTTTATTTGAAATAGAAATCTTTTGGGACATTACTGTCACTTTTTTAATGCATTCTTACTGAAGAAGAGTATTAATTTCTTAAAAACAAAACACTCACAAAAAAAAAACGTACTGACCCAAAACTTTTCAATGGTAGTAGTGTATATTATATTGATATATAGTTGGAAAAAAATTTGGAATTGAAACTAAAATCCCCATTTTCTTACTTTTCTATGCTTCCTCCCTCCCTGCTCCTGAACAGAACAATGCTCTCTTAGTACAGGCTGCAGATTTCTCCGCAATTAAAGAGTTGGACTCACTCACTAATGAAATCATGGATTTACAGAGGTGAGTTACTGATTTTACTTTTCTCTCCTCATGTCCACAAGACAGCGTGTTTGAAACTAAAACACCTGAATTCAAATTTCTGGCCTTATCTTAACATATGTCTTGTGGACCCATGGACTGTGGATATTATACATAAAGGAAATCACCATGGGTAGCCACTGGATTGTTGTTCTGTCTGTATTTTCAAGGCTTCAACATTTTTAGCATACAATACTCTCCATTTCTCTATTTTTTTTTTGTACTATCAGGCCATCTGTTTTAATATAGTGCGTTTTTGTAGTTTCCACACAATGCCCTCACACAGGTGCCCAAGATCTTATGAAACCACAAAAACAGAAGTGTGGGTCTGACAATAATCTCAGTGTATTTCAAATCTGTCCTCGGGTCAAGATAGATGCACTTGAACTGATGAATGGTTTCTTTAATGAGTATCTCTTTACTTAATGTTCCTCGCTCTGTCATCGCAATGTGCAAGGTCATGTCAAGCTGAATTAGTCGCATGAATCACAGACAGTGTTTAGACAAATAAATCACTAATGTCAAAATCAGTGTCAACCGGAATTTGCTACCGACTTTACTTCAGTATTGATGTGTTTTCCTAGTGAAATGGAATATTCAATGAGATAAATAGAGGGTGTGGCTTATTCTTTCCCACTGGGAGTTGATTGGATGTAGAAAAGTAAGCGTTCCATTTAGCTCGCTGTCAAAGCTAGCAGCAGCCTGACAGTCAGTCTACGTCAAACTGATGTCATCAGAAGGAAGCCCATTCCAGAGAGGAAGAAGTACATTTTCAGATTTTAATTAAAGATTACAAAGACAAAACAAATTGTAGATGAACTTGCATTTTGGTCTATTCCTCACACATTTTTTATTGAATGGCTCCAGAAAGCTTAGAAAAGTAACAAAAGAGTCATATCTGTATAGTCTATAGACTAATTTTATGATGCATCTAAAGTTAAGACACCTTTCAGTGTTTCCCCTACCATTGTTTTGCAGGGGCGGCCCCGCCCCTCTTGAAACGCGACGAAATCCAGTCATAAAAACGGAATTTACTGTATAACGGGGAATTTGTCAATTTTTTGATGAATTAATAGAAAGCAGTTCAGTACATTTGAAATCAAATCGCGATAGACTAGTGTGTGTGAATATTAAACCGCAAAGACTATTTAAATACGAATCCTGCATGTTCTGTGTGAATGAATGGTGTAGCCGACGAGCAGTTTCATTTACCACACACACACACTGAAGCATGTGTGACACTCGCGCTGTTTTTTGCCTATATGAGGACACAAATGCATTAACTTCATCTCCAGACTAGATCTGCTCTGAAAGTCATTTTGTGAGCATTTAACTGCTTCATTTGAGAAAAACTATCATGTCATAAACGCACAAACTCAAAGGTCTTCACGGCAACCCGTCAAAATAAAATTTCGGTTTAACTTGACAGAAATATTGCTGTTGTACAGTAGAATTTAGATATGTCCCAATGTAATAATACTAACACTAATACAAATAAATTATCATCAAAACTTTATTTTTTAAGGAATAATACATTTGTCTTCCATGTTTTAATTTTAACAGTAAAGCTCATTGTGCAGCACGTTATTTGACAAAATTATTTTTCTTTAATTTCATATGATTAAAAGAAATTAAATTAGTGTTTTAAGTCTTCATTTGATTACCAGAAAAACAACACAGAATTAGTGTGAAAAGAATTTCATAGATTTTTTTTTTTTAAAGTTGAATGATTCATAATACATGATTTCAATTAATTAGACATGCTTTTTGATTACTAAAAATTTTACACCACATATCCATAACACACCCGCTCCACGACACTAGCAGTTTCAGGGGGTCTACCCCCCTCCTGAAAAATATCCTAGGGGAAACACTGCCTTTATTTATATAGCGTGATATATGTGATAACAGGAAAATAATGATCAATGAGTCAGTTCAGTATTGACTCGGTTTAGTTCAATAACTAAAGTTCATCAATTATAAAATGAGTTCAATACAGCTATAAAGCAGCTCTGGAGAAAACAGTGATGTCACTATCCAGCTCAGTTTAGCTCTCATCCAATAGGGTCAGTGCAGTCAAATCACTAATACTGCTGAATATTAAGAGTCTCCAACTAAGCATGCCAAAGGCAACAGTGACAAGGAACCCAAACTCCATCAGGTGACCGAATGGAGAGAAAAAAACAGCTTGGGAGAAACCAGGCTCAGTCGGGGGACCGGTCCTCCAGATCCAGCTGACTACAGGAAGCTCGGGATAAGAATGAGACAGACATGCTAAATGCCATTCCTCTTACAATGAAAAAAGTACATTGGATGTTGTGGAATGTGTCCTCGGTTCCGGCTGACAGTTGATTTATGCAGCCTAACAATCCTTTAAGGGATTTAAATGATAGAAATGTGATAGTGTGTTATGGTGTATTCTAGGTTAAAAAGATGGCTCTTTAATCTAGATTTAAACTGTGTCTGCCTCCCGAAAAACGCTAGGAAGACTGTTCCAGAGTTTGGGTGCTAAATAAGAAAAGGATCTATCACCTGCAATCGATTTTGATATTCTAGGTATTTATCAACGGGCCAGAATTTTGAGACCGAAGACTATAAAGTGATAGAAGCTCGCTAAAGTTCTGAGGAGCTATACCATTCAGGGCATTATAACTAATCTACAGTGCTTTTTGTCATATTCTTCAAAAATTCACTTTTTCAGAATCATATGGGTTTGGAACAACATATTGGTGAGTAAATCATTTATCGGTGAACGAATTATTCATAATATATATACAACAGATTAGAAAAGTAAAGGTACTGATTCGGAATACAACACGCGTGTGTGTGGGTGGTGTATGCGAGTCCTTAAATCACTTCCTGTAAGCAATGAGTCTCCAGAGAAGGTAACACCTTGTGATAGGAGTCACTGGCCCACAGAGGAGAGGTGGAGCTCTCATTTACACAAATACAGAAAGAGGAAGATGCCCCCACCTCTGGTTTCCCCTCCATCTTTGGTTTACAGACTTTGAGCAAAAGCAGATACAGTCACCTGTCAGCTCCCACACTCACTCTCACTGTGAGATAGACGCTCCACAGCAGTTCTAGCACTTCTCACTTCCTGTAAGTGAGAAGTAATGAGTCTGCTTGAAATGGAGTGTGCAGAAGAAGATGAGCAGAAAGAATAGAAATCAGAAAGGTTCTATACGATGGGCTGTTGTTTGACACTAAAATGATGCGTGCGGTTCGGGATTGCCTTAAATCTCCACGGCAACGGGCGGGCTCAGGTGACAGGTAAGAACAGGCCACACCCTCATCCTAAAAAAGAAAAGCAATTATATTGTGTTTGGACTACTCATGCTCTGTTGTTTTTTTTTTGCTGATCCGGGCTGCTAAAGGTCCAGTTTATTGTTATATTTAGAACTGTTGCCAAGACTTTTATTTCAAACGCTCATTTTGTCCTGTATTATTTATATATCGCCTTTTAGTCTTTCTGTTTTCTTGTTTTCTCCTCCTCTCTCTTTCCTCCTGGGAGTCTCTGACTCACAGTGTGTGTGTTTGACTCTTGGTCAGATCCATGTGTGTTTCTCTGTTGTTGCTGGGAAGACTGCAGCATGAATTCAGTGTGTCAGAATCTAGGAGGAAACATTGAGTCAGAGCTTAATACAGTTCAGCCTTATCCAGGAAAGATGCCCTGATAAATCTTGTTATTCTTTTCCTTTTCTAATCTTTCTGTTTTACTCTTGCTAAGATCACAAGCCTCGTAACCTAAGAGAGATTCTACATAAAGAAACATTCCAGCATCACCATAAACCTATTTTTACATTGTTAGTTTTAGAAAATATACATTTTCACATGCGTTGACACCATGAGCTGTGACTAAGAATAGAACCATAGCACCATTTTTCACACCATAGCCCTTTAAGATGATGGTAGTTGATCATATGTTTAGAAATGGATTTACCATGCAAATGCATTTAACAAAGCATCTTATTTCTCATGCATGAATTGTGTGGCGTTGGCGTAGTGGTTAAAATCTGGGCTGGTAACCAAAAGGTGGATGGTTTTAACCTTAAAAGATGAGTACCATGACAAATAAACATTATCTATGTTTACATGCACTGAAATAATCAGGTTATAATCGGATTGATGGCTCAATCAGACTGAAAACCTTCATGTAATTGAGCTCAGTCCAAATATGGTGGTGTAGACCTGAAATAATTAATCAACAGACAAAAGGAAGAAATTAAATCTATTTTTTCAATCGGTTTCAAAAAATACCTTGTGCATATGCGCAGTGCCGTGATGCATATGATTACATACATTTTACATCTTAAACTATGCGTGTCTATTTACATCTCATCTTTTAAATATTTGCTAAAAAGGTCTTCTGACATTTTTGTCAGCTTTCTTTTTATATGGTAAAAACTGCAATTCTGGTCACAGAAATGACATTATTGCTGTGGCTTTCGACTGGGAACTGTAATGCACTGTACATGTAAATGTGAATTGGATGGCAACGTTTATGGTTGACATAAACAAAACTTTGCAAATCAGAAATTGGATTGGATTCATTCTAATTGATAAAAATTAGTGCATGTAATAAACATGCCTATTGTCTTGGTTTAAAAGTGTCCTCACCTGAGAGAAACAATCAGTGTTGCTGGCAAGCATTATTATTACTCTTGCTTATAGTTAGGGTTAGGGGTTTTGTTTTTGTTGAAGAGAGTTGTGCTATTACTTACTAAACCATCAGACTTATTTGCATTGAAAATTTCATTGACTCTTTTGACTTGGGCTAGTAAGCACTCGCATAGTAATTCAGAACACCCTAGCAACCGCATAGCAACATATAGAGATTTCTTGGCTCTAAAATGTCATATCTGACAATACTGCAATATGAACAGCAGTTTCTATGGTGTGTGTATATATACATTACAAATTACTGTACACACACATACAATGTATATGTATTTGTATGAAAAATTTGTATCAAAATGGCCGGACATCACACCATATATTAATATATCACTACCAAGCACCACTCACATTTGTAGGAAGTGTGGTTGTTATAGAATTGTATATATGTATAAATCCAATGTATAAATTTAACCTGCATGGCCTAAAGATACAGACAGTGGAATGAGTGAAAACACCTCTAATGTATTCCAACCCCACATCCCCCATCTATCTCCCTCCATGCTTCCCTCCTCCCACTCCTGGCATTCAGAAAAGCATCTGCTCATGTGCAGCTCTGACACACTGACTCACGTACAGCCTCTCTTTTCTCACACATACAAGCTCAGGCAGCAGATGCAGAGATGGTGCTGGAGGGAGATGCTGTCCATGCTGTTTCAGGCGGCTGGCTGTCTGTACCCGCCGTCGCCTCTGTCATTAAATACTCATGTCTTTGCTGGTCTTTCAGGGAGAAGAGCACGGTGGAACAGGACATCAAAGAGAGGGAGGAAACTATACGACAGAGGAACAGTGAAGTCCAGGTATTTAATTTTAATTTTAAAATTAAATGCAAAATAAATGTTTTTTATTTGACTCATGATGCTGATCTGACAGAGACATTTAGATATTTATTTAATAATTATTATGAAATAATTTTTTTTTTTTTTTATCTTTTTATATTAATTGTTTACAGGGAGCTGTCTGCATTTCAGTATTTTTATTTTATTTTGAATCATTTTTATATCAGTTGTTTAAAGCCTGCATTAAATTTATTTCTATATATTTTATTTTGAATCATTTTTTATTAGTTATTTGAAGGCAGCTGGCTGCTTTAAAGTTATTTCTGTGTTTTGTTTTATTTAAAATTTTGATAGTAGTTTTTTAAAGACAGCTGGCTCTATTAAAGTTATTTCTATATTGATTGTTTCATACATCATCATGTCTATATTTTACTGACCACTTATTTGATCAATAAAGGGACAGAAAAAAAGAGTACAGGAGCCAGCTGTTTTTCAAAAGCTTCCTGTCTGTCTGTTTTATCCTCCCTATCATCTGTCTGTCCTCTCTATCTTGTCAGCGGAGTTGAAGAAGTTCAAGGTCTATATATCTGCACTGGCTTCCTGACTCATAAATTTGTTGTTCATTTCCATCGAGATCTAGGCTGCCTCCCTCTCGCTCTCTCCCACGGTGTGATAATTCAATTTCCTGTATATATCTGAAAATAAGCCATTTTTGTAGACTGGAAGACGCTGTAGGCTGCTGAATTAGATGCCAGGTACAGATTCAGATGTGTTCAGCTTAGTCTTATAATATGTGGTCATTCATTAAGAGAATGATTCGTTCCAGCACTAGTGTTAAAATACATTGACAGATGGATGCCTAATGAGCCGGAAAAACAATTATGTGTGTGTGTGAAGAACACAGGAAGAGAAAGCAGCCTGATATGTGTGTATATATATATATACTAGATGGCATATTGATATCACAGCTGGTCCCCGGTTCTCCTTTCCTGTCATCAAACAAGGCCACTTATTGTGCTGTTTTTGTTTCGTTTTTGGATCTGAAATTGTGCCCGTTACACCTGTGATCTCTTACCTGTATAAATAGCAATTAAAATGGATCTTGCTCTTGAATTACTATAGTCTTCAGAGGTAGAGGGCAGTTCACTTGATGTCCATTAAACGAAAGAACGTCCATACATAGAAAAGAAGTACAGATTAACAATCTCACCTATGCAAAGGTGCAACATTAAAATAATTAAAAATCAATAGTGTAAGCTATCAGAGCAAGCAAGGGCCTCTCACAAATTATGTATGTAATCAATATTTGTTTAGGGTCTTAATAGATTAGCCTTGAAGCACATGGTGCTGGTAGGCTGCTCCAGGTGCTGAATAATTAAATAAGAATGTGAGTTTCTGTGTGTGCCTCTGCTGTGTTTAAACCCTGGGATGATGAATATATTCTATTTCGGGGGCTGTCAGCTCCCAGCGGTGCCTCTGATTGGATGAGGAGACATTTGTGCATTAGACTTCTGAAGGCTTCCGTCTTTACCCTGTGCTGTTACTTGGTTCTGCTGCTGCAGACCTGTTATTTTTAGGACACACTTATTTACAGTTGCCCAGTGATTCTCATAGCACCTGAAGGTGAATGATGGTGGAAATGACACTGCTGTCTTTTTCTTTTCAGATCTGATTCTTTTCTTATACTTGACATCTTTATGTGCCTTGCACCTTTGTCCTCCGTATTTAACCTTTGCTTTTCTACAGTCAGATATACCGTATTTCCATTGTAGTGTTATAGAATATTCATTATATAATGTTCTGCCTCAGATTTACCTGCCAGCTGTTTATTGACAATATTGCACACAATAGTAGTACGGTTTTATAAAAATTAGCACAGCAGTTTCAATTTAATTGCCTGACTCTACCCACTCTGAATGTTTAAATATATGTATACCCATTTACTGATTCTGTTGTATCAAGAACTGCTCATTTTGATTACTTTTTTAAATGTCAAAATGAATTCTTTCATTTTTTGTAAATTCATATGCATTATTGTGATCAAAAGTGACAGTAAAGACATTTATAATACTACAAATGATTTCTATTTGAAATAAATGTTGTTCTTTTGAACTTTCCGTTCATTAAAGAATCCTTAAAAATAATATCACAGATTCCACCAAAATATTAACCTGCACAACTTTTTTCTACATTTATTATCATTGGCAGCTATCACCTTGTAGCCCAAGACTGGTTGCCCACTCAAGCTAAGCAAATGTACTCATTTTGTAAATGATTTGTATATTCTACTTTAGTTTCTGAGATATGTCTGCCATTTGCTGGCTGCTCTATACAACTGGTCTATTATTATGGTATAAACGATTTCAGATAAACCCACCTCTAAACAGCAAGAAAACAAAACAAATTGGATAGTTGCTTACCATATTGTTCTGATGTTTTCTCCCTGTTTAAGTGGGCAGTTCTTGGCCAGAATAAGCTGCGGTGTGGTCCTGACATTATGGCCCTGTTTCAGATAGCACCCTCAGGGCTCATAGTCCTCCTACGTGTCTACACTTTCCCGCATGGGCTGTTGGGTAATATTCAGTTTGGCAGTCTGCATTACTGTAAGTTTAGCATAAGGCCACTTGGTGGCTGCGAAAACAAATCATAAACTGTCCAATGGGATGTACTGTGGGTTTGTTCATTGGGACACGCGAAAGTGAAGGCCATGAAACCGCAAGTCCACTTTAAGTGCGCCATTTTGGACAAGGCCATAGTTGATGGTCAGAAGTCTGGCTACGTGAGGCTAACATTAGTTTTCATTGTTTATGCTTTCTGTTCCCAACTTCTTTCCCTTTCAGTTTTTACAAGGATCAGAATTTAATTCGTTTTTTTGTATAATGCTCTTTTTCGTTTCTGTAATGAAAGTGGAACAGCCGTTGAGAAAATAAAGATCATTTGTTTGAGGATGAGATGAATTTATCAGAGTGAAGCTATTGTGTTACTTTTGCTAACCCTTTGTTGCTGTCGTTTTTATTGGATTTCTGTTTACTTTGGCTTTTCTGTCTGGTGAGATATAATTGGTTTACACAATATCTCTGTATCATCTTGCACCCTAGTGCTTTATCTTTAAAAGCTGCATGAGCTCTTTGCCCTGGTGTTAGTGTTGATTTAGCTTTTTATTATTAGACCAATAAAGACCTCTCTCTCTTTCTGTCAGGACCTGCAGGAGGAGGTTCAGAAGGGGTCAGAGGAACTGAGCCACCTGCAGGCGGAGCGACAGGAAGTGCAGGAGAAGCTGGAGAGGCTGGATGAGCAGAAACGATCTCTAGAGGACCAGCTCAGACTCATACAGCAACAATGCAGCCAGGAGAGCCAACTGGTATGACATAATCAATCAATCAACTTTTATTCAAGACACAAAGGTCCATAGAGACAACACCGTACAGATATATATAAATGAATAACAATACAAACAGTAAAAAATGATGCGGAAGTGGCATCATTTATAAAACGTATACAGGCTTCGGGTCCAATGTTTCCAAACACAAGATGTATACCTTGTCACTCTTAGAAACATCAGCTATGGACACAATGATAATATTCTTAGACCCTGTCAGTCTGCACATGAATCTATACATACAATTTCTTAAAACAGCATTAAAAGTGGGCACATTGTTAGACACAAACATTTCACTGGCACTACTCCACCTAGGAATTTTAAGCACAATTCTCAGCGCATCATTATAAGCCACGTGAAGTTTTTTCATTTTCGACTTACTAAAATTACACCACAGATGTGCTGTATATAGTGAAGTGCAATAGGTTTTGAAGAGTGAGATTTTAACATCAAGAGAATTCCACATATGGAATTTGCGTGCCAGCATGTTCGCCTGCCCATACAGTTTTCCACACTGACGCTGCACATCATCATCATCACAGAGGTCATCTCTTATCACATGGCCCAGATATTTCACTTTCTTTACAACCTCTAGGGGTTCGCCTGCCAATAAGAAAGAAGGATAGACACATTTCATATCCTTCCTGGTTCTGGCAATCAGCACCACACTCTTCATTGAGTTAAATTTTATATCAAACAATAAAACATATTGAGAACATATTCCAAGAAGTTGCTGCAGGCCAGCACTGGAGGGAGACAGTATCACCAAATCAACAGCATAAAGCATATGATTAATGAGACTATCCCCCACCAAGCATCCAGTTCTACAGCCCTTTAACTCCATAGATAAATCATCCATATACAGATTAAATAGCAACGGAGACAGAATTCCACCCTGCCGCACTCCATTGGAGACATAGAAAGGTGTTGACAAACTCATCCCCCACATGACTTGCATAGTTTGATGAGAGTACCAAAACTGCAGTATCCTAATTAGGTAAGAGGGGACACCACGCTCAAGTAGTTTACCAAACAGTTTCCCATGATTGATACGATCAAAAGCCTTTGACGCATCCAGGAAACACATGAAGACTGTGCTATTGCGAGATCTGTACCTATGGACAATTTCTTTAAGTGCATAAATACACAGATCAGTTCCATGCTTGTTCTTAAAACCAAACTGATTATCTGTTGACGCTAGGGGTGGGAAAAAAAATCGATATTGCAATACATTGTTGTGCTCTCTGTCGCAATAAATAATCGATACACTAACGCCCAATATCGATATTTTATTACAACACAAAATGATTAATTTACCCGTTGTCAGTGTCACTGTCACTAACCAATATCTACCATTCTGTTTGCGGGGGGCGCTGTTCGAGTAAATAGGGGTAATGTGGCGCAAACAGCGGCCGGTGAAGAACACAAGTTAACTAACAACAACAGAGAATTGCAGAAAAAAAGAGAAGCGAGAAGAATGGCGGAAAACAATAAAAAACTAATCAAAGACCCACCCGCTATAGTTTTCACTCTAAAGTGTGGAGACACTTCGGGTTTTACGAGACAGTCGACGGAAAGGCACTGGATAAAGTTACTGACGTTTCAGTATTATGGTTTACACATGTTAATGTTCATGTTGTTTTGTAATGTTCATGCACTTTTATCTGTCTAGATGTACAGGGTTTACATTTAAGACCAGGAGGCAGTGAGTTATTATGCAAATGCATATTTCTTTGCACAATGTTGGAAATGTTGGCTTTAATAAATGCATAAAATTTCCTTATTTCCTTATTCCTTCTTTTTCTTTTCAGTCACATATATCGTGATATATCGTTGATGAAATTTCTTCCAAATATTGAATATCGTAGATATCGCGAATCGTGATATTATCATATCGTGGACCACATATCGCCACAGAATTGAATCGTGAGGTACCTGTATCGTCCCACCCCTAGTTGACGCTATGTATTCTGCAATCCTATCCATAAGAATCCCTTCCAGAACCTTAGATAGTGTATTTGCAAGTGCAATAGGTCTATAATTATCTATACTAGTTAATTTACCAGTCTTATTTTTGGCTACAGGTACTAGCAAGACAGATAACATGGATCCAGGAAGTATGCCATGCTTCATTAACCCAGAAAAGCATACAGCAAGTAAAACTGAAATACTTTGACTAGCGTATTTCAGATGTTCTGCTGCTATTCTATCTTGCCCACAGGCTTTGTTCATTTTAAGTTTGTCAATAGCATAACATACTTCCTCCGGCCTGATGACTACATCATCACTGAGAGGTATCTCTCCTATGTTAAACACATCGCTCTTCACACAGTTAAAAATGTTCTCATAGTGACTCCTCCATAGCTCTGCAATGTTTTCAGGTTCAGAAATGCCCTCAATACTAGAAGGCAGTGGAATTTTGCTGTTGTTAACCACTTTCACCTCCTTCCAGAACTCATAAACATTATTAGTTTGTAACTTTCTCGCCATAGAGTTCGCCCTCAAAGTCTGCTCATTTCTTTTTATAAAACGCACAGCATATTTAAACCTAGCATTAGACCGTACCTTGTGCTCACAGACTGGGCCATGCCTAGGTTTACCTGCTAAGACCCAGCTTCTAAATGCATCTCATGCCTCCATATGAACATCATGGACATAGTCATTCCACCCTGGTCTTACGATATGTTGTTTCACTACTTTACTTCTCAGTGATTCACTTCCATCAACTAAGCAGTTCACAATTCTATCATACATTACACATAGGTCATTATTGTGACTTACATTCTTACAGCTGCTATCCACACACACAATTGCATCAACAGGTAACTCAATATTTCTCAAGTACACATCAGTCAGTAACTTGTAATATTGCAGATCATCATCTGTAAGCCTTGTCCAGTCCAGTATCTCACCTGATTTATGGCTATCTCTATAGACAATCTCAGGTAAACCCTTAGTATTTATTAACATAGAGACAGGAATATGGTCTGCTGTAGCCAAACCATATAGGATCTCAGCCTCCTTTATACAATCATGTGCATCAGCAGTAGATATGCAATGGTCCAACCAAGATGTAGTATGCCAAGCTTCACTCACTTGTGTATAGCTATCTGCTTGCAGTAATTCCTTAGTGGACAAAATAACCTTGTTATCTTCGCAGAACTGTCAAGTGTTGACCAAAAAGTGAATTAATATCTGATATATCAGCATACAGATCCCCAAAGACAAATATGGATGTACATTCACTTTCCCTTATGTAAGACCCTATATAAGCAAGCTTATTCAAGTACTCATTTTCATTTTTGTGACATTCATGTGGAGTATATACATTTAAGATTATAAAAACATTCTTATTATGCACCACCTTAATTCCTATGCACCAGTCCACATCTAACCTGATCACAGTGACCAAAGGGTCAAATTTCTTGTGCCAGAATATGGCCACACCTCCTGGGATCCTACCACGCAAAATTCTGATGTTTAAGTCTGTTGTGGATTCCCCTGCCCCATGAAAGTCATTGTTCACAGTGTTGAGTTTATCCAAATCTTGAATAGCTAAAAAAGTCTCTTGCAAACACACCACATCAGCATTCTCAAAGAGCTTGTCAATAACAGTGCGTTGGGCTCTCGCTCCAGCATCCTGCCCAATATGCAGACCACGGAAGTTATAGGACACAACTCTCATAGCAGTTTACATTGTTTTACATGCATGGGACGCCCTTTGATTCAGGCGCACTCATCTCTGTGTCAAGCAGTGCTTTAATACTTGCCCCTACCGCAGCCCTAGGCTTGCGATTCTCATAGAAGCGCCTTACATAGGTCCCTTCAGGCCACAGCTGCGGCGCGTACATCTCTGCTACTTCCTTGCATTCAGCTGTAACTTTGAAAGAACTGTAGCGAGTATACTCAGTGCCAATCTTCAGACAAGTCACATCTCTGGAAAGTTGTTCTTTTAAATAACTAGCCAGCGTCTCAGAATCTAAGTCAGGATCAAGCTTTGTCACAAAGACACTCACCAGCTTAGTTGTTACTGCATGTATGTTCTACACTGCACCAGTTCCAACAATTCCATAGGTCTTCTTCTCTCTAGGAGGATTCATACAAGTCTTGTTCTGTACTGCAGCAGTAGATCGTTTTCCAAAACGTTGCTTGCGCTTGCCATGCTTTAATACACGACTCCATGCAGGGGACATCAGCACCTCAATCCCCCCGCCAGCTGTCTCCTCAATGACGGGCAACGCCGATGGTCATGGTGCAGGATCCTTGTCACTTGGTCCATGGAGCTGGGCCTCCTCACTAGCCATGATTGTGGCAGCATTCCCCTTGCTGGCACTGGGTTGCTCAATCACACTCAGTCGTTTGCTAATGTCTGTAGTTATTCCACGAAGGTTCTCACATTCAGTTGACTGCTTACACACTAGAGGTGTCAACAATAATCGATTCGGCGATGCATCGCAATGCAGGAAATCCACGATTCAGCATCGATGCGGCAAAGTGCCATAATCGATTATGTCACTGTTTATTTTCTGGCCTTGGACAATAAAGTTTTGAAGTTTCAATTACTTCCGGGGGCATAATAACAACAATAAAGATGGCTGAGGCGGAGGGAGATGACCACGATAGACGGGTAATCAAAAACGCATCCAAAGCTTGGAAAGCGGACATCTGGGCACATTTCGGATTCTACAAAGTTAATGAAAAGTTGAAAAGTTGTCTGTTAGTGCTCTATTTAATTTCAAATAGTTCTAAAGCAGAGAGAAGAGAAACATTCGTCAAGCACTGAAAGCAGTGATTTATGTTTTCTTTTTTCAGGTTTGAAAATGCCATATCCAATACCCTGTACCATTCAATTTTATTTTATTTAATGACATTTATGTCAAAGATACAGAAGAGTTATAATACACACATAGCAGCCAATAAAATCTGTTGTTCAATATCTGACTGCTTGTATTGGCTCATGACTGATGAAAAATTTGCCTTGTTGTGTGCAGTAGAATTTTGATGCATCGCAATGCATCGTAGAATCGAATTGAATCGAATCGTTACCTGGTAAATCGTAATCGAATCGAATTGTGAGGGCAGTGCCAATGCACACCCCTATTACACACAGTATTTTTCATGGAGACCAACTCTACATTTAGGCGTTCAATCTTACTAACTAGGCAAGAGACATCGAGGCTATTAAAAGTCACTGATGGTAGATCATCCAAGTGATGGGACACAAAGCGAGGAACATTCTCACCAACCTCATTCAGTAGTTTTAGACAACTCTTAACATGGACATCTTTCAGTTGCCCTATGTGAGCTACACAACGCTGCCCAGTGCTAGGACACAGTTCAAACAGGACCTTCTTGGAGTTTTCAATCCACTCGGATCCAAAATGATTTACAGCCATCAGGATAATGTCATCCTGAGGTACAGTCTTCAGTTTGACAGAAAGGAAACTTAACAGTTCATCTTCCACTATAATTTTGCCATCAATAGTGGTGTAAATCTCAGGTTTAATCCTTTGTTTGATAACATGCCGTGTGGCTCTGTCATCGGTGGCCATCTTGGATCTAGACACAGTGAGAGAGAAAGAAAGCCTGTGCATAAAACGTGTGTATTGTGGGTAATATCAGCCCAAAAAGTATGTGCTGATGCACATTTAAAAAATCCTCTGAAAATATTACATCATCTGGATATCTTTGAATACAATTTTGAATGGGTCTTGCACACACTAATCCTTATCTCACGCGCTATTTTGCATGATGTTTTCATATGTTTGTAGTGTATGGAGACACAGTCCAGCAGAAATCACACCTTACTCAATTACATTTAAATGGATATAGATGCATTTTCAATGCAGTTCATTTAAAAGCCTTAAACTGATCTCAGATCTTTTCTTCTGCTCTCTGTCCTGTGTGTGTGTGTGTATGTATATGTCCAGATCCAGTCATTACAGACGGAGCACTCCGAGCAGGAGCAGAGAATAGGTGACTATGAGGAGGAGTTGACCAGGGCCCGAGAAGAACTGCTCCATCTGCAGGACGAGACTCGTCAACTGGGAGATAAAGTTCAATCTGCCCGTGCTCAGCTCTGCCCCCTAGAGGATGCTGTTAAAGAATCCCACACACAGATTGCTCAGGTTAGTTAGCTTTTTATCTGTTTCTTCGTTACCTTTACTTGTATATATCTACATTAACTGGTTCTGAACTCATTTATTTTTTTTAGATTAATGGATATACACATTATACCCTACTTTTTCACTCTTCAGTAAGATAAAGCCATGTTGTTGAGTAAGGGAGCTTCCATTTTGTAGCAACAGCACTGATTATAGACACTGTTGATCAATAAATTATAAAAATGAATGAATGATGATGATCATTTATTAATATTATTATTATTAGAGAAACTGAAAGAGGACAAGGTCCATGATAAAGAAGAGGAGCAGCAATAATAATAATTATTATTATTATTATTACAGGCATGGTCAAAATTGTTAAGGCTGTGATTTTAAATCTGCATTGTTTATCCTTTTTTTTTTTTTTTTTTTTTTTAAGTTAAGCTAATAAATGTGCGGGGGAATCTTTTTTTTTATAATACACAATAATTATTAGAACAAAAAATTCTAATACACGTTGACTGCAATTATTGGTACCCTTAGAAATTCTCATGAGTAAAATATCTCTATATATTATATATCTCTAAATATCTAAAGTATATTCTCCATTATATTTATATATTTTTTTAGCACACCAGGGTGACTAGGAACATAGGCCAAATTCCCTTAATTATCCGTCACAATATGTAAAACCTCAGTCAAAACAACAATGGGTCACTGTGTATTAAGGTTGTTCCATGGCCATTCCAGTCCCCTGTCCTGAACCCTACAGAAAACTGAAGTGGAGAGTGTATCAATATGGACTTTGGAATCTGCAGGATCTGGAGAGATTCTGTATTGAGGAATGGTCTCTGATCTCTTGTCAGGTGTTCTCCAAACTCATCAGGCATTATAGGAGAAGACTCAGAGCTGTTGGCAAAAGGAGGTTACAAAATGTATTAAATAAAAGGGTGCTATTAATTGTGACCAATGTGTATTAGAGAAAAACATTTATTTCATAAGGAGATTTCCCCCTCATTTTCAGTCATTTTACTTCAATGAAAGGTTATATATATATATATATATATATATATATATATATATATATATATATATATATATATATATATATATATATATATTAGGGCTGAACGATTATGGAAAATAATCTAATTGCGATTTTTTTAACCAATATTGCGATTGCGATTTAATATGCGATTACTTTAAGTTCTTTACCTTCTGTATAAGTCAACAAAGACAAGCAATAAATCATTGTACAGTAGGGATGGGAATCTTTAGGCAGCTCATGATCTGATCTAATTTTTTTCTTATGAATTAATCTTAACACTTAAAATATGTATTTAATTAGATGTGTAAATATACATACTTTATATATATATATATATATATATATATATATATATATATATATATATATATAAATAAACACATTTAATTAAACCAATTACATGTTAAGAATTTTAAATGGGCTATAAACTAATATAGCTTAAAAATATAAAAGCTAGTAAATAAAGAGAAAAAAAAAAAAAACATTAGGCTACAAGCAATAAACAAAGAGTGCTTTCAGTATTTAAAAGTAGACTGTCTGAACGTTTTCCATTCAAGAGCTGGAGTGATTTTCCCCCTATACGATAAGCTGCATTCACACTAATGCACATATCTCTTTTGAAACATACATAATGCCTTTGTGGAGCATTTGTAAGGAAAATTCCGGCGGCCAAGACCGCGCACTGCAAGAGTAACATCAAAGCGGCAAAACCTGTGCAATGAAGCCCGTGACTGTCCTTGTAATTTCGAACTTTATGAAAGCTTATTTTTCGGAAGGTTCGAGCGGTGTCGTGTGTGTGTGTGAGAGAGAGAGAGAGAGAGAGAGAGAGAGAGAGAGAGAGATTAGAAGCAAGCAGAATACGGTTGTTTCTAAAGCACGCGCAGCGTCATCACGCATCTGTGATTAAAAACTAAACTCAGACTCGATTCTGAAATTCTCTGAATCGATCCAGAATTGTTGGAGAGAGAATAAATAACACAATATCATATACATAAAAAATAAACTGTTCTTTCCTGTATGCCAGACCTATGCGTAGCGTGCCAAATTGATGCTTGATCTGCAAACTGCTTTTCTCTCGCGTGTCACGTGACCAGTGTAATCGCAGCTTTTGCGGTTACAAAATCGCATTTCATCATATCGCGATATTATCGCAAATGCAATTAATCGTTCAGCCCTAATATATATATATATATATATATATATATATATATGTATGTATGTATAATTTTTTTTTAATTTTTTTTTTTTTATAAAAGGTCAAAAGGATTAACAATGCAGATTTATTTTCATAGGTTTCTTTGTTCATATTTAATAAGGGTGCCAATAATTCTGACTAAGACTTATATATATATATATATATATATATATATATATATATATATATTTATTTATTTTATTATACAACTTTTTGCAGTGGCTTCAAACATGGCTCATTCAAGCATATTTTAGAACTGGAAATGTCTGTTTTATAAACATTTATGTTTTTTTATTGCAAATGCGGTGACATTTTTAAAAGAAGAAATTTTTTTTTCCAGCTGAAAGTTTTCTGCTTTCTCTCACTAAACATTTTCTGCTTTTTCACTCTCTTTTCTCTTGTTTACATGTTTTGTAAAGTTTTCTTATTCTTTTTCTCTTATTTACACACTATGTTGATGTTTACTGTAGGAGCAGGAGCGATTGGCCGAGCTTAAAACGGAGGAAAGAGAAGTGACTGCACGGCTTACCTGGAAAATCCTAGAGGAGCCAGTGCTTGTTAATGGAACAGTGCCCTCTCTTGAGCAGCCAGAGCAACTACAGTGGCCTCAACCTACCGCACACCTGTCAGAGAAACCCAAAGAGGACAAAGTCCAGCAAGAAGAAGAGGAGCAGTCGTCCTTTGATGAGCCGCAGGAGCTCAGAGTCGTGGAGGAGCAGCTCGGGTCAGAGGCAGAGGAGCCGTCCACCAGCCCTGAAGAGCAAGAGCCTCAACCTGATTTCTATAGCTGTGACCTTTACAACAGTGGGCTCTCCACAGTCAGATCCACTGCTGTGGCCTGGCCTCAAGGGAACACGGTCAGAAACCACTTCCTGTTATTGCTTTTTTTATAATGTCACTTTCACATTACATTTACAAATAGGTTTTCATGCATGTCTTTCTTTTTATGCCACTGTGGTTTCAGGAAAGCACAACGCAAGCTAACCCAGAGCCAGAGGTAGAGAAAGAAGAAGAGAAGGAAAAGGCAGATGAGCAGCCTGCCTCCAGCACCCCAAAGGTTGAATGATTGATTATGACATATCATAATTGTTGACCATTTCCATTACTTATTATTTTTATGTTAATGGATATTAATTAATCTTTCGTTAACATTTTGAACAGAACATGTTTTTTTGTGATTGTGAATATGCATCTTTATGATTTCACTGTAATAATAAATAAATAAATTCAAATAAAAGTTTTGTGATGTATAGGCAGAGACTGTGGAGCCAGAGAAGAAGGAAGCTGCCCAGCCAGTTACAGTGCCGCCCAGTGGTCCTGGGATTGACTTTTTCGAGTCTGACCCTTTTACTGACGGTAAGATGTACACCCAAAGTAAAATCATCAAAAAATAAAATAAAAACAGGGATTGTCTTAGGGCTGCATGATTTGCAAAAATTGTGATTGTGATTTAAAATGCAATGCTATGTATGTATGTTTGTTTGTTGATAGGGCTCCACAATTTGGCCAAAATTATTATATATCAAATATGTTATTATTAACAATAATAATAGTTAATAATACCAACTATTTCAACTCTTACAAATAAAATCTGAATAAAAAAATATGTATAAAATGCATATTAAATAATATGATTAAATAAGTATTATTATGGAAATATATATTAAATAAAAAATAATTAATATTAAATAAAAAATAATTAATATTAAATATATTAAATATGTTAAAGAAATACTACTATTGTAATTTCACTGTGAAATGAACAATTTTATCATAAAATTATTATTTTACAGTACAAATTTAAAATTACAATCCTAATATTTATGGCTGTCTTAATTTCTTTATTTGAATCCAATTACACTTTCCAGCTTTTATTTTGGCAGAAACCTAGTGAGCCCTTTTGGCAGTCCCTTTTTGCCAGTGCTACTCATTACAAGTTTGGGAAGATGCTTGGCACATATTGCGTTCTTAAATGCACGTTATAAGCGACCTAAACTCTGAGCAGATACCAGGGTTCTCAAGTCTCACGCATTGGCCGTGAGACGCACGCAATTCAACCAGTTCACATGCTCACACGCCACACCATGTATTTCTCACGCTGAAAAGGCAATGCCAACCAAGTTGTCCTGCAAGCTTTATAATGTTGTATACGAGGCGCAGTCACACAAAGTGAAGTTTCCTACCGCCAGCACGTATCTTGGCCAGATTGCGTTCATTACTAGGCAACATAGATGCGCGAACACACGGAAGTTGACAGAACATTCTCCGTACGCCACCGTACGTTCGTTACTAGGTAACCAACAACATCGAGCGAACACACGTCGTGATGGAGAAGGTAAATTGGAAGAAAGCTTGTCTAACATTTTTAAGCTAGAACATTTAATATATAGCCCATCGTATACATTATTATTGATGCAGTCAAAAACTCTAGCTTTGGCTCAGTTTGGCCAGCTTATGCTATCTGAAACTAAGGGAAATGTTAGTGGGTATGGGAAGGAATGAAGATGTATTTCTTCATTTTATTTTAAATGATATATTATACTGTATTAATAGTCTTTCTAGTTACATTAAGGCTACACGTATTAAAGCAGAGTACTCTGGGTAATATTTTATATCCTGTCAAAACACATTAATCATTGCCATTGTATTTGTATTTTTCAAAGATGTCAGGGAAAAAGCAAAAAGATATTTTATCATTCTGATTCTGGGCACCAAAGGGTAAGCCCCCTAAAAAGGTTGCAAGGCATCAAAATGTGCAACAAACACTTACAACACAAAACACATTTCATAAGCTGGATTGTGTACTCTTGTGTACACACACACACCTTAATACTCTAATATCCATTTGTTCACAATGTCCCACCACACAATAAATCATTATACCATTTCGACTAGACACATTCAAAATGCAAAAAGGTTTGTTTTTCCAAACAGTTTAGAGCAATTTGTTATATTTTTGTATATTTGTAATTTTTAAATATAACATTAAAGAGTATATTTGATGTGATGAATTGCTCAGTCATTTATCAGATTTACCAATTGTTATAATTTCAATTTGTGCTGGTTAATTATGAACAATGGGTAAAATTGGGGGGTGGGCATGGGTGGGGGCGGGGCTACATTAGGGCTCCTCTCCTAACCGCATGTGATCTCACTCCAAGCTTTTGATAAAACTTGAGAACCCTGAGATACAGAGATGAGTTCATGTGGAGCGGCATTTATTACAAACTGAGCCGCAGCTCCAACACACTGAAGACACCAGATCATGAGCTGCTCGCATGTTAAAGAACACAGTGCCACTCTTCTCTCTGATTTTTAATCACACTAAGCCTTCACAATTTCAGTTTTATTTCGATTAATTGTGCAGCTATTGTGTACTGCTAGTTGCTTGAATAAAAGTGTCAGTTAAATGATTAATTTGTAAACCTATATAAAACTCCTTTTTGCAGGTGACCCATTCCCTGAAGACCCTTTCTCAAAAGTTGATGTTTCAGGTGAGTACTTTCTTACCATCTTAGAGTGCGTTTTTAAAATATCAATTCACAAGTCCAATTTGACTCATAAAATGTTATCCAGATCCTTTCGGCGGGGACCCTTTTAAAGGCACAGACCCATTTGCGGCAGACAACTTCTTCAAGCAGTCTTCAGTTGGTTTCCCATCAGGAGATCCTTTCAGCTCATCTGACCCATTCAGCTCTACCACAGGCCCAGAAGAGCCTGATCCGTTCACATCCAGGACCACCAATGCAGTCACTCCAGACCCATTTGCTTCTGGTATTGGTAACATCCAAGACTCAGATCTGTTCGGTTCCAAAATGGATGCCCTGGCAGACTCTGATCCCTTCAGCTCGACAGGCACAGGACACGATCCGTTTGGAGGATCAGATATTCCTGTAGTGAGTGCTGTAAAGCTAAACTCTCTTTAAAATCTCATTAAAGACCAATTCACACTGCACCAATGCTGACAAACAGCAGCAACAGACAGTTTGTCGGGTTTTGTCAAATCAGTGTCCTCTGTCAGCTTTGGTCGGCACTTGTTTTCGTCGGTTGAACATGGTTAATGAACGTTTGTCAGGTCATGGAATGTCTGAGAAGTGACATACTGTAATCTGGTGATTGTCCGCGTTGGTTTCAGTGTGTCTGTTGGTGCAATGTGAATTGGCCTTACAATGTGTTCAGTTACTTGCACTCTTTACAGCTTCTGTCACACTTGATTAGTAAAATCTGCTAATTTTTGGTGGTATAAACCCTTAAGTAAGCTATTAGCATGAGTTGAAGAACTGACTTAATTTGATGTTTAACTTTGTTTTCTTGCTCTTTTTCCTTTCAGAGAGATGGATCAGCAGCAGCCAATGATCCCTTTGCGCCAGGAGGAACTACGGTGGTCTCTAACTCAGACCCAGGTAGATCAAGCTTTACTATAGGGCTGGGTTGGCTATTGTTTTCTTAATTTTAATCTTCATGTTGATAAACCGATATCAATTCTTAAATCCCAAGATTTATCTTTTTTAGTCTGTTTTCTGTTAATGGACGAACAAAATTTCATTAAACATTTGTAGCATGCCTGCCATGCAATAACAAAATACAATTTGAATTTTGTAAAATTTGTAAAAGTGATTTCATTACTTTTGATATGAAACAAAGTCTCAGCTTACACATTGTGAATTTTATCAAATTAAGACAAATGTCGTTTTGAGCTCTTTAATGTGGCATGACAGATCGCTGTAGCCTCTGTGCCTATAGTGTAAGTTACAGGTACTGTATAGCACAAAATAAACATGGTACATCATAAGGTATCTTGAAAGAGTACGAAAAACTGTATCATTTCTTTTGTAATCGCTTAATCAGTATTTCAACCACAGAAAAATGTCAATAAAAACAGCTTTTAAACAATGTCACATAACGTTTACCTCAGGAAAGCTCTAGAGGTAGAATAACTCTAGAGAGGAACATTTTGATAAATATATATGCACTATATTACATATATACATTTATTATATTTTTACTTAACCTGTTAGTGATGTCTTCATTATTTAAATATATGTTTGAATGAATGTCATGAAAGCAATTTTTTTGACAGCCATCATTTAAATGTTTATATTTCGAGTAGAAACATAATAATGTCATTAGAAAGTTAATATAAAAACTGTCTAATGTGCAATTTTAATGTTTGCATACAACTAATTTGTTTTTATTTGAATGTTGATTTGTTATATGTAAAAAATAAATAACAGTTAAATTTAATAGTTTGGGTTCTGTTATTAATTTTAACCTTTAAATATTATAGTAATGTGCCAGCTTTCAGGGTTCACTATATAGATTTAACCATTATTTGAGAAAGCTTTCTTTAAAAAAAAAAAAACTGATGTACTGTACCCAAAGTATATCCAAATGATATACATCATGCACATCCTATCAAAAAGTATCCAAAATATCTGTTTTATATGTTTTGACTTGTTTCAGATCCCTTTGCTGCAGTATTTGGCAACGAGACTTTTGGAGAAGGTTTTGCTGACTTTAGCAGTTTAGCAAAGGTAAAGATTTTTTCTTAAACAGAAGCCCAGTATTTCAGCTTTATTACCAGTTCACCCACATGATTTAAATCAAGTTGAATGTGGGTTGCAGCTGATGAAATTCCCTCTTGCCTTTCAGTCTAATGGCAGTGATCCATGTGACTCAAGTACAAACAAGAATTTATTTAAGAAGGACACTCAGTCAGATGTACCTCCCGCATTACCGCCCAAAACCGGAACACCAACCAGACCTCCACCTCCACCCCCAGGTGAGCTGGTTCCTGTTCTGTGTGTTTCATCAGAATGAACCTCAGACGATTTTCTCTTACGCCAACTCTGTTACCCGTTTCTGAGTGCTGTGTTGTCTGTGTGTGTGCGTCTTTAAAGGTAAGCGGTCCAACATCCACCGATCGGAGTCG
This sequence comes from Gila orcuttii, assembly GCA_026230005.1. Classification (NCBI taxonomy): domain Eukaryota; kingdom Metazoa; phylum Chordata; class Actinopteri; order Cypriniformes; family Leuciscidae; genus Gila; species Gila orcuttii. Next base: position 33,694,133 of record JAPDVR010000015.1, read on the forward strand.
TCCGAGTCGTTTCAGAGGCGTGGTCTGTTCAAGGCGCAGGGTTCTGGAGAGTTCTCCTCCCTTCCCGCTAAAGACTCGGTACCAGACCCCTTCGCCCCTTCCTCGCCCCACCAAGCCCCATGTGACCCCAACCGATTCGCCAGCTTTGATAAAGTGAGCTCCTCCCCCTCCTGATCCCCAGTAGTGAACCCTGACATTTCACCCTCGCCATGCAGCAGCCTTGACCTCTCGACCCCTCACAGCCCTTTTCATTTGGTTTTCCTGGAAAGAAATGCTCATAATCCAATATTTCGATGACTCTGCTTTACCATCTGTTTGTGAAAACACGCAAAGCCTTGTCATTTTTATGTAATGTTTTTTGTAAATATAGATGTCCTTTATTTATCTACTCTAATAGTCAAACTGAATCCATGCTTATGCTTCTATTAAAAATCCTTACTAATTTACAAAATGAATGTATTTAAATGATGAAATATAAGTATTTATGACATCACAATATTCCTAACATCATGCGCAAGTTCTCACTGGCTGTGGATGGAGAGGCGGGGCTGCTCACTCTTGGCTGTTTTCAATTTACCCCTTGTGTTCTTTTGTCATGTTCTCCACCACTGGTTGAGGCTTGATTCCATCTTGCACGTTCATGGCCCTGCCATATCTTGGTTCACTGATTTGCCTTTCCTTACCTTGCATTGCACAAACTAATCACTGTCTACCTGTCTTATCGGGCTGTTCCTTCTCATTCATTGGTTGAACACTTCCTGGTTCCATCTACATCCCACGATTCTCTGCACCATCTTTTTCTTTTTTTTTTTTAAGAAGAGATACAGTCTGTTTTGTTAATATACAGAAATTTGCTAAATAAAATAATCAGCTAGGATGCCGACAGTATTTGTTGGTTCCTTTCTGTATTATTATTTTTTAAATTAAAAATTAAAGAGTTTGTCTTCTCGGATTTTCCCACTGTGAGTTTTCCTTATCAGATGATGCATCAAATAAATTAAGCTTTATGATGGCATTTCTCTGATGTTTTAAAACTCATTACAAACGAACAGACATCAAGAGAGACATCTTGAGATTAGTTGCGTTGTCATGTTATGGTGTTCTGTGTGTTGATATGCTTACCAGCTAATTGTTATGATTTCATCTCTCCATCCATGGTTGTCCAAATCTTATTGGAAATACCTGCATGTTCTGCATGATGGGCTATATGAGCAATCCAGGCTTTCACACATGAGTACATCAGACTTGTTTAAGAGAAAACTCACCCAAAATGTCGAAAAACATGTCGTTTAGTATATAAACATTTTAATAAAAAAAATAAATAAAAAAAATTCAGTTTATTATTCATTAGTCATTATTTACTTACTGTTGTACTATTTCAAACCCATAAGGATATTTTTTTTAAATTGTTTTATTCTGTAGAACACAACATTTTCGAATTTTGTGAGTTTGTTGAAACCTTGGTGACTATATTTGCATTTTGTGAGTGATCTGGGTTTTTTTTTACAACCTTATTTAATCAATGATAATAACAGATACAAAAATAAAGAGTCCTTTAGCAACACATAACATTTTTATATGAAGTCTCATGTGTCAGCTGGCTTGTGAGCCGATGTTAGCTGTAGGCTTTATGGATTGCATCATGGCACACTTTTCATATCTCCCATCCTCCTGTGTCAGTAGCTGTACCACATTACCACTTTTTTTTTCTTTCCCCTAATGATTCCATATTAAGTATTTTTTGCTCTGTAATCCTTCTGATATTTAAGACACTGTACATTTAGTGAGATAGTCTTTGGATTTATGAATGTGCAGTTCTAGATGGTTGGTGTTGACATTGACCAAACAACACCTAAAGGAATAGTTCACCCAATAATAAACATTTTTGGAGGAAAAAAGAGAAAATATTATGATAAATAATTATTAAATTAAAATCAAATAGACCCCCCCCCCCCCCAGCTGTCCTTAATGACCATATGCTGAGAAAATAATGACAGACTTTTAATTTTTTGGGTGAACTATTCCTTTAAGTAGATTAAAGGAAAGATATATAATTTGTATAGTTACATAAAACTGTTTTGTCATCTTTAACAGACTTATGAATGTTGTAGCATTAACTCAAACTTACTGGTCTTTAAAGGCACAATATGTAAGATTTTTGGATTAAAATATCCAAAAACCACTAAAACAATGTAATATATTTTGTAATGGTGTAACGATATTCAAACCGAACCGAAAAACCGCGATACAGAACCCACGATACGAATCGCGATTCTCTCATGGCGTACCGAACACGCCCCGCCCCCTGCTGCCCCGGCCCAGCGGACCTCATGTCTTATGTGTACACAACGATTTCAGTTTTGTAGCCTAACCACCATTAACACCATATAATAGCAAGCTCCGTGTTTTGTTACTTTCGATAATAAGCTAGGTGTAATCTTTCAAATTCTGTCTTTTTGATCACGAAATTCAAACGATAAATGCCGTTTTGGCGCTCTTTGATGTGGCCTGACAGATCACTGTACTAGCTCCTCATTTCAAGCGGGAGCGCGAGTAAACGCGATCATCTCTTCCTCAGTTACAGAATAAACATGAATGGACACCTGAAGGTATGTTGAAAGATACAGTATACTTACTGAAAGACATCATAACTCGTGTAATCGCTCAATCAGTGTTTCAGCAGCGGAAAGACGTCAATAAAACAGCTTAGTTTTTCACATAGCATTATATTTACCTCAGCAGACAAGTCATCCAAATGAACTCTTGCACTAAATCAATGCACTATATTAGCCTATATTAGGCTATATTTTACTTAACCTGTTAATGATATCTTGATTATTTAATGTATGTTTAAAATATCTTTCATGAAAATGACAGCAACTGTGTAAATTATATTTCAATAACGAATTAGAGTAATGCAAAGTTAATGCAGAAACTGCCTTATGTTCAGTTTACATGTTTTCATGTGTTGGGTGTTGATTATTATATCTAAAAAATAAATAGCATCTGAATTTAGGCTAAAAGTCTAGGCTCTGTTGTTAACCTTTAATGTTATAGTAATGTCCGGGCTTCTTATATAGTTTACAGCATTAGCAGATCTTTTTTTAATCCTTGCGAAACATTTTATTGTAATAGAATTCATTTAAAGACACAGACACAACTTTTTCATTAAACCACTGTTTAAAAAACACAAAAAAAGCAATTTTAGCTTTCTAAACCCCACCACACCAAACCGAGACGTCAAAACCGTGGAAAGAACCGAACCGTCAGTTTTGTGTATCGTTACACCTAATATTTTGTTGACTTATTTACTTACATTATCCCAAATGTTTCCCACAACAATGTTTAAATCCAGAGAAATGCGCCTTTTTTAACCAGTGAAACATGGTTTCCTTTGTCGTTGCATCGCCTGTCAATGACGTCATATCTGCGTTACCCTTGTCATCAAAGACGCTTTTATATAGCCTATTATTTGTTTTAGTAGACAGGTGAACAACTGCTTGGATTCCTTTATAGACAAAACTAATCGATGCTATATAGCACAACAAGGTTAGTCTTATTGTTTGAATCTCTTGTTTTCTTGATTTACCGCGTCCGTGAATGTTTGTGCCCAAAAAGTAAATCAGACAACACTATTTTGTGAAGTGGCTAACAGCATAATCAGAAGGAGCTTTTTTTGTAGTAACAGTAATACAGCATTTTGTCCACCATACAATATATTTTAAAATGAATTGCATGCTATTTAGCAACACAAGTCATTCAGCTTTTATTAACATGATATTCTAATACCAGTCTAGCTTACTGCAGTGTGCTGATAGCAGCCACCGAGCAAACGCACAGAGTAACGTTAACATAACTCCTCAACACACTCAAATCCAAGACACCAAGTAAAACAGCGCTGTGTTACCCCACAATTTTAATTATTCAAATAAAGTGGCCTGTATAGGTAGTAATTCAGCACTTGCGGCTGTTTCATTAAAATGAAATAAAATGATGTGATTTTAGGTGATCAAACGTAACTGTAACAAAGTTCAAGTTCAGGGAACAAGGAGGTGAACGTTAAACGTAACTTTAATCGTAAAATATGCATACACAACAAATGAAAGGAGCAGCAGCGGCCGACTGCGGCGTTTAAGCATAATAAAAACAGCTCTTGGTCCTGCCCTGCTTCATACCACAGTAACGTTAATAAAACTTTAATACATGAGCTCAAAATGGAGTCCCATCGGATTGCTTTCCATCGGCTGTGGAGGTGAAGACGATACTTCCCATAATTCCACACTCATTCACGGCGCCATCAAGCTACGCCTTTATTGTTTTGAATAAGTTACCTTTAGTGCCAAAGCTTACATACCGTGCCTTCAACTCCACTCTCTGAACATTTAAAGTTGGTACATTTAGAAAGCACATTGTTTACACTACCTGTAATACTTGCATGACCCCACTTCTTTACATTGTTTGTTATAAACTTGTTATAAAATTGAGAACTATTACTTTAAACCTGTGCAAATTGACAGGGTGTCTGATGGGGTTATGGTGTGTGTGTATGTGTGTGTGGAGCAGTACCCCACGGAGGAGGACATGATAGAGTGGGCGAAGCGGGAGAGTGAGAGAGAAGAGAGGGAGCGTGTGGCTCGTCTGACCCAGCAGGAGCAGGAGGATCTGGAGTTGGCGATAGCCCTCAGCAAATCCGAGCTGTCCTGACCCAAGCTGGATGCAATGCCACATTAACAAGGAGGAAAGGAGCAGAATTAGCAGAATCTTTCCACCTCAATCTCAAGCCACTTGATAATCATCTAGGATTCCAGCTCCTTCTAAATGTACGCTGAGTTCTCCCGGTGTCCGTTTGGCTGGATAATTTATGAAGGCCAAGTCAAGATGGAGGAAAAGGTAACAGACTCTTTGCAGCCTATATGGCTTGAAAGCTCTGGTGTGACTCCCCTATGATTTTAAATAACCTCAAATCAAGAGACCTCCAGTAATCTACCGCTTTAAACCGTTTAAAATCCATGTGACTATGACTTAATCAACAGCACATGTTCTAAAAAACTTTTTTCTTTTTAAGATCTGATGTCTAGTACAATATAATTGAACAAGTGTTTCTGAACAAATCTATCCCCAACTATTTGAAGTTCATTTTCGAATGACGATAAGGTCACCAATGCAGTGAATTTATTTAATTCTGTGACGTGGAGTGTATCGATATTCATTTGCATCCTTTTTTTGGGCAATATTGCCACATTCATTCAAAGTTTACAAGCAGCCGAACTGGGCAGCTTCATTCGCTTCATTTCAAAGTTTCAGCAATAGTTCTCGGACACGAGAGGTTTTTATTGTGAGCATGTCTGTCCACTCTCAGGAACATATCCCACAAGCCATAAAACCTCATAACTGCGACCTGATATGTGGATTTCAGTTGTAAAAGAGGCTGAGTTGCTTGGTAACGTTATCAGCTTCCATAAGCCACTACTGGAGCTGAATTTCTACCCTACTAAAAGAGAACACTGATAAAATCTAGAAAAGAACAACCGCGCAACCGCCATTTTATCTTTATAATCTTACAGTACAGCATTCATACTTTACCCTGACTCATTGTCTTTTTGAAGAATCAAAATCTTGACAAACTACTAAGAGTCGTTATTTGACATTGCAAATTTATAAATAGCTGTTATAAATAATAAAATGTACATATTTGTGAATTGTTTGCCTGTAATCTTGTACCACAGTGCATTCATATCCTAATACATATTCTATTTTATCAACAAAAAAACAATGTAGACTATAGGAAGTTTGCTTAATAAAAATGTACCTTCTATCTTATTCCTAATGACAAATGCTTAAGAAATATGATCAAAGATGATTTGAAAAATATTGTGGCACAAAAAGTGAAGCAAATCTTATCAGAGTTCCATAAAGCTAATTTTACGAGTAAATTTAAATGTATATAAAAATCAAGCCATGTTAAATCAGGCTGTAATATCTTTTCTAGTGCCTACCTGTTCAGCCTTACCTTGGAGTGAGAATCAAGACAATAATTTGATCCTCTTAATAGTTTTATCGCATTATTCTTCTCAAAAGCACCCTTAATACTCCAATGCAATGTTTCCAGTGTCAATTAGGATATAAGAACGATCAGCTTGTGCAGCTGCTGTCCTTTTATTCATCTTGCACAACATTCAGCCACTGCCACAGTTTAGAAGACACTTATAACACTCTCTAGGGATCAACAGTGCCCAGATGGTATTCATATGCACAAATTGTCTTTACAGACAGTGAATTTAAACATGGTTTCATTGCAATTATTAATATATTTGCAAGATGTCATAACCATTTCAGTTGTATGAATGTAGTTTCACCAGAAGGTGGACCCACTGAGACTTTTCAGCACACTCTGCCTTGAAAGACGAGAACCTGCTCTCAAGGTTAAGTCTCATGGGCTTCATAGTCTTCAGTGACTACAATAGATGTGCTTTGTGAAGACGTCCACTCACACAGACTTTATATATGAAAGCATCTGAAATGGAAGAATACTTCTTTTTGAATGCTTTTTCAGATTTTTTCCCCCAGTATTGCCCTTTGACATTTAACATGTTCGGTTCAGGAATCTAGCTTGGCTTTGGGCACAGAAATATGTGACCGAGGTAATAATAATGATAGAAGGGAATAGAAAGCTTTGTTTCTTACCTGGCTTTCTTCTGGCCAACACTGCATTTACATGCAATTTATGAAGATTTGGAGCATTAGGCCTACTGTCTGTTTAGACAGAAATACAGCATTAAAAATACGTTCACACTCATTGAGTAATTTCAAACCGATGTTTGTCCTTTTGTTTATGGCTACTTCTCTTTTATCGTATTAATAAAAGCTATCTTATGCTCTGTGTATTGTTGATCATGTATGTATGTATGTATGTATGTATAAGCTTTGTGTGCCTCTAAAAGAAAACCACTTATATGTTGGCCACTGTCTGCCTTTTAAGAACAGGCTAATTGTATTTTATTTTTTAAAGCCCCTTTGTTGGAGGCAGTTGTTTAAATATGTTAAGTAACATGTAATTAAAACAAAATAAATATTAAACTATTAAAAGTAAATGATCATTCTTCTTTTTCTATTATCAGTGTGTTGTAATTGTCTGTTTACAAGAAAAGTCCGGTATGTTGTATTTACATGGTGGCTGGAGGTTTTTATGGGAGGAACATTAACCTTCAAGAAAACATTTGATTGAACAAAAGTCTATAGTGTGGGATAAGACATCCATATTTTTGCTCCGTTTTTTTTTTTTTCAGAAGTGATAGACTAATGTTAAATGTCTCCGTTAAAGCTGCAGTCCGTAGCTTTTCCTCTTTGTCGCCATCTCTGTTCGAAATCTGTAATTGCAGTTTTTCGCGGAATTATAAACTTTACGTGAGTTGTACATCGGCATGAAACAGCGCGGATGAACACAATGTTTTGAGGAGACTGCGCGTCTGTCTGTCACCGCGCTGGTGTGCATATTGCCATTCAGAATCACACAATCTACTTTTTGGAAGTACAGTATGACCAACATAAGAATTTTCACCGGAAAATGTAATCTGAACAAGTAAGTAACATCCACTTTTGTTCTGATCAACTAACGGGGAAAAAAGCATAACATCTTACGACAGGAAAATTTCCACTTTACCGATCTGATTCAGCTCCAAAGCTTGGCAACGGAGAAGGCGGGTTTGGTTTTCTTGGAGTAGAAGTGAATTGCTCCCTCCCATAGCTAGCACAAAATAATTAATATTTACCATAATAGCAAAACGAAAAAAGCCACAACAAAGGAAACTCCGTAACTGTGTGAATTAAGTGAACAAGTGCTACTGTTACACCGCGATTGAACTATTGAAAATTCTGACCTGTCCAGCAGAAAAAAGCCGTCTCTGCGTCCGTTTTGAACCCCTTCAAATCACGGAGTTCACGCCACCTTTCAAAAGCCCTGCCGATGTTTATCCTTGTTTTCGCGTAGGCCCGGTTGCAGTCTCTTTTTACCACTCCTAAGTCCAAATTCTTTGGGGTTTTACAACTGGTGAATCTCCAGTTGTCACTGGTGATTGTCGTTTGAACCTTTCTGGATCCGCCATAAGTTTAATTATTTAAAGTGCTGTGAGAAAAGGCTAAAAATTTCCACCTCCAACATTCTCACACGCAATATAGCCTACTAGCCGAGACTCCTTCTTTATGTGTACAGATGTGACGTAATGACGCAAAGACATGCTCGAATTTCCCGCGGAAATCCACCAGAACCACTGGAATTAAAATCATTATTACAAGCTAACCGTTTTGAATCGAGCTAAGGCAAGAAGATATTTTTGAACACTGGTTGGTTATGTTTTTTATTATTATTATGGATAATTTTTAACCCCAAAAAGTTACGGACTGGAGCTTTTAAAGGTTGTTCTTTTTTTTTTTTTTTTGTCTGCTTTTAAGAGTAGGCCTATATTGCAGCTAGGTATAGAGGTGGGATACTTTAACTATCATTAAATATGAAATTCATATAAAATACGAAATCTGGAACAATAGTTATGTTTTCTCATGGGAGTGGGTTCACAATGGATTCAAAACAGACAGGCTAGAAAACAAAAAAATTGATTTCCTGAATAAAAAAAAATGGCTTTCGCAAGCAAAAGTAGTATTTGCCTGGAGCGCTTCTCACTTTTTATTTAACAAAATTGTCATTATTTTTAGTGACTTCAGAAGACTATAGTCTTTTATTCTATTAAGTGTTTGCTTTGGTGTTTGTGGCGCTAATACATAATTGTGTTTTCACGAAACGAAATGTATTCCCCCCAGAAATCAATTCGCAAACTACAGCATACTCTGTGAAAAGTGAACCCGGAGGACTTTAAGACCAGGGAAGAGTTGCCACACAGCATTCCAGCGGCTTTCGCAAAGGATCTCTTTATTTGTGGAAATGGGTTTCTCCACACCTCCCTGTCTGCCTCACATGTCGAGGGAAAAAAACTAGTATAGAAACACACGGCAGCTGTTACATCTCAAACAGAAGTTCAGAGATTACCTGTGGTAGACTAGGAACAGGTATCGAATGTCCAGGTAGGGACTATCACACTCTCACTGTCTTATTGGACTGGCAATATTCTCTTCCTCTTTGGAATGAGTTTCTGGAGAAGCAGAAAGAAGAATGACGACAACAAGTAAGTTTGCATATTTTCACTTTTTTTCTTGACAGGCGAGAGAAATGCCGTACGACAGATACAGGAAGATAATCTGCATAAACTATCGAGAGAATTAATAGGCTACTTAACAGTATAATCAGTGATGTTCATTCAAATATGAAAATGTATAGACCAACGTATCTATGGCATTTCTAATGTTCACTAATTGTAATGTTTACTAATAACCTGTATGTTAATAAAAGTAACTATGAAGTTTGCCAATAGTTGTATTTACAGGTGAAAATCACATTACAGATCACATAAAATAAGTGCTATCTAACGTTAGCCCCCTAATTAATTAATTAATTTAATTTATTTCTTTAAAATCTTTAAACTATCTAGTGATTGGATTTGCTTTTCTTCTGTTATAGTCAGTTAGCCCAGCATGGCTATAGCATGAAACGTTCATTGATAGGCAATTTCTTCTGTATTACAGGCTTATTCCTTAAAACGGGGATATTCTTTTTAACTGTTTAGATAATTTTTTAACCTCAACCCACACTGTGAAGGATCCTCAGTATTAAAACTTAATTAAAACTGCCTACAGTTGTTAAAGAACAATAACTAAGACTAATACAATATATAATGCTTAACATCTTTTTTTTTTTTTTTTTTTGCATTTTAAATTGACTGGATATAGTGTATTGAAATAAGATACAGTTTTGTATAGCCTTCTTCATGGACCCTTGTTGAAAACCCTGATTCTAAAAGATATGGATAATGTGTCTACAGGAAAAACAGGCATAGAATATGAACCATTTTCTAATTAATATTTAAAAAGTATTAGTTGTGTGTTGCAAAGTATATGAACTACAACAACATGATAAGGGACAGACTCAGGTTAATCAAAAGGCCTAATGTCAACAACAATGTAGCAGTTGACATCATAACATGGATGAGATTTGGAGCGAGCTGATTGGATGATACCTGTTCTTACATGGTATAACTCCGCCTCTCATTTAAATAAGTCAATGACATCACATGCTGCTTGCTTCTGTCTGTTAATGCTTAACTGTGTTTATTACTTAATGACAGAGTAGAGGTTCCTGTCACACTGAAATTTGTTACATTTTCTTTAAAAAACAAAAATGTTAATTTAATCATTCAAATAATCATTGATTTCTTTTTATGAATTTCTAAAATAAAACTGTTTTTACACAGCTGTTCAGTGTGAAGTTTGAAGTTTCAGTGTGAAGTCCAACAGTGTGGTATAATTAAATATAATGCTGTTTATATAACATGCACACATTTTTGAAGGTTGTCTTAGTAAAATAATGACTAAGGTACTGGATATCATGTTTAAGGAAACTTCAAAGCTGATGAAATATGATCTTGAGGGTTTTTCCGAGATATTGTTTATTTTCAGGAAACTGAGTCAATAATGGCTCATTGAATAAAATATCAGATTTTGTTAATTCATATGCTTTCATCTGATTCTGATCCTGATCTGCTTTTAGGGATCCATTTAAAGCTGAAATATCGCTGGACAGCCCCACATCGCTGGACAGCCCCACATCTCCATCCCAGTGAGTGTTTCACACTCAATCAACCTGTGTTTCTACACAAGATCGGTTCTCTTTGACACTAACAACAATTAAGGATTGAAACACATTTACGCACCCACATTCTGTTAACTGATAAAGAATGTCATATGAGAAGTTTGTGGCACTAACTATAAGATTGCTTCCTCTTCTCTTTTTTTTTAGGTCACCTAACATAGAGAAAGACGGGCTGGACCCTGCAATCACTGATTATGGGTAGGATTTCACCTCCACAATTCTTTTTCAAACTTCACCTTGCACTTTGCTCTGCTGCTATCATGTTTTGCAAAGAAACGTGATCTAGAAAAAAAACTTGGTTGTTCATGCATAAGTGAACATGAATAGCAATACCCAGCAGGTAAGATGATATCATGTTATATCCCACAATGCATTGCAATGCTAGTGTATTTAATTATAAGAGAAGCAATAATTGGTACAGAGCATAGGAATGTAAATACATTATTTTTTAGGCCTTGACTGTAGATCTTAACATCTATTCTGTATTGCAGACCATCACATAGTCAAATTATGGAGGTAACATCTCGTTAGAGAGATTTAATGATTGTTCTCATAAAGGGCAGGTTCCTACCATCCTGCACATGTATTATTCAAAGGTTCCCTCCAGATGGCTTCTACAGTACATCAGCTACACCAAACTCAATATAGAATGAAGCTCTGTCACATTTGATATTCAGTCAACAGGAGGCTAATTATCTTTTTCTTAATGAATGATCTCAATGTAATGACCCAGTCATGCAAGTTACAGTAGAGTAACCATTACTCTGATCAAGAGCTGATATTGCATACCGCACCAGCATTACTACTCTAGGTGTTGATAAGCTTGTTCATGATCTAAAAAACAATGTGCAAAAACATCTAAAGCTACATGAGAACTATGTGCAAGTGTACCTAGGACAAAAGCTGTTTTAAACTCAAAGTTGGTCATTTGTGGCTATGCGTATTTGAATTTGTTTCCTGTCTGCTTCATAGCTCAGGATGTGGTGCCATCAGCCAATCAGCTTTGTCATGTGGCTCCAGAGTATGCAAAAGAGAAGCATTTCTTCTTCCATTCTTTCTTTCTATACTGCTCTATCCCTTTCTCCTCAACATGCCAAAGGCTATGACACTTCCTTGTGCTGATTCTGCGGTCTGCAGCTGTCTTCTGTGTCTCATGATCTCCACTGTTGAGCAGTGATTTACAGGCCTGCCATTGTGTCGAGTGTTATTGCTGCTGTGGAGTTCAGATTGTCACTTGACTGCAGATGCATGATGTCCACTTCAGGAACGATTTGCTAGGTGGATTCTTAAAAAATTGGAACCGCCTCCAATGGATCATTGACCAATCGAGGCCAGTGTTTAGTGTATAGCATGAGGGTTATACTGAGAAGAGGAGGAGGCTAAGGTGGCGTGTTGTGTGTGTGTTAGAAGGCAGGGAAACAGCGAGAAAGAAGCTATGAGAATATTCTCTCTGTGTGATAGTCATCCCAATCTCATTAAGCTCTGCGTTCCTTCCCGCTGTCCTCTCTGCTGCTTGAGTGAGTTAATGTGTATGCGTGCTGTAGCCAGAGGGAAGCTGCTGCTCTGCTGACAGGAGCCAGTTCGAAGGCCTGTTCTTACACACACTGTGAATTACTCTGCGACTCTTCTCTCTCCTTTTATTCCTCCTCCTCCCGCTTTACTGCGCTCCTCGATCTCACTGTACCAGATGAAAATGTCAGGAGAGGCAGAATCTCTGTCAAACGGGTAAGAACGTCACATAGCTGACAGCGTGCTATTGTGTGAATGTTTGTTTTTAGCAGTGATTCCCGACTATTTAAGTGGTTCTAACATGAGAATGCTTTTACAGGCTGCATAACCAGAAAAACAGGGAAGGTTAGGAAATATTAGACAGGTAATTGTTTTGGATGTCCTTGCTTTCAGAGCTGTCATTTGTTAAAGTGTTGAGCACAGCTTTTTGTAGTTGTTGTGGGAGTGTTCGTCTCTTAGCACTGAGCATGTACATGTATGCGTGTGTGTTTTAGAGTCAGCTTGTTTGTTCCAATCATTCCGGTGATGATCATCAGTAGTCAATTAACCCCCAAGCGGCATCAGCTTATGAGAATCGCTTAGTGTCAGCACAATTAGTTTGTCAAGCGCTATACAGATGGTACACGGAGAGCAAAGGTTCATTTTACCTCTGTCGTAGCTTCTGAACAAATCACAGACCACTTTCTTTTGCTAGGCTGGCTCGATGTAGCATGCGCAGTTCTTTATTCATTCAAATCATCCTGCTCCGATATCACATATCAGCATCAGGGAGGAAATTCACTCTGTGTTCCTCCTTGCGAGGGTGAGAAAAGCAAAAAGCTGATTGTTACTGACTGTAATTTAGTTTTACTTCAGGAAATATGAGGGTTGATTTCACTTTTTTGGCCCAGTAAAAATACAAAAAGCTGATTGTTAGAGACTTTAATTTAGTTTTACTTCAGAAAATATATCAGGGTTGATTTGACTTTTTTTTGGTCCATTAAAATTTCAAAAAGTAGATTGTTACAGCTTTTAATTTAGTTTTTCTTCAGGAAATATCAGGGTTGATGTTACTTTTTTTGGTCCAGTAAAAATGCTAAAAGCTGATTGTTACAGACTTTAATTTAGTTTTAGTAAATTAGTTTTTAGTTTTAGTAAAAAAAAGTCATATCAGGGTTGATTTTACTTTTTTTGGTCCAGTAATAATGCAAAAAGCTGATTGTTACAGACTTTAATTTTATTTTATTTCAGGAAATGTCAGGGTTGATTTGACTTTTTTGGCCCAGTAAAATTCATTCTGCAGTGTAAGACCCTCTTTACATCCGTTTTGGGCATCGCACAGCACCAACAATTTTTATATTTTATGTTTATATTAATATATGATAGGCTATATTTATATATCTGAAATCAATCATTTTTAGAAGTGAATTTAGGCCTCACATCTTTATCATGCAGAGTATGAAAAATGTTACTCTTTTTTTCTAAAGATTACATTTAAGAGTGCTTTTAGACCATTTTATGTGAATATTAAATTACAGAAAAGAGCATGCACAGATAAATATCCAATATAAAATTCTTATCTCTAGCAGTGGTGCTGATGTATAATGTAGATCCATTTTTAAAAAGTGAATTAGTACTGTGGCTTTTAAGTTACATTAAACCACAAGACGACCAGCATTTGTTTAATGTACACCACCTGATTTAAAACTCACAGATTATTTCATGCTGTGGATGTTTGACATTGTTTGAGCAGGAAGCCATGCTCCATTAGCAGCAGGAGTCAACAGCATTGAAGTCATCTGGCGTTAGGAGGTGGAGAGGCCCGACAGCCAAACCGCTCTCCTTCTATAGGTATCAGTCGCACTGCTATTGGCTGTGCGGATCGCATAAAGAGCGTCTCTGTGTGGGCTGCCGTTTGGAAAGCAAAGATTTTTTCAATTTCCTGTTCAATTGTTCACTTACAGAAATGCGCTGTGAATGGTTGTTTTCAGCTGAATGTTTCAGGGTGGAAGAACTATAAGAGGTTGTTGGATTCCATTAGATTAGGATGCGTGTTGTAATCTTAGCAGGCCGAGGTCACGACCATTACAAATTTCAACTCAATTTAGAAATTAATTTTGAATGGTGCTGTAATTTGAAGAATGTGTCCCTTATCCAGATATACAATGGGCTTTGATCTTGATAATTTCTGTGACATTTGCTTTCTTGTCATGTGTCTGAAGGAACAGTGGAACTGATCTTGTGCGCTCATAAACGATGATTGTTTATTAGAAATGCTGATTGCTGAGAAATATGTACGTTTTGCATTAATGTATCACATAAATAACATATACATCATTACAACATTGTAAATATTGACCAGTAGATATTTTATGCAGGGCTCTTTTAAGCATGAAATTGATTTATATTTTTTCATATTATACTTTTCACTGTCTCAGGATAGTTGATAGAATGGTTTGGGACTGTGTGTGTTCTTTTAGTGTCATCACAGTGTAGTAAGTAGTTTAATTTCAGGCAGTTTCCATTATAGAAATGTGCTAGTCGCACTCAGCTATGATTTTATGATTTGATTAGTCATGTGATTTCGACATGGCACATGAGGCACTCTGTTGTAACAAAACTCGTCTCATGTGAGTCTACATCATTTTAACATAATTTTTTTAAATCATATTCATTACAACATATGTAAAACCATGTTTAATGAGGTGGAAATCACTTTTTTGAAGGGGCATAAATGTTCATTGCATCACCAATGATTGCTGCTGCATGGTTATAATAATAAATAACGTGCGAATGCCAGGAATCTGATCCATTGAGTGGCTATGTAATTTATTAATCTTCCATGAAAAGAAGGATAAAAAACCCTGCTGCTTTAATTGTTAAATTGCAAAACTCCAGTGTTGTTTTATGAGCTGTACGGTATTGTCCTGTTGCTTTCAGCCCTCTTGTCTATCAGTGTATCTGCAAACCCGCAACTGGAGTTAATTAGCACATGCAATCATTAAAATTTATAAATCAATGTTTATATAAATTTATGCACTTATGTGAGCGTAATAGTTTGTAATATACACTGAAAAAAAAAAGTTTCATTGCTGCCAAATCTTATTGGACTATAAATTTAATTATTAATGGAGAAAATCAAGTCAAAATAAATGAAATGGATGCAAAGATGCTTTTAAACATAATGAAGACATTTTTACAGTGTACAGTGCATTGCTTTCATCATGAATATATGAAGCCCCTTTATGACCAAATGATAGTTTAAATCAAATGTGAAATACATTTTTACTCATCATTAAACTACTGTTTGAGTATTTAGTCTGAAATTATCATGTTGATTGTTGTTACTGTACATTATTTATGGGTAAAATTAGTTGGCAGGTCTGAGGTGCAGTAATGTCCAGTTAAGAGACATGTAGCCTACCTGCAATATGTAGATACTTGCTAATAGCTATCTTTCCTTCCAAAGTTGTGAATTTAACGTATGTGCGAAATAGGAATATTGCACCGTTTCTATCCCTTGTGTTCAAGAGTACAAAATTGTCACTTCAAGGGATATTGGCATAAAATATCTAATAAAACTGGAAGTAGCTAGCTGCAATAAAGGAAACCACTGTGACTAATTTGTTTTGAATATCATAAATCACATGCGTCTCAGAGCGCGCAGATGAAATGCAATAAATGCTGTCATGTCATCTTACGTTTGGAGGCGGATGCCTGGTGTTTGGGAACGCTATCTTGTGAGACAGTTCTGGTTGACCATTATAGCCATCCATGTTGATGACTGACTTTGGATCAGGCACTTCAGAATGACCAAACCAACATTTGAGATGCGGTGCAATGAAATTTCTCCACTGGTTAGTCTAGTTATCCAATCACATCCTCTGTTGAGGCAAAGTCACATGAGGTTTTTTGTTGCGCATTGAGGGATTTATTCAGTTTCTTATCAGATAAAAATTGTATCCACTTCAATTGAGTGCATATACGATTTTTTTTAATGTGCATTATTATAAATTATGCACATCTTGGTATTTCCATCCAGTATTTTTTTTATGTGATATCCCAAAATTCATAACAACAAAATAGATGGATGGAAACATAGCTACTGTTTAAGCACTATATGTATTTTTGATGCATAAATGAATAGATGAGTACACTTTCTCTACACACTCCTCTTCTCATTATTCTCACGTTCCCGATGTTTTCTCAGTTGACACTACACACACTCACTCACCTGTGCCTCCGTGCGCTTGAAGGTGACATCCGCCTCACTGCACTTGTGTCTAAATTGAGAGGCTCTGGAGGGATTCTCTGCAGCAGAGGGCTGTGACTTCACACTCACACGAAACAGGCTTTATGGGGGCAGTGTGAGATTTTCTGCAGATGCTCAGAAAGACCTGCTGCCTGAGCCTGAGCTTCCTGTCCAAGATGACACCTGATCACTACTTTCTTGAGCCGATTCACAAGCTGCTGTGTTGCCTCAAAACACAATGGCCCTGTCCCAAATGGCATCCTTTGTGTGTACTCAGTCCTAGCCAGGAAAATTTAATTTTTAGGAAATGCTAACTATAACTTCAAAATCAAAATGTATTTATTTATTGTTTGTTTTTGCTTTAATTACATTCAAACTGAGGCTTTGTAAAGTAGCATTTGTTTATAAGCATTTTCTTTCTTTTCCTTTCTGTATCTGTTTTAGGTCTGAGAGATCTGACCTGTCAGTGGCTCTTCAAGACTGCATGGATGCACTGGATCTGTTCCTGCGAAATGAATTTGATGAGGCTCTGACCAGACTTAGAAGCAGGTAAAACTAAAACCGCCTGTGTTTCATAATTTTTATGTGATTTGTAATGATTATGGAGGTGGGAGAGGTTCTGGGTTTGGATCATTCATCTGATTTTAGCAACACAATAAGGCTCTATTATTTCTTCTAGGTGCTTTTTGTGTGTATGGGTGTGTGGCATAGAAAACTTGGATTGTACGGTTTCATAATCCATTTGAATCACTGTTCATAATCCATTTAGAATCTTATGAAGTGTTTAACCTGTTTTGTATTTGGTTTCATGCATTGAGTGCATCCATTAATTTATGCTTAGTTGTTCCTGTACATCGCTTTGTGAGATGAGTCTTTATCCAGTCAATTACTGGGTATTTCTCAGGTATATCTCACTTAACCCAAAACCAACTGAATCAGTTCAGCTCTCTTGAGATTCACCTCAAGCTCTTTTCTTCTCCTCACTCCACACCCTGTTTTCATGAGTATGCTGTGTCTTGGAGAATCTCGCATTTCTGCCCTCTTCACTACTCGCAGCTGTGTGTGCTTTTGTGTATTATAAACTACATAATTATTTGGTCCATTTTGTAATCCCCGGCATCTTTCCATCTTTGTCCCCTGGGTCCCTCCACTTTTGTTGGTGTTGCATTCAGGGTCCAAAAAACCCTTTAAGCACCACCTCCGTGCGTGCGTGTGTGTGTGCGTGTGTGTGTGTTTGTGTGTGTGTGTGTGTGCTCGCTCATGATTATTGTATTAAAATAATTGAGGGTCGGAATATCATTCTTAAAGTTTACTTTAAACCATGTATAATATTGCAGTTCCTAATACAGTTAGCCAATAAAAGTGAAATTCTTATAGAATATTCAAGTTCCTTATAGAGTATAGTAAGTATTGTATATTCTATCCAAGTATAGAATATCTTTCCTGGGAAGCCAGACAGTGCCAGGCCTTATTCTGCATGTGCTAGAACACACTCTACACCGTAGAGTGGATGTGCTTGACTGCCTGCCTGCAGTCCAAATCTGTCTCCTATTGAAAATGTATGGTCCGTCATGAAAAGGAGAATCAGGCAACGATGACCATGGACTGTTAAGCAGTTGTCTTGTATCAGGCGCGATTGGGCAAAAAATGTACTTGCAAAACTTCAACAATTAGTATCCTCAATTCACAAACTATTAAAAAGTGTAATTAAAAGGAAAGGTGATGTGACATGGTGGTAAACATGCCTCTGTCCCAACTTTTTTTGAGTGAGTTGCAGCCATCAAAATCCAAATTTGTTGTTCAGTGAAAACATTGGAAATCTTTTCTTTGTACTTTACCAGTCAGTTCAATAAAGTTGAAAGAGAATGAAAAAATCACATATTCTTGATTTTATTGCATTTTATTGCAACTTTTCTGGATTTGGGGTTGTACATAAACGCTGATCAGCAAGGTATTGATTTGAACAATCAGAGGATCTCACTAAACCTTCTGCTGCTCACTGTTTGAACTTGCAAATAGTGAAGTCACAGTTTTGAGATTTACTTAATAGGTTTGTTTTAGTCACGTCACACCCCGTTCCAGCCGGCAGGGCAGGGCCTCTACATGCACAGAGATAATGAAAGGTACATGTGTAAGAGGGAAAGTAAGTAATAAACGGAGGCAGAAAGAGAGACGAAGAAATGTTTGACTCAAAAGCAAAACTATCAGAGTCCATGTCTATACAGGTTCAAAGTGGGAAAACAACTCTGCTGAGAGTGTTAGAGATGATCTTTCTGGCTACATTCATACAGTGGACTATTCCTTTAACAGGAGTTTAATCTAGCTCTCCAGCCACCATAAAATAAATGTGAACAGAACTCTAATTCATTCACCAGTCTGACTTGGTGCAGTGTTTTGCAGGACATCTGATTTGACTTTGACGGGATAATAACGATTACACATGGATCAGGAGTTTAGGCCAGTGTTTGTGATTCCGAAGTTTGCCATATAAAAAGTCAAAAAACAAAAGTTTTGTATTCATTATGTGTATTGTCTTCATGGTATAATGTTATATATATGTTCTGCAGTACGCAGAGTCATTAAATGATCAGAAAGCTTACCCCAAATATTACAATATTAGTATAGAAATGTATTGTTGGGTTAAAAAATGTAAAATATGCTTCAATCCTGTACTTGTCACATCAACATTATTCTAATTCCACCTCTGCACAGAAAAGAAGTGGTAAACCTGTTTATCTAGACGTCACTCTACTCAGGAATGTTGGACCAGTAGTGTCACATTCTATCCTGTTCCTGAAAGAACTGAAAATGCACTGTAGAAAAAAGTCACTAAATGAAGTTTAACTGCTGCCTAGAATTGAGATATATCAAGTTGCAACATGCATAAAAATGATTGTTAATTAAAGCGCTATTTTGACCTTTTTGAATTAAATGACAGAAATTATTGTGACATGTTAAATAAACCGAATACTGCATCCACATTTTTGTTTTTACTGCTAGTATTTCTCTGGTTGTTTTTAATATTGTCATTAGTATTAGTAGTATGTTGTTAAGAATGGTCAGGAAGGATACACAAACACCTTCCCCCCATTTCCATGTCTCATTCCTGTTATTGATGATGATATTGAGTGTTTCAGAGGTGAATTTTCACCTAGTCACACCACCCTTTCCATTGTTCTTTATATAGATCTAATGCAGCTTCTTCCTTTGTGTTCTTTGAAAGGAATAAAGAAAGCATGTACCACGCGCTTACATATGCCACTATACTGGAAATGCAGGCCATGATGACCTTCGAACCGGAGGACATCTTGACTGCAGGAAACACAATGAAAGAGGCACAGGCTGTGTGTCAACGGTGTGTTATCCTATTTTAACTATCAGTCTGTCTGTCTATCTGTCTGTCTGTCTGTCTGTCTGTCTATCTGTCATGTATGAATAAAAATGTTGCTGTAGTCATAACAGAGTTATCAGGGTGGTATCTACATTGGGCTTGTATTCCATTTCAGGGCCCAGACACTGCTATTAGCATCTATACACTATTTTCAGGTTCCTCTCGGTTATGTCACATTTGTATAGGTGACTAATCCTAGAATGCTGCAGGTCTAGGGCTATTACCACATCCCAGAGGGCAGAGGAATTTCAGAGATCCACAACACACTGTGTTAGAGGGGTGTGACAATCTGGTGTATGCTTGTGTTTTCAGGCAACTCATACACCCTCTGTGACTCTGCCACGTCACCCAGGCTCGTAGCACTGATCAGCTGAGCCCACAAACTCATAGCTGCTCTTCGCACATCAATTACACTGTCTGGTCCAAATAATAGCCGCCACGTATGCAGGATAGTAAACCAGTTCTGTCACAATACATGCTATACATACCTCACTACATTGATCTAAACTGGTCTCATAATATAAATCAGGTATTTTAAATACTATTGCTATCTAAAACCTAAAGTCGGTGTCATTTATTCAAACTCCTTAATTCAAATCCACTTGTAAATATACCTGAAGGGCAAGAAAGAAGGGAATTGGAATCAGGTCACAACACAGATCTGATTCTAACCTGCATTTCCCACATTAGCACCACAGACCAACATGTTTGAGGCTCATGCGCTAATTGCTAGGCCACAGCTCTAACGCATGATTAGAACCATTTTATCACCTCCTTCACATTTGACTAGATCTGATTACAAGATTTGGAGCCATATAACAGGTTTCTATGCTATTGTTCCACAAACTGTGATCTATGTTCATTTATACACTACTTTAAAGTCAGCAGTTTAAAGAGCATATATAAACCAGTGTTTCTTGTCGTTCCTGTCCAGATGAAATACATCTTTTGGTGCCAGAATCAGATTTATTGCCAAGTATTCTTAACCACACACAATAAATTTGTTTTGGTGAAGCTTATAGTACGCAGGGGAAAAATAGAACAAAAAAACAAGACAGATGATAAAATAAATGAATTAAATAAGATACATATACTGTCTTCTCTAAAGTTTGGAACAATTAAGATTTTTCTAATGTTTTTAAAATAAGTCTCTTATGTTCACCAAGGATGCATTTAATAAAAATAGACAAATAACATATGTACACAATAGACAAGATAGAGTAAATATGTATGTACAAAATCTATATACAGAAGCAGTTATGCAAAAGAATGTGAAAAAGTTTTTTTTGCATTTTGGGGAGAACTTGTGTCGGTATCTTAACTGTTCATGTTGTAAATGTCCTCAGGGAAGAAACTTTTTTTTATTGCCTGGCCATTCTGATGCTCTGTGGCTAAACTGTTAACATCATGTAGTTTATTTACATTGCGTTGGCTGTCACGTGAGTGATAAAAAGTGACTTCTGTATTCCATAAACGCACAGACCTAATGTTCCCGCTTTTAAATGTGGTTGTCACTCACAAAAGTTTGTAGGGTGTACGTGGCTGGTATCTTTTTGTTTTTTGTGTAAATTTATCAGAAGCCAAACTGACACAGAATAATTCATGTTTGTCCCTCAGCGGGGAGTCGGTTTACTCAGACAGAAAACAGACAGACATTGTGTCCTCCTTAGATCCAATCCAACTGCTCTGTTTATATGGCCTGAGGGATACTATGAATCAAGCCGTGCTTTGACTATTGGGTCGAGTGCCAGTTTGTCTGCTGTAGTGGGTCCAGCTTTCACACACACTAGGACTTTAACAGAGAACGCAAGGCTGACCTCATCCGACTATGCCAACAGTAACCACTACTGATGGATCATTGTGTTGTGTTAGAACAGGACTTACAAGGATGTGTTTGTCATTACAGATACCGTAAGAAATCTTCCTTCAACAGCAAAAACTTCACAGAAGGTGGGTGCCTGCATAAATATATCACTAAATGATTAATTGACAATAAGGATGCATCAGTAAAGAAATAAATCATACTAATATTTTAGGATCTTTTAGAGATATTTACTTGTTTACATTACTTTGCCACTATAATACTCTTTATGCAGTCACTTCCTCAAACCATGTAGACCATATCATGTGGCTGTTTTTTGAAAAGGCCATGTGACATTCATCCTCCCCACCCCCAGATAGTCTGAAAACGTAATTTCCTTTGTGTCCTCTCCAGAGGAGCTCCATGCTGAAGTGTGCTATGCCGAATGCCTCCTGCAGAGGGCAGCGCTCACTTTCCTTCAGGTCTGTCCCAGTGGTTTATTTATTTATTTATTTATTAGGGACAGTGCACATTAATGAACAATCTTACACTCGAGTAGAGTGAGATTATAGCATAAATGCTTATTTTCATCTGTAGTCCCGAGGCAGGAAGACAACAACACAGAAGGATAATATGACAATATACAGTATCAGTCAAGAAACACATTGACCCTCAGGGTTGATTCCATGTTGTTAGTTATTATTTGAGTGAAACATAATATTGTGCATAAAGTTGCTTATCTAAGATTTACTGCTTCTTTCAGGATGAGAATATGATCAGCTTCATAAAGGGAGGAATGAAAGTGAGGAACAGCTATCAAATATACAAGTAAGACCTGCTGCAGTGTTGTTGTTGTTCATTTGGCAATTGAAATGTGAAAATTTTTAATAATAAAGTTTAAATACTGAAATTACTGCAAATAAAGATAAATTAAAGCTAAATATAAAAAACTAATGCTAATCAAAATGACAAAAGCATGATAAATAAATAAAAATATAATACAAAATAACTCAAATTAAAACTGAAAATATAAAAATAAAAGCACATTCAAAATATTAATAAATACTATAATGTTATATAAATAATATTAAAATAACATTGACCTGTGAAATAACACTTCAATTCCTCTTTCCCTCTCATTTAATGTGTATGCAGCTGAATTATTGAACTTAAATATAAAATATTATTTTAATGACTCATATTATTATTATTATTACTGATCATTCATTTTCATTATTTTTATTACAAATTATTACGTATTATTGTTATATATATATATTTTTTAAATAAAATAAAAACAATTAATAATAATAATAATAAAATAGAGTTTCAAGTTTTCATGTAAGTATATCTGTATGTCTATTTATATGTGTTTGTGTTTAAATTGCGTTTCATTGCAAGGGAGCTACATACAGTCCTGAAGTCCCCAGGCTATGTTCACGGTGACAATCATGGTCATTTTGAGGGAGGCGTTAAGCTTGGGGTCGGGGCCTTTAACCTGGTGAGTGCGTTATGTCATGTGTTTTCTTGTGCCTTAGACTTAAAAGGAATCCTATTGTTCCCTCTTAAATCAAACCATGACCGTTTATGAATCCTAGCATTGAGTTTATTGAGGACAAGGCTGTTTTCTCAACCCCTCACCTGTGTTTCTCCCAGATGCTGTCGTTGTTGCCAACACGGACTCTCAGGTTGTTGGAATTTGTGGGCTTCTCTGGTAACAAAGTGAGTATTGTGTAGTACTAAGCTTAGTTTGGCTCTGCTCACGTTTGGCGTGTACAAATGAAATTTAATCTGAGCTTGGTGAAATTTTTTTTCTTTTTTTTTTTCTGACTGTCTTAGCAATAAAGGGTGTCAAGGTGTTTTTATACACTATGAAAAGTGGTAACCTGCCATTGTTTCCTTAGAGCCCTTTCTGCCTGATTTAACCCATAAAGACTAGTTTTGTTGTTATAAATTAATGTATTCAGGTTGATTCTGCGATATTAAATAGTATTCTTGACTTCCATAAAACCAGTTAATTTAAATGTTACCATTTTGTACTTGTTTAAATGTAGTGAAGCACGGAAATGTGGATGATTTCCTGTTTGAAATGTCTGTCTTAACCATGTTTATTTATTGTGTTATAGGAGTTTGGTCTTCAGCAGCTCCTGGAGGGCTCCGCTGAACACACGTTTAGGTCTTTCCTGTGTAACATGTTGTTGCTTTGCTACCACACCTTCATGAGCTTCATTCTGGGTAAGACAAAATTTCTTCTGAATCAAATGTTCAAATCATATGTAGCAAAAGCAAGTTACTGTGTTATTTTGTGTCACCTTGTGTGTATGTGTGTGTCCTTTAGGCACTGGAGAGGGAGATGTGGTAGATGCAGAAAAACTGCTGCAGCCTTATCTTATAAAGTATCCGAAGGTACTTACTTGACGGCCTTTTTTTTTTTTTTTTTTAAACAACAGATTTTCCAGTGAAAAAGCCAAACGCACTAAACAGAACAAAACCATGAACAGCTTTTGCAACCAGACTCTAGCTGCAACCAGAACCACACTGCAGCTGAAAAATGTTCATGTCACTAATGATGATAATAAAAACTATTTAATTATGTTATATGATGAGCATCTACACGGCCACTGTTATGAAATAGTTGAGTATGAACTTCTGTGCTTTTGTCAGGGATCCATTTTCCTGTTCTTCGCTGGTCGAATTGAGGAAATTAAAGGAAATCTGGATGCTGTAAGTGATTGTTACTCTTATGAAATGCATAAAAAGCAGAGTCTTGATTCTTATCAATTTATATTTTATTTCTTTTTCCTATTTGCATGTGTTCATATGCATGTTCTTGTCCTGCAGGCTATTAAGCGTTTCGAGGAGTGCTGTGAAGCTCAGCAGAACTGGAAGCAGTTCCATCACATGTGTTATTGGGAACTGATGTGGTGTTTCACTTATAAGAGGCACTGGAAGATGGCCTACTTCTACGCAGACCTCCTCAGCAAAGAGAACACCTGGTCTAAGGTGAAACCCTAAAACATACAGTTGACTGGTGCACTGAACAGACACTTGAATATGAAGAGTTTGCTTGATCTGTTTGACATTCAAAATTGAATGGATAATCTCTTTTTAATTATAATAAATTTGCATTAGAAAACATAATGTAGAATTTAAATACGTAAAATATGTATGTGTGTGTGTGTACGTGTACGTGTATGTGTATGTATATATATATATATATATATATATATATATATATCTCAAACAAATTTTATTTAATAAAATTGAAGATTTTGCTCTGAGTTTAAAAAGCTCTGCTGATATAACATGAATGGAGGCTGAGGACAATTAATCTCCCGCCGGGATGGTTGTGTTTACTGTGCAGTTTGGAACTCATCGCTCTTTCTTTTTTTTTCTCTCTCTCTCTCACACACACTTTTTTTCAGGCCACATATGCGTATATGAAAGGTGCTTACCTCAGCATGCTGAGTCGTGAGGAATGCCAGCCGTTCGCGGAGAATGAGGTGGCTTTGTTTAGGTAATGGCAAGGGAATGGTGTGAGTGAGCCTGTACGTATGTTTGTGTCTGTGCACTTTTGTTCATAAGAGGATGTAATAACATGATTAAATACAAATCTGTAAATCAGATAACATGACTATCAGATCAGGAAAAGCTCATTATCTATATACATTCATTCAGTTCAAGCAAGCATTGCAAATGACCTTATTTTTGATCTCATTTCATTTGAACCTCTCATGTAGCCCATCCACTATAAATTGACATTTTATATGTATGAATTTTATTGTATAATACAAACTGTGATCTGTTTTGCATTTTTCAGGCAAGTTCCCAGTCTGAAGCAGAAAATAGCTGGGAAGTCATTGCCCACAGAGAAGTTTGCCATCAGAAAAGCTCGACGCTATAATACAGATAACGCCATTCCTCTTCCTGCACCTCCATTGGTCAGTGTTCAATGTTATATGGATTTTATTGTCTGTATTTATTTGATACTGCCTGCAAGTGTCTTAATTACATAGTTCACACAGGATGTGTTCTTGCATCTTTGACCAGCTATACCTATTAATATACTTCCTATTAATATACTTCCTTAAAAATTCAAGACAAAGACAATCAATTCCAAGACAACGCTACAACAAACATAATGAAATGACCCTTCACAATAGATAATGCTTTACAATGAACTCTGTTAGAGAGCTACATATGGCAATTTATCTGTTCAATAAAATAAATTTCTCACCAGTTGAGTAATAAAAAAAGCCATCTCCATGTCACTTTTACAACATTTGAAATTCTTCAGTTCTCACCATCTCTGAAAAGCCAAGCCAGTGTTGATTCTCATTTTATTACGAGCTCTGTTGCGTTCCCTTTTTGCCAGCAGACTCTAGTATATTCAGTGTTTTTTAAAAAAGGTGAGTCACTGGAGGTTCAAGATTTAGCATGCTCCATATCAGCCTTTCTCGCTCATTATGACAAATAGCCAATGCCAATCCCACACCGTACATGCGTCAAAGTAGCCAGAGCAACTTTTCTCTATTTACTTGCCCGGGCGAGTGACGTATGTTTGCAATTTCCCAGGAAAACCATCCCGTGTGCTAGGTCTAAAATATAAACACTTATAATAGGCTTACCATAGTGAATCAAGGTAAGACAAAAACACGTTTTGGATTGACTGATGATGTATTGAATCATTATTTAAATTTAGTTCATTTTAGAACAAACAAATTACATACTTTACCTTTAAAAAAGACAAAACAAGCATGAAAATAAGCTAAAACGACTAAAAATCAAGATATTTCTTATTATTATGTTATTTTTATAACCAATAAACAACTTTCTAGGTATGCCAAGCTCTAAAATATTTTATTGGGTAGAAATTGTGAGTGAGGGGGGGGTCTTCAAATATTGTTGACAATGAGGGGGCACTGAAGTCAAAAAATTTGAGATCACCATTCAGATGTATTGAGCTTGATCATGTACATGCAGCGTTGTACTGCATCTTTAAACATGCTTCCTGTTCCATTGTGTTCCGTTTTGCTATTTTTTAATGCTAGAAGACGTCCTGTGTGAATGGCCCTTTAATTAACAGAGAAAGAAATTAGACCATCCTGACTTGTGTAATACAGTATAAACAAAGGGAAGCACCTGCAGTCTTAGATTCTCACTCATTGTGTGGGTATGTTTACACGACAGGAGATGATGTATATCTGGAATGGCTACACTGTGATTGGGAAGCACAAGGACCTGACCGAGGGAATGCTGAAGACCCTGGACGAAGCTCAGCAGATGCTTGAGCAATATCCAAGTAAAAAACCCTCCACGCAGTGCAATACTGCTTATGCTGTTGTCCACTTTTAAAATAATAGTTCACCTACAAATGATGTAATTATTTATTCCCTCATGTCATTCCAGATGATATTTTTGAGCAGGGACAGTTATAAAGAATTTAAAAATCAATACACAGCTCTTTCCATGCAACCACAATTCATAATGACCATGTGCATCAAAAGTAACAGTGTGTTCCACTGAAGAAGAAAAAAATTCAATACAGACACAGTCTATGTATTCATAATTAACTTTTTTTCTGACATAAATGCCTCTCTGGATTTGCCCTCAGGGTCTGAGTTCACCACAGATGACCAGTGTGTGGTTAGTCTGCTTAAGGGGCTATGTCTCAAACACCTGGGTTACAAGGAGGAAGCTGAACATTACTTCACCCTCGTCCTCTGCAAGTCAGTCTTGCTCTTTTGCTTCACAACAAATCACATTAATATGAATAGAAGCGTTTGTGGTTTCCCTTGTGAAGACTTAAGTAGACATGGTCTATTTTCTGGTGCTGACTCTACAGATTTGTATTTAACATCCATTAATGTCAAGCTGGAAGAGTCTGACTGGTAAAATGACGTATTCTGTATGTTAAAGTGCCTATATGATGCTTTTTTTAAACATCCCTAATATTGTTTCGGAGGTCTCCAACAATAGGTTTACATGTATCCAAGGTAAAAAAATAAACAAAAAAAAACACTTCAATTTTCTTTCTTGTATTGAATTGAATTGAATTGAAGAGCATCACCTCTTTTCTCACAGTGTCTGAAACCATTCGATAAAGGATTTAAGTCCCTCAAAACCCCTCCTTTCCGAGACCTTCCTCTGCTCTGATTGGTCAGATGGCCCAGTCTGTTGTGACTGGTCTACCGCTTACAGTGCATGTCAGAAACCAAACACCCATTGCCTTATTTGAATTTCAGCTCTGGAGGCTTCCTAATCCGTATTAATTCCAGCATGAGTTCTCCTCCTTTTGAAATGCATGTAAAGTGGATTCGCAGCGTAGAAAACCACGTCTTCTCGATATGTCGACAACACAACATGTTACTATAGTGTTTGAGGGTGGTCCAAAGTACAAAGTAAACGTTGTTCACAGACAGCCAATGAAGAGCATAGGCTGGAATTATTCAAATGTTCTACAAACCTACGTAGATATGCACTGTAAAATCCAATTAGTACACCTTACTTGAAAAAAGGATGCAAACCGATTGCACTCAAAAAACTGAGTAAAGTGAAATAGGAATAATATGTAGTACTAACAAGTGCATGTCTAGTACTGTACACTTACAAGAGAGTTCCAGTAACTTAAAATAATTTGTATACTATACTTGATCTTTTACTTTAGATGTACTCATTTATGCTAGTTGTGTGTTACGGAAGTAAGACTGGAATTGCTGAGGACTCGTTTCGACAGTTCAGAATTAATTCTTTCTTTTAGGAGACAATAACTTTATTTGTCATACACTTTAATCCTTAAAACTTTGCAGACCTTTTACATTCACACACAGCTATATTACACACTGCATGAAAGGTAATAAGTGAAAAAGATAAATAGGGGCACTTTAATCTCCAGAGTGTCACAGATAATAGAGAAAATGATTAAACTTTTGTAAAAAATGTCTTGGGTCACTGTAAATAATCTCATTCAGTCTGTCTACTGATGTTTATACTTGTACAGTGAGAGTCTGATAAAATATGACCACTACCTGGTGCCCAATGCTCTTCTGGAACATGGTTTGCTGTGTTTGGAGGAGGGCAGAACAGAGGAGGCCATCAAACTTCTGGAGACAGCCAAGTAAGTTCTGCCTATATTATTACTATAGGCTACCTCTTAAATAACAATGTACACAATGTGTGGATGGATGGGGGTATTTGCCACAGATTTGCCACTTAATAAATGCTAAAATTAGTGGTTTTGTATTATCCTCAAAGTCTGAAAGACAGATTGATTCATGGATATACCAACTGCTCAAAACAAATCATGTGTATACCTTTCGACATTACTATTTTAATATTTAATAATAATTTCATTTATTTTATTATTTTTAGAGTTCATAATAATTTCAATATGTAATTTAATTTCAAATAAAGTAATTAACACTCCTATATAGTGTTAGAAAGTAGAAATTCTGCAATAAAATTAAATTATTTACAGATAGTATAATATGGTTAATTTGTACATTGTTGTGAATTTTTCCTTGTGAAATAAAACCCTCAAATTCAAATCTCTGAGGAAAATATTTTTTAGTTCTTAAAAAAAAAAGGGGACCAAGCCAAAAATTTCGAAAAATGTAGTGGTCTTTTAATGGTCTTAACCATTTTAATCACAAATCACTGGTCAGGAAATTAGCAAGAATTGCTCAAATACCGTAAATAAAGTAACTTTTCACGGAATAGCCTTCCCCAACTTGCAGACAGCTTTTTACAGGAAGAATCAGTGTTAAATAATTTGGCAGTGGGGGCACAAAAGTCATATATTCCACCATGAAACACTCAGTCATTGCCTTATGAGTATTGAACACTATTAACAATGATTTCTTTGCCAGGCAAAATTACAAGAACTATTCCATGGAATCACGGACACACTTCCGGATCCAGGCAGCACTACATAAGGCACGAGGCACAGCTGTGAATGGAGACAGCTCACCCTCCAGCCCTTAACTGTTGAGGTCTCCGCAGGGGTCACAGAAAGCCAAAATCAGGCTTGATGTGGGTTGCCAAATGCCAAGAGGAGAACTAAAAGAGCACATGACCAATCAGAGTTTATAGTGACAAATCAGCTTAATTTAAGGTCAACAGCTGCATGAATATGTTTTGTGAGGCAGTACAGTCAAGACAGGAATGACGTCATGCTTTTATGATGTCATATAAATAACATTGTGCTAGAATTTTAAGTGTACCATTAATAATAATAATGATAAATTTTATATAATACAAGTTATGCCAGTCCAATAGTATTATATTGGTACAGCAAGCTAAGAACATTGTGAACTCAATTAAGGCCATCCGTCAATCATATTTGGCTGCGTTCAGACCTCTTTATTGGTAATTCTCTTCACTATTGGTCACCTTGTGACATCAGTAGCCTAGAGATGGCTGTGCCTTACGGCTAACCGATTTATTTGGATTTAAAGCACGTGCAGAAATATTAGTTTCCTTTAATCTTTGGAGTTTAAATAGGTTATAAAATAAACCTATTGTCCAGAGGTAATTTGGTGAACTTAAGGTTCGATATCATGCGTTACTCTTTGGATAGAGTACTGTGGCCTTGTCAAATTTCACGGACAGATTTCCTTTTCTAAGCTTAATTTTTATCATATAGCATTATCATTGTCTTTCTGTGTACATAATTAGTCTGTTTTAGCAATGTGTTTTAAAAAAAGAGAAAACAAGCATCTTCACAACAGCATAAATTGACTGTTAGAATGTAAACTGGAAACTTTTGTGGGTTTAGTTAGCTATTTCTTTTTTAGTATTTATTCACTATGATGGCGCCTTTCAAAATGTCCCGTTTTAAGTGGGCAGCTGAATGTGTCTTTTAGAAAGGCAGTCTCCTTCATGTGGACTTGGTCCAGATCGTACTTGAGCTCAAACAAACAAGGCTTTTAGATACATGCACGACAGGCTGGCATGCCAGCTCCAGTCAACCTGAGGGATGCATTGACAACCACTACAGCTATACTCTACGCAGAGAAACAAAATTTGAGTTGGTTCAGGACAGAGGATTGTACTTTGTTCATGTTTGTACTTTGTTGTATGAATACTACTTCATGGAGCTTTTCCCCATTGTGTTGAGTTCAACCAACTAAACACAGCTTGCATTGTTGTTGTCAAGTACAGCAAGGATTGTATTTTATATTGATTTAGCCCAGATTAGTTTTAATAGTGTCCATGGGTGGATTTTTGCTCTTCTGCAATGTAATCTATATATTGCCTGTTTTATGAGATCCATCCAATTCTACCAAAGTCAAACTTGCATTAAGCAAAAACAATCATGAGCTCATGTTGTTTAAAAATGTCACAGACTACTTGCAACATGCCATGTTTCAAATGTGGTAAACATTTAATGATATATGGGTTTTTCATTGCAATGGCTTTTGTTTCTCCCTAATTGAACATGTTTATTGATTTAGATTTTACAGACTTTGGCCTATAGAGGTCAGCAAATCCTGTATTTGGTGCATGGCTACTGTGTAAACGCATTCCTGTAAATATTGGACTTACATTTTTTTTTTTTTTATTAAATGATATAATAGCATTCCCAAAACATCTTTGTTTTCTTTCTTAGAACTATGGAGACTTGCCTTCTCAAAGAGATGGACAATAATTGACATTCTGTCCTAATTGAATTTCTTCTGCAAAACACAAAAGGAGATGTATGGCAGAGTGAGCCTCAGTTACTTTCGTTGTATTAAGAGAAAAAAAATGCAGTACTATACAAGTGTATATAACCTAAATAATATTAAAATGTTTTCATTGTTAAAGGGGTAGTTCACTCAAAAATGAAATAACCATTGACTCGTTTACATAAGGTATTTCATGTAAATGAGTAAATTAATTACGTTGAATATGCTGTATAACTTTGTTTTTCGCTGGAACACAAAAGGAGATATGCAGAATTTTAGTGAGTCAAAACTATATAATCACTATAAGTGTTGGGGGTAACGCATTACAAGTAATGTGAGTTTCGGAATCGGATTACTTTTTTTTTATCAAGTAACTAATAAAGTAACACTACTTTTAAATTTTAAACAAAAAATATATTTTTAAATAAGTAACACAAGTTACTTTATTTTGCCATGTACTGACCAACACCTCATCTTTCGCCATGTTGAGAGACATCGGGAGTGCAGAGCCATTGTGTGTGCTGTATAAACATGATGGTTATTTTAGTTCTAAACTAAATCTGAGCATGCATTTACTTATCTCGCTTGCACAAAAACAGATTCAGTATTCCTTAAAATTAATAAAAACTGTTAATTGCAAACTCAGAATATTACAGAAATTCTGCTGACTTTTGATGATCCAATTCAACCATAATAGTCAAAAATTGCTCAAGATAAAAATAACATTTGTTTAAAAAAAAAAAAAAAATCCTGAAGAGGCTGCTTCCCAAATCGCATACTCTCAAGTAGGTACTATTTTTGAATATGCAATTAATTCGCGACTGCTAAAAAAGTATGTTCTGGGGTATGTATGAATGTAATTCGGACTTGCTACATTCACCATGTTGTCATTATCAGATAACCTAACTTTCCCCAACAGTGGTCACTATTTATTTCAACCTTTTACCTCCAATGCAAGTGAATAGTGAAGGGACTGCCTAATATTCTGCCTGATATTTTTTTTTCCACGAAAAAAAATAAAGGCATGCATTTTCACAACAATATGAGGTTAAGTAATAATTACAGCATTTTTGATTTCGAGTGAAATATGCCTTTAAAGCGGCCTAATGCGGTCAAGTTTATGTTGTTGGTGTTCTAAGTCGGCAATATGATTGGGTGACGAATAACCACTAATAACTTCCTTACTAAAGAAGAACCCGCTGATTGGTCCATACAGCATGGAGGCGGGACTTAAAGTGACTGCCTGAAAGGCAACATTGCATGAGTCGCCATTGAGTGCGAGCGCATATTTGATATTGTGGAAATTACCCGTTGTAGGCTAACCAGTGTTTACGGTTGAGACGAGGAGAAAAGGACAACACTATATAACACGGGTTTAGGGCAAATATACGTATTTGACAGGGTTAAACTTTGTGTGTTTATAAAAGCATCGTTTCATATCCGTGTATAACACTTTTTGCCAGGGTTCTTTGTGTGTCGACAATGGTTTGTTTTTCTCCGTCAGGATCTCTAATGATCGGGTCATTTTAAATGAGTGATAGACGTTTATTCATTCTGTTTAAAAGGGCAGAAGTCTGGTTGGAGTGATTAAGGGCGGACAGGAAGAGATAGGCAGGATTTCAACATTTAGATAACAAGGAGTTTGGAAAGGAGATGGGGAATTGTCTGAAATCTCCCACTTCGGATGATATCTCCTTGCTCCATGAATCTCAGTCAGACAGGGCCAGTTTCGGTGACGCCAACGATCCGGATCAGGAACCGCCACCTCCATATCAGGTAAGCTTATGAAAAACCTTTAGAATAAACAAAGAAACTTTCCTTTCGGCTAGCACGTTTCTCATGCACGCTCCAGCTTTTTAATATAAACATTCAAATTGCTATATTGATAATGTGAAATATCAAATGCACTCTAATATACTGATGTATAGGTTACTATGTTAACACCAGGCTGCAGCAGGAGCTCCATCTGTTTAATTTCGCTCTAGACAGTGTGCCATACTAAATCCTCTTTGTTCGACATAAACTTGGCCTACAATTCACGTCAGACCGTCCAAACAGATGGACAGTCTGTCATTTCATCTTTACTACTGCCTCCGTGGTGTGTTGATTCACCAGAACAAGCTTTATTGCGACAAAGTAACAATTCTAATTGTGACGCTCTTTGTTTGCAATTGTGACGTCATTGCGATGTTGTTCTCCCGGGTAGTGTTCCTCAACCCATTTGCGTCCTTTTTTTAGTGCCCCACACAAAATTATATATATATATATTAAATCACCTTTTAGCAGTTTTATATGCATTTTAATTGCCACATACCCTTGTTCTACACATACCCCTGGTTTGGGATCTCTGTACTAGGGGAACCTGGCTGGTGTCTCTGCAAACTTCGATAGGTGCCGCAAGATGGCTTCAAATATTTCAAATAAGACAATGAGTCAGCCTTCCAACATTGTCCTGCATGGAGTCAAAAGGGTTGGGAACCATTGCTTTTGGGGATTTTCCATATTGGAATCAGTTTAAGTTCAAGTCATGAGATCATGCCGTTTAAAATGATGTCATGTTTCATATTACTTTGTTTAAATGGAACACATTCATCACACGTCAACACGTTTAACCCTTTATTTTAAGAAGCAGCATGGTTTATAATGTTTGTGCATTAAGCTGAGAGGATGTCTGAGCTCTGTTGTATTTTAGGCATGTTTGCTGCTGTGGTGGCTGTTACACCCTTTTTGTTGTGTATTGATCTTATCTGCTTTACAAAAAGATACCAACAAACTGTGCTTCCCCATTAGAAAATCGCCATCGACCCATCAGGTTCCAAAAGATAATCAGATATGCATCTCAAACGATCATGCAGTCATTTCCTCAACTACTGTGATATGTTATATGTTCTTATGCAAAACCTTCCTCCAGAGGTTTAGAACTTCCTCTTCAATCTTGGTTTCAATTTTGGCTGGATTATCTAGATGATGATTGGCACAGAGTGGAAGCAACCAGCCAATGAAAGCAGAAAGTGGGACGTTTTGTGCTGTGCTCCTTGCGCTTATCAGCTGTACTAACAGCGTTCTGTCACTTCCCCCTCCACATAGTCGTCTAGAAACAGCCTGAATGTTCTGATGGGCCAGGAGATTGACTCCGAGGAGAACCAATGTTAATAAAGTAGCTTATACATACAGGTTTATAAAACATTTCTAGGTAATGTTGCATGTATAATGATTGCAGAAGAGATATCAGACCTGTTATGTTAAAGTTTCCATTTGCATCTTACACCCTTAAAATTAACGTCCTTTATTGGCACTTATGGTTTCATAAAGAACCTTTAACATCCATAAAACCTTTCCACTGCACAAAAGGTTCTTTATAGTGAAAAATGTTCTTCAGATTATTAAAATGTTCTTCACACAAAGAAAAAATGGTTTTTCAATGGCATAACTGTCAACCCCCTTTTTGACACTTCTAGACTTCTGGTGATTATCTTTTCCAGTGGCTGCTGCTTTATTTTCTATGATAATTATTTATTTGCACTCCATACAATGAACTCATATGTTATATGGGAAGAAATGGCATCCATTTTTTTAAGCAAATCTCTCACAGCATCATCTCCAGGGTTGAAATGCAAACATGAAAGGGTAAATGTGTCACTAATATCTTTCTTGTGTTACTGGGCTGTGTCTTTCAAGAAGATGCACCTTTCTGCTGAACACCAGCAAAAACCATGCTCGGCTTTCTGTTTTGTGAGTTATTGAGTCTCTTGGGTGCAAGATCAGACAAGGGTGTGGAAAAAAAGAGCAAAAGAAGACAGCCCTGTGCTGAATTCACCCAGCGTTTGTTAACGCCACTGCTGCTCTGTGCAATATTCCGACGGCACGCTTCGGCCTATTGTCAGAATGCTGGACAGACAGGAGGTCTGTTTGCACAGCCCCCTTGAGAACCCAAATCATTCCCAATCTCAGCACATTTTTGCGTTGCCAGCCAAGAATGCTTGACGTTTTTTCCCCCAGAGTCTCAGGCAGGGAGCTATAATGGGCTGCCTATGCTCTCAAGTATGTACAGAATCTGTTCTGCTTATTTTTTTTTTGAAGTTATAAAGGGTTCTTTAGTGTGCAGTAGTAAATGGTTGTAAATGCCGTTTTAATGGCCTCATTCATAAGCCTTCAAAAACTTACAAGAATACTTTGACGTTACTACTTTCAGAACACAAACGCAACAAAGTCATCCAAGTCGTGATCTGCTAGATAGATAGTTCACCCAAAAATAAAAATGTTGTCATAATTTATTCACCCTCGTGTCATTCCAAACCTGTATGACTTTCTCTCTTCAGATGTAATAATTGAACTTGTTTTGTCCATACAATGAAAGGCATTAGGGTCTGAAATAACATTGGATCCCATTAACTTTCATTGTATGGACAAAAAACACTGAGGCTTATTTCAAAATAACTGGTCTGGTCCACAGAAGAAACTAAGTCATAAAGGTTTGTAATGGCACGAGGGTGAATAAATAATGACAGAACTTTCATTTTATGGTGATCTTTTAAGGTTTCTCTCATAAAATGCCACATTAACTGTGTGCAGAAAAGGACAACTATGTGTTTGAAGTCCGAAAATGAAGCGGCAATGTTAGCAGATGTCTTAAAAATAGTTGTTTTTTTTAAGCTGGTCTAACAATTCAGATTTGCACTCTAAATCCTATGTTTTTCACAACTTGTTAGATTAGCTTTGTGATTTGAATGAACGGTTGTATTGGAAAAAGTTAAATACATTTTACAATATCATACTTTATTTTATGCATGGGAAAAATAAAATGCCTTATTTTCAAAGTGGTCTCAGAATTTTGGACCCCATTGTATGTCAAATACTATACAGTACCATTAAAAATTTGAGTCAGTATGATTTTTTTTTTATGCTTTTGGAAGAAGTTTCTTATACTCACCAGGTCGGCTTTCATTTGATAAAATAATGGAAATTTGAAATATTACAATATAAATTCTTGTTTTCTATCTTAATATATTTTTTAATTAATTTATTTCTGTGAGGGCTAACCTGTGTCACATGATCCTTCTAATAATAAACATCTCATTATTATCAATGTTGAAAACGGCTGTGCTGCTTAATATTTTTGATAATCTGAGAGAATTCAAAAGAACGGCATTTGTTTTAAATATAATTATTTGTAACATTATAAATTGTCTTTACTCTCACTTTTGATTTCAATTGATCTTAAACGGCTACTTATATTTATTTAGATTTTCCGTTAAACATTTCCAATTAGGTTTTCTTTAGCGGTTGATATCTTATCAAAACTCTCATGGTTCCTGGCTTTCTTTAGCTGCTATGTTAAGAAGCATTAGCACAATTGTGTAAGGAGCTCAATAGAGTTAGCCTAGTTTCACACCCTGCGTCTCAGACAGAGACTAAACGGATGAGAACGGCTCTATTCACAGTAACAGACGGATCCACTCTGGTCTGTGTGACTGAACAGTAAATACAGTTTACACAGTAAATACAGTTTACAAAGTAAAGCTAACCTGTGAGTGTTTTGGTGCAGTATGGTGCATCTGATTGAAATGGGAAGTGAACCAGATGAAAATATGAGGTCTTCCTGGTAGTTTGGAAAGCAGCCGAAAGCATTTGCTGACTCATGCGTGTGGGGCTGGACATGTGTGATAAGCACGTCTGTGAGATAGAAAGACCGTACAGGAGCCAACAGTAGAAAAAATGGAGGTTTCCTTTAGCCTTAAAAGTGTTGTGGTTTCTACTCTGCTCGCTCATCAATGATTCTCTGTTTATCATGCTGTAGCTCGAGCTAACGGGCTGCTTTCTCTGCCCTCTGACATGGCTCACGTCACCTAGCCTGACAGCTCATCTTAAGTGGACATAAACAATCCTAAGTCCTTACCCTCACTTTACCTATCTCACTTTCTCCCTCACAAAAGTCGAAAAGGTTCTCTAAACGAGCTATTAACCTAATCATCTGAATCAACTAATTAAAACACCTGCAAAAGATTCCTGAGGCTTTTAAAAACTCCCAGCCTGTTTCATTACTCAAAACCGCAATCATGGGTAAGACTGCCGACCTGACTGCTGTCCAGAAGGCCATCATTGACATCCTCAAGCAAGAGGGTAAGACACAGAAAGAAATTGCGGCGTGGCATGGAGGCAATCAGCCTGTGGCACTGCTGAGGTGTTATGGCGGCCCAGGATGCTTCGATAGCGGCCTTAAGCTCATCCAGAGTGTTGGGTCTTGCGTCTCTCAACTTTCTCTTCACAATATCCCACAGTTTCTCTATGGGGTTCAGGTCAGGAGAGTTGGCAGGCCAATTAAACACAGTAATACCATGGTAAGTAAACCATTTACCAGTGGTTTTGGCACTGTGAGCAGGTGCCAGGTCGTGCTGAAAAATGAAATCTTCATCTCCATAAAGCTTTTCAGCAGATGGAAGCATGAAGTGCTCCAAAATCTCCTGATAGCTAGCTGCATTGACCCTGCCCTTGATAAAACACAGTAGACCAACACCAGCAGCTGACATGGCACCCCAGACCATCACTGACTGTGGGTACTCCAGTGCTGCTTAACTGTAGCCCAGGTCAGGCACTTCTGCCGCTGTTTCTGGTTCAAAAGTGGCTTGACCTGGGGAATGCGGCACCTGTAGCCCATTTCCTGCACACGCCTGTGCACGGTGGCTCTGGATGTTTCTACTCCAGACTCAGTCCACTGCTTCCGCAGGTCCCCCAAGGTCTGGAATCGGTCCTTCTCCACAATCTTCCTCAGGGTCCGGTCACCTCTTCTCGTTGTGCAGCGTTTTTTGCCACACTTTTTCCTTCCCACAGACTTCCCACTGAGGTGCCTTGATACAGCACTCTGGGAACAGCCTATTTGTTCAGAAATTTCTTTCTGTGTCTTACCCTCTTGCTTGAGGGTGTCAATGATGGCCTTCTGGACAGCAGTCAGGTCGGCAGTCTTACCCATGATTGCGGTTTTGAGTAATGAAACAGGCTGGGAGTTTTTAAAAGCCTCAGGAATCTTTTGCAGGTGTTTAGAGTTAATTAGTTGATTCAGATGATTAGGTTAATAGCTCGTTTAGAGAACCTTTTCATGATATGCTAATTTTTTTAGATAGGAATTTTGGGTTTTCATGAGCTGTATGCCAAAATCATCAGTATTAAAACAATAAAAGACCTGAAATATTTCAGTTGGTGTGCAATGAATCTAAAATATATGAAAGTTTAATTTTTATCATTACATTATGGAAAATAATGAACTTTATCACAATATGTGAATTTTTTGAGAAGGACCTGTATATGTAAGTGTATATGCATGTATAGGGCTGTGTGTGTGTATAATAAATAAATATATATATATATATATATATATATATATATATATATATATATATATATATATATATATATAAAATACACACACACAGCCCTATACATGCATATACACTTAAATACATAGACATACACTTACATATAGACATACACACACCCACACATACATACACATATATATATATATGTGTGTGTGTGTATGTATTTGTGTATATACCTGTACGTGTATGTGTGGTGAGTGTGTTCTTGTTTGGTAATGGAGACCTGATTTTGTGCTGAGCTGGTATAGACCATTTCTGCACCGCTGATTATTAGCACTCAAACAGCTGTTTGTTTAACCTTCCTGTGCTCAGATAAGCATCCACATCCTCAGCCCACTCACTGCTAAGAAAAGGACAAACGGTGTGCGAGACAGAAAAAGAAAGAGTTGATTGGCCCGGAGTGCAAAGCAGGTGCTGAATTTCTGTTCCCATAACACATTTGGTATTTTATCATGCAAAAACAAGTTTGATTTCAGCCTGATTTAAAATTTGAATGCTTTACACAACAGTCCGTTTTGTGTGGAGTTGGACTATCCATCAATCGATTTATCCTTTGTTAGTTATGTAATGTATTTAAAGATATATGCCCCTTTACGGCTTCAGTATAGTAGCTACTTTATCTTGGTAGCTTATTTTTAGCTTGGGAAGCTAATGTTAAATGTAGTAGTGTTGGAGATGCATAAGTTGCTCCTCCTCATAGTCTGTCTGGTTGAGTCATGCTAGCCTGTAGCCTTATTTTGGGCTGATCGAGTGATATTTATGCACAGGAATGTGAAGCACGGATGTCTTCACTTCTATGTTTGTTGTGAAAGCACTGTATCGGCCATTGATTTGATTTCTAAAGAAAAGTGAGTACTCTGTAGATGACAGTGTTATCAGGAATAATGGTTGTTTTACTGGTTTACGGTTCTGTTTTGTTATCTCTTGGTATTAAGAGGCAATGGAAGCATACAATGCAGTGAAGGTTTGGGTTGTTTTGTCTAGTCCGGTAAGTCCAGGGAGGGAGTTGTCCTTTTTAGGCTTTATTGGGACGGACTTGGAGAAAGAGAGCATAAAATGGACCGCTGGATGTCTGTTCTAGTAATGAGGGAGGGCCAGATTCTCCACAACATGCTTTGTTTAGCACCAAAGCCTACCAGACCAAACAGAATTCCCCGCTCGCCAGCTCTCGTTTTTTTCCCCCCTCACTCGCTTCATCTCTTTGTCTCAGTCTGTCTGTTTCTTTGAACCAATCAAATCATTCTCTTGCACTCGTGATGTTGGAGTGCCGGATTATTGTTCGCAAAGAAGCAATTTAACAGCGACGTGTCTAGTTCTGTGCACTTGATGACTGAAATATGTCCAAATCAACATTTTCATAACTGCCTACTACAATAAATCTTACTGGTAAATGTTTAAAGGTAGTGTAGAATTGGCCCTCACTGCTTATGATTAACTTAATCTTATGCGTTAGATTATGATGGTTTTCTTTTTCTTGTTAATGTTGTGTTATTGATATAATAACAATATGCTGCATTTACACAGCAAAGCATTTTCCACAAATCTGATGTTTTGTCATCATTTGATTTAATTCTCTAGATCCCAAAATTGCTTGCAATATACTGATGAGGCCATTTATTTTTTCTCAATCTGTTTGTCGTTACTCGGTCTGAATTTTCCCTTAAAGATAAAGTTTGTAGTACAACCCTTAAAGATGAACTGAATATTATGTATATTATATATACATATTCTTTGTCCCTAACAGAGCAACATATTATATTATGTATTTTATACTATTTATTTCAGATTTAAAATAACATCTATTTTAGACTGTGCAGTCATTGACTGACTTGGCAGCGACTATAGAGTTTCAGAGACTGTCAGGGAAGACGACACTGTCGTTGTCAGAACGATCATGTTTCGGTTCTGCTTCCAGCTAAACACACACACACCTTTATTTTCTGGATCGCTATGTTGATCGCTACATTATGATTACGTGTACGTGCCTCACAAACATTCTTTCTATTTGGTTGGGTCTTTAGCCGGTGAACGAAGACGTTTGTGTTTCAAGTTGGCAGTGTAACCTGTCTGATGTGTCCGTCATGTGATTGTAGGACTCGATATGGCCACTGTGTGACCTAATTGTGAAGAGAGCGCTGAACCTGATCTCAAAGCTCACCTTTAATCCGATCTGAAGTCAGAATTGCACTACGCCATGGTTGCTTTTCCCAGCAGCACCTCCCAGTCCTCAGGCCTGTTTTTTACAGGATCTGTCTCACTCCTGCTTATGGGCATTACTCCCCAGTGTGGAAACATGTCCTACTTTTGATGAATCACTACCGTGGTGCGTATATACATGGGGGTTGGAGGATTATAATGTAAGGAAGTAATAAATATCTGCCATGTATTATTACCCGTAGAGCGATATCTACAGATTTGGCCGTGTGTGGCTGTTCTGAGCCAAAGCAGTACTGATGGTTTTTGTTGATCCCAAGACTGCAAGCTCACTGGTGGCGTTGATGGTTATTGGACTGGAGGTTTCACACTCATTCACAAATCAACACTCATTTACAAGGCTAATTTATTGTAGGGTTTTAAAGGGAGACATGATCTGAACTCCAGGGTAAAATCGTCGACACCTGAAACAATATATTAATGTCCCCTCTTGGGTCTAGTCGTAATTTAATGTTATATTGCTGTAATGGAGATTAATACAGTTCATACCTCTCTTTTTTTCCATTAGTTTACATACCCTTTATGTAATTTTGTAAAGATATTTAACAACATTTAAAAAAATAAGAGAGAAAAACTTTTTGCTGTTTTTACATTACCTTTTTTTTTTTGTAAAAAGAAAAAGGGTATTTAAACTTATAAAGTGTCACACTAAAATTAGGACTGTTATACAGAATATCCTATATAATAATCAAAGTTTTGCTCTTTTAAAATAAATAAGATTGTTTTTTATAATATATAGTTAATAATCTGCAATAAACATCAACTTGTTCTACTCTGTAATTGCAGTTTTCAGCAGATTGTCTAGCACACAGAGCTTAAACATACTCAGTCTCCCAAAACAGCTTTGACTAGTGAATGCTGAGCAGGCACCTGTCTCAATGGGAACTATTGTTCACATCCCTCTCTTCATAAGTACCCTTTGGACTCAATATGGTCCCATTTGGGCCTCACATCAAAATGGTGCAAAAAGAGAGAGATCGCCCCCTAGTGGAGCTTTGCTTGCATGTGCCTCAAATATTAAGATGCTTACTCATAACTGTATTTAATATTGTATTGCTGTTTAGTCAGTTCTGGACAAGACATATATGCATAATATTGAGTGCCATAAAAGTGGTTAAATATCTCAAACTCTACGAAACAGTGATTCATAACATTTCACCATTGTCTATGTTCATATGCTATATGTGTGTTTTCAGGAGCAGATCCATGTGCCGGTGTACCACCCCACTCCCAGCCAGGCCCGTCTGGCGACCCAACTGACTGAAGAGGAGCAGGTGCGGATCGCTCAAAGGATCGGTCTCATCCAGCATCTTCCTAAAGGTGTCTATGATCCAGGCAGTGACGGCACCGAGAAGAAGATTCGAGAGTGAGTGAAGACATTGTGTATATGTCCGTTTGCTGCTTAGTTATTTTAAAGGTATTGAAAGCACCATTTTTTTTTTCAGTCGACCTCAAAACCCTGAACGCACGTTTACAGTGAGGGGAGAGGAATCAAGTTAAGCTGCAATCTGCTATGATTAGGACTACATGTTTAATTATGAGATTATTTAAACGTTGAACGCTTTTATTCCTACGTTTATAATGCATTTGACAAGTTTGATATTTCATTCTCTTTTGCATGATTTCTGAAGACTGCTCGGAGTAAGAGCAATATCATGGGTCTTCCTTATCAGTTAATGATGGATACGCTTTAACTGCCGGCTGGGACTTTTAACGGAACTATTCATTTGCAGACTTTATATGGTGGGATTTAATTCTCTTTAAAGTTCAACGAGTATAAAATATCAAAAATACAAGCAAACAGAGGGATAAAGTTGTTTAAATATGTTTTCCTATCCCAGCTTATTATGCCGAAACATCTATAAGTTAGCCATTTATAATCTAAAGCCTTCCAAATGTGTAAACGCTGTCTCTGTGACTATCAAACATTGCTCTGTTTGAACAGCCCAACTAAGCTGACAGAAATTTTAGCCCAACCAGTAGGGCAAGTTTAAGATGGGACTGTTGTCTGACCAAGAGCAGAAAGGAAAAATCTTCACTGTTCATAAAAGCAGTCAGTCATTATTTACAATGAAACCGCAATAACAATGAATGCACGAATGTGTTTTGAAAGGGAAACGCTATCTATCGGCATTAATCATTTTAATCTTTTGACGGCTAATGTTCTTGTAAACGGTTCAGA
Organism: Gila orcuttii; assembly: GCA_026230005.1. Lineage (NCBI taxonomy): Eukaryota > Metazoa > Chordata > Actinopteri > Cypriniformes > Leuciscidae > Gila > Gila orcuttii. The sequence continues at coordinate 33,737,255 of JAPDVR010000015.1, forward strand.
ACTGAATTGGCGATTCCTTTTAAATGTATAGCATTAAAATTTGTAAAAATACATTAATACTTCTATTCAGCAAGGATGGAATAAATTGTTTAAAAGTGACAGTAAAGACATTTATAATGTGACCAAAAAAAAACATCTAAAACAGTTGGCTGTTTTTTTAGTTTTCTATTCATCAAAGAATCCTGAAAAAAATATTTCCACAAAAATATAAACTGATTTCAACATTAAGAAAAGTTTCCTGATCAGCAAATCCGCATCTTAGAATGATTTCTGAAGGATCATGTGACACTGAAGACTGGAGTAATGATGCTAAAAATTCAGCTTTGCCATCACAAGAATAAAATTACATTTTAAAATGTTTTCAAATAGAAAAGTTACTTTAACTTGTAATAATATTTCAGAATGGTACTGTATTTTTGATCAAACAAATGCAGTCTTGGCGAGCATAAGAAACTTCTTTTCAAACTTCTGAACTGTAGTGTATAGACGTGTAAGGCTTTAATTTAAATGAAAACAACCTGAAGCTGGCTTACAAGATTAAAAAAAAAAAAAAAACTCTTTTTTTTTTTTTTTTTTTTATTGCAATTCAATCAATTCCTGTCTTTCCCATTCAAATTCCACTTCAACATCCTGCAGGGTGTGACCAACTTTTAAATTCTACGTTACGCCCAGCCTGTGGAAATGCTGTACCCTTTGTTGTCCAGCGTATCGCGGTGTGTGTTAACACGTTCTCTCTCCCTCTCTCTCTCTCTGCGCAGGTGTGTGATCTGCATGATGGACTTTGTGTACGGAGACCCCATTCGGTTCCTCCCCTGCATGCACATCTACCACCTGGACTGCATAGACGACTGGCTGATGAGGTCCTTCACGTGTCCCTCCTGTATGGAGCCTGTAGATGCTGCCTTGCTCTCGTCCTATGAAACTAACTGACTCCTGCCTGCACTGATCCACGCCCTACGCACACACAGCCCTCGAGTCCTGTCCTCACACAGCCCCTTTGCATAAAGACACAACCGTTCCACTCGACTGGGGCGTGGAATGGCGTGCCTGTGGCATCATGGGAAAAAGGTGGACCTGCTAGGCCACAGTGATAATTAAACCCCTCCTGCATTGTCCTGCTGGACAGGGAAATTTGCAGGAGCCCTTTTGCACCCTGACGACTTTATCATGCGATTCCTTTTGTCTCTTGTTGACGACACCCAGACAAGCCGGTCACGCACCATTCCACTGTAGCAACACTTACAGTGGAAGGAGACGAACCTTCGAGAAACGTACTGGAGGACTCTTAAAAACACATCTTCAACGTTCAATCTCTATTTCTTTCTTTCTTTCTTTCTTTCTCAGTGTCTGTTTCCATAAAGGGCTTGTTTGATTTCTGCCGAAGCTCCAGTGGAGCAAAACAAATAGCATTGCACATACACACGCAAAGTAAAAAAAGTTTCCTCCATAATTTTTGCACTTTTGATTCAAAGAATTAAGCCCAACTGTACACACGCATGCACATACCTTGTGCGCACAGGAATCATCCCATATAACTTTTATTTAACCTCATGCTATAACTTTTGAGTATTATAATTATAATTTCTCTGTATCGGTTGTGAGCACCAAATCTGAATGGATTTGGGGAAGCAATTAATTAATAAATTAATAATAATAATAATAATATATTATATATATCCTGCATTATTTAAAATGTCAAAATAGTGGCTGATCTCACGTGTTGGTCAAGCTTTAATGTGTTGCTTTTTGCATCGTGAATCATGTTTTTTTTTTTTCTTCTACATAGTTTTAAAATCATCATTACGGTTATTGTTGTAACAACTGAAAAATTGTATTTACAGACAAAAAACACTGAAGTCATCAAAAGTCTGAAGGTGGCTATGAGGTCAGCCTCATAGTGATTAATGCAATATAGACCATATGACTCACAAAAGTACACGTATGAGTGTGCGAAACCGCTCGATAACGAGAATTTCACCTCCATTGCTGATGCACTTGTGTTTTGTTAACTTTATTGTACATAGTGCAATGATATATATTTTAGTGACTTATATTTGAATTCTCTGTACCAGGTACTTTAAAAGAAGTCTTTATGACATCATAAGGGACTCATAAGCCTAAAAAAAAGAAACATTTGAATCTTTCATGGATTCAGCTAAGCAAATAGCGAGTGTTTTTCCCTTTTGTTTTTTTGTGGGAAAAACTTCTTTCCCATAGACTTCAAATACTTGGCATTAATTTGCGGTTTTTGTGGAATACTAGACAACGGGCAGTGGATGATCACACCCAAAGCCGGGATGTGCATGAATAGCTGTTTGATGTTTATTCGAAATGAAAGATGGTTTGTGTTTGGTGAAATTACACCCAGCCCTCTTGCTCTGTCTATGACTATAAAAAAAAAGCACAAGAGAGCATAGGAATCAAGTCTCTATTTTTCTTAACTCAAGTTTTATATAAAGACAAAGTAATTGTTAGAAATGAGAACTGGTTGTGGGTAATGTACCCATTAAATCTGTCCCCTTAATCAAAACAGAAAAAGTTCTGGTGGTTAGTGGCTGCTATGGAAGTGAAGATTTTCGTTTTTTTTCCTCGTGTTTGAAATCATGCCTTGTGTGGAGTGACTGTAAGTGTGTAGTTAATGAAGGTGTTAGATATATTCTTCATAGAAAAATCCATTGACCTGTTTTTGCACAGTACTTTTAGTTTTAGTTTTTGTCTTCTCTTTTTTTCCGGTCTCTCCACACAACGTGGAGCTCCATTGCCTTAGACCATAGCAGGAAGCTTTTGGCTGGATGTCCTGGGCTGACGGGGGGCTCTACACCAGCATCGGGAGGACGGAGTGATGATGATGATTGAGCATTTGGACGTAATAAACTGCGTTCACAGACACTTTTTGCTCCTGAGAGACATGTCATCAATGCAATGCCATACATGAAACTGATTCTCCATGATGTGCTGGGAGCACATGGACATTATCTGTGATCTGTTTGTATGTGACACGTGTGTGTAAGGCTGTGAGAGTCTCCCATTTGTCTGTCTGTGAATATATATATATATATATATATATATATATATATATATATATAAACATGTATATATGAAATTATGCATCTTCTATGTACTACAGGCAAATAATAAATAGAATTTATGCTATGAAATGTCTGCTTGTGTTTATTCTATTTGAATATCAATTTTCATTAAAAATGTAATTGAAAACATATAGCCTAATGCTTAACAGATCATTAAGTGGCTTGTTTCCATATAGTTAGAATGTAGTGAAACTACACACACACACATATATATATTTAGATGTCTGCAGCTTACTCATAAAATGTGGTCTGCTCTTAATTTAGGTTATAGTTATAGACAAACAATCTGACTAAACTAATAACACACGAGCAATTGTACTTTTTACATATTTATAATTGTCAATATAGTTTTTCTGTAACTGTGACTTCAATTAGTTTTTTCTGCAGTAGCATTTGTGGTTCACAAGATGGCGTTATAGCCAGTGGAAGCACGTGAACTGCTGAGTCACTTTTGTTATATGCTATACCCAGCTATTTCCACTTAGATTTAAAAACTCGATTTTTTTAATTAAGAGTTGGACATAACTAGAAAAAAAATGTAATGTATTGTTATAGCCGTGCTGTTTAGAGCTTGTTTTCTTATGTTAGCTTGTTTTCTAATGTTATTCTGTAAATATATATTTAATAGGCCTACAGTAGCTACCATTAATCAGTTAGTGATGCATGTCTTTGTAAAGGGAATTTTGTATGAGAGGATTTTTTAGTAATAATACACATTTGCCAAGAAAATTTTTTTTTACTGCATACAATACAAGGGCATAGGGGAGACGGCCTAGTTGTCACAGTTTTTTACTCCAGCGAACATGTCCAAGTGAAGTGTTATTTTCAGTTTCTTTATTGGCTCATACCTTAAAGTCTTGGCTGCAAAAAAAACTAAAAAACTTAACACGTGCCTCCATCCTTATTGCCAAGGAAAAAAGACACTTCATTAAACATGTTAGCTCATACTACTCTATGTGGCGTAAATCACAATGCGATCCTGCTATGTTTTGACGTTGATTTGAGAAGAATATATCTTATTTAAATGTTAAATATTACATTTAAATCTATATATTATATAAATATATATATATATATATATATATATATATTTAAATATCAATATACTTGGAAATATATAAAAAATATATTTTCAAAAAGCATTTTAATTACTGACCAACACAATTTACTCAATTTACAAATGTGGCAACCTGGCCTGACCTGACTTGAAAGTCCCTTTGAAAATTCCTCTTCTATGGATATTTACATACATATATGTAAATCTGTACATATTTGTTTAATATCTGCTACTCAGAAATATAGTTTGCATAGAGGCTCTGCAACCTGCAAGCGACATAAAAACTCATTAGGTGCACTTTTAATAAAAAACGGTTTAGGTGTAACGATTCCTGATCAGCTTTAAAAATGTGTTTTCCAAAATACTTTCTAAGTTACCAGGAGCAAAGCAGAGCATTTGCATGCTGAACACAGACTCACTCTATCTATCTATCTATCTATCTATCTATCTATCTATCTATCTATCTATCTATCTATCTATCTATCTATCTATCTATCTATCTATCTATCTATCTATCTATCTATCTATCTATCTATCTATCTATCTATCTATCTATCTAGCAATCTGCAAACTTTGCACATCATATTGTGCATCATATTTCCATTATACATCATATTGTGTCACAACCCCCAGTGCCTGTGCAGAAAATGGAAGGAAGCTGCACTTGAATTGTAGAGAAGTGCTCTCAGTCACTGCAACCACAAATTATTTTTTCATGAAAATGAAAAGCAAAATGCACAGTGAATGAATTTTTCATGAAAATGGAAAGCAAAATGCACAGTGGTGAGTGGTACTTCCCAAAGTCTTATAAAAGTGTATCTGTTGACTGGCCAATGCCTCACCACCACAGGGCTTTTGGACATATTGTATCACCCCTTCTGTGCAAAGAGGGTTTTCAAGTGGCTCTGCACCTGGCAGCTGCTCACAAGCTCTTGTAACACTCATAAATTACAAAGTAGCAAATTTGTTATATTGCCCACAAAATCAGTGATGCTTTGGCTGTAAAGCAACGGGTGTTTTATTCAGTACTCTGCATTAACTTTCAAACATCAAGAAAGACAGACTGGACGCTTTTTTATTTTATTATTATTGGTATTTATTGAATTTAAAAACTGCTTTTAAAAAAGCCCTGCGGTTGAAAAGCAATTACCCCATGCACATAAACTATTACATTATATTGTAAAACATGACATAAATACATATATGCTTCTTGACAACAACAACAAAAAAAAAAAATGCATTTTGGATCAATAGAATGAGAAACAAGGGTTGGTGTAAGTTGAAAGATTTTGTCATTTGGTGACAACACTGGGACAGAACAAAATATTGCAGTTGAGCAATTAAACAGACACTGCAAAAAATCAGACACCGGCCGGGTAAACAGTTTGTGAAATGGAGATGAAAGGTCTGCCACATGATGCTCCCTCATGTCTCCATTCGGTTAAAATGGAACTGACCTCATAGCAGGGCAACTTAAATAACAATAAGGAAAAATAAAAATAAGGAAATAAAAAATTGTGACCCATTCTGCGCTTTAAAATATTATTCAATGAAGAATAAAGGATATGTTTACACAGACCTTCATGCAATCAGAATGAGCCCTATAATGCAATTAATTTTTACTTGTATTAAAATAACATAAAGGTCTCTCTTAAAAAATATTCTCCAGTAGAGAAAAATTATATTTTGCATTGATCACTCCTAGATTAAGACCACTTAAGAAACTGCATATAACTGTTGACTATCATCAAAGGTCAGAGCCCTCTATACACCACTTTCAAGAGAAATTACAGTTTTGATGTTCTGAGCAGGTATTATACAATCTATAAACAATATATCAAATTTATCACAGGTAAGCAAGGATGGATGCAAAAATACGCATGTGTAGAGAACATATGGTCATACAGTATCTGTCTCTGAGAATGCAAGGGTCAACATTTTTAGCTTTCAGTAGCGTACTGACATGTGTCAAAATCTTCAGTAAAATCTTATAATCTTTCTATACATTCGACAAGTTACATAATATTGATTCTAAGTTATTGTTTTGATTAACTCACACATAGTTCTCCCAATAAACATAAAGCTTTCTTTTTTTTTTAAATGTTAACCATACCATGAGTGATAAACTGACCATAAACATGCCCAAACATGTCTAGAGGTTCTGCACATTACAAGAAGTTATTTTATTTACCTATTTCATCGTTGACAGTCGATATAAACCCATGTTGAGAGCTGAATAATTGTCATAAATGTAATTCATTCGATTTGAAGAATAAAGCATCGTGCGTTTCTAATATTTTACGCAGCCGCGCAACCAGGAAGAAGATCACTGCATGGCATCTCCATGATCATGAAAACTGCGTTTAGAAGCGCCAAACACACTATAAGTTTCGTCTTCTCTCGCAGAGTGCGTTTGGAGAGAATCGTCTGCGTTTTTACACCGAAAGCGCCTATATTTGAAAATCTTGGCACTGCGCAGTTTCCTCCCACCGATCTAACGGATTTCTGCTGCTGCACGACCATGAAAACTGGTCACCATTTTATCATTCTCTGTCTATCCTTTTATATTGTGCGAACATAACAGTCCATGTCTCCACGACACGCACGAACCCTAAAAATAAAAGCGCATTGCTTATCCAAGATAATATGGCACATTATTTACTAATTCGTGCTAAAATGTGCCCTCAGTCCTGTTTGTAGTCTGATTTTGAAATGAAGGACTGCCACACACCACACGTCAAAATATTTGTTTTAGATTACTGCAAGAGAAAGCACAGAAATAGTGTGCCCGCATGACTCATATTTAGGTTTCACTGCATGCGTTTTTGTTTCTGTTGGTTCGATATATATGGGTCAACAACAAATTATGTCCGAGACTGTGGAAAGAATCTTTTAATTATCTACTTTAAAACACATGTATCATGTTATTAGATATATAATATTTGTATTCATGTTGGTTTCATACATTTTGGAAAAAAACAACAACACACTCACACCTTTTTCTATAAAAAATGATTTAATGACTCTAAAAATGTCACCAACTACTAAAATACGGTCTTTGCACATTTAATAGATGTGAGTACAAACATATTAATGTACAACCCCCCCCCAAATATCATGAATTATTGAGTCTAGAGAATTTAGCATTAGGCCTACTTTGTTTGACCTGAATGTGCCTTGTCATAGGTCAAAATGTCTAAAAAAATATCTTCCTGCTTGTTACTTATGCCACAGTGATTTTCAAATATTCATATTCTAAAGCAAAATGGCTTCGTTGTTAATTTTTGAAGAAATAAAATGAGCAGATTATGCCAAATTTACTCCAACATCCACCCCCCCACCACCAAACGCTTATAGCATTATTATTATTTTTTACAATCTCCGACAGTTACACCACCAGTTATTATTACTTTTTTAAAACCCTACAAATAATAAAATAAAAATATTAAATAATAATAAAAATATTAAAATTACTTTTATTTTATAAATTAAAAACATATTTATTATAATCTGGAGCGTAACAATATTTTTAAAAAGGTGAGAGAAATGTAGCTAATTCCAAGTCAAATGAATTATAGAACCACGAAAATGCTTATGGTTATAATCATTTAGTTTCGACTTTTCACTACAACGAAAGGTAAATCTGATAATTGTCAACTGTCAGGCTTTCTGTTTACAGAGGGAACGGCAGACAACTGGTGTTCTGCTAAAATATATACAACTCTGCCACCGCTAACGTCACAGCGTTTTTATTTAGCCTGCTTTAAACATTCGACAACATCAAACAACAGTTTTAAATATTCCATGTTTTAATACAGTCTCATAAATGTTTTCTAGGCCTACCCGTATTTCAATGACACGAGGCCAGTTAAACACAACGTCATGAAAACATACTGAAACAGTTTAACAGGTGTCTTTGGTTATTTTGCAAGGTTTTAATATTTTAAATGCGACAAAAGACAGTCTTTCACAGTTAAAAAGGCATTAATTACAAGCAAAAGTGCAAATTTAATGTCATAAAACTAAACAACAAAAATCAGAGCAGTCAGGGGTTGTTAAGTGGAATTTGACAATTATAGTGCAATTACTTCAATACGAGGTGATTGATTTCTTTGAGCACATCAATTAATCTATAGATTATATTTTTTTCTTGTTATAAAACAGGACATAAGCTAGGCCTATAGGACAGGTATGAGCTTGAAAGTGAAATAAATGATCTACAAATCTAAAATGGAGACTATGACCTGAAAAATATCTCATTGAAGAAAAAAAAAATACATTTATCCAGTTGAAATTGTGGGCCATGTGAATTACATGCAATGTCAAATGTTAATTGTTCTTCACAAAACGTCAAGCCCCTGAGCCCAATATTTTACATCGCAATAAGAGGTAGTTGGCTGAATTTTCCGCAATGCGTTCTGCTACCTCTGTTACACAACAAAACATACAGGCCCATAATCAAAATCTCTAGGTGGATTGTGAAGGCGCAATGTTCTCTAACCACTCCACAGTTTGATATTTTTTGTGCAATGACGCCAGGTCAAGAGGCGTTTGGCCTTTTGCGTTCCGCAGAAACGGCTGCGTGTTGCAGCAAGTTACGAGATACTGCACGACCTCCAGGCATCCTGCTTGCGCCGCCAGATGCAGAGGCAGGTTGCCCTTGTTGTCAAGAAGATTGACATCAGCACCATTCTGCGCGAGCACCTGTAGAGTGTCCAGATACCCGTCTCGCGCGGCGTCGTGACTGACGGTCAGTCCTAGGATGGGGTCGCGCGCGTTTGGGTCTGCGCCTGCTCGAAGCAGCGTCTCTGCTATGCGCGGACAGCCAAGTTTCATCACCTGAGAGAACAACCCAAAGAGAACACATGTTAAGGTGCTAAGAATATTCTTACAATAATTAATTCAAGACATAAATAATGTTTTTAGTGAAAGTGTGCATTTTTAATTAAGCATTATGAGTGGATTATTGTTTCAATCAAGATGATAAGGTAAAAATGTATATGAATGCACAGGGAATAATGTATTTTAGGTCAAATTGCCAACATCTTTTAGATACAAACATGTATATGTGTGTGTGTATATATATATATGTGTGTGTATAACATACATATGATAGTTCTAAGAATGTGTACATATTATTTCTCAGAAGAGATGTTATGTTTGCTGTCATGCAAATAGAAAGAAATCGAAGAGAGGAATTCCTACAAGAATAACCACTACTTCAGAACGATATAACAAATGTTTAAAAGCGAACAGAATTTTAAACACATTACGACCTCCTAAATTATGACTATCTGGTGATAACATAGGCCTATATGAAGTTATAAAGTGATGTCATTCCCAGGGAAAAAAACTACATAGCATACTACAAATTAAGTGTATGGAAATTTCACGAGATCACCAGTGCATACGAATATTTTAATATGGGTAATGATCCATCTCAAACGATTTTAAACCGCTTATTCTTGGATAATTATTATGCATGCATTTATTTATTTTACCTCACGTTAATGAAGAAACCACGTGGAATGTTTATAGTCTTTTATAAATACATTTGTCACATCACAGACACATTTTAAATTACCTAGTGTAGGTATAAGGCGATAACACGAGAAATAAAAAGTATAGTGACCAGTCACAGCACTTAAAATATACACCTTTCCTTATTTATTCATATACAATTTAACATGAAATGTTTGATGTTGATCAAACAAAATTTCACGAATATTTTATGTATCATTTACACCTATAAATATTTGTCACATATGCATATAGGCAGACATAGGCATTTAGCACACCGAGGGGATTACCCAGAGTTTAGTTTATAACTCATTCCGAAGCTGAGAGAATATATTGTGAATATGACACAAGCACATGAGTAATATCAACATATTTCATGCTGACCGAAATTAAACAGCTATATTGTGCTTGGTGTAAGTCCAGACGGCCTTCTCATTAGTATATTTGATTTATAACTGAAATAACAATTTAAAAAGTAGAAACAACCTCTCGAGGCTTATTGGATGTTCATATATAATATATGATTTTAATTGTATTTAATTCTAGACTTTTATCTTACCCCGTACAAGTAAAAAATAAGCATCTACAATCACTTATGGCCTTATTGCCAATAAAATTTAAACTACTTGACCAACTTTGTTGTTACACCCACGTTGTAAAAAAAAAAAAACCTGAAACAATTACAATAACATCTAAATCTGTAAAAGGCTGCCAAAAACTATAATGTATTTCCTTTAGCTCGTGATCTGACTATAGTGTAATAAAACAGTTTTCAGTTACACACACTAAATGCTTTATGTATCAGATAACGAGTGACAATAATTTGTTGGCATAATAAAATATAGATTATTTGCAACAGGTGCGTAGGGCTACTTGTTGGTTTGCAGGTAAACTTTAAAAAAAGAAAAGCACAGGTTTAGTTAGAAGTAAACCAGGCCACTGCTCATGCTGACTGCAAGGAAAAGGACAAATTGTTTTCGTGAGGCTGATGTACTATGCATTATAAACAACTCCGTCTTTCTTTAGATATGAAAGTTATTCGTGGAGATGAGCGTCTAACCTGCAATGGTGTCCTGCCGAACTTGTTCTTCTCATTAACGTTCACGTTGCTTTGCAGTATCTGCTGAATTTCCATCAGATTTCCCTGCGCAGCTGCAGTGCTCAGTCCATCTATAGCTGTGTCCTCGGCCATTATATACTGACAAAGGAGGTAAAATATCTCTGATGCTTGCTTTTTTAAAAATGTACGCTGGTTTATATGGCAAAAGTACTACAAAGCTGTAGTAAATAGTCCGATCCTCCAGCCCCCCTAAAAAAAATATCCGTTGGAGACGCGCCAAGGTCCACCCACATTAATATCGTCCTACCGAAGCCATCGGAACCAACGGAGAAAACAGGGATGCCGTGCCATCTCTTATCAAATATATGGACATTCAAGCAATATATGGAGAAAAAAAACAAAGCAAAACAAACATCATCTTTATGATCAATGCGAAAAAATCCTTTCCGTCTCCATGAATGACATGAAGCTCTGCCGCAGTCTCGGTCCAGATATGATCTCGCATTCAAACAGATCTGTAGTAGTCACATGTAAAATGCTCGCATCTGAGAGCCAAACTTCCCTTTCATGAGTCCTCTGATATTAACTATATGCAGGTGCATTGGGCTGGAGAACTGGAATGCGTTCATGGCATTGGCAGATGTTGTCATTTCAAGCATCCAAACGACCTCTGAAAACAGACAAATAGAGGGAGAAGACTGTTATTCGCGAGCAAATTTTTTATTTTGTATCCAGTAAGTTCGCAAGGATGTGTTGCAAGTTAAATGCAAGCTTCCCGCCCATTTTGAATATGAAACGTCAAAAGCAAATCTTCTTTGATGTGCACATCAAAGAACGCTGGCATGAGGGTTATCAAAACAGATTAACTGACAATAGTCGCCTATATCGAGTTGACACGCGTAGAAATAATCTTTAATAGGTTTTCAGGCTGCGAGGAAGCATTTCAAATCGCAGCCGTGAATATCTACAAAATGTTCTGTCGTGCATTCCTCGCGCAGGGAGCTGCAGTTAGACTGTGACGATTCAGCCGAAGGACGACGTCATAATGGATATGAAATGAAACATTGTATCCAATACCTGCAGCATGGTTCCGTCGCGGGCATCGAGTTATCCTCTCCAAATGGCTCATAAGCGTTGAATAAGCTGGTTGCAAGACAGCTGACTTTGTCAGTGAGACTGCCGCTGTTGTTTGACATCACTCAATTTTTGAAATAAAGAAGGGCCGACACTTCCGCCCACTTTTTCTAACAGACGCGGAGTGAGGCGGGACATAAACGGTAATGCAACTGGGGAGAGGCTGAGTGTGTGATGTAGCCTACTTTCTGCTGAATTCTCACTGCTTTTGCCATGTTAAGCATTCATCTTTGAGCTGTAAAGGCTTTTTAGTGTTGGTGTTCCCAGTGTAAGTTTTATCTCATAAATGTGCGTTTGAAATGAAACTCAGGGGGACTGTAAAACTCTGCAAGTTTTATATTCAGTCATGTGAACTACCGAGATGCTACCCCTCCAGCGCACCATGTATAATTTTCTGAAAACGGCCAGTTAATATTTGACCATCCCATCGTTTCGTTTATTCATTGGAATGAATAGGAATAGCTGTTTACATGAATACTACACACTGATAGGCTATAATTATACTGACACATATTGCTACATATCTGCTTAAAAACATATGCCTATTAAACTGGGCAATGCTGTTTTCCGTTGGGTTTCTAAGCACTTTTTAATGGGCTTGGCTGTGAGACCAGGTAACCAATTTATGCCGGCCTATATTTATTTATTGTTTGTATACTGTTTTCTAATCTGGCTAAGATGGTGCTCAGTTTATTGAAAAGCTTATCTTTTAGCCTGACCCACTGAAAATCGCCCTAAACCTCTCGAAACCCAGCCTGGCAGGGCTGATAGCTGCTAAGACCAGCAAACCAACTAAGACTGGTTGAAGAGTTTTTCCCCCCAGCATAAATGACACCAAGGAAACCTGTGCGTTTAGGCAGAGTAGGCATATCTGTAAAATGAAATCAGCCCTTCTAAACGATCATGAGTTAGTAACGTTTGATTAGTCGTCACGGCGGTTGACATTGTAATATCTTCATGTTTACAAAATAAAATCCTCGTTTTGGGGGTTTACACTGAGGTAAAACAGTAAAAAATGCTGCAGATAATAGGGAACTGCCTACAGAGCCTATAAACATGTTTCGATAAACTGTTTTAATGATTTTTTTGTTGTAAAATGTCAGAAGGTTGTCAAGCAAGTCACTCATAAGAAAGTCTATTCAAATTCAGCCGCGGCCCTGCTGCTTTAAAAATACGCAGCACGTTCAACCGTGTGAGTTGCGCGACAGTTCACAGCACTTCTTTACGGCAGCCGTATGATGTTTTCGTTGCTTTGAACGCCGATCCACAACAGCAAAGTGACGATAACAGAAAAACTGAAAGCCGCCAAACACTGACAACAAGGCCCAGAAGAGCAGCATTTATACACAAGTACCTGCTGCGCACTGATAAGCCGTGTCCTGAACTGCTCTTTTGAAATCGGAGGTTGATATTTTTGGGGTTTTTACATGAGTCGCTAGCCTCTCACTGCAATGGCCTCCGACAGCAACATGGACAGAGAAATGATCCTGGCCGACTTTCAGGTGGGTTTACTCGCATATGTTTTTATAATCTGTAATTTTATAAGGTCTGAATGTGTAGTTCATATCCGTCCTTGTGCCTGCTGACTGCTATACGGGTAACGGCTATTGAAGTCAGTCCTTTTTGTTGACATGTATCGAGATGATGAGCTGTCAGTGGCTTTGTTTGAATTATTCAGCAAAAACGAAGTCTGGCAAGCACATGATCGGCAAAGTAAGATTTAAAAGCTGAAAATACATCATTTTGTTACCATCTGCCTATCTGGAAGTAGGAAACATTACAGGACTGACATCTGAATCCTGATCTGTATTTTCATGATCCTGTAATGGCCAGAAGCTGTCAGATGACTCTGCACGGATTTCTCTTGTTTGTACACTGCCATCAGCTGTCACAATTCTGTTTTTCAGTTTGTTTGCTTTGAGATTGTATGAGTCAGTTCACAAGTATTGACAATCTGTGTTTTAATGTGAAAAATCTTTATTTCATAGAAACAGAAGGAGATCTAAAATATGTAGCCTAACTAAACAAATATCTTGAGGTGGCAGTCACCAAAACGGAAGGTTGCTTATACATGCTAATAAACATCTCTCATATAATTTAATAGCATTTCATGTCTGTTAGATTGAAGAAAGCTTTGCTGTTACCTACTAGGTGAAGTTAAATATTACATATCAAAAATGTGTACGCTACCGTTCAAAAGTTTGGGGTCAGTAGTTTTGTTTTTTAAAAATAAATTATTACTTTTATTCAGCAAGGATGCATTACTTGCATGCATTTGATCATAAGTGACAGTAAAGACATTTATAATGTTTCAAAAGCTTTCTATTTCAAATAAATGCCGTTCTTTTGAACCTTATCAAAGAATCATGAAACTGTTTTCACAAAATATTAAGCAGCACAACTGTTTTCAACATTGATAATGATAAGAAATGTTTCTTTAGCACCAAATCAGCATATTAGAATGATTTCTGAAGGATCATGTGACACTGAAGACTGGAGTAGTGATGCTGAAAATTCAGGTTTGCATCACAGGGATAAATGAAAAATGTGAATATATTACAATAGAAATGGTATATTAAATAGTAATAATATATCACAATATTAAAAAAAAAATTTCTTGGTGAGCATAAAATACTTCTTTTAAAGCATTAAAAAATTTGACCAACCCCCAAACTTTTGAACAGTAGCGTATGCGTTAACATTCTCAGAAATTTATTTTTGACCAGTTATGTTATTTCATTCTTTCACATTAAAAAGACTTTTGGTTTCTTGTATTTTTAATAAGCAAGTCCATTTGTTTCAGGCATGTACAGGAATCGACAACATTGCTGAGGCGATCACACTTCTAGAACTGAACAACTGGGACTTGGTGGTAAGATGCACTTAGTTAAATTTGTAAGACTGACACACCTAGATTTTTTTTTTTAACCACAAACCATTTTAACAAGTGTGTGTCTTATGCCTCCTGCTTATTGTTTGTATGTGGATTGTGGTGATGCAACAGAGACAAAGCCACTGTGTTTTAGTGCAAACTCAATTTAATGGTACCATTGTTCACAGAACATTCTGGCACAGTTCTGTAGATGTAGTAGTTGCATTCCCATATACCAGTTACATTGATTTTTAAAGAGGAAAATTTAGTCAGTCATCAATGAAACGTAGTCTGACATGTTACTATTCATATTTTTGCATGTGTGCTCAGTAATAATGACACAGTGAACAATTGGGCTATAATCGGGGGTGTCATGCATTTTGAGGGGCACCAGTGACCGTTTTGACAATTCTTCTAAAGACTGAGTCATGATAGTCTAGTGGTGTAATTTTATAGTATGCATGGGGGCCGGGTTCAAAACATGATATAATATAATTTTAAAGAAACATGCAAAATTGCAGCTGAACTGCGAGTGATTGCCCTGCCTTTTATGTATAGAAAACAGTGGATTTTACATTTTTAGATAACACTGTTTGTGTTTAATGGAAAATCCCAACCCCAAATAAAAATAACTATTATTATTTTTTTTTTCTTTAACTATTATTGTACATAACTATTATTGTTTTTAATAAAACATTAATTTACAATTTTAATGTAATAAATCAATGTTTAGACCCAGTTATATACTGATGAACCAAAGTGAGAAAATAGTTACTGAAACCTTTCTTGTCAACATTCCAGAATATTACGATTATGATTAGACCTGTCCTACAGTGTTGCATGCTATTACTATGCTATATCTTTAATGAATTGGAAACATTGTTTTTCTAATTCTTGTCTATTTATTATGCACTACCATTAAAAAAATTGTGAGCAGTACGTTTAAAAACAAATGTTTTTGAAAGAAGTCTCTAATGCTCACAAAGGCTGCATTTATTTCAAAATCACAGTAAAAAAAAACCCAAACATTAATATTGTGAAATATATTACAATTAACAACAGATTGGCTCATGGTTCTGTGGTCCTTAGGTTCTTAGGTCTATACTAAAGTTTGAGCTGTTTAAGCTTTCCTGTAGCTCAAACAGTAAAGCTTTGGCGCTTGCAACGCTAAGGTCATGGGTTTGATTCCCAGGGGAAGCAAAAACTGATAAGAATGTAAAAATGTGTACCTCGAAATGCAATGTAAGTCGCTTTGGATAAAAGCGTCTGCGAAATGCATAAATGTAAATGTATACTGATATTTTAATAGTGCAACCAATCCAGTGAGAAAGGTTTACTATCTTAGGCCCTGTTTACACCTTGTATAAAGTTGTGTTTTGGTAAATTGGATTTCAAGTAAATGAGGGAGACACATTCCCATTTAAACCTGGTGTTTTAATCCATCTCTTTTTTCCACTTTCGACCACTTCTATCCTGATTTCTTCAAAGGGAGGGTCTATGGGTGGGCAAATTTTCACTTTTCAGATCTTTCGATCTAATGGACGAAATAAGCTCGATTGACATATGAATGTAAAAGGAGACGATGGGAAAGCATACAGAGAGCAGCAGTTTCGTTTCTGCTCTGATAGCTGCAAGACAATGCTGAACACTGTTGGTGCATGTTAGAAATAAGAAATGAGAGAACATTGTGCTTGTTACATTTTTCATCTTCAAACCGTACTTAGGTCTTCATCTGACAAAGTTTAATACTGTCTGGCTTGTGTGCTTCCCATAATATAGGTCAGTAGGTGGTTTGTGGCTGGTCAAATACATTTTATTCGTTTTCATTACAAAGCAATCCAGTCGAATGCATTTCGACCTCTGGAAGTGGTCGAAAGTGGATAAGCTAAAAACGTTTTAGACCCTGTTTACACCTGTATTTAGCGTCGTCCACTTGTGATCCAATTAACAAAAACGCATCTTAATACCAGGTGTAAATATGGCCGTAGAATTATTCAATCTCTTTTAGGATTTTGTTTTAATTAAGTGATGTTCTTTCAAGTCTTGTTTTACATGACTAAGTTCTCATTTACATTACATGGTTCAAGTGACCCAATTTCCGTTTTTTTCCTCTCATGCGGCACAGATCGGATATGACCAACGAATGTGTTAACTGGAAAAGAGCACATGGATTTCGATATTTTCAGATCGGTGATGATAAATCTGATCTAAATCTGTGCATTTGCGTTTGCTATGTAAGCAGACATAACGGATATTTCCCTGTCGAGGCAAGTCGTACGCTTCATTAAAAAAGCAACGGTGGCGAATAAAGACAAATCCGGTTGACACCAACCACGATCACAAGACTCTTTTTAATGGCACAGTGGAGGGTGAAGGCTCAACCCAAAGTTTTGCTGACCTTTAAAGATGGTGTGGAAAGCAAAAGCTTCTATCATCATTTTGTCTGCGTCCATTGTAAATCACACTGTTTTCACTTTTAAAAGATGATGTAAACTGGTTGTCAAAAAATAAGATATAGCCAAGAAATCTGAACTGGGAATCAAGACCTGCAGTGTAAATGCGACTTTACTTTCACTATTGCAGGATAAAATTATTGCTGTTACTATTGCTGTTACTGCTAATCATAGTTATCACAACATGAGCATGAACTGTTACATCAAGTTTACTCAGATTTGCTTCTTTATTTTATTTGTTACATGCGTTTGCATTTGTTTCCCCCTGAATGACGATTCAATGATAGAGAATTACTTTGCAGTTCATACAATTTTAATATTTATAATTTCAGAGGCATCAATAGAGGCAATGAACTGCAGTACCAAAATGTGTGCCGAATCATGAGTCAAGATCCGTACATGTGTTTTTGTTCAAGCAGGAACTGTTTCGCCCATAGTGAACAAATAGTAGTTCCTTTGTTGCTCCTACTGTACAGAGCTTATGTGTCTAGGTGTCTGTTTCAATCGATAATGTTATTTGAACAGACAGTAATGTCTGCTGCAGTCTGCAAATACCCACACCTTTTTATGGCTTTTATCTTATCTATTGCAAACAGGTCATTTAGATGGATCAAAACGGTCCTAAAAATTCCTAGTTGCAGGTGTCCATCCTTCCCTTTAGATACATGGTGTGGAAATTGTCATTGAGGTCCTCTAAGGTCTTATACAAGCATCCTCGTGTTTTATAGACTGGTGTATCACCTTTCAATTGCTGCCTCACAAACATTTCACCTCTTAAGCCTAAAACATAGGCTTAAGCAGCTGTGGCAGGTGTCATACCACATACAAAGGCAGACAGGCAAACTGTATTTTGGTTTGGTGAATGTAACAGGAGGCATGTCCTCCTCTGGTGGTTTTCATATTGCTTATTTGCATGAGGTACTCTCGCTCTCGACTGACGCTCACAGTTCTTAAAAGCGGTATAAAGAATGCAGTGTCAGGACAGATGTAAAGCGACAGTTTTCAAATGAAAATCAAGAAATTGTGGTTTTACAGACAGATTTCTCTCCACAAAGTCACCCTTTATCTCAAAAGCAGGCTGTTTTACTATATTTAGCAGGAAGCTGGTTGTATGCTGGCAGCCATTCAAAGAAAGCATGCCCTAGCACATGGTGTGGTTAAGTGCACCTGTAAATGTAATGACTTGCTGTTCCAGCTCGGGGTTACGAGGTTGATGGAGTCAAAAAGAAAAAGAATGAGACGAAACGAGATGGGACAGTCAGCGTGTGTTTGAACACCCCACGCTAAAGCCAGGATGTGTGCTGCACACTTGATCACACAAATGCCGCCCTGGCCTGCACCTGAGCAAATCTTTCATGAGAAGGACATTTTTGCGAATCGCTGATGTTCTGTCTCTACGGCAGACAAAATATAATTTCTGTGGCCTCTACAGGCATGGAAAAAATTTCGGAGCATAGCAAGCATTGCGATGTACGTCTCTGTATACACTTTGTTATTTGGCTCAATCAGAAGCCATTCCATTCAGATCTGTATCCACTGAGCAAGTCTCCTTATCACAGTCTGGCTCCAGAACCCACTTGCTCACACACGCACAGACACAAACACATCAGGCCCATCTCTGTGCATTCCACTTCAGTCTGATGAGAGAAAGAGAGGGAGAAATATGTAGCCCACATTGCTGGATACTGATTGTATGTTTTATGTTTGGGTTTTCTAATGGAATATCTGATTTCTGTCGTTCTTGATGTGTACCTTTATCATTGTAAAAAAGATCAGTAAATTTAGACCATTATTTATTTTGGTAGTTGATGTGACATTTCAAGTAATGACAGCAGTTATGTCCTGCAGTGTGACATGCTATGCTGTATCTTAAATTAAATGGAAAAAATGACGTCAAAAAATTTGGGGTCGGTAAGTTTTTCCTTTAATGTAAAAAGAAGTCTCTAATGCTTCACAAGGCTACATTAATTTAATCAGAAACACAGTAAAAGCAGTTAAATTTGTGAAATATTATTACTTTTCAAAATGACTATTCTATTTTAATATATTTTAAAATGTAATTTATTTCTGTGATGGCAAAGCTGAATAGAAAACAAACGTTTGAACAGGAGTGTATACTGTATGCATTTTTATGACCTCATATTAATTTAAAGACTACATTTGTTCTTTTAAAAATTTTATTCATAAAAATAACTATTCATGTTAACTGGTGATTAGAAATGCTCCGTAATGTATACATTACTTTTTGGCTGTTGATGAACTGTGCTCTTTTGTATAGCCTATTCTATAGTAGGGATTATGGAAGTACACAAATTCCACAAATTCAAAAATGTCAAAGAACCATTTATACATTAATATACATTTCAAACAGAAATCTTGATGCTGACTAAAAGTTTCACGTTATGTCACTTTTAAATTGAACTGAACCTAACGGTTATTTCTTGTCATCAATGCTGCGAGCTCTCATTAAAAATATATTTGTTTTCTCTCTAGGCAGCCATCAACGGAGTGATACCACAAGAAAATGGGATCTTGCAAAGGTATGACGTTCATTTGTTGATTCTTTTGAAATTAAAATCATCAACTCAGGCTTTCCCTTCCTAAGATTATGGCAGAGATTCCACTCTACTGAACTGCATGTGCTTTTTAAAGATAGTCTTTAGAGTCGAGATTAATGCTGGTAAGAGTCGAGATTAATGCTGGTAAACTCCAAAGACGGCACATTACCTGAATCAAGTCCCAGCTGAGCTTGATTGCTCGAACGAGGTGGTTACTGTTTTCATGCCCCTGTAAAATGAAACTGGCCTCCTCTCAAAAGGGCATTCGTCTCTGAGCTATAATGAGACCCAGCTGTGGCTGCTGCTGGTTCCCTGGATGTTAAGGAATCGAGGGGGAAATGTCAGAGCAGCTTGTGTCTCGGCTTGTAGAGCTCTTATCATGTCTGCTCATCTGATTTAGTCAAATTAGAAGTGCTCTACCATTTTACATCTGGCTAATCAGCAAACTAACTACTGAACACTAAATCCTGCACTTTAATATTTCATGATCTTGCTTCATTTCATAATTCACAATTTTTGTAATAGACTATGCACAATTGCTTTCGCATTTAGCCACAGTGGTCACTGCAACTTCCGGTGCTGCGCAGTGTATGGAAATTGTGAGAAATTTAAGCACAAAGTGTTACACGGCAGGACAAAGAATTATTGATATGATCAACCCTTCACACTATTTAAACTTTAGTTTAGTTTAATATAATATACAAAAATTGTATGTTTACTATAATTGATAATAGACTATATATAAAGATATTGCTTGTTTTTTACATACAAATAATCCTTAATTATTATTAAAAAAAAATGTATTAGAGTTATTTTATTTCACTTTTTATATAGTTATACTACACTACTGTTAAAAAGTTTGGTACAAAAATACAGTAAAAACATTGATATTGTGAAATATGATTACAATTGAAAATAACTTCTCTGCTTTAACATATTTTAAAATGTAATTTATTCCTTTGATGGAAAAGCAAATTTTTCCGCAGCCATAACTCCAGTCTTCAGTGTCACACAATCCTCCAGAAATGATTCTAATATGCTGATTTGGTGCTCATGAAGGATTTCTTATTATTGTCAATATTGAAAACAGTTTTACGGCATAATATTTTTGTAGAAACTGTGATCCTCTCTTTCAGGAGTCTTTGTTGAAAAGTTCAGAAGTACAACATTTATTTTTGTAACAATGTAAAAGGTTTTGCTTGTCACTTAAACAAATTAATGCATCCTTACTATTGCTAAATAAAAGTTGTCTTACTTAAAAAAAAAAATCTTACTGACCCCAAGCTAATTATTGTCACTTTCTTATATCGTACATTACTATAGTGTCTTAAAACCATTTTTTGCTACTTTTTTGCTTACAACCTTGAAGAAAAAAAAATTGAGAGGGAGGAAAAAGAAAGTGAGAATTAAAGTTGTTGCGGAAATAATTGCGGTGAAATAGCAGTGCAGAGAAGGCTGTCATCTCATTTCCCTCTGGAAGTCTGTTCCCCAGCAATTACCCCCTTCGTGCCATTTCAACACCAGAGTCACAGGAAATCAAACAATCACGTTTACTGCGGGGGTTTTCATAGCGGTTGGTTGATGACCTTGTTAATGGAGGAGAACAACCAACAAAGTTGGGAGCTTTTTATAGGACACAGCACTAATGTAGCTTTCTGTGGTGGGTTCTGCACTGCTGGCCGTTTCAGTGCATTAAACCAAAATACTGTTTAATGTTTTGTCTGTCTGTGGACAGCGATAGGATGGTTTAGATTCACACCACTATTTCGTACAATCACGTGTCTTACCATTTTACCCCCCATCTTACCATTTTCTTTAGTTTGGTCTGCTTTGGATCGCAGTGAACTCATTCATGGTGTGTTTAGGCTGAATGTAAAGCTTTTCAGCATTCCATCGACCAATTAAATTCTGCCAGTTGCATTGTGGGTAAGAAAAGTAGTTGACAGCTTTCATTGTTGTGCACTCTTCACTGGGTTGTGAAGGTATATAGAGGGGCCAACCACCTTGGCACAGCGTTGGGCACTAAACCGTTGACACCCACAATTGAAAACTCAACAAACAGTTCTTGTTGTTTGTCTGTCTCGCTTGAGGAGTTTGTAAAGTGTTACACTACGCATTTACCCGTATTGAGATTTCCCTCAGTTGCCTTGGCCTGAAAAGGGAGAAATTGAACAGGAACGCACACAAACACAACAGCAAAACAAAATCTGACCCAATAACAGGAATTTAAACTTTGGACAACAAAAGACATTTGTGAACTCTCATTGTGTCCGCCGTCCATTTCTTCTTCCTCAACGGTCAGCGCTCATGAATGCCTCAAAGTCTTAAGAACAAACATATTCAGACGGAGCGGACTCTGTGGCGGTTTATTTAGAGGGTGTGCGAATGTAAGGGCTTGGACACGAGGACATGTTTTTCTCAAAGGCACGTAATTATGAATGGAGCCTGGCATGGCGACTTCCAGCCTGTGCATTCAGTGGGTGGCTGGCACCATACTGCAGGCTGTAGGATGGCACGGTTCACTCAAGTGCCCCCATTGAGTCGCCCGCTGCCAGCTGGATCTCTGCTCGGCAGGACCCGGAGACCTACGAGCTGCTGCCAAGCCAAGCGTGCGTCTAGACTGCCATCTAGACGCTCACAGTGGAATTACCTTTGACTGAATGCCAGTGTCTGAGAGGGAGGGGAGAAAAAAAGGAAAAGAAAGAGACTTTAGCGGTTGTAGATTATATACAGATCACAAGATTGTTTAAAAATGGGTTGTAGATCCCGCGGGCTGTGGGACTCTACTGTTCCAGCTCCGCTCTAAAAAGATGTCTATTAACCACAGACCCATATTATCGCAGATAAATGAACAGCTAGATCTGTTGTTCATAATCTTGAGGTAGTCTCATTTGTGAATTCCTTTTCTAACCAGGTGAACATCACAAATGACATCTTGTGTAGGCTGAACTCTTGAAATCAGTTCAATGGAATGGTATTTTGTCATCATCATCACCTAGTTTTTTGTTTTAGAAACATTCAAGAAGCTGTAACATTCATTAGTTCATTCATCTTAAATCATACTTTTTTATTTTATTTTATTTTAAATACTACTTTTGTCTACTGAAAAAAACCTAGAAATGTTTGGGAATTTTGCAGATGTGAATTCCACGCCAGTAAAAGTCATAGAAATTAGTAAAATTTCTGTTGTGAATATATTTTCATACAATATTTTTATGTGAGAAAGAGACTAAAATTTGAGTTATTTTTCTGTAATAATGTTTCCCTCATCATGCTTTAACCACTGTGACCGGAGTGAGTGAGCAAATTCTGGAACTGGTGATCCAGATTAGTCAATTTTGTGAACGAATCATTTATACTGGTTTTATAAACCGAATCCACTGATAATATCTGATTTGCAAAAATTATTCGGTCAATCGGTCATGAACTCATGTTGGGGCAGCTTACATTTGCGGCACAAGTTTTATATAGCATGCTGTGATATTCTGTGTCTGTGCTTTTTTTCCATCATGTGTCTAGCTGTTTTATTACATTTGTTGAATTATGCGACTATGTTGACCTATAGATGTCACTGAGAGCAATAACTGTGTTTTTTTTTTCTTTTTTCTAGAGACATTTCTTTAATTTATACAATGTTTGGGTTTTCCTTTTTGTGTCTAACGAGTTTCTGAATGCCCCCGGAGCCTAACGTCTTTAACCTTTTGGTATTGTAATAAGGTGGTATAAAGTCAGGCATTGTGTGCTGTGCCTGGCCCCCCGCTCCTGCTCTTACAGCGATATGTGCTGACCCTGGAGGAGAAGAGAGGAGCCTTTGTCCCGCCAGCGCTCAGAGAAAAGACATTATTTACTGCCACAGGGGAACACGGGGGCACGGGGGAATTCAGCCATCAGCCGCTGAGAGAGAGAGAGAGGGAGGGAGTACGAGAGAGAGAGCGAGAGCGAGCAAGTGCCAGAAAAAGCCGTTTGTGTCCTCAGCAGAGCAAAAAAAAGGGTGATTTTCTCTGGGTTGGACAATCGAGCGTCTGTTGGGCCCTGCCCATATTATTATACGAGTAAAGCCTGTTTACATTGAGTCTGATACTGTTTGGATTTCAGCACTGCCGGCATTGTGGATCATGCAGAGTGGTGTAAGGAGGTGCAAGCTTTTTCCAGCTCTCTCTCTTTTCGTTTTCCCTCTCTCACCTTATCTGTTTCTTTCCATTCTATGTTCCCCTTTCTAAAATCATCAGCAAATTTTTCTAATTTGAATGATGGACTCAAATTCCGCTTCCAGTAGTCAGATTAAGTGTACATAAAATTGACAGAATGCCCAGTATTCACATTGGATTATAAAGCAAATACATAGAGGCAGTAGATTATTTTCCCAAAAAATGTTATATTGTGTATTAAATGGGCAAAGTTCTTGGATTTTGGGGCTTTCAACCTTTACAGATCCTAGGACCCTCCATCCAGACACTCAGTCAATGCTCCTGCTAATAATAACACCCTTTTGTCTTTTATTTTATTCTATAAAACAGAGAATTTTATTATATATTTTCATGACATTTCTAATTAATATTAACTTTTTACTATTACTTTCAACATATTTGATCTAAAATACAGTAAAAACAGTAATATTGTAAAATATCTCTGTTTTCTATTTGAATGTATTTTAAAATGTAATTTATTCCTGTGATGTTGAAGCTAAATTTTCAGCAGCCAATTCAGTGTCACACATGATCATAAATCAGTCTAATATGCTCATTTGCTGCTCAAGAAATATTATTATCAATGTTTTACAGTTAATATTTTTGTGTAAACTGTGACACTTTTTTTAGGATTCTTTGATGAATGGAAAGTTCAAAAGAACAGCATTTATTTGAAATAGAAATATTTTGTAACAATATAATGTAACAATATAATAATAAATGTATTTACTGTCACTTTTCATCGATTAAATGCATTTAATGCATCAAAAAAAAAATTACTGTCTCCAGACTTTTGAACAGTAGTGTATCAAAATGTAGTTATAATGGAGAGATGCTGTTCTTATAGCAACTTTAACACCATTTGAGTTAATTGTAACTTTGCCTCATTTTCTACTGTCCTCTGTAGTAATTTCTCCAGTGAAGCAACTCAGACTGGACCCTATGGACCTCACAGCCAATCAGAAGCGACAGCTCCTACTCCCTCAGCCCCGCCTTCATCAGAATCAGCATCAGCATCAGCATCATCATCTTCCTCACTCCCGTCTTCATCCAGCCCAGCCTTCTGCCCTGTCCAGCCCTCACGGCACATTGTGGAACGGCAGTCACGGATGCTCAACTTCCATGTGGAGTACAGGCAGCGCTCCATAGAGGTGGTCCTAGAGGAAGCCAGCGCAGTCGGTGAGCACACACTGTTTTTGATACATTAACAGTATATACATGAGCAGTTAATCATCTTTTGGTTGACAGCTTACTGCCCATGTCAAATAAAAGAGTCTGCATGATCATGCAGCTCTTGCAAAGGCAGCACACGTGATTAGCACAGTCCTTCTTTCTTAGAAATACACGCCATAGAGTGTCTAGTTGCATGGTTCATTGCTTGCGCTTTGTTACCCACAGTGCTGACTCGTTTCTCAAATCAGTTTAGGCTTTTGTCAAATAGGCAATAATCTCTGTCATCTGCAATCATTAACTGTTTTTTAAAATGTTTTCTCAGAAATTATCGGAGCATTTTCTTGGTAGATGTAGATATTTAGCATTGATTCTTGGTATGACACAAGCCACTAAACTGAACCACACACTGTTTGTGTGACTGTATTTCTGTGAATGAAAGTTCAGTCTTATGTCACAAGCATAGTCAACAGGAAGAGCTCTTGTGAGTTGCAGGGGTGTGAGCCAAGCAAGCCACACAAATACAATGAAAAAGCAAGAAAATTGCTGCTGTGCTTTTTTTTTTTTGGTGTTAGTGTAATAGGTCCACTCTTTGGTTAATTTTTAATAAATGCGGAATTTTTTTAGGGTGTATCTGTATATGTAATTAATATAGAATAATATTTTGTTTTTGTTCTAGTCATTTTATTATTAAACAGTTATTATACATATTGATGTGTTTGTGGATAAGTGTTATTGTTTAGTTTTTGCAGAGGCCGATTTGTATGTGATAAATCTTTGGCACAGTCTTGAGGTTTCCATCTAAAGCTTGACATTTGTAATATCTTTCAATATAATTGCAATTTAGATCACCATGCTGACAAACCAGTAGCTAGGACAGTTAGCTAGCCATTTTTTATGTCTGGTGGCGAAATGAGAAAAAATGGCAGTTGACAGTTTGAGAACTGATTTTCTGATGAATATTTGGCTGCATAGTGGTGGTATAATCTTAGTAATAGCTGAGTAACAAATGATTCACAAAAGATTTAAAGGGTTAGTTCACACAAAAATGAAAATTCTGTCATTAATTACTCACCCTCAAGTAACTTAGGGGTGTAAATCGGAGCCTACATGACGATTCGATACGATACCGATTTCTTAAGCCAACGATTCGATTATTTTCGATACTTCAGAATTCCCCGCGATACGATTCAATAATCGATAATTTTACATAATATCTATTAAGTTTCAAATAAATCAACAAAAATGTTTATAATTTGCCTTTTATTGAGAATACAGGAACAGTATTCTATTCACATAATGTGTATGTTGTGCTCAATGGACTGCAAATAGAACAGCAAATAGAACAGTTACTGCATACAGTTCTAAACTTGATTCTATCGAATCCTGGTGCGTTTCCGTGCATCTTACGTCATCGCAAACGTGCACGACGCATGATAGAAAACAGAACGCGGGTCAATATATTGTTTTTTTTTATTTTATTTGGTGCTATTATGCACAGCTGAGTGAACAACACCGGTTTACTGTGTGTCGCATTTGCAGACCTGCCAACCTGTACGCATTTTGCGTAGGGGATACGCGTTTTGACCTCAAAGTACGCTGGTACGATTTGTCACTCTAAACTACGCAAAAACCTGGTGACGCGCCTCTGTGCACGCGCAGTCCTCAAATCAAGCAAGAGCAAAAGAAGAAGAGTTCGACCAATCATAGCGCTGAGTTCATTCCCCAAATAGCAAGGGAGGAAGATTGACAGATGCGTAAGACCTATCTTTAAAAAGAGAATGAAAATCGACAGCAATAAAGTAATCCCGCTCGATCCCTCTTCCGCCGTCTGACTGAGTTCGTCAGCGAGGACAGTACAGTAGTCACAGTACTTCTGACTCCGGAAGATAAACAGGCTGGGGTGGATGTGGAAAGTTGAAATATTGTATTGAGTTAACTAAATCTGGATTCGATGATCACATGAGTGATCGCAATCGCATGTATTATCTTAAAATACTCCGTAATTCATCATGGTCACTCAGATAAGAGGAAAACATCATTCATCCATGCAAATTATAAAATGCTTAAGTAATGCTTAACAGTAAATCTGAATAAAATTTAAATCGCTATGGCTTAGTGATTATGACAGTTCTGTGATTTGTGGATTACTGATAAAACGCGAGTCTGGAGAAACAGGCGTTTATTTATTCATTCTCAGTGTTGAGAAACGTAGCCTGCATGTTACGTTATTGCGTTAATAATAACTAAACTAATGTTACATATTTATTTTATATGAAAACTAGCGCGTTAGTTACTTATGGATAAAAAAGTACGTTGTATCAGTGCTGCGCGAGCTCTCTCACAAACACTGACGCGCGCACGCAGAGAGAGAGAAGATGATTGTAAAATGAAAATTGACGGGCTAAGTTTAAATTTTGTTCTTGGTCGTGTTTTTTTCTGACAAAATGTCAGAAACCATTTTGTTTGATCCATCCGTGTTTTTTAAATTCGTTTTATGACGGACGTTTTACTGTCAACACAGCCCTCAGTATATGTCGGATTCGTCTAACTTATTGTCTACTTGATATTGTCTTTAGAATAAGTGGTTCGTTTTGCTATTATTGGACTCCTGTCTATTCATTGTCAACTATTTTCTATAAATATTTTTGTATTGGCTAACGTTTATTCAGCTAATGCGTGTCCTGTTTAAAATGTACAAATGCAAAGACACCACGTCTCAAATAAAAGCCTTTTTTTCCTGTGAGATTTAGTATCATATTTGGATATTGGAATAATAAATTATGTAGCCTATCTTACATGTACAACGTTCCGATGTTAGTGATTTTTTTATTTACTGTTTTCTAGGGGTTTCTTAATTTTAGACTATTGACCAGCACACATTATATACAATGCAATATTAATAGTGAATAATTTTTCACTAAACTTTTCATTCCCCCCCCCCCCCTGCTTTCACATTCACGAGAGCCGCGGCATGGTTCGAGTGCAACCGAACTCAGTGCACCTCCTCCAGGCAGTCTCGGGTTTGGTACCCCAGTGGGCACCCGGGTCCGCATGACAGACAGCGTTTACATAATTAGCGATTTTTCATGCGAACCGTGCCCGTTCCGTTCCGAGTTGGTGTGAAAGCACCCTAGACTTTTCAAGTAAGCTGTTGAAGTAGCCTTTTGTACACGTTAGCGCCTGTTTGTTTACGTTAGTAACTGCTAGCTTGGAATTCGCCGACTAAGTGACTGAGGGTGCATTCACACTGGCAGTTTAGTTCGGTGACTAACTAACGTTAGCCCAGTGCATAACAACAATCGTTTGTACGCATATAAGCGGATGCTGAAAATAGACAGGCGGCAAAACAAACACATTAATCGATACTCTTGCGGATGCATCGAATCGTCGGCTGTATAATCGATGCATCGATACGAATCGATTAATATTTACACTCCTACCCTCAAGTCGTCCCTACCCTGTAAGACTTTCGTTCATCTTCTTCAGAACAGAAGTGAAGATCTTTTTGATGAAATCTGAGAGTAATGTCCCTCCATTGCTACAGTGGAGAAAATAATTTGATGATTTTGTAAGTTTGCCCACTAGCAAATGAATGAAGGGTCTATAATTTTTATGGTAGGTTTATTTTAACGGATAGAGACAGAATATCAACCAAAAAAAAAAAAAAAAATCCAGAAAAAACACATTATATGAAGGTTATAAATTGATTATCATTTGATCGAGTAATATAAGTATTTGATCCCCTACCAACCAGCAAGAATTCTGCCTCCCACAGATTGGTTATGTGCCCATGTGGAACACAGATTGGTCCTGTCACTTTAAGTAAGTACTCCTAATGTCAGCTCTTTATGTGTATAAAAGAAACCTGTCCACAGAATCTGTATCTTCTATTCCAACCTCTCCACTTCCATGGGCAAGACCAAAGAGCTCTCAAAGGAAGTCAGGGACCAGATTGTAGACCTGCACAAGGCTGGAATGGGCTACAAAACCATCAGCAAGAAGCTTGGTGAGAAGGAGAAAACTGTTGTTGCAATTATTCGGAAATGGAAGAAATGCAAAATAACCATCAATCGCCCTCAGTCTGGAGCTCCATGCAAGATCTGGCCTCATGAGGTAAGGATAATCATGAGAAAGGTGAGGGATCACCCCAGAACTACACGGGAGGAGCTTGTTAATGATCTCAAGGCAGTTGGGACCGCAGTCACAAAGCAGACAATTAGTAACACACTACGCCGCAATGGATTGAAATCCTGCAGTGCCCGCAAGGTCCCCCTGCTCAAGAAGGCACATGTAGAAGCCCGTCTGAAGTTTGCCGTTCAATTCGTCGTGTTTGGAGGAAGAGAAATGCGTAAAATCTTGGACGCGAACCTCCTTCCTTCAGCCAGAACACTGAAGATGGGTCGTGCATGGGTCTTCCAGCATGACAGTGACTCAAAACATACCGCCAAGGCAACAGGAGTGGCTCAAGAAGAAGCAGATTAAGGTCATGGAGTCTCCTAGCCAGTCTCCAGACCTTAATCCTATAGAAAATCTGTGGAGGAAGCTGAAACTTCGAATTGCAAAGCGACAGCCAAGAAAACGTAAGGATTTAGAGAGGATCTATAAAGAGGAGTGGACCAAAATCCCTCCTGAAATTTGTGCAAACCTCGTGACCAACTACAAGATATGTCTTACCTCTGAGGTTTCTCCACCAAGTACTAAATTATGTTTTGCTTGGGGATCAAATACTTGCAGTCAATACAAATCAAATTTATAACCTATATATAATGTTTTTTTGGTTGATATTCGGTCTATAAACCTACCATAAAAATTATAGACCCTTCATTTCTTTGTAAGTGGGCGAACTTACAAAATCAACAGGGGATCAAATAATTATTCTCTACTGTATGCAACTACCACTTTGACGCTTCAAAAAGTTCATAAAGAGATCTTGAAACTAATCCATATGAATTGAGCGGTTTAGTCCAAATTTTCTGAAGAGGCTCGATGGCTTTGTATGATAAAGATATTTCATTTAGTATTTTATTCACATATAAACATTGATCAGTGAACATAAACAGAAGCTCAACCGAACTTGCATGTTTGTAAGAACAAATATCTTGAGGAAGCTCAAAAGTGCTGCGTAACACGAGAATGAACCTCACTGGTTCTCGCACGTCAAGCGAACGTGTTTGAGCTTCCTAAGTTAAATCTGTTCATCATATAAATCAATCAGAAAATTTGGACTAAACCGCTCAATTTATATGGTTTAGGTTTACGATCTCTTTATGAACTTTTTGAAGCGTCAAAGTGTCAGCTGTGAACAGTGGGACCGAAAGCTCTCAGATTTCATCAAAAAGATCTTCATTTGTGTTCCGAAGATGAACGAAAGTCTTACAGGTTTGGAACGACGTGAAGGTGTGAGTAGTTAATGACAGCATTTTCATTTTCATGTGAACTAACCCTCTAAGTAACATTACTAGTACACATATACCAGCAGGTTTGATGAATGCAAAAGATGTTTTGAAAATATATCATTTGCAAACAAAAGAAATTCGTCAGTTTGGCACTTTAATTGGCTGAAAATAAGCAGGACTTTGACAAAACTAGACTGGATGCATACTGTCCTCTAGTGGTAACATAGTGAACTGACAGGAACCTTTTGTAACCTATTCTCATTTCTTTCTCTCTACAGGTGATATTAAAACTATTTTAGAGACTGAGCTACAGGTCCCTGTCTCTAAAATGCAGTTAAAAGGCTGGAAGAGTGGAGATGTATCTGACAGTGTAAGTGTGACTTTATTAAACGTATGCTGATATTAAGTTTTTTTTTTTTTTTTTTCATTAATGATGCAAAATTACCTGTATATCATAAATTATATTACATAAATTATTAGTGCCATGTTGAGAAGGAGGGCTTGGATTCTAAAAAAAATGATTCCAATATTATTATTATTTATTAATAATATTTTCATTTTAATTTTTTGTTTGTTTTCTTTAAATGTTTTTTTTTGGAATGGTAACTTTCTTGTCTGTTCAAGTGTAACTTCATGTACAGTTCTGCAAAATGACAACTTTAAAAGCATTTTTAACCTCTTTGATGGTTTTCTTCTTTTCTCCTTTCTTACAGACGGTTCTGCGGAGTTTACACCTGCCCAAGAACAACAGCTTGTATGTTCTCACCCCTGATATTGCCCCTTCAGCCAGCACCAGTCAGAGCAGGTATGTCTACATA
Source organism: Gila orcuttii (assembly GCA_026230005.1). NCBI lineage: Eukaryota > Metazoa > Chordata > Actinopteri > Cypriniformes > Leuciscidae > Gila > Gila orcuttii. The sequence goes on from JAPDVR010000015.1 coordinate 33,768,572, forward strand.
GTGTCATAATGTGCCTCTTTAGCTCAGATTGTGCAATAAAAACTGGCCCCAAACTGAAAGGATGGACTTGCATCTTATCTGATTTTTATATGAGCGAGCGGCCCATCTCTTTGTACCAAGTTACCAACGTATCTTATATCCAAAACATGTTTGTTTTCTTTGTTTTCTCATAAACCTCTCCCACTCTCTAATAGCTGCCCATTTATTTCTGTGAAACTCAAAAAAAATATGGGCATCAGACATTTGTGTTTTCAAAACTTCAAAATCCTGTTTGGATGGGGTTGATGGCTTTATATTCACTGTATATTGAGTGTCTGTTTGTATTAATATAATATGTATCATATAATGCGTCATAATACACAGCAACCTTTGAATGGCCGTCAATAGAGAAAGATGCTTTTTGGCAACACAATTTTATGGTTAAGACATCTACCAGCAGGGGCTGACTGGACTATTCTAACCTAACCAGACAAACCTATGCTGCGTCCCAATTTGCCTACTTATGCTATGCCCAAAAAGTGCATACTTTTGAGTGTGTAGCAAAAGAGTAGACAAGCTTTGGGACATACTATCACATCAGATAATTGCATCTTAAACGGTTGCTCTCTGTTGCATCGTGTCACCGTTAACTGGCCTGTCAGTCATCCTGTCACAGTTAAAATCATCCACATTTCATTTCATTTAATTTCCTACCGTATTGGAGACAAATGTCGCATCACGTTGATCTACAGTTGCGGGTCTTTCATGCGGAGAACTCTCCTCATATTAATGCATAATGATGCATTTAAAAGTTAATGGCCCAACTGATCTTTATAAAAGTCGAAAAGATGAAATATAACACTGATAACATTAAATACATTTTAAACTTAGGTTAAACTTTGATTATTAATCACTTAAAATCACTTTTTTTTTAGTTTCTTGTTCTGAATTGAATCCTCCAAAGCGCAATGGGTTGTGGGCAATAACAGCCTTTAGAGTGTGCACGGATCCACATTTTTTACGGAAATAGTAGATCACCCTGGGACTTTTGTCATACTCTTTTTCTGACACACTTATTTTAATCTCACATACTATTTAGAATGGATAGTATGGACATTGGGACGCAGGGCTAGATCCCTTGTGTTTAAGAGAAGTCTCTCACTCGCCACTAGGTGGCGTTGAAAGACCACATTTTAGACAGCAACAGTAGATCAGCAGTTTGATTTGTAAAGCAGTTTAATCAATTGAGGAGCTTCCCTGTGCTCATTTATTGTTTTATTTATGTTTTTGTTTATTTATTTACTTATTTTTATTTACCATGCTGTTCAAAAGTTTGGGGTCAGTAAGAAGTAAGAAATTTATGTCTCAAATAAATGCTGTTCTTTTGAACTTGAAATCCTTGAATCCTGAAAATGTGTCAACTTGTAAAAATAATAGAAATGTTTCATGACCTTTAAATCAGCTTAGTAGAATGATTTCTAAAGGATCATGTGACACAACTGGAGGAATGATGCTGAAAATTCAGCTTTGACATCACAAGAATAAATTGTATTATTTATAGAAAAAAATATTTTACATTGGAATAATATTTGACCATATACATTTTTTAAGGTATTTTTTAGTACATTTTTAAAACGAGCAATAATCATTTTTTAAATAAGCAACAAATTATAGACAGGGCAGTGCAATTCAAAGTAATAAATGAAAGGATCTTCAATTAGAAAGTGCCCTGTGTGTGTGTTATATTGATGTGCATGTGTTTGTGTGTGTAATTATGTGTTGATTAGCACTGCTGTAAGCCCCAGTGGGAGGTGATGGTGGCGATGCCATCGAGCGACTGGGTATAAACTGGCATCTCTGTCAGCTTGTGTGTGGACACTGTACTCTAGAGTGCGAAAACATTCTGAGAAAAGTACTTAATGGGCTGTAAACTAACGTTGTGATAACAGTACCCTTCCAAAACACATCAGCACTTTATTTTTTCCACAAAAAAAAATATTTTTCCTTTAAGCACCTTGTCAGATTTGGTCCGGACGGAGGCATTTTGTGTGTGTGTGTGTGTGTTTTCTTCTTAACTTTCATTCCAAAGATTGCCACAAAAACATGTTACTGTGACGTACCGACTAGGTGCCGACTTGGACACTCAGTTCTTACACACGGGTTTCTATTGATAGGTGAAGTTTCTCCTTTCTTTCATGTCAAGTTCTTTTGACTGTTAAACATTCTGTTGGACTGTAATTTTTGTGATACTGCTAGAAAAACGCTTTTATTCAGAAATATGTTCACATGTAATATTTTCACCCGAATGTATTTTAGATTTTCTATCTTACATCAAGTTTAAATATTTTATATAGTCATTTAAATTGTGATATTAACCTTGTTTTTGCCATGTAAATAGCCCTGATGCAAACATGGCGTTAAAAACTTGTTAAACAAGTAACAAATTGTGACGTACCGCATACTGGTCAGGGTTCAGTGGATCCGTCGAGATCACATATAATAACGTGATCCTGACAGCTGCTCTCGCCCATCTCGTTTTAACCTCTCGGGCAGGTGACATGCAGCAGAGACCTTGTCACCTCTCTCTCTAAATGGCACAATATCTAATATCCAGCACCTACTAGAGCTCATCATCGGTGGCGGGCTCTAATTATTTCCCAGAAACTATTTTAGAGGAGTCAAAATAGGGGAGAAAAATAAAGGGCCGGTGTTAGTTAGGTGTGACCCCATTGTTGCCCGTGATTGTCCTCTCCTGGTGCAGTGAGAAGAGGGCTTCCAGGAGGGTGAGCAGACAAGCTGTTAACTGCTTTTATAAATAACTGTCACAGAGAGAGAGAGAGAGAGAAGTGTTCCTCAGCAGACTAAGCTCCTGCTGTAGGGCTGTTCTCTGGCTGTATCTCAGGGGCGGTTCAGATGCTGTTTTCTCATCTACTCAGGCCTCTTTACTTACACTTATTTTAAACCTGGGTTGAGCAGAATGTCAGTGTTTCTGTGTGATTTAGCAAATTAATAGAAAGAAACTGAAATTATAACTGGGCAACTCCTTTTATGCAGTACTTTTTCTTGTCTTCATGCATTTTGTAATTTATTGGATAAAATACTTAATTAAATTTTTATACATTGACCCTTTTTTTTAATTTCACAATTACAACAAGTGAACAAGGGGTGAATTTAAAATCATTTGAATTTCAATTTCAAAAGTGCTTTATTGGCGTGATTGTTTTACAGCATCTGTACACGCAATTGAAAGCTTTCCCTGGAAAAACAAAGAAAACCCCCCCTATTGATTTATATGAATAATTTATAATGAATAATATTTACATTGATTTAAAAAAAATTATTTTGATTCTGGTGTTTTTATGTACAAATATTGGTAATAAAAAAATAATATAACAATATACACAATAAAGTTCAACAAGTTGTAAGCTCTCGATCGCTCGTTTTCCATTGTGTAAATAATCAAGTGACAGAGTTCAAATGGTACCGCATAACAGTAATGATGCTATCGGCATTTATGAGACTGATTGCTGATTGAAGTTGAATAAAAAATAAATAAAAAAAATCATATATGATGCAAAAGTTTAGGGTAAATTTTTTTTGAACATTTTTACTTAAAGCCTTTATATACAATGCATTATAAAAAGTATATTTAATGCATTAATTATACCTTGTGTAACAAGGAATCTGAAAATATAATGCATTTTAACTTTGGTTACAATTATTTATTTATTTATATTTATAATGTACATTATGAACACCTTTATTTATTTATATATATATATATATATATATATATATATGGCTTGAAGTAAAGTGTTATATTTTTTTTTAAATAAATGTTTTCATTTCAAATAAAAGCTGTTCTTTTGAACTTAATCAAAGAAAAATTATATCAGTTTCCACAAAAACATTAAGCAACACAACTGTTTTCTTGAGCACCAAATCAGCATATTAGAATGATTTCTGAGTGTGACACTGCGTTAACTGCTGCTGAAAATGTAGATTGGCCATCACAGGAACAGATTACATTTTAAAATACATTCCAATTTACATTTTTGTTCAAAACATCAAATAAATGCAGCCTTGGTGAGAGCATAAGAGACTTAAGAAAATGTCACCAACCCCAAACTTTTAAACAACCGTGTGTACATGTGTGTCAGCTTGTTTTTTAGTTTAAATTAAAGTGTGGGGTCTCAGGATGCAGGCAGTGAACAATGGGACAGTACTCCACAAATAAAAGCCACTGTAGGCAATTACTGCAAAGCATACCTCAGCACACCATATCCAAACATATTAATCAAACTCGTCTTCACACTGCGCCGCCTGACTCATTTTCTTCCCTCTGTTTTGAATGCAAATACGGCACAGGCTTTGGAGCTTTCACGACAGACACTCCATCCAAGGTAGTTACAGAAATCCAGTGATGAGCCAAGCTCATCTCGCTCGCGTTCCCTCTCGTGGAGGTATCCAAACCCCTAATCTCCAGCATAAATAATGGAACTTTATGAATAATTTAAAACGAATCATCTATTTCAGTTGCTTCCAGGAGATGTGTGTGTTTAAGGTTATTTTAATTTGAACTTCTGCTATTTCAAATACAAATGAGCAAATGAGTCCGTGCGCATTTGGTATTTATCTCATTTTCTGCATCTGATCTCCTGTGAGACTTGGGGGCCCGAGGAATCTGCTGGTTTTGGCAGAAAGGAAAAACAGTTTAAACTACAGCAATTAGTACTTAGACTTGTCAGATCAAAACAGGCGGTGCAGAAAAACATTTGCGGTGGATGCAAAAATAAAACTTCAAGAGGAAGAAAGAGTGCGAAGGGTATGTTTGTGTTTTGTTTGGTGGTGGTACAGGTCACCCTAAGAGTGTGTGTATGAGAAATTAAAGCCAGAGGTATGTGCTGCTTGTGTGTACATATGCGCCAATGAGAGGAACGAGACGGTAGGTTTGATTAAAGTCTCAGTCTTGCAGGGTTCTGAGATGGAAGACTTATCTCTGAATGAAACCAATCTGCTTATCATTTGCAGAGTGGTTTATTTTTTGTCTATAGAAGCCAGTGACATTCTATTTCCAGTGCCTCCGGTGGTGTGGAGAAGCGTTTGGGGGGGGTCAGCTCCAGGTGCTGTTGGGACCACAGAGGGCTGAACTTGGTTAAGTTCCTACAGATGAACCTTATGCTGTAGATCTGTCGTGAGAAGGAGATTTTGCATAGTTTCAACTCCTCTGAGAGAAAAGTTCTACTTTGCTGTTTACTTTTTTGCCCGCAGTTTCATAACACCATCTTAAATGGGCGAAAGAGTTTATCACATTTATATTATTTTTTTATATATATATATATAAATATATTAAGCATTTTAAAATATTCAGTATATACATTCATTGATACTTGATATTTTATTTTATTTTATTCACATTAAATTGATCAAAAGGGACCGTAAAGACATTTATAATGTAAATATTCCTTTTCAAATAAATTAAGTTTTTAACTTTCTATTCAAGGAATCCTGAAAAAATTTAATTTTTCCAATCGATATTGATTTTAAATCCCAAGAATCGATTAGGCTAATCATCCTGTTTTCAGTTGATGGATGAATAGAACATTGTAGCGCGCATCCCATCCAATAAATCGCAATAATCTTTGTGTTTTGTTACTACTGATATGAAACAAAGTCTCAGATTTCAAATTACGTCCATTTCCTTACGAAATTCAAAAACATAAATACCCTTTTTGGCACTGTGGCGTGAGATCGCTCTGTCGCAGCTCAGCTCAAGAGAAGCAGCAGCGCGGAGCACATGATCTTCTCTTTCGCCTTAATAATACCAGTTACAGCGCGAAATAAACAAGATTGAGCATCTGATGTGTGTGTGTGTTAAAAGATAGAGTACAAGTTATCGAAATCCGTATCATGTTACATGTAATCGCTCAATCAGTGTTTCTACCGTGGAAAGACGTCGGTAAAACAGCTTGCAATGTCATGTAACGTCACATTTACCTCAGAAAAAAACATATCCAGTGAACGTCACATTTACCTCAGGAAAAAACATATCCAGTGACCATGAACTCGTTAGTCTGCTAGAAAAATTAACTCTAGAGAGGAGCATTTTGCTAAATATATGCACCATATAACATATTCATCATAATTTTTAATGTTCTTCAATATTTAATGCATGTTTGAATAAATCTGGCAATTTTTTATGACCGCCACCATTTAAATGTTTATTTTTCATATAATTTTATTTTTATAAAATAAATAAATTGATGTGTTTGTATACAAATCAGTTAATTTTTACATTCAATATTATAGAATGCTATTGAAGCCTATTCTACAACTGACTCCCATAGTTTACAGCATTAGTTAAGAGATTTGTTTTCCTTGACAATTTGCCATGTATTGTAGCCTATCTGATATCCAAAATAATCAATATTGAATTGAATCGAATCGAGACGGAATCGAAATCGATTCGAATTGCAAACTTGTGAATTGAAGTCGAATCGAATTGTGAAATTTGTGTCAATACCCAGCCCTAGTGTATGTGTGTATATAAATAGACAAAGATGTGTGTATATATATATATATATCTTTGTCTATTTTTATGTTTGTTTTTTCACGTCTATAATAATTTTTTAATTTCAAGTAAATTCAATTGAATAAAATGTATTACTTAAGGGCTGCTTTTTGCAACTGATCCCCATTTTCAATTCACTTGTGATTCACAAGTTCACCATTCTGATTCACATTCGACTCAATATCAATTCAGTTAGAAATCCAACTGTTAGTGTGCATTTTGCTTTGATATAAAGTACGTTATGTGAACAGTACTGCAGCATGAATGTTTTTATTTAGCTGTATAGATAATAAATATTGACAAATATTGGTGGCAAAATTTGAAACAAGGCTTAGATTTAAAGTTCAATCCTTACATTTAGTTATACACATTTGGCAATGCAAATATAATGTATCAGAATGCAAAATGTCTCCAAGTCATTTACATTTGGTGAGAGTCTTGAAATTAAATTAAATCCCTCCTTTTACATCGTATATTCATGACTCTGTGTTTTTCCACTCTCCGCAGCATTGCATATGCATCCTCCTCTCCTAGGCCACCGTTTCAATCTTCATTGCTAGATACAACAAACATTACATTTACATATTGATTTCACAGTTTTAGTCAATGTAAATAAGCTGCCATTACAGTAAATTTGGTCCTCTGTTAACATAAGCTTGTCCAAAGCTCCTCAGATTAAGGCGCTGGTTGCATAATTAATGTGTGCGTTACATATTAATTCCCAGACTCTCCTCTTCCTGACTGCTTTCATTCGAACCCTGATTAGCCGCCAGGCTCGCCTCTAAGCTGTTGATTCATATTCACACACACAGACGGAGAATTTGCTCAAAGCGCTACTTAACCCCCATCGTTTGTCATCAGATGAGGCCTTCTCTCCTACAACTCAGCACCACGGCTCCCATGAATCTCAAACCTGCTCTGAGGTCAGTGCTCCGAGGGTGACGGCGGAGCGGACAAGCGGCACTAGCCCACTTGTCCTTTTGTGTGACGTTTACAACTCTAAGCTCCAATCGATACCTCCAGACGGCCTTACTGCTGGTGTGCGGCCCATGCCGTGGCCCTTGGCTTTGCCCTGGCCTCCCGCTATCCGTGCAGAGCAGTGGGGTGGCACAGGCTTGTCTGAGCCCTGGGGAGACTGAGACGAGCCCCAACTCGTCTACTGCTGAACTCTAATGCTCCTCTCTCTTTCTTTTTCCCCCTTCTGCCCTTCCTGCCGTTTAGCAGTGCCCAGCAAGGGTTGTCGAATCAGAACTACCTGCTGGTCATTAGCCACCGTGAAGCACAGAGAGATTACAGCCTCAACTTCCCCGCCAGCAAAACCATCCAGGAGGTGAGACAACCACACACCTGTCTGTCACCTAGCCCCCTCTGTCTGTCTGTCTACACCTGCTGTCTGTCTGTCTCTCTACTGCGTTTCTGCCCGTGTTCTCTGAAACTACTCTCTGATTTTTAGGTGAGGCGTCAACTTAATTATTACATGTTAAAATAATAGTCACCAATGATTAAGGGCTTAATTGAGTCAAAGCTAATTATCTCCCAGTTGAAGCTCTTGCTTTTCAGAATGCCCACCAAACTGCCATCTTCGTGATTACTTCAAAATGTCTAATCTCAACTGCGTGTTTTAGGTGAAACTATTCATATTTTTGTCATGTGACCAATACATGTAGCAAGGGCCCATGGCAGGTATTCAAAGCAAATTTATTCAGGTCTACAAATGTGTATCATGCATGTTGGTTAATTATTAGCTAGAGGGCATGCATGCATGCATACATACATACATGAAATGCGGGAAAAAAATTATATTGTGATCATGGATTACCAATTTGTTCGCACGACTTACTAATATATCAGCATATTTTACTAATTTGTTCTCTCATTTTAAGTAAATCGTTTTATTAAATCATGGCTAGGTTGTAATAATTCGTTCCCTTGTTTTATTCAAATCAAAACGAGGCCACGATTTTCTAAAATGAAGGAATTAATTAGTTCAACATGGCCACGATTTGCAAAAACATGGAAATAAATTATTAATTTGTGGTCACGATATATGTGGTAAAACATTCTGACCCTCCGTCTGAAATGATATAGTGTATATATAAAATAAAATAAAAAATTCCCCGCATTTCATGTGCATGGCTCCATAACATATAACTTTATAAATATTTTATAATAGTTATAAAGTTATATGTTATGGAGCCCATTTGTTCCCACGACTTATATGTCAGCACTTTTTACTAATTACTGATGTTCCCTCGTTTTAAGTAAATTTTGCGCACTATATAATAATTTGTTCCCTCATTTTACTAAATCATGGCAAGGTTGTAATAAGGTTCTAATGCATGCTGAATTCAACATTCTGGAAAACTCTCATCTACTGTGTGTCTTTCCACTTATCACTGTGTCTGCAATAGCTAGAGCTCAGTATCGAGCGGCACAAACCCCCCTGTGGCTCATCAGCTCCTTTCCCTCTCCCAACAGACCTGTGCGATGCCATTCTTTTCATCACTCTCCTTTTAACAACACTGTGTTGTATTTAAGGTTGGTTTGTGTGGGACACAAAACCTGAACGCTTCATTCTGTACACACACAACCCCTCCCTGACTCCCTCGCATTCTCCTCTGCCTGCCCCAGTAACCTACACAGAGCTTTCTGGAAATGGCTCCATTAATTATTCACAGCAGGTAGCGTGCACCACGTCAAGTGTAACAAGCTCCCCGTGGACTGACAGCGCCAATTGAACCCCTCCCTTAGTGCTAGGGGAGTCATGTTGGGCCTGTGCAGTGCCGTTTTAAAGAAGCAGACATCTGTGATGTTCTTTTTTTTGTTTTTAAACTTGAGTCCTCTTGTTTAATTTATGCAGCTTCTGACTTAAAATCTGCACTGCAAGAAATCCTATTCTTAACAAAATTTTCTTATTTTCCAGTTAAAACGTCTAAAAATCCTTGAAATAAGAATAAGATATTCAGACTTGTTTTCTGAGAAACTGCCTTTATTCTTAACAAGGTTTTGTCTTATTTTCCACTTAAAATTTCAAAAAATTCTTGAAAAGTTTAATTTGCTTGAAGCAACACTGCATATGATATTCAGACATAATGTTTTTTTGTGAAATTATCTTAATTCTTAAAGATTTTCTTCTTTTTTAGTAAAAAATTCTCAAAAACCTTCAAACAAGATCAGTTTATTTGAGAAGCAACATTTCATGCGATATTATTTCTGAGAAATTATTTTTATATAATAATATTTTGTCTTTCTGCATTGACAGATTTTTTTTTTTACTTGTAGTGTAAACAATTAGTACTTGGTGTAATAGTATGCAATCCATGAAAACGAGTCTTAATATCATTCTTATGCAGCCTTTAGATATTTTGCTGGACATCAAGACAAAATTCCCTGTAGGATAAGCGTGATGTACCAAAGGTTCGATCAAATCTGTTAGTTGAATGAAAATGGAGAAAAAGGGTGCAGATAGGATAATTCAAGTTTGAAATTCCATTTATTTGTAAATTAGTTTTGTGAGGAACTGTTGTGACAGAACTTTCCTCCTTAAAAGAAAAGTAACCAAAAAATGTAAATTATGTCCTTATTTACTCACCCTCATGTCATTCCTAAACCTTTATGACTTAAGGTCCTTGCACACTGAATCAGAAATGTTCGCACGTTAAAAAATAAATACGACCTCACGTTATGTCAATCACGTTTACACACTGCCTCTGAAACTTTAGTCCGTCATAAAAAAAGTAGGATCGGGTTCGATTTTCTTCGTGTTTCGCATCCGTAGTAGGCATTTTGATAGCCGTTTTGACAATTCAGAGACACGAATAATGAATACGAAAAACTCATACGAAGAAAAGGTGATTTAAAAAAAATATATATATGTGTATCATCCTCACTCTTTTCCATATAAGAGCATATATGCTCCTGCATATGCATTATGCAGAATTTGGCTTTCAGGCTACAAAATGACAAAAAAGCACCATATAAGTGTCATTAAAAAGTAGTCCGTATGCTGTATTCCAAGTCTTCTGAAGCCAATCAGTGTCTTTGGACAGGCAGATTTAAGTCATTAACCATTGGAAATCTTCCCCTCCAGTGAGCTGTTACTAATGTTATGAATAACACGAGGTTGAGTAAATGATGACCGCATTGTCATTTTTGGGTTAACTATTCCTTTAGGTGTTCACTTCATACTTTAAGTCAGAAATCTTTTTTTTTTAACTACAGAAATGCTTTTCCCCACCTCAGCTATGTCCACGCAATCCCAGAATCCCTTTCCCGGCGAAACTGCCGCCTTGATGGCGCTGGTCACCATTACAGTAATCAGACTACTTGACAGGTTTGTAATGGTGCTAATTGAAGAGATTAAAGTGAGATGGGTGAGCGCTCTCTTTCCCTCAGCAGATGGTTTTGATGAGCACCTACTGTGAACCTTAAGTGTTTCTGCCGGGATTACAACAACTGGAGAGTAGAGCCCGCGGGGAAGAGAAAAGAGGAGCAGGAAGCGAAGCTGTTGGCTTGGTAGGGGAGCGAGTGACTGGACAAAGCTGAATCAAACGGACCGCTGTGGCCCCAACTGGCCTGATCCTCAGGCGTTCTGTTTCTTTCTTCCTAAGACGGAGAACGAGGGGATGAGAGAGAAGATTTGTTTTCTAAGGAGAAACAAATTGCATGCGATATAAACTGTTTTTGTAAGAGAACACCTTATTGGTTGCACGTCACTTTCTAAATGGCTCTCTCTCAGAGTTAGTTTGGTTAGCTGTAGAGTTCATTAGTTACTTTGGCTCCACTGAAAGATTTTTTGCTCTATTGGGATGGGAACATTTTTATCAAGCGTGTCCAAGCACTTGCTTTTGTGTCCGAAATGCTAGAAAATAAATGTGTGAATGGAAAATAAAAGCTCTGTGGGGATCCACTACATTTCTTCACAAACAACTCGTTGGGAAAAGTTACTAACAAGTGAGAGAAGTTTTTGTTTTACAGTTGTGGCTCTTAAAACTGAAGGCCTGTGTGAAAATGCAACAAAACAGCAACAGAGAGCTCTCACAATCTCCCCTCTCTCTTTTTTCCCCATTCACCCCCTCGCAACCACATATGGAGAGGACTCCTCTCCAGCCTTTCTTTTTCTGCTCATCTTTTGTCTTTGCTGAAGACCAGCCGATGCTTTTCTGCATGTGCATATCAATAGGAGCGGTAAAAGAGAGAGAGAAGAGAGTCCCTCAGTGCTATCCCGTTGTTTGTCTTTGCCAAAGGCTCTCGCTCTGCCTCCAGGCTCCCAGGGAACGTACCCTTCCACTATTCGGCCCCGGGCCCTGCTCTCCTCTTCTGATTGGCATTCCCAAACCGAGTTTGGGGCTGCGCTTAAGCCTCAGAGCAAATGTTTGTCAGGAAAGTGGTGGGGAGAATAGGGCCGTCCGATAGGGCTCTGCCGTCCGTGACCAGACGACTCGTCCCAGGGATTTTTGCCGGCCCCACAGCATTTCTCTCCGCAGCTGGAGAGATGAACGCAGAGGAAGAAAAGAAGGATGGAAGTAAAAGAGTGTGAATGAAAGGCATCTGGTGCTGAAGAGCTTGTGACTGTTTAATGGCAACCTTTTCTTCTCTTTGATTTCTCTCCAGCCAAGGATTACCAGTACTTGGCATTTAGAAAGATTGGATCATTAATGTGCGTGTGTGTGCGCATGTTTGTCTGAGAGCGCGTACGTGTTTATTGACGTCCAAGTCATTTAATTTTGTAAGATTCAATTTTTTTTTCGAGCTCTTGGACCAATCTTTTTGTCTTTTATATGAAGATATTAATAACATTATTGAATTTAACAATAATATTTAACATTATCTGCCAGACGCACAAAACTGCCATTGTACAGTTCAATGTAATGTAATGTGTTTGTGTATATGTAGGTATGTATGTATGTATGTATGTATATATATATATATATATATATATATATATATATATATATATATATATATATATATATATATAGACAGACACATACATCTTTAAATTTAACTTTGCAGTTTAGGTTATGTCAGTAAGGGGGCAGCAATACACAGATGCCTTTCAATTTTTGTGTATCTCAAATGCTATTATTTATCCGTTTATTTTGAGCAGTCCATCTACTATCACCATGTAAAATGTATATTTCATCTACACCATGAAAATGTTTGTTCTATGGGTGATATATAATATCTGTCTTATATGACAACCACACTGGAGAATATATAAAAGAAAACCTTTTTAAATGAAAGGCGCTGTTACATGCAGTCCTTAAGTATATAATCCCGGCAGCTGAAATGTCTTTATCCATGAGATCTTCCCGCATTTTCTGATATAATGTCAACATTATCTGCTTTTTTCCCTCCTCCTTTTCACAGTAGAAGTCTGTTCCCTGATGCTAAAAACTCTATTGTGACATTTAAAATGAAATGTCAGCGGAACTGGATTTAATAGGACTGAGTCTTTTCCTTCGTTATTTAATCAAATCTCTTTGTTCCTTATGGGCAGCGGTTTGGGCAAGACAGAACAAATGTCAGCCGTTACCGAACATCTTCAAACTCTCTTTACTTTCTCTTAGAAATCAGTGGTAAATAAACTTGTTATTCACTGGATTTGTTTGTTTATCCTTTCCGTGTATATATTTTTTCTCATTTAGTTGGGTAATGTTGGCTTTAATTTGCAGACCCCTGACTGCTAAGAGGAGGAATTCGTAGCTCATGAATAGGTAATGACACTTGTGTTTGTGAATATTGCAGCAGTATAGGGCTTTCTCCTCGTAAGTCAATTATAATTCGCAGTAGTTGCAGAAAGAGTCCCTCACCCAACCAGCCATCTCTGATAAATTAACTTTTATACCACCTTTATCCGTTGACAGGTTTGTGTTTGTGGTTTTATTTGCCATTTTCTTTTCTTATGCGCCAAGAATGTTCACATCTCTACCTTCCAATATAGCTAAATCTGTTTTGAAGTCAAATAACTGTGAATAGCTTCTCGTTGCATGTTTGTCATGATGGGATGAAGTCTGGCTGAAGTACAGAGGGGTATAGGTGTATTGACAGTAGGGCAGTGCTCATAAAAAGACCCAATGAAGTAAAGTGGTGAAATATCAGATTCTCGCAGAGGGACGATTTGTTATAGCAGCTAAATGCTTCTGTCTGGTCCTTGGTGATGCCGTTACTTTCTACTTTCTCTTGGGCTACGGTGCCATTTGACCCTAAATGGTTCATTACAGCCAAGAGCCGGTGTTTACGGCAGCCTGCCGGTCAGGCCTGGGCGGCCAAATCCCTGTAGCCCTCTGGTCAAACACAGATATTACACTCTGTAATAACATTGGCCAACCCAGCTGACCCTTGCTCACTTCAATAAGAAAAACGCACAGCCCAGTGTGTGGGCTCGAGGATGTTTGATTGTGTGTGTGTGTGAGATGGTGCAGTCTCCGACTTCATCCGGCCGAGGTGTTGTTGTAAATATCTAAATTTGTTTCCCTTTATTGAGTTTTTGCCTGACCAAAATGGTCTGAAAACTGACTTTATACATGGTTCTTTACATATCTGTATTATTGAAACATTAAAAAAAAACTTTTCTGTCTGTCTGAAAAACCTTTAAACCATCTTTGCATCTTTATAAAAAGCCTCTATAAATTAATGCAGGCAGTGGTTCTTAACTGGTTTTGCTTGCTTCAGGAGACGGACATGAACAGTACCAAAAATAAACAAAAATATCTTTATAATCAAACATTACAAGTTAATATATTAATATTATCATGAACTGCATGAATCCAACAATGTGCATGGGATAAATACAAGTAGTTATTATTATTATTATTATTACTATTTTTAAAATGCATTTTGCATTTATTAAATTCATTATTTGCATTAGCGTAGTTTTTCCCCCTCCTGTCAAAGACACTATCCATACCCTGATATATTTTGGGTCTCAACCCACCAGTTGAGAACCTCTGTATTATTGAATTCATAAATATTCATATTTTTGTGGGTTTTTTTTTGTCAACATAAAGGTTATGATTGTATCTGCTAATGAATTTTTAACCCCATTTCTTTCAACCCTGCTTCATGTCCTTTGTTTTCACAAGCATCTTGTGCCCATCGTTTCTGCCTCTGTGGGCACGAGTCCTCAGTCTGGCAGAGGATACATGTCCACTCAGTGCGCTGGCGGTGGGATTTGGCCATGCGCTAGGAGGGCTTTCTGCCACAATGGCTAGTTTTCTCTGCCTCTGTATCTAGCGCCGCGGGGTAGTGCATTCTCTGGGGATAATGCACTAGAATCTGCGGCCCTTCCAGCTCTGGGCAACGTCCGCTTTGATCACCCCCATCCTCCGCACATCAGCCTGGCGTTGGGCTTTAAACCAACAGCGGTGTAGGAGCAGGGGCCAGCGTCAACTGTTTAAATGCATGCAATGTTAATAAGTGCAGTTACATGGGGGTGAATGGCAGAAGGGAAATACTGTCCATTTTTCTAGTGAAGGGCTGTTGGCATTGGGCATTAGGACAGGCATCTGTGGAATTTTGAGAACACGGAGCTCTTTTTTCCGCTACTTGCCTTTTCTCCCTCCCATTGTGTACTGAAAATGTCTAAAGAAATGTTTCTGCTAGAGTTTTTTAAATTAATTTGAATGTATTCATTAGTGTTGTATTCGTGAATCTGTTGTCTGATCTTTTTGTCTGTTTATATCTCAGGTGAAAAGGAACATTTCAGACCTGACAAATATCCCTGTGCGGCATCAACAGTGGGACGGCTGGCCTGCCTCTGCCTCAGATGACTCGGTATGATTTTTTTTCCCTCTCTCGATATAATATATTCTATTATATAAAGAATAAGTTATAAAATCAGAATAATTACCAACAAAAGTAAAGGTGTCATGTTGAGTTTTTGTCCTGACCAGACACGACCACAAAGAAAGACCAGCGGCAGATCTTCTTTTTGGTCACCGGGTAGCCCGGCCCACAGTAAAATCTCATTGGCCCAAAATCTATTAACTTCAAGTATGTTCTACTTGGTTATAATTGTTGCTCCATACAGAAATTTTGCTTTCATTTTAAAATGACAAATTACTATAAAAATTGTGCCTTAGTTAGCATGCATTGTAAGAAAGCAGAATTTGGCGGTCATTTCAGCTTTTCTGTAGTGGTTCTGTAGCATCACCCGATGTGAAAGTAAGATGTTGGTACTAATTAAGATGTCACAGAGCAGCTCCTCTCCCTTGTCCTCCCTGTGTGGACATTACAGCTCATGTAGTGGAGGGTCAGTGACCTTTCTCGCCCTGTTCCATGCTCCCAGCCTTTCAGCACGACTCGTTCACAGTGATCAGAGAGGGCCCTAACACCGAACCCTGTGGAACCCCACCTCCCAGCTTAGACATCCATGATAATCATCCGTACAATAACCATGGGAACTTTCTCTTTACTTATCACTGATCATTGTGCTTATCATTGTACTTATCCTTGTGCTTCTGATCAGTTAAGCATGGAAATTGCCCTTGTGTTTTAACCATGAAAGAGTAATGTGTTTCTTAGGTCTATGCTTGTCATTGTGTCTTGATTTGGTGTTAGGTGCCTAATTGAGCAAAAGTGTTGTTTCAAAGGGAGTGTCCTGATGAACAAACATGTTTTTTGAGCACTGTTTGTTTCAGGTGTTGACCCCCCCCCCCACCACCACCACCACCACTTTATGAATGAGAAACCATAAAAAAAATTTCTGAAGCTATTAATATGGTTTGTGTGACCACTATTTAAAGAACATTATAAAACATAAAACCCTATGACTACTTAGTATTTGACAGTACCATAACAAAAGACTCTGACCCCATTGTCAGTAGCTTTATGAGTAGTTTCACAGAGCCCTTCTACAATGACTGCATTGTTTTCTGCATTCTTTTTTTTTCAGTGTGCACTTGTAAGGCTCATGTATCTCACCCGTTGCATTTAGCTCATATTGTTAAAAGGGCGGTTAGAGAGATCGTTTCGTCCTTTAGCGAAAAGCACAACAGACACAAGGTCACTGAATTACACCCTCTCACCACAGACTGCCCACTTGAGTCGGGCCACTTCAGGGTTGAAGTGCACTCACCGAAGACCTCAACCAACAAACTTGTTTTTTGATAAAGAGGGCACTGCTCATGAATACTCTTTAAGGCACATTAAACTGTTAATGCCCTTGAAGTGATTGGTTATGTGTGGTCGTCGTGCTGGCCACGGACCAGCTTTCCACCTCAACTCGTCTTGGCTTATAGGGAGGGACATATTATTAAAGCGCCAGTCTTAATAATGGTCCCCAGCCCTTATTGAAATGGCTAGCTGTGCATTAGATGCAAAGCTCTTGCATGGCAGGCAGGCCATCTTTTGCGCGTATCTCATTAACCTTCCCTCATCTCCCGGGATTTGTACCAATAAACACGACAGCCCAGGCTTAGAAATACATTTACCAGCAGTCTGAGTCAATGCCTGCTCTTCTGTGCTTTCATTACCCTTCGCTTGCTCATATACAGCGAGTCTCTCTGCACTCTGTTCCACCTCATAAGGGAGAAAAATAGAAAACTAATCAGTAGTCAGTTTACATTTCGCCGACTGAGTTTTTAAGCATATTGGTTTTGAAGGAGCCAGCGACAGTGTGTTTTTTTTTTTTTTTGCTTGTACTGTCGAAATGGATTGAGCTTAATATATTTATCTGTTTCAGGTGGCTCTTAGTGCATCTTCTGTATACATGTTTTGTATTACTGTCAGGGAGTCAGATGAAGAAAATATGATTTGATTTTGATCAATTTATGCAGTGAAACTGTTTAACCAGTTAACATTTAAACAGTGCAGCCATTTTAACTGGATTTACAATTAGCATTGCAAATTTGTCTCTCGGGAGAAAGGGATTACAATGTAAAAATCAGCGTACCTTTGAATCTGTGGGTGGATCTTAGCGGTTGTCTTGACGTCCCTATGCAGTGTCTGTAAATTCAAAGGAGGCTGTTTACCATAGTCATGTTTTAGCCCTTGTTTGTTTGAGTGGGTGTAGTCTGGATGTGTGTGGTGTGTTTGAGGGGCTGACACAGGCTTCTTCATATGGCAGGCCACTGGAGGACTGCTGTTTGCAGGCTGTGTTTGGCATTAACCGCCCAAACTTTGGTATGTTTTCTGCCCAAACTTAGGCTGCACTATGTGAGCACATTTTTTCTTGTATCATACTGTAATATTTTGGAGATTGCTGAAGGTTTATTCTGCAAAGTAAATAATGCCAGTTCATCACTTTGTTTTATTATTGACTAGTTTTATTCCATGCCTTTTTGTAAAGGAAAAATAATTAATTGTATTCAGGATTAATCGGCTGTGCACTGTTCCTTTTGCTGCTGCTATTAGTAATAATAGTAGCTCGAGTTCTTGTTTATTTTATTTGTTCTCTTAATTTAGGTTTCTAATTGGTCCATTTCCCACCGCTCAGTTCTCTCACACACACGCATCCTGAGCCAAAACTCTTTTGAGCTCTTTTCATATTTCACTGCCAACCTCATGCAGCACCTATGGGAATGATTGACAACTTCTGGAACGTCCTTATTAGAGTCTTTTCCCCCTTAATTGCTGACATTTATCCAGTGTTTCTTGATGTTTGCTAATGTATTACTGCTGCTGCTCTCTGAGGGTCTCCGTGGCCCACGGCTGTTATGGGCTTTCAGCGTCACAGACCTGTGGAGGCGGCTTATTGGGCCCGTTGGTTGCCGTAGCGACGAGGCTCAGCTCTAAGCCTGTACAGAGCCCCTTGAGAGATTGCTGTCTGCAGGTGAAGTTCTTCCGAGGAGAGGATATATACACTCTTATATTGCCAATCATCTGTCTTCAGAACCGCCAACTCTGTCTTCAACAACCATCAATATACACTCCCTGTACCTCACTGGGGCGTCTGACATGAATCACGCATGACATGTTTAGATCAACACGCTGCTGACTATCCTGGTGTTGTATTTAACAGCAGGTAGTCGTGTTCTGTCGTATGCAGGGGAAATGGATCTCTAATGTTTGATCTGTTGTAGTAAAAATTTTTCCCTGTCAGATCAGATCTTCAATTTGCATTGCAGGTAGAATTTGGAAACTCATTTTTGAAACTATAAATAAACATATATATATATATATATATATATATATATATATATATATATATATATATATATATATATATATATATACTAAATGTTTTTTTGGGAGGCATTATCTCAAAGTGTATTTTCTTGACTCTCTGGACCTATTAGTTATAGAATTATAGATTCTGGACCTATATAATTATATAATTAAATTATTGTAAGATGCATTTGCTGTGTTCTACCACTGACAATCTGGCAAATCGTAGCAGTTACAGATTACTCCTTAAACAGGTCAAAATCATCACCTAGCGTATTCACACTTTTTTTCTCTCGAAGGGCTTAGTTTTGAAAGGTTCACTGGGCTTTTTGAACACTGTATTTGACCCTAGATCTTAATCAAAAGGACACCTCTTCAAACCCTAACCTGAAAGGGTCCAACAGGTGTTTAGGGTGGGGCTTCTTATTTTTCTTTTCTTTTCTGGACTCCACACTCTTGCTTTTTTCGCGCTCTGTAGCTCTCTTGTCCTCAACTATCAAAGAAGGCAGGCACAAGGTGCAGCTTGGGGCTCTCGGACGACTAGAGCAGCTGTCAGCAGTAATTATCTCCTTCACAACCTGAAAGATGGAGAAGGACAACAAATAGCTGAAAACAACCAAGAGGAGAAGAAAAAGAGAAATATGTTTAGTTGATGGTAGACAGGGAAGGAGAATTCTTCTTAGATGAGAACAGAACAGAGAAGGAGAAATGGAATTCCTCTTTTGCATGGTGCTCAGTGCTAGGGGCTTTAATGCAAATGTTAATGAAAGGGGTCCAAAAGAGGAGGATTTAGTTCTTTGTTTGGAGGTGGAGAGGGAGGTGTGGAAAGATGAGGGGGTGACCTCTCCCCTGTAGCCTGCGGCTCTGACATGCACACACATATGCAACCAGGCATATTCATACCGTTAGGCGATGGGGTCAGAAGAACATTGACGTTTTGCCACTTACCTGAGACTTTAAGTGCCCTAATTTTACCTTTCTTCAAGTGTTAAATGGGATATATCATGTAAAGCAGGATTTACATTGTTTGCTTTGAGATAAAGGGGTTCTTTACCATAGATGTACTGTAGCATTTACAGCCCTGGCCATTTATGAGAAGTTTTCTTAGAAAACACATTATTTCTGATATCATCATAGTCATGGTGAGCACATTAAAGGTATAGTTCGCCCAAAAATAAAAACTGTCATAATTTGTTCACGTCATGTATTTCCAAAAACTTTGACTTTATACTATATAGCTATGTTTTTTGTCTAATCAATGAGCTATTGGGGTGTTATACAGGGTTGTTTTTACCTCAATGACTTTCAAAATATCTTTTTTTTTCTTCCATAGAAATCATACAGGTTTAAAACAACAGGTAAATGGTGACATAATTTTTATTTTTGTGTAAGCTATCCTTTTAAAATAACTGTACGTGTTTAGATATCAACATCAATACAGTATTAGGCAACTTGACCAACCTGATGATCAACAGTGTTCTGGTCCACAAAGTTTTGCATAACATAGGTCATTTACATATAGATGTATTAAAGGTACAATATTTTAGGTCAGACAGATGGTGAAAGCAGTTATGGAATAATAAATTATGACTTTGCATGCACCTTCACTTTACCCCACTCTTCCCTGTGATTTCTTCTGAAATTAGTTCTACATTTTCTCTGGCCTTTGATATTCTGATACTTCTGCAAAAAAAACATGTCTGTTTTTTGGACAGTTTTCTTGATTGTGTTACCCAACAGTAATGTACATTGTCTCCCTGTACAGGCAGTCTGTCTTTAATTAGTCCTTGTAGAAGAGAAACACTATCTGTGATTCTTCTCTCTGTGTGGGCCATCACAAAAAGAGAGAAAGTGTTTTGTGTGTTTTGGGGGAGTTAGCGCCCTGTTAAAGTACTTGACACTCTGAAATCCTCTCTGAGTTGCATTATGATATTATGGTGCTTAAACCAAAGCTTCTTTAAACCTAATCTGTTATGTCTGTTAATCAATACCAAGACGTGACATCAGTTTTGGTATGTCTTCAATTTGTTCATTTCTTTTTGTAGAAATTGTTTCAAAAAAGAAAGAAAAAAAAATTCATTAAATTTTGTGCAGCCATTATTTTAAATGTGTGTGTTGTAATGGCAAGGCCATGGCAGCTATTTTTAATGATTTTTTTTTTTTTTTTTAATTAAGGTCATAGCTTTGTAACTGATGCTTGATCCAGCAGCACTAGTTTGTATTGAGAAAAATTACAGATCAGAGATATTGTCATATTCTATAGCTGATCATTTTTGTTTAAATGTCCAATTATTATTATTATTATTATTATTATAATAATTGTGGTTATTGTTATGAAAAATCTTTTTTTTTTCATCCATTTTATCTGAAGTTGTGCCACCTAAATGGTCATAAATACATTTTTATCTTTGTTTTGGGCTTAATTTTTTTTTTCGCTTAAATTGCAACATGTTTTTTTACTTAAGAATTGTCAGTTGTTGTTTAAAAAATTGAGCAATTCATGATAACAATACTTTAAGTAATTTAATTTACCAGTGAACACAGTGGTGTAATAGTGTTTTTTGGGTGCCATTTCTTTAAAATCTCACTTAAACAGTTACCAACTCTTCAATTTCTGATATAGAGATGAATGGCTTGATTAAGTAGAAAGTATAAATTCTTCTGTTAAGTATTCCTCAAATCAAAACAAAAATCTCTTAAAAGCACCTCAAAGTGTTCAAAGTATCAGATCCCCCTGCAGTCAGGTATCCATCTTTCTCTGTCTTTTACTTTAGTTTCTTGTCTTTATTGCTACCTGCCTGGTTAAGTAGTACAAATATGATTTCCTTTGCTCTTAATTTGAAGTATAGAGCGCTATGGTCATTTAAGTATCTGAAATGAATATGTAAAACAGACAGTGATTATAATGTGGAATTGGGAATGTCAGGTAAGAGTCGAGAGAATAGAGCTCTATGCTGTCGCTCCAGGGAGGTGTTTGTGTTTGTGTCTTTGTGTGTGTGTGTGTGTGTGTGGTGGGGGGCTAGTCTGTAATGAGTCCCTGTAGTGTGGAGAGCTGCTGACATTTCCACTCTAGCCTGAGAGTTAATGAGGTACTCAGGCCTTCACCAGTAGCTCGCTGCATGTGATGCTCTTTAGAGCGCCAAGCATACAGAACCTCTATCCAGAAAAACCCTGCGTAGATGAATATCAGTCTGTGCAAACTTTACTGGGAAAAGACGTCTTAAAGGAATAGTTCACCAAAAAATTCTGTCATCATTGGCATATCCGTATGATGTTCCAATCCCAAAATGAACTTCATAAAAGTTAGCAATGACGACTTCATGTAACTTCAAGCAGTGGTCTTTTCATGAACAACAATGCAGTGTTTCTTTCAACATATGACGAAAATGGTGTTGTCCTCTTATATTTTGTATTACTATGTCCTGCCCTACAAATAATAATAATTATATATATATATATATATATATATATATATATATATATATATATATATATATATATATAACATTTTATTTAATTTTTTTAAAGGCTGTAAAAACAACACTATAAAATGGTGTTTCTCACCCAGGGGGGTGACAAACTTCCAAGGGGGCCTCAAGATGACTTAAATAAGACAAAACAGACATTAAAATAAGCTAAAACAACAACAAAAGAAGATATTTCTAGTATTGGGTTATTGTTATAACAAATATACATCAATATTCAAGTATTGTTGTGGACAATAGAGAGGCCTTGAAGTCAAAATTGAGATTCAGATTGAGATTCACTGCTGTAACATGTCTAATAAAGCTGTTTTGTGATTGTGCAGATGACTCTGGCCGTCAGTGGAATCAGTTTCCCCTGCCACCACCTGACTGTGTGCAGAAGATCTTCCTCTGGGCTAACGGTGGACCAGACCGATGAGGTAAAGCAGAACAGACACTACAATGCACAAACAGTCAGACCTACTGTCTTTCACTTGTATATAAGGAACATTATGTTTCTCTAATCATTTATATTTACATTTATACATTTCATTACTGCTGTTTTTGTTTTTAGTTTTTCAACATATTGAAAGCCAGCATGTGATGCCACTTTTGGCCATTCTAATGTTTTGTGGGATTTTTAATTAGACCGCTCCGCTCAGCCAAAATGCATTTTATCTTTAATGAGAGATTCGTTGTTGGAATAGAAATGAAGTCCTGTTCTGAATTGATGAAGTAACATGTAATGGGCACAGTGATCGCTGTCGAGTTGCCAGGCGTAACACTGCAGCCAGACTTGCCCCTGCATTTCAAGTCTGATGGCAACCTTTCAACAGATTTGCAACTATTGCATTCTCTGTACTATTCATACTAGGTTTGGGCCCCAATGTGGAATTAAAATGGGAATTAGTTTATGAATTATTATTATTATGCTCTTTTTATGGAGTTATAATTGAGTCAACACTGATATAATATTTTTAAATTGCTGCTGTTTGTTTTTGTTATTGCCAACATTATATATCTTTTCCATTTCGCCTGATTTTAAACACGCATGCCTTTCACATTAAGTGAAATTAGGATTAGAAATTAGGATTAAATTAACATTCTGATATACAGTTGAACATTTTTTTGTAATTTTGTAACCTTGCATAAACACAAATATCAAAAGGCCTTTTACCTTATAAATGTTTATTCATAACTCTGTAATGTGTGTGTGTGTGTGTGTGTATATATATATATATATATATATATATATATATATATATACTGTATATATATATATCACACACATTATAACAATAATATATAATCCAGGGGTTGCATTACACAGTTGACACTAAAAATGTGTATTTCTCGCACTCTAATTGCTTCAATGTTTATAGGTATTTATTTTAGAAATACCTATAAACATATTATTAGTATTATTATTATTAATAAAAATTATTATTAATAAAAACCTAAAGTATCTTTCTCAAAGTGCGGTAAAGAAAAACAACAACTGCAAATTAAAAACATCCATAATAAACACACAAAAGCAACACTAAAGTCAATTAAAAGCCATCCTAAAATAAAACGTTTTTAGACTGGATTTAAAAATACCCAGGTATTTCCCTTATGTCAGATGGAAGAGAATTTTACAATTTTGGGGCATGAAAAGCAAAAGCCCTGTCATCCATAGAGAAAACCCATGTTTTAGGGACAGCCAAAGAGTCCACTCTGAGAAGAACGCAAATGACTTGTCATATAAATGACATGTTAACCTATAAAGCACTGCTTCTCCTTTTAATTTCTTAGTTTTAGTCTCTTGTCAAACTACCTTTGGTATTAGACCTTTTCCTGTTCTCATTTATTGGTACTGTCACAGATATATTGTGCATCTGTAGTTTTTAGCATATTAAGTGTTTCTTAACAAATTGCCTTTTCAATTGTTTCTTAACAAATTGTGTGTTTGTGGTTCAGGTAAACCCTACGTTACAAATATGGAAATATCCAAAATCCTTTTCCTTGTGGGGAAATTGTTTGGTCCCCATGAGGAAAACAGCTTATAAATCATACGAAGTGATGTAAAAATGCAGAAAGTTTTCTGTTATAGGTAGGTTTAGGGCTAGGGTTAGGGGACAGGATATACAGCTTGTACTGTATAAAAATCATTATGTCTTTAGAAAATCCCCATAAAACATAAAAACCCAACGTGTGTGTGTGTTACAGTGCACAGATGTCCACATGGTCAGTGACAGTGAGGGGGATGATTTCGAGGATGCACCTGAATTTGGTGTAGATGAATCCGAAATCTTTGGCATGGGAAGCTCGACTTGTCGAAAGTCTCCGATGAGTAAGTTATAGTGTCATTTCATTTGAGGCTGAACATAAGGATCTATTTTGATGTATTCCTTCATCTTCCCTCAGTGCCAGAGAACAGTGAAAATGAGGGTGATGCCTTACTGCACTTTACTGCTGAATTTTCTAGAAGGTGAGATCTCTGGACAAAGTTACATCTGTAATCCAATTTCACTAAAGAAAACCAAACATATGCTTAGTTTCTTTGTAGTTCAGAATGTGATGTCTTGTGTACACATTTTCCAGCACTGCTTGTTTTGAAGAAGTGCTTTAATGTTTGAAAATAGCTACTCTGATATTTGGTATTTACTCAGAATCAGCACACTGAGGTTTGCTTTGTGTGTTTTGTAGATATGGCGATTGCCATCCTGTGTTCTACATCGGCACCTTGGAGGCCGCGTCTCAAGAGGCCTTTTACGGCAAAGCCAGAGATGTGAGTATATACTGAACTCCAGAATGTACCCATCAATAAATGCATCAATAATCAAATGTATTAAAAATCATGATAGAAATTATGCATATTTTTTTATTAAATATATGTATATATTTTTATTATAAATGATTATTTTATTTTAGAATTTAATTGAATTGAATTGACAGTCGAAGATGGTACTGGAAATTATAGGGAAACAGTAGGAGGTGAGATCAGGAAATGACCTGAGCCAGATTCCAGAAACCTATGTGACCCATGTATAAAGGCATGTGCTACCAGGTCACGTCTCCAGCATTTAGTCTGAGTGTCATGCGCACAGGTATAAACAACGCTAAAGGTTTGATTGGCAGAACTGGCCCCCCATCATGATAAATCCCCATCAAATTTCCGTTTCCCATTTGAACAGCTGAAGCTTTATTTAGAACAGCTTTGTGCTGGTTTTCCCGCTGTGTCCTCATAAGGAGGCTTGTATCAACTGACAGCTTGTGTGGATTACAGTCTTATTAGACTGGGAGGATGCAGCAAGATGTTCAGGGGGTTTTGAGCATGAGGAGCGGGCTGGAATGGCTTCCTGCCTGTAGCCCAGCTGATCTCCTCCTCTCCTCAGCACAGGCACAATATGGCCGCCGCACTCCCCTGAGGAGACAGTTCAGTGTGTCAGTAAAAACAAACTAACGTAAAAAGAAGAGATGACCTGCTGTGTTCCTCTCATGCAGACAGTCATTGTGTTTTTCTTTACGGGTCATACATTATCCATGTGCGCTTCTCTAGTATGTTATTTGCAGTTGCAGTTTCCTTTTGGGTTTCAGCCAGAGGATTTATATTTAGGAAGGATTTAATGGGGCACATTTAAGGCATGCGTCATTAAAAGTACTTTTTACCTCCCCAAAAGTGTGGGAGATTTTCTAAAAATGGGGGGACAGGTCTACTGGGAATGTTGTTCCAGGCCTGCAAAGTCCCTAATTATATTTTTTTAGAGCACTAATTTGTGGTATTAGTTAAAGATGATGAAATTTCTGCCCACTAACACCATTAAGAATTGCAAAGATACAAAAAGAATTTGTTTCTCAAATGCTATCTCAAACTAGATAATCCCGCTACTCCTGCCTTTGGTTGAGCCAGTGTTCACCACCCTTCAGTCAGCTGGACTTCTCGTTAAGTGAACGTTATTTAGCCACGGCTGTGAACGTTTCATGTGCACGTGTGCATGTGTGGGATGGATTTTTCTGAGGGCACTTGTGCCCCTGTCTCATATCCCTGAGAGGCTAATCACTAAGTAAAACACTACATGTGATGAAGTGTTTCTGGAGTGGGAGATGCTCCCAATCCGTCCTTAATGAAAATGCCGGGGGCCCTGGAGTTCATCCGGAGGATCAGCGGAAGACTCTTGAGTCAGGCCACCCATCAGCACACAGGCCTCATCACAAATCCCCTTAACATCCAGCTAATCACGCTAACCCTCCTCTGCCACCCGCACAAAGATGCCCATCAAAATTCATAGCTCCTCTGCGCCCTTCGTGGGTTTTTCATGCATGAGCTTTATGGCGGGGCCTCCGTGACGAAGTGATTTTTTCGGCCTGCAATAAAAGAGATGAGTTCTGACACCCGAATGCCATCACGTTGTTGATGCTGCTATGCTAACAGGGGAACTGAGGAAAATTGACTGTTGTCTTTAAACATCGATCGAAATAATTGACTAATGTGTTAGTAGTTCTTTTTGCCTTTTAACACAACAATGATGTTGTTTTACATGTTGCTTAATGAGCATCATTTTACTCACCTTTATTGTTCTAAACCTGTATGAATTTTTTATTCCACTGAACACAAAAGAGTTTTTTTTTATGCAGTGGTCACTCTTTCCATTCAATTGAATGAGCACTGAAGCTTTCAAGCTTTAAAAAGGACCCAAAAGCAACCAGCAAAGTATCACAAAATGGTCCATTCGATTTAGATGCTATATTCTAAGCCATACAATACCGACATATCTCTCAATGGCAAATCTTTGAGAGAAGTAACAATGTTCCATTCATAAAGGAATTTTTCTTGTGAATCAAATCTTTTCTTGACAATCCAGTGATCAGTGATCTAATCCTAATGGTTCACTTGCTCACTGCAGGGGAATATTAAAATTACTTTTATAATTGAATATATAAAAAGGAATTAAATGTAATTCTGTTCATCTCAAAACTATCAGAAGACTTAGAATAATAGTGCATGAGTTGAACGAACCACCTTTATGATACTTGTATGATGCTTTTGCATCCTTTTTCAAATTTAAAGTAAACTGCATCTTGAACATGAGAGAAAAAAAAAATCTAAATATTTCTCCTTTTTTGTTCCCTGGAAGAAAGAAAAGTCATATGGGTTTGGAATGACATGAGGATAAGAAATGAATCACTGGACTGGCCCTTTAAGAGTTGTATTGCATATACAAGGCAGCTCCTAAAGTTAAACTATAATTATGCAACGAGATTATTATTATTACTAGATTATTGTTTAGTTTTTGTGGGAGAATCTCTCATAGTATTGTGAATGCCATCTGTTAAAGCACTCCACTACAGGTCAAAGAGAGCAGTAATATGAACTCCTCATTTCCCATTGTTTGCTTTCCTACAGCCAAAAGAGGATGATCATTTTCTCCATCTCTCCCCCTCCAGCACATACATCGCCTGTAATTAAAAACATCCTTTCACAATACTTTTAAAAGAGACGTATGGCTGTCTGTGTAACTAGTGTAACTCTCACAGACACGCAGGTGAAGCCACCAAGGTGTTTTTTTTTTTTAAACTCCCCAAATCATATTTATTCAGTCTGTAGATATAATTAGACACAAGCAGCTGCTTCTTACATCCTAAGATGACGTGATGCTAACATCAGGACATTTTGCTTGCTTTATTTCTATTTCAGCTGTGTTTAACTGGTAGCTCCACCCACAGTGAAATCTCATTGGTCCAAATTACCTTTTGATAGCTGTTTATTAAAGTTGCAATGTAGTTGTGTAAGAACAGTTTTATGCTTTTTCTAATGCTTTGCTTAATGTGGTTAGTATGCCTTGAGCCCTTGACTAGGTTAATTTAGTCTTGTTCACATCAAGTTTGATGCAACTAAATGACACAAAGTAAAGAAATTTTTAGCATATTAAATTTCCGTTGTCCTCCAAGTTTCGATATCTATTTTTTAAAAATTGGCTTAATATCTGAATAATGACTATTATTGTTTAGATTCATGTAAAGGAGTACAAAGACATGCATTGTTTCATTTTAAAATCCTGTAATCTGTATACGTGCCAAAAAGTCATGCTTAATGTGAATAGGCCTTCAATTTGCAGGTAAACACACTTTGTCTTTGTGTTCTGCTACAACACTGACTCACATGTCCAAAGTTAGCCTGGGAATTCCTCACTTTCTGACAACTGTGTGAAAGCTAGTGCTGTCCCACTCACATGACAGATCAGCTTTCTCTCTCCCTCTACCCACCGCCCCCTCTTTCCTCTTCTCCCATGTTCCTCTCCCTTTCCTCTTCGCCATTTCAGGGATTCTTGTCTCGAGCAGGTGGGGGACGAGTTGAGGTGACAGAAAGAGCTTTTGGGTCAGTTTCTTTCCCAGAACAGACCCAGTAATTTGGACTGAGCGCTAATTTCTGCAGGCTAAGAAAAGCCCCGCAAAACAAAGGGAAAGAAAGGAAGAGAAAACAATGGGATGAAAGTAGAGAGGTGGGACTGTGGGTAATGGAGGGGCGTAGAATGAGGGAGCTGACCAAAGAGTGCTATTAGTGAGAGTAGCTTCTCCCCACCTCTTCAATGAAATCTTATAGGCCTCAAAAGGTCAAAATGTTTTCGCAGCTTGGAGCGAATACGCTCAGTTAGTGCTGAAACAGCAATGTCGGTTTTAGGACGGACTGCAAGAGAGGAGTGGAAAAAGTTCCTGTCTCGTTTTCATCCACCCCCCTTTCAGTTTTTGATGGGTAAAATCTCTCCAGGTCCCATTTGCTTGTCTACCCAGCGTGAGTGTTTAATCTTTTCAGGGCCTTGAATTGTGCCGGTGAAAGAGGCCTGAGCTCTCTCCCGCCAGGGGCCATGCGGCTCATTCGAGAGCTTTAATCACTGTGCAAACACAGCAGCGCTCCTTCAGTCCTCCATCCATACACACCTCCATAGAGCCCAACTTTCTCTCCACCGTTGTCGCCCTACTTTGCTTCTCTTCCTACTTAGCTTTCTGTTTTTCCTCCGTCAGACTGTCGAGAAATCCCTCCTGCTGCATTCGACGAACTGTTGGGGGTCAGAGCTATAGGAAATGTTCAGAGTTGTTCTGTAATTCGGTGGATTTTATTCCCCTGCCTTGTCTGGCAAAACCTTTCATGTTTGTGGTGGTGTGTGCTATTTTTTTTTTTTTTTTTTTTTTTAATTGGATGTTGGGTTATGCGAGCGAGTGCCATACATCTGACGGTGTAAATATCTGTGGATTTGGATGTGCTTCGACATCAGCGGCGCCTTTCTGTGCTAACCTGCGATGATGGAAGGAGGGCACTGGCATTTGATTCAAAACAAATAAAGATTTGTTCGTTTTTTGTTTTTCAGAGAAAGTTTGATTTATCCTGCATCAGTTAGATATGGTTTGGGTGTTTGCTTTGCTCAGGGATTGCAGGGAGGGCAGTCACTGTCGTCTTCTGCTCAATTCACCCTGGTAAAGCATTAGTGGCCTTAAAGCTCTCAGAAAGCCTGATGGTGAATCATGAAATAAGGGTGGATCAGTGAGCCAGGATTAGATGGGTTCTGGCTTCATAGATAGTAAAATTCAGTTTTCATCCTTTTCCCCACTGCAAATTAGATGTGATGATGGAATGACTTGTGTGTGCATTAGTTTGTAAATGGGTGAATGTCTTTTTTTAAATTCTTTGCGACTATTTGAAGGGTTGGGAAAATGATTTTCAACTTTTGAGTTTTTAAAATTTTGGATCTGTTAACAGTTCTCAAGTGTGCATTCTTCCGCTGATGTGAATTGATAACTAAGCTAAAATACTCTGACAGTGTTTCTTGCACTGCTAGTCAGCTATTGCAGTGCACCAATATTGAATCTCACACTACATTTTGTGTCCAGCTCAAAATTATAAATAAAACATGTTTGCATATTCTGGAGGGTATGTAAACTTTTGAAAACAACTGTATTTGTATAAAAATATCACTTAAACACTAGTTACACTGAATACATTCATATTTATATCATTTTAAAACATTCAAATATTTTTAAATATTATATTAATTCTATTATTATATTCTGTGCCACATTTAAAAGTCTTTGTAAGAACCTTTTTGAAATATTGTATAAAATTTGGTTAGATTTGTTTTATCTGTTCTGTTGAAATCTGAAATGATCTCCTCATTTGGATACAAACCGCTGTTGGCAGCAAGTACAATAAGAATTACTTTTCTGATTTCCATATATTTCTTCTTCAAAAGTACTAAGAGTTATTAATAGAATTAAGGAACCACAATCATTAAGAATCTTAATCGGAACTAGAATCTTAATCCATATGCTACCTATCCCTAACTGTTTTTATATGTGTGTTTCTGTTGTTCAGAGAAAACTGCTGGCCATCTACCTCCACAACGACGAGAGTGTCCTCAGTAACGTGTTTTGCTCTCAGATGATGTGTGCGGACTCCATAGTGTCATATCTCAGCCAGAACTTCATCACGTGGGCCTGGGACGTTTCTAAGGAAGCTAATAAAGCCAGGTAACACTTTCATTTCTCTCATCGCATGTACTCACAATGGCAGTCAAACCATCCAGAACGGTGTGGATCGGAAGCATTTTCACACTCAAAATGGATGATCTCTTAATGAGAAGCATTCCTCCCTTCCCCCTCTCTCCTCTCCTGACTCTCTCCTCATAGAATGCTTTAACAAAAGATGTCGTGTTTGCTCACTGAGGCCCCGGTAGGGCAATCTGCACTAATCTGTCCCACTGAAGGGTCAGTTAGACACACAGCCATCATAGAGCACACTCCTCAGAATGTCTTCATTTCAGGACGTCTGTTACGGAGGTTTTACGTTTTGTTTTTGTTGTTGGTCAATTGCAACTTTTTGGCCCTTGACAGAGACAAGAGAAACATACACCTAAAATAGTATTAAGATAAAAATAAAATAAAAAAAACTATCCTGCCCTGTTTCAAAAGTGCTTGTTTCCAAGACTTTCAGTAAACTTTGCGAAGACGTTTCCCTCGATTGCTTCATGTGGAAACGAAGCGAGCAAAATGAAGATGGAAGGCCAAAAAAGGAAATGAACAGAGAGAGAAAGAAGGAGAAGCTGGTCAGGCAGCAGATGGATTCTTGATTGGTCCCAGCAGGCTTTGCTTCTGAGCAGGCCTCTACTTTTCCTTCCAGTAGGCTTCACCCTAAAAGCCTCCCTCCGGAGCAGACAGAGAGAGAAAGACCAGCCAGTGACCTGCTTCTGCAGGGGCTCCTTCAGTCCGGCCCAGCCTCTATACCCCTCTCCCTCCCCTTCTGCTTTTTGCCCCAGCTGAGCCTTTCTACCACAGATTAAAGGCGGGCAACATCTGGGGCTATTCATAATGCCAACGGAGAGAGAGAGACTCACACACACACACACACACACACACACACACACACACACACACACAATATCCCACGTCCTTATACCCTGACATACTCATACACACATACACAACACACCATATTCTCACGCTCCAGAGCCAAGCCTAACTGATTGTGGATGGTGACTGGCAGTGTTTTTCAATGCTAAGTCTGTGAATGAAGCCTGTGAATCGCTAAGCGCTGACACCGATCACATGGACTCTCAGCATAATTGTGCATTAATCCAGAGCCCAAATGTAATTGGAGTGAATGTAATTAGCACCCACAGGTGCTACAGGTGCTTTTTGTGGCTGGTATAAGTAAGAGAAAGCTGCATGTCACAATTTGATGGTGCATTCTAGCAGATATGATTCATTCTGGGGTTTTTTTCAATCCATTATATCCTGCTGAATCATATTGCTTATTTATTCACAGTAGTGAAAATCAAAGAAGTTGCAATTCATTCTGACAATATTTCAATTTTTATTACTTTTTTAGAGGAACCCTATATGTTTCCTTTCAAGTTTCTATATGAAAATGAAGAATGTTTGTCTTTTTTATTTTCTTCCCCCTTAGATACATTGAGGGGAGTGTTTAAAGATCAATATAAATTAACAAAACCAAAGATTTACATCCTTAGATAATTGCATTTTAAAGTGTTATTGTTACTATTAATTAGTCTTTTTTGTGTTTGTTCTTTTTGCCTTTATTTGAGAGCACAACTGAGAAGAGACAGGAAGCCAGACAAGAGTCGGAGCAGGAAAGGGCCACTAACCGGGAGTCGAACTCGTTCACCCAAAGCACTGTTGAACTATGTTGCGCACTGTCAACAATGCTATGTTTTCGACTATTGATCATACATTCTGTTAGATTGTTTGAAAAATCCCTAATACATAGTATAACATTTTTGTGTGTTTTCCTGTTTTGCTACAGACAAAAAGAACACCTCGACTTGTCGGACGAGTGTGCTATTACCTTTTATAATCAAACAGGCTATCAAAGTTTTGCCTTGTCGATGATAAAATGTAAAAACAAATCCGATAGACTGAGTGAAGACGATGTAAAATTCTAGTTTTCGTAGTCATCTGAAGTTTTTAGAAACGCCAGGAAAATTCTGCAATTGTGTCTTCGCATAGTTTTAGTATCATGATCATTTTGATCAAGAAACTGTTTTCTCAGGGAAAGAGCAGTGCATGCCCTCTGGCCCCAGCAGATGGTCTGATACCGTGCCACACCTCTCAGTTCAAGCCATGAGGAAATATTACGGTTCACACACTCAAGAGTGTGACGTGAGCAAGGGATGAGAAGGAGACGAGAGCTTGTCACTCCAATTATTAAACCGTCCTTGACAAGACGCTTGAAACACCTGGTGTTACTAACTAGAAAATCAAAATAACTCCCCCGAGGTCCTTTGAAAACTCTTAACATTCTTCAAGATTTTTTTTTACGCATCACTGATGTGACAATGAACTGCCAACTGCAATGACTGATGGGATCTCTGGAAACACAAGTGTTATTTTGTATTTGTATGATGTTTAATTTTTTTTGGCAGTGAAACAGTTCTACGGAATCATCTGTAATACTGCACTAGTTACACTGAAGATAGCTGGCTTGTTGTCCTGTTAGTTGGCTATTCATAATGCCAACATAAAAACGCACACACACAAACACACACACACACACAATCCCACATCCTTATACACTGACATAGTCATACACACATACACACCGTATTCTCATGCTGTAAGTTGGAACTCTGTTTTTTGTAGGTTACCCTAAGTTTATTAATTAGAGCACTATATATGGTTTGGGTTAAATTTTAGGGATGGGCGATACCAAACTTTTTTAATTTGATACAACACCAATACTTTTTGTTACAATTTCTTATTTCTTAAATGGGTATGTGATTTTTCTAAATAATGTTCACCACATTAAACTACATTTACTTTCTGACATCCTTGCTTCTCATAGTCACGTGACAGGCCAGCTAAAATATGTCAGGAGTGTTTTGGCACAACCCCCCCACCCCCCCCCCAAAAAAGCATTTAAAACATGTGATGCAGAAACCCATGTTTTGTATTAAAATAATTTTAATATAATTTTTTTTTTTAATTTTTCAGTTGAAACCGCACGAGTTCTTTTGGAAGCGGACCAAGACCCACCTTTTTAGGTGGTGCGCACCAGGGTTCGGATGACAGCATTCTTGCATTTATTTTTATTCAAATGAACCGCACTATTCAGAGCAATCGCACCAGGGTTTGTTTTAAACTAACCAAACCTGCCAAGTGTGAACACACTCTAAAATAACTTTGAGACATTGGTAAACACACAACTATGTTTCAAGGGATTGTCAGTATGTATTGTATACTGCCTACTATTTATTTTAATGGTATGTGAAATGTGGGGATAATGAAACTGTAGTTTGCCACGTTTTGCATCAGTGCAAAATAACCATGTTGTGTGAAAAATATTTTAACTTGACTAACTCTAGAAATTCATCAAATAAGTCAAATAACAGTTAAAATTACCTCTGCTTTATTCATCACATTGGAAGGTCAGATGGAGTGCTTTTAATTGGGAATACAGTATTCCATGGAAGTGGTATACACTACATTTTATTGCAGAAATTTTAGGCATTATGCTGGTCTGAAAATACCTAGAGTCCATAAAGTGCTCGCTCATCTCCTCTGAACCAACTTTTTTTTAAATGGTTCTTTGATAATAGGGTGAAAATTGATGTGGGGAAAAGAAATCTCCAATTTCTCTTTTCCACGCTGTCCATGGCCCCTCACTATAGTGTGTTCCATCTCTCCTCTATTTTACTTTCCAGTTATTAAAGCTGATGTTATTAAAAGAAGAGAGAAGCTAATCTATATTTGCATTTGCTCTATAGCAATTCATTAATATTATGACATTTACTGCGAGCTCTCTGAGTCTGCCTGCTACCCTTTTCCTTCAGCGAAACGTTAATTTAAAGTTCTGTCTTTGTAATGGAATAAGAAATCCTCTCTGCCCTATCAAATTCGGTGTGGCAGGAGCCGAATACTAATTTAAACCAGGGGAGTGTTTAGAGAAGAACCGTCCTCCGAGCGGAGAGCAGAATTGGTTTTAAAGTCTGTTAATATAATGAGCTGTGTACTCTTATTAAGCTCAGTGATTGTTCAGTGGAGTTCCACTGGCTGTCTGTCCACTGTCCACTCAAATTACTGACACTCTCTCTCTCTTTCTCTTTCTCTTTCTAGACTACTCACGATGTGTACAAGGCACTTTGGCAGCGTTGTTGCACAGACCATCCGGATGTACAAGACTGACCAGTTCCCATTACTCCTAATTGTCATGGGCAAACGGACATCAAATGAAGTTTTAAATGTCATTCAAGGTAAAATATATGTAAATTAACTTAAAAAAAAACTGTACTGTTGGTAGCAGATCTTGTGTAATGCCTACCAGATCAAAATTGCACAACAGTTCTGATTATTTGAATGTACTTAGTGTTACCAAAAAGTCTGAGACCACTAATGGATGGATGGATATAGATAGATGGATGGACTCATAATTTGAGGTTGTATTTCTTTTTAGCATTAATGCGTTCATAGTATTCCATAGTAAAAGAAGTCCGACACTATCTCATATCGTGCCATGATGAGCAATCATTTTCCACTTGGTACATTTTGATATGAACAGTACAAGTATAAAAATACTAAATGAAAAGACTCCACCCAATCTGATTATTGTTTATTTTCTGTTTGTATGATGAAGGCAACACAACAGTGGATGAACTTATGATGAGACTCATGGGAGCCATGGAGATCTTCACTGCACAGCAACAAGAAGACATCAAAGATGAGGTGAGACAACACCAGGCACGCACCAGACAGATATGCATATGCACCACATATTATATTGCATTTCATGGTTACTTTTATGGGTAGAGATGTAAGGTTTTTGCTCAATTTCAAACCCTAATGACCAATGAGTTCCCTTCATATGAAGCAGTTTACGGCATCATTGGCACACTTCAAATGCAAAAGTAGACAACTTAATTATGTTGCTTCCTTAGATGCTTTGGTTAAACAAAGTCCAAGGT
The DNA here is from genome assembly GCA_026230005.1 of Gila orcuttii. Classification (NCBI taxonomy): domain Eukaryota; kingdom Metazoa; phylum Chordata; class Actinopteri; order Cypriniformes; family Leuciscidae; genus Gila; species Gila orcuttii. The sequence continues at coordinate 33,804,145 of JAPDVR010000015.1, forward strand.
ATCACTTCATTGGGAAATCAATCCCATGATTCATTGTGACAAACTCAGTGAAAATATAAACTTTGTACTTTCAAAAAGTAATCCAATTATGCAATGCACGTTACTTGTAGTGCACTACACCAGACACTGATGAGCACAAAGAGGTGCTTTTTTTATTAGGCAGATTCAAAGTCATATTTTTAGGCCACAAAAAGGGGCATGTTGGGACAAATGACCACTCATTGTCTGACTCATACAAATCGCCCTGCCACACAGGGGTAAGAATAGATACTCCGCCTGCGTCTGTGTGTTTGTCTGGGTTTCAGACAAACTGTGGAAGCAAAAGCACAATTCACTGGCTGTGTAATGTAAGCTTGCGGGGGTCTGTGCTTATGGCGTCGACACAAAGCTGGCAGGATGCAAGCTCAGTGTGTCATGTCTGCATGCGGTATGTGATTGTTTAAATCAGTGCTAGGTCTGCAAACAAACGCATTTACAAAGAGCTGAAACAAAATGTGTCCATCTGTTCAAATGAATTGAAAACTTAACAATATGCTGTTATATACCGTTTTTAGCATGAATAACATTGGCATATCTGAGACTTAGAGGTTTTTCTTAATAGTGGATCTCTGTATGCCTTATTGCAAATTTCAAGAGGACATGAAGTTCCTAACTAATTAAAAACACTAATTATTAATGTTTTTGTTACATGCCACATTCTCATGACAGATCTGTCCATACTTGCTATGAGTTGAACTAATTAGTCATCTATCTTCACCTGTGTGTGTTAAATGTTTGTCTGTGGTTTGGTGGGAAATATTCAGACAGCAAACACAGGTTACTGTCCCCCTGAGGCACATTGATTAAGTGATTTGATAAGTCATGACATTTCTTGCCTCGTCCCAGCATTCTCCTTTCTGTTCACACCCCTGCGTGACATGCTTTAAATGATTATCAATTGCAAAAAGCAACAGAAAATATTTATGCTATGTCATAAGTGTCATAGTCCTTGCCATTGTCTCAGTGTGAGAACACTTCTGCTAGACTCAGGGTGTTTCATTCAATCTCCTCCTGCTATTAGGCCGTTTTCCCGGCTCAGTAAGTAAGTTCCGTTAAAAATGTTATTTTCGATTTGTATCTGTTCCATTAGATCCATTAGGCTGTGAAATTTCTGCTTCCCTCAGTCAGAGCGCTTGAATAACTCTGACACGTTGATGGATTTCTGCTGGAAGCTCCTTGACGGTTTGCTCCTCGTGGCAATTAATGGCTGTAACATTTTTGGCTGTGAAGAAAATGTGATGTGAAGTGGACATAAACAGGGATTCATGGTTATTGAGGGTACCAGAGGAAATGCAAAGGAGATATTTCTTCACTGTAGTTCACACATTTGGCCTTTAGCTGCGAAGTGACAATGAAGTGACAAGATTTTCATTCATTTTCCGTTCACTGAAAAACATTCATTGGGGTCGAAAATAGTTAAAGTAGTTGTTCACCCTACAAATGTAAATAATTATTTACATACTAAGGTTGTGTTTCAGTAAATATTGCAATTTTAATTTTAAATTTTGATTCAATAGCTCTCTTTTCCATTTCAATTTGATTTATTTTGAGTGAATCAGACTATACGTGTTGCACTGTATATTTCTGATTCAATAAAGTTAATATTTCTGATTCAACAAAAATAACCAGTTCATAGAAGTCATTTGTTTGTGAATTGGACTAAACTGGTGGCACTACGTGTTTTTGATTTACTAAAAAGAAGCAGTTCACTGAATTATTCACTAAAATTAACGGTTTCATAAGAGATATTTGTTCTGAACTGGACTTCACTGGTTGCGCTGAATGTTTGGATTCACTAAAAAGAAAAGATCATCCAGTTCAATCAGATCATGAAAGGCTTTGAATGGACAAAGTATTGTAGCATTGAAAAATGTAGTTTTAAATCGAATTTGTTAATTTACGTGCAGCTATGAACTGCTGGTGATCATGGCGCATTTCTAACCATGAGTGTGATTCTCGAATCCAAATCCTTTGTTAAACTTGTGTTTGGACACAAATGAGTGAGCCACCTTAGAAATGTGTGGGATTGTTTGAAAGCATTTGTTGTTGTGCCACCACTAACAGCCTGCCATTTGAGGCAGTTCAGGATTGCCCTTTAAAGTTCTTAGCTGAAATGTCCCTGAGTGTGTGTCATCCCTGCCCCATACAGTCAGGTGACTCATGGTGACCTGTGTGTGTCTGTCCCTCTGTATGGACAGACATACACCCCTTATATACACTGTCTGGATCAACAGACAAACTCAGACAGCACACACTCATCCACCAAGATCACACCAGCATTCCTCTGTGTGTGTAAGTGACAAGACCTGGGGTTGTGCAGTCAGGGGTAAAGTAGTTATCCGCTTGCTCCATCAGCTCAGGTACAGGTCACGGCACTGACTCACTGTATGTAGAGTGTTCTAGAGAGAGAGAAACATGGCAGAGAGTTTCTCATTATTTGCTCACCCCGTTTTATTAAATTTTTTCACCTTTTTTCATTTTGACAACATTAAAAAAGTGTTTTACTGTGTTCATGAACTTCATGTAGAAGGATGGCAATGGAGTAAACAGATAATCAAATTGGACTAATTCATTTGAACAGTTTGGCCATTAACTTAAAAAAAACAGTTGTCATTAGATTGTGTTTTGTGTGATATTATAAAGCACATTGGTCAACTTGTGTTTTAATTGTGCTATATAAATAAAGTCGCTATAGATATTCCATGTTTTTTTTTTAAATAGCCTTTTGCTTGCATCACAGCCATGAACTATAATTTACTACTGTTAATAGTTAGAGGCATCTTATAAATAATCTTATTAAATTATAAATTTTTTGGTCTGTTTTCCGAAAAGAGACTGACTGCAAATTTTTCTGTAAATGTGTATACCTACATGATGACCAGTCATGGCACTTTTTTGTACTTGTTTGTTTTGCTCTGCTTTGCTTCATTTTGGGTTTGGTTTGGTTTTTGTTTTGTTTTATGTTATGTTATGTCTTGTTTTATTTGCAGGTTACAATCAGGGTAATGAAATGTATTACTTGCTGGAAAAAGAACTATTCAAAGTAATCATTGATTTAACAGCTCAATCTTTCATAAGTCTGTTGTCGTAATTTCATCAGTGCAGTAAGCCATGAGAGGCCATTACTTTTTTTAAACCATGATTAAGAGGTTTTTAGTGACATGCCTTGTTGTATCTATAACAATACTCCTTATCTATAGCAAAATCAGTGTAAAGTGCAGCCTCTCATGACTAATTGCTTTATTATAGCAGTGGCTTTTGAAAGTGCTTTTGAAAGGTTTTGCCTTTTACGAGCAACAGATTAGGCATTTTTTCAAAAGCACAGTGTGTTCAGAAAAGTCAGTGTATATTTGTTCTTATTTCCAGCCCTCAGATAAAAGATTCAGTTGTTTGTAATCCCGATTCACCTGAATTGTTTCAGTTACGACATTACAAATAGAGACCCACACACACACATCAGCCCACAAACTCTTCCTATACCACAACATGGTTTCCACACACTCTTTTACAACTCGTCTGAATAGAATTTGAGGATGTATCTCTCCTTTGATCAGCCTCTGTGCTCCATCCCTTCTTTCTCTCCTCTATCCTTCCTTTTCTTCTCCTCTGCTCTGTGTAGTCACAACTCTTTCACATTTCCACACAAAGTCCAGCCAGGAGAAAAGACCCTTAGTCTTAAAAGCGGTCGCAGACAATCGCACGAGCCTGACTGCACAAAAGCAACAGTAGTTATTCACAGTCGTCAGCCTCAGCAGGTAGACCTGCAGCTGGGTCTTAACAAACAGGATACACACACAAATGCACACACTCACAAGAATAAAAGAGCCCTTCCATTGTATGTAGAGGAACTCCACACATTCACTTCTGTAAGATACTCTTTCAGCCGTCCCCAGTTAGTGTGTCCGACAATACAATAGAATTCAGTATGTGGCCATTACTGCTGACAATGATGAGGAACCATCTCATACGTCAAAGATCCAGTGGGATTGTTATCTGCTATCTGGATAGACACGCTCTTATTGGCTATCTGGTATAGGATGTAGATAATAGAATATATAGTGGGGTTCAAAAGTCTGAGACAACTACAAAAATGCCCCTTTCCTCCAATAGTGCAAAATTCTACTTCTCCACAAAAAAAATCAATTTCTTTACTTTACTTTATATTTTTTTACTTATTATTAATTCTATGTCTTCAATGTTGCAAAATCATTTTTATTTGTTTATTTTCAAGTTTAAATTCTTAATTTCAGATATGTGGTCTCAGACTTTTAGATTGTACTCTTTATAAAATATGAATATTGATGTTCATATTTAGAAATTAAACATTGTTTTTGCTATTTTAACCACTTGTACCTTTCTTTCAGGATGAACGTGAAGCCAGAGAACTGGTCAAGCGAGAACAGGATGAAGCTTATCGTTTGTCTCTGGAGGCTGATCGTAAAAAGGTTTGGCAAGATTTCATTTTTTTTTTCCTATTATTATTATTATTATTATTATTATTATTATTATTATTAGGACTTCATACATGAAGTGCTAGAAACTGTATTGTTTTTGCTGTGAATATTTAATTGCTGTAAATATTTGAAGACTTTAAATGAAGACTGATGCAAAAGTCCATTTGTCATTTTTCTTTTAAATTACTATTTTTATCAAGCTTGTTTGTTTTGGTTCAGTAATTTCACTTTAATGGCAATGAAAAGGTTATTAGTCAGTTATTAAAAATGACTTATTTTCAAAAATGTCACTGATAAGAGTGACATTTAAAGCATAAAAATGCTAATTTAAAAGAAGAATGTCAGACAGACTTACTGTGCGTTCACACCGGACACGAATAGCGCGTCAAATTCGCGTCTATCGCGTCTAGTTTGACGCTTGACCACTTTGTGTTAATTCACGCGTCAGAGGCGAAAGTTTCAAAAGTTTCGAACCCCGTTGGCGGCCATCTTTTTACAAGATGTCTGTTGTTGATGGGTAATTTATCAAGAGAGTCACCGCTCTGGAGAGCAGAACAGCGGCGTAGGGATCATCATTGCCATATTTGGGTCCACCAGACCCTTCGAAGGCGAACCCAGTTCGGCAAGTTTCATTTGCTCCAGGAGCTGCGCCTGGATGACGGCCTCTTTCAGCGGTACTTCCGCCTGTCCCGCGCCCAGTTTGATGACCTGTTGTCCCGCATCGGAGCGATGATCACCCTCGCCCTCACCCGCCTAATCTGTAATTTATTTTTGTTTTGATGATAAATGGAGCCAGCCTAGGCTACTACAAAAGTGATTAAACTGTCCTGTGTTTTTTTTCCTCATGTTCTTGCACTAAAGTATGTTCTCTTTACATTAGAATAATAATAATGTTTCATATAATCTAGATTAGATATGGAATAAATAGCATACAAAATTAATGTCTCATATATTAAAATCAAGTTTTTATGTGGTAAAATATTTACTTCACCACATGACAGCAGCAAGCTGGCTCCTGATTGATTAACGCGGCGCGAGTTTGACGCAGAAGTTCAGATTTTTCAACTCGGGCGGCAGACGCGAATTTGCATCAAACGCGTGAATGCACAAAAAGCACTAAATAAATCATTCGCGCGTAACGCGCCAGACGCTCAATTCGCGCTATTCGCACCATTCGCGTGAACGAGGCGAATTCGCGTCTACCGCGGCGCGCTCTACGTCACGGTACTGATCCACTTTTGCGTCACGACTGGAGCGTGGTGTCGCGATACCTTCCCACATGTATGTTGATGGGCGTTCCTCAAGTTTACTGCTATGGGCGTGGTTTTGAGAAAGCGGCCAGTCTAGAACAAAGGACCCTCGAGAGACTACTACTATTGGATAGACGCGTCGCATTTGACGGATTCATTTGCATAAAGCTGGGCATCGGCCAGCTTTTGGACGCGCAGCATTTTTTTCAAATGAATTTTTTTCGACTGAAGTGTTGCACGGACAAGTGGATCAGCACCGTCATTCGCGCCTCAGGAATTTTTTACGCTCGTAACGCGTCTTTGCATTGACTGACGGTGCAGATCCACTTGTCCGTGCGACACTTCTGTTGCGCCGCGCTCCACTTTATTCCTATGGGTGACATCACGCGACTTTAACGCGCCCGCAAAGCATCCCGGGAAGGCGGCGCTTCATTTGGAAAAATGCTGCGCGTCAAAAAGCTGGCCGATGCCCATATTTATGCAAATGAATTCCGTTGAACGCGACGCAACTATCCAATAGAAGCAGAGCATATGTAAACGGGGGGAAGTCTCTCGCAGGTCCTCTGTTCTAGACTGGCCGCTGGCTCAAAACCATCGTCACGGTAGAGATCCACTTTTGTGACACGACATTTGTACTTTGATGGGCGTTCCTCAAGTTTACCGCTATGGGTGTGGTTTTGAGCCAGCGGCCAGTCTAGAACAGAGGACCTGCGAGAGACTTTCCCCCCCGTCTACATATGCTCTGCTTCTATTGGATAGTCGCGTCGCGTTCAACGGAATTCATTTGCATAAAGATGGGCATCGGCCAGCTTTTTGACGCGCAGCATTTTTCCAAATGAAGCGCCGCCTTCTCGGGATGCTTTGCGGGCGCGTTAAAGTCGCTTGACGTCACCCATAGGAATAAAGTGGAGCGCGGCGCAACAGAAGTGTCACACGGACAAGTGGATCTACACCGTAATCACTCGCGCTAGACGCTCTATTCGCCTCCGGTGTGAACACACCATTAGAGGTTTTTGCATCCCAAGTCTTTATTTATTTATTAAAGTTATTAATTTTACTTTAGGATGAAAGTGAATAAAAAGGTGCTGAATAATTTTGTGAATTTCTTATGTGAGTTACTTTAGTATGGTACGTTGCTAGAGAATTTGATATTATATATATATATATTTTTTTAATGTTACCATTTTTACAGAGAGAAGCTCAAGAGCGAGAAGAGGCGGAGCAAGTTCGTCAGGAGCGAATCAAAAAAGAGCAGGAGGAAGAACGAGAGGTGAGGTTTGCTTCAAATTTCACCAGTTTGGTTTCAACAACCCAGTTTATATGACAAGTGCAAAGGATGATGCAAAGAAAAGCTGAGAATGACCTTAAATAATTCACCTTTAAAGTGGCATGACACAAGCCATGTAACCATGATTCTTTCCTTTCTGGAATTCTCAGAAATGTACTAGTTTCCTTGTTATTTTCTACGTAGATCCCAGCAAAGCTTTGTTTGACTGCAATATATGACTGATTTCCTGCATTGTGTTACTATTTCTTTGCTTTGCATATCAGTTCTAGTTAATGCTTTTGAAAACGTCTTTCTCATCCAGTGAAGCAAAAAATATGAACAGAAAAATGACACTGATGCTTAATGCTTAAATTGAAACCTGCCAATTTCACTCATGTTGAAATTGAATGTTTCTGGATATTCCAAACATGCCTCTTAAATAGGATTTCATGCCTCATAAGCTGACAAATAGCAGTGACAGTCATAAAGCTTCATGTCCTGTCATAACCGCTCTTATCAAACACAGTTTACATTGTTACACAAATCACATACATATTTGCGATCCGCCCCCGTACCGTGTTTGCGCTGTTGTCCTGTATATGAGCTGTACAAAACGACAGGTGCACGTCAAAGCACTGACACACTGACAAAGACAGCCTCAAAAAGTGTCACGGAAAGTTAAATCTCACCTGTAGATGTAGGAGTGAGCAAATATACCTGTTCCCTATCAGCTGATCAGCAGAATACAATACCACTGTATTAACATGGAAATGTATTACAGATGGTGCTGTCGAAGTGAACCTTTTCATTTAGTGTGCTTAGAAGTTCAACACACTCTTTTTAATAAGATATTTGCTTGGTTAAAAAGCTTGGCACACCAGCGTCTGTAGATTTTTCATCTGTTTATTCAGCAGTAAATACTAACCGGACCAGCTCAGGTGAAACTGCTATATGAGATAATTTGTCACTTTTAGGCTTCAACAAAAGCATGTAATTAGTTCAATCTCCTATTGCCATGGTACCATTCATGTCAGGACGTTGTGTGTAGGCTACAGTATAGACCTTCAAACATACGATACCCTACAAAAGCATTTAATGAACAAAGCTTTTAATATGAGACATTGTGGAGAGGTAAACAAAAAGACGTCCTGGAGGCGAAGTAATTGTGTCAGATCTGTTTTCAGTGTGTGCGTGTGTGTGTGTGTGTGTGAGAGCAGTTAACTCAGCAGCAGCCTTGTGTTTTAATGAGAGCAGGGTCTAAAGTTGTTCACCTGCTGTCTGTAATGAACCCAAGGGGAGAAGAAGCTTGGTACACACACACACACATGTTTATACTGATAAAATCACCTGCACTGAAGTCCAAAAGACTGTTATTTATGGTTTTTCCCCTCCCATGCTTGTCTGTGAAACGTCACGCCTTTGGATGTGAATCTTCAAGCTGTGAAATGGGTGAGAGGTCAACTGTTAAGTTTCATGACATCTCGATGATGTTTGGATTCACACACAATCGTAATTAACCTCTTGCTATTGAAGTGATATATTAGATTTAAACCGCGTACATTCATTTCATGCGATTCTCATCAGCTGTTACGGTTTGACCATATGTGCGTGTATGTGTACGGATGTGCCATTTTTTCTGTGCATCATTTTTGCGACTGTGTGTGTGTGTAAACAAGGCGGTAAGATGCTCTCCACCTGGAGTCTATCCAAGCATGCGCTCACACTCGCACACGCCCAAACCACAGCACCTCGGTGGGTCCGTGGCGACAATGAGCCCACTGGAGGGAAACAATCAGCAGTAGTGTATATAGAAGAAGAGAGGGGAAATGCTCTGTGATTTGGACTCTTTTGTGACCCAGACACAGTGCATGAAAGGCCGAGGGGGAGTGGTGATGTCATTATTCTCTGCCGTCAGGTGCTACACACATGCACACACACTCTGTTTGTTTAGCGCAGTGAAAAGGATGCTCCTTAGTCCCCTTTGTGCGCAGGGACCAGGAAACACACAGATACGTACGTGCACACATACATCCTGAGCAGGGCTGGGGAGAGACGCCGTTCGGCCCCCAGCGGGCTTTTTACACGCGGCCCCTACCTAAGGGAGCAGGGCCGGCACGCGCTCGCACAAGCCACCTGCTGCTAATGAGCTACTGTTGTACACTTTGATGAAATATAATTGCATTATGGTGTGTAAATAAAGCCTGCGTGTTTTGTCACAGCATATGCTGCCCAGTGTCACAACAGGAACAACAAGCTGGAGTTGAAAAGCCCAGAGGAGCGGCAGGTCGTGCTCTGTGTCACTAGAGACGCCGCAATTCTCTCATCTCTCTCTCTTGCTTTCGCTCTCGTTCTCTTTCAATGTGTATGCAACTTCTCACTGTTTCCCTCCCCATCCCTCGCTTTAGACTTTTTTTATTTTTTTACTGTGTGATATTTCTATGACGTACAAAACGGAAGATTTTTGTGTTGTTTTTAGTGGCACAATCAAGCTGTGAAAGAGTGCTAAATTTAGGACCTTTGACACACGACTTGCATGTTTTTTTCATAAGATCCGTGCAGATGTATATAATGTGCTACAATGATGTGGTTTTATGGTCATTCAGTGAGCTATAAATCTCCAAATTCAAAACATAACTGTTATGAATTATGGTTAGTTCATGAGATACATCTTGATTGTTTTTCTGTAACGTTACTGTTTTGCCTTCCTTTGCGCAGGCTATCCGTCTCTCATTGGAGCAGACCCTGCCACCAGAGCCCAAAGAGGAGGGCGAAGAGCCAATCAGCAAGCTGCGCATCCGGACGCCAAGCGGCGAGTTTTTGGAAAGGCGGTTCCTGGGCAGCTGTAAACTCCAGGTCCTCTTT